>HG995242.1:3750000-5000000 GCA_905332985.1 Mimas tiliae | reverse complement strand
TTAAGACCGTTAAAAACTATAAAACGGGTTCCAAAGTTAAAAGCAGTGTTTGACTGTGTTGTGAACTCTCTAAAGAACGTCATCAACATTCTCATTGTGTACATATTGTTTCAATTCATATTCGCTGTAATCGCAGTTCAACTTTTTAATGGTAAATTTTTTTACTGCAACGATATCAGTAAGAACACGAAAGAAGACTGCCAGTGAGTATAATTTTGATTATATGTATTAAAATTACATCGAAATCCAGTCTTTGTTTTAAATTAAAATTCTAATTGTAAGTAAAATCCTACATAGTATACAAATTCCCTAGATATTTTACTAAAACACTATTGCATTCCATTAATTTTCAAAAACCAAAAGAAAGAATAATATTGCTGCTCAACATTTCCTCATAAATTTACCACAATTTATATTTATATTTAATTATATTATAATATTATTATGCACGATAAGTTTACGTATTAGTATGTACTTCTATATATTTAATAATAATCTCCCTTCCATCTCATTACTTTTATACACCTGCCTTGTTTATTCTCTGCACCACCCAATGGTTGACTGGTAGAGAATGCCTTTGGCATTAAGTCCGCCTGTACATATTTTGTATGAAGTGTATTAAATAAATAAATAAATTGGCGTATCTGTACATTCTCTTTGATGTACCTATCTTTACGTCCAATTCATTTAGTTCTCGATGTAGTTATAATAAAAGTGTTTTTCATTCATTTTTATGTTCTTTAAACTCGAACCATTGCAATTGTGTGCTTTATGTTAACTTAACTTAAGCTCGTTTGATATGTATCGATAAGGGGACTTAAGCTCGTTCGATATGCATCCACACAATTCCCATTTCAACAATCGTTACAGAGGGACATATTTCGTGTATGAACCGAACACTCTGCTGCCGAAACTTCAGAAGCGGACGTGGACGACGCAATCCTTCCATTACGACAATGTCGCTTCAGCGATGCTCACGCTGTTCGCGGTTCAGACGGGGGAGGGGTGGCCACAGTAAGTAACACAACGGTCAACAAGCATTGTCAGACTGAGATCAATGAATACGTCGACATGTTCTTTACATTTAGCAATTTGTGAGACTTTATGTAAATAACATATGGAGTTGTATACTATACTAGCTTTTGCTCGGGGTTCCGCCCGCGCTTGATGTTATATAGCCTATGGCCTTCCTCAATAAATGGGTTATCTAACACTAAAAGAATTTTTCAAATCGGACCAGTAGTTCCAGAGATTAGCGCGTTCAACCAAACAAACTCTTCAGCTTTATAATATTAGTATAGATGGATCTTTTGGAGATTAAGAGGAATTTCCGTGCACACCGGCGTTTGTGCCATATCTGTTAATGGAATCAAGTTTAACAGGTCACGTGATAGGACCCACTTAATGACATCCGTGGTGCTTTACATCTGGCTTCTCCAGTTGTAAATGTCCTTGTGCCTTAAGTTAATACAGTGGTGAGTGTGTGGGCGGGATAGTCTTGCAGTATATGTAATGGTACCTTGTACGATATGACATGCATGGTGTAAAATGATCCATGAATCCCTTGATTGACACATCGATTTTACTTTTTTTAATGAAGGTATATGTTCCTTCTGATTGTAGGCAGATACTGAATATTACTGAAGTTACGAAACAATATTCTACCTAACGGATGCATTAGCAACTAGTAATAAGTAAAAAAATATTCCACTGCGCTGGCCTTATGCGGCTTGACAAACTTTACACACCTTTGAAATTCCTATGGGGAGTTCCCAGATTCTCTTTATGATGTTTCCTTCACCGTTATAGCAAACGATAAATAACAATGAATACACACGTACCTTAGAAAAGTCGGAGGTGTAATTGCTCTTGGGGCTAGTTTCGAACCTGTGACTTTCGTCTTAGCAGTCCGTATCACTCCCCACTGAGCGATAGCTTCTTTGTTTTCATAACAATATAATATAATGTTCACATCATAACAACAATATCTCTTTCTTTTCAGAGTTTTACAAAATTCAATGGCCGCCACTTACGAAGAACGGGGACCTATTCAAAATTTTCGAATAGAAATGTCCATATTTTATATCGTTTACTTTGTGGTATTTCCATTCTTCTTTGTTAACATATTCGTAGCTCTGATAATTATCACATTTCAAGAGCAGGGTGAAGCTGAATTGCAGGATGGTGAAATTGATAAGAATCAGGTACTTATCGTCACTTAGTAAAATAAAACAACATTTAATACAGCCGATGATAAGTCTCTGCCTATTGAAATCATGAATTCATCACATAATTATTATTCATACAAGTAAAATATATCGCAATGAAATCAGAATCTGTTTTTAACTAGATTGAAATAATACGAAAATGCCCTTACACCAGCGGTAAGTTAATTGAATACAATGCTTCTTTTCAGAAATCATGTATAGACTTTACCATAGAAGCACGACCTCTGGAGAGGTATATGCCAAGCAAAAGGGCGAGTTTTAAGTACAAAGTGTGGAGAATAGTTGTCTCTACACCCTTCGAGTACTTCATCATGACACTTATTGTCCTCAACACACTATTGCTCATGATGAAGGTACGTATTCACCGAAGCTTGATGTGTTAGACTCATTATAACTGATAATGTATTGTAATCACTATGTTAAGAAAATTAAATTAATAAACATTTGCCCAAAAGTGATCATTCAAATATATACAAAACTAATGATGCACAATTACAGTGGAAAGTAGTATTTGATCACTTATCAAAGGTAGTTGTTGATAAAGATTAGTCGAATCACGACGCACACACAATGATGGAAATAGTTTAGTATCAAGGTCCTATATTCACAAACGCCTGCACTGAAACACATCAAACAGTTTAACATACGAGTAAATCAATCGTCAATATAGTTTGAATTATTATCTGTATGTGTATTCCGATACAATGTTTAAGATGTACTACGTGTTGGCACCTAATTATCCAGATTAGCTATATATGTATATTTATTTAATGTACACATTTTCATTATAAATTCTAACATTATCACACCAAATTTGGCACACATCTAGTACTGCCTGTACAATACAAAATTAACTAACGCCTCGACACATACACATAACACACACCTACCTACATTCCAGTATGTAAGTTGTAATCCACATCAGTGTAAACTATATCGGAATGCGACGTATCTAAAACATCATCAAAGCCTATCCCTAATGTATCGCCGATATATTGATTATTTTTCTCCTGTTTTTATTTTTTTTGTTGAGTGATCCTCTCGTGACTCCTTGCTTGCTGTTCATGATATATGTATGTATCAGTGTTTATTGCACGGTATACCTTTCCTTCCGGCACATTTATGGCATATAACACACAAACAATTAATATTGTTGGTTACTGGTGCTTGTGAATGCACATCTCTAATATCGGTCAGGAAGTGGCATGAGCCATATGTGTTGTTCGTGTTGCATGATTCTTACCTACATCTTTTCTAAATTTCTTTATGTGGAAATTTTGCATGCTTGGTGGAATGGCCAACTGCCAGGCGTGGTTTCGTGGCTATGGGCTGCTTCATATTATTTTTATTGGATAAAATTAAAACCAAAGAAATAAATTAATTTAAACATATGCAATAGATACTTAATAAAATAACGCCATCAATTATTTATCATAATAATGAACATTTTCAAAACGCACATTTACATGAAATCAAAGCATTCATTTCACTGTGCCCCTGTCAATTTTTGTTCCTTTTGCTGACATTTTATGAGGTGTCCGCATGTTATTGAGTCAGTGGTCACAATCCCTACAATTTTATCATCCTGATGACATCAGATAGTATAATATTAACTCTCACCAAATAATAACAGTAGTATTTATGTACGTGTGAACCTACATCATTTCTATACAACTTCCATTATGTACCTACATCACAATGTTACCTACCTATACTTGCTTTAAATTGTTATGTGAAATAACAAAATATGTATTTTCATTGCCATGCGTTTATCCATAACGCCCGGCACTTCATCACAATACGGCAGTACTATAATCAAAATGACCTCTACGCGGATATCCTCAAGTATTCGAATATGGGGTTTACTGGAATGTTTTCTGTGGAAACGGTGTTGAAAATCATCGCTTACGGTGTCAAAGTAAGTACACAAACACGCAGTTAAAATGACACGTTAGGTCACTTTGTGAACTACTATTATAAAGCAGGTACAAATGTACTCTTTCTGTTACTAACATGGTTGCTTTGTCTACTTACATGACTGTATGGGAAGTTTTCCAGCCGAGTAAACATCCTTTCCTAAGTACCCAATTCTAGTTTCTCTCTAATGGTGATGATTGTACGAATATTTATTTGCAATTGTGTAGCATGGCTTAATACTCCTGCTGCATGCAGCACTAGTGTGTTTATTACACGGCTTAACGATGCTCTAATGTGATTTTTCACTGTTAAGATTTCCTCCTTGCTGAGATATCGGAGGTAAGTTGTTGTAAATTAAGTTGTAAACCAGCAGCGTTCAGCGGTGACAATGGTATGTATGATATTGTTGATCATTTCATTATTATTAAATATATATATATATCTATATATATATATAAATTCCAACGTTTTTCACGTTTGCCTGTTGCATGATTGTGCAGTATGGTATGTCTGCATGTGCACAATAATCCACATATGTAACACCATAACAGTCAAATGTTAGCTTATGAGGATAATAATCAGAACCTAACACACACTCACACACAAAAAACAAATGCTGTAATCACTTTAACATATAATAATAATAAAAATAAAGTTTTTATAGATGAACATCGTCTAGAACAATCATTTTTAGATTAACCAAGTCAAATGCTCGAATTAAATACGAACCAAATTAAATTATTGTTAAATAAATCTATCTCTATTGATCGACTAATGTTGATATGAAAAATTCCTAGCATTTGACTTTTTAAAAAGATTGCTAATGTTTTTGCGTTGAGGTTAAATATTATTGGTATTGGTTTTGTGGTAGTTTCACGAGGCCCCACCAGTACTCATGGACATATTAACATTCATGAATCTCGTCTTTACGATCTTCTTCCTTCTCGAGACTGTACTGAAGCTGATCGCCTTCGGGTGTACGGTAAGAATTTGACACCGTTTGATTTTTTAGTTTTATGAATTATAAAATCATTAATTTCTTTTCGCGTTTCACGGTTTTATAATATTTACAATGAATTTATTTTTGATTAACTCGCTAGACCGTGAATTTTGTGTGAAGGCGCAAATATTAAACTGGAATTGAAGCAAATTTGTCTATATTTGAGTATATCAGCTAGTATAGTACTAAAGTTAACATGAAGGGACTAAGTTCAATGTTTGCGCCCACATTATCATTATTTATAAATATATTTAGATTAGCAATTAATATTCAATATTGACTTGAATATATTTGAATCTAGAACTCATTTTTTAGAGTTAATGAAATTGTGCTTAATTTGATATAAAATGTAGGATCTAAGTGCATATTTTTTTTTAGAAATATACGCAATGAATTTTAAGAACTTTAATAGTTATAAAATTTACAGAGAGACATCCCCAATCCTATCCTTAATCAATTTCATCAAGCAATCCCACTAATAGAAAGTGTACATTTGTATTACCTTATTCTTGTGATGATTAAAGTTATAAAGATTCTTATTTTTCTTTGAATAATGTTATTATTTGATTATTATCTTTTAACTATGGCGTACTAACATTGCTGCCTGTTTGCAGAATTTTTTCAAAGATCCATGGAATACGTTTGATTTCATTACGGTCATTGGAAGTATTATTGATGCTCTCATTATGGAGTTTGGCGTGAGTATCAACAAAATCTTGATAAATTTCTTCATCTTCTTGATTCTCAATAACTAATGATTCCATCTTTGAATTCATGATTCAATCACCTTTCACTTGTTGTTGGCATTATGCGTTTTATTTTTTATAAGAGTGTAAAGGGTATATCCTGATTGCAGACTGACCTTGCCGAAAACTGTGCTGACATATCGTGTCAGCAGGTAACGAAAACAAAAGTTTAATTGCTAGGAAATATTAGATTTTTTGTACCGGACTGTTTATTGGTTTAGACAGTGCGTACTTACGTACGCACATGTTGGAAAATGATTTAATATTATGTAGTGCTAGAACTATTAGCATATCATTAGGAAGTCTAGAAGTTTGTAGTTCATTATAACAGTAAAGTTTGTTTGCTAGGGATTATAATTGTTGTTGGGATTTGTTTTAGATATTATGACAAGAGTAAACGATATTTGTCATGATTACCTAGAAAATATTTACATTGTCTTGATACTTATAATTAGATCTATTATAATTGTGTGAAAAGTGTTTAATATTTAATGTTGATTTAAATTATAGAACTATAAAGTAGCGAATCGAAGATATTTTCATTTTGTCCGTTCCATATACTTATGTGTTTTGTTGTTCCAGTTTTCCTGTTCTAGACATTAATGACTTAGCTACTTACTATACTTATTTTAGAAATTATCGCTAGAAAAAGACATATAATTAATTATACATTGTGCCTGAAAGAACTGCTTATTATGATCATTATATAATTATTATACAGCGTGTTAAATTAAACATTATCTCTTTATATAAAATATTAGAATCCATCTAGCTCAGTTTATATAGTATTTTTTCTACTTAGTTACGTTTATAATAGTTTTTTCCAATTAAAATTTGTATTGTATTGTAATTTTCCTATTAGAGATTTTTGAACAAATAATAATGCTTAATTTAACACCTGAACGTGCAAACATCATTCTCTGGCATGTACCCGCATATTTTGTCATGCCATTAACATATTTGTAGGAGAACACTTTCAACGTCGGTTTCCTACGCCTGTTTCGAGCCGCGCGACTGATCAAGCTGCTCAGACAGGGATACACCATTCGGATACTGCTCTGGACATTCGTGCAGAGTTTCAAAGCCTTACCCTACGTGTGCCTTCTCATCGCGATGCTATTCTTCATCTATGCCATCATCGGAATGCAGGTCAGTTCAATATCTTTTTCTTAGAGTCCTTTTGGTACCCTATTACTGCGCCTACGATGATAATGACAACAATATTATCATTAACATACATAATCGTTATACAGATAACTTAATTTGTTCACAGGTGTTTGGTAATATAGAGTTAATGTCCGACACAGACATCAACAGGCATAACAACTTTCAAACGTTCATTCAAGCACTCATGCTACTGTTCAGGTAATAAAAAAAACACATTGAACTTTAGTGCAGTACCTTCAATTAGTATGCATTATTATATTTATATCACTTTTTGCTCAGATGTGCCACGGGTGAATCGTGGCCCAATATAATGTTGGCGTGTCTGAAGCCAGCGAAGTGCGACAAGGCGGCAGGCAAACCACCATCAGAAATTTGCGGAAGTACCCTCGCCTATGCCTACTTCGTTTCCTTTATATTCTTCTGTTCCTTTCTTGTAAGTACTTTGTGTAATAAATATTAATGAATAGTGTCTTGAATTGTATTCTAATACATGATTACTTTCGTTTACCAGATGTTGAATTTGTTCGTTGCTGTCATTATGGATAATTTTGACTATTTGACGAGGGATTCGTCCATCCTCGGCGCACATCATCTCGATGAATTTGTTAGGATATGGGCCGAATATGATCCAAACGCCACGTATGTTTACATTTTATACTAAACATTTTGCACGTAATTTATTGAACAAGGATTATGTGATCAATTCATATTTCAGGGGTAAGATCCATTACACGGAAATGTATGATATGTTAAAAAATATGGATCCGCCACTGGGGTTTGGTAACAAGTGCCCAAATAGGCTAGCGTATAAAAAGCTTATTAGAATGAATATGCCATTAGATGAAGAAGGAAAAGTAAATTTTACAACAACACTATTTGCCTTAATACGAGAAAATTTAAACATCAAAATGAGATCAGGTAAGCAATTATAATATCCCAATATTATTACATAATATACAATATGTAACAAAAAACTCTGTTGGGCGTTTTAACTGTGATATTAGAATCGATATTCAAACGTAATAAAATAACTCGCATACGAAAATGAGACTATAAAAATAATCATATTTATTTTTAATATCTACTTTAATTTCGATTGAGCGATGACTGGGAGCCAAAACGAGGTAGCAAGTTGTGGCGTCTACATACATCAAACGCGCCGCGCCGCGTGCGTTCCCGCCTTCGTCAATACGTCACATCACTCAGCTGTTCATTACTTTTCGATGAATTTTTTTTTTTTTAAATATGTTCATTTTTCTAAGCTATCTGTGTAAGGATAATATTATTTTATTGATTTAATTATTTTTATTAAGCTGTCTATATGCCTATCTTCACGACCTAGAAAGGACCAACGGGTCTTTTTTCATACTGTATAATGTGATGTTATTTATGTATATGATATATAATGATATAAATATAGCAGCTAAACTGGAAAGCTTTTATTTTAGCCGAAGAGATGGACCAGGCGGATGAAGAATTAAGAGAAACTATAACGCACATATGGCCACTACAATCGAAGAAGATGCTTGATTTGCTGGTGCCTCGAAACGATGTACTCAATGCTGGGAAATTGACTGTAGGGAAGATCTATGCAGGCCTTTTGATACTAGAGAGCTGGAAATCGACGAGGTTTGGTCAAACAGAGAAGCAGGGTGTTCCGGTAAGTAGTATAGCGCTTACATACGCACGAAAACTTTTGTTGGTTATGTATTATTTTGTATCAATACTTATACGTATCTTGATGAATAATAATCTATGTAAACAAACAGCAAGAGCAGTAGAACCAAATGAAGCCAGAGTATATTCGTGTGGCTTTTGCCCATTGTATATACATTTTAAAAACCTTTTTGTAATTTTGAGCCAAATGTAAGCATTACGTGGGTAGGTAATGATACTACACATTTACAAGTAGTGTTTGTTGATGGCCCCTTATAATTCCCCACATTAGATTACAATTCGAAATATTCTAGTTAGTTACATAGTGTTGGTTGTGTTGTCTACATGTGGATGTATTGTTGTGTGCAATATTAAACTTTCCGAATAGAATGTTGTACGGTGGGACTGTTTTTGAATACAAAAGTTGTGGAATCAATAATTGGCGTCTATCAAAACTTTTACATTATTGAACACAGTACAACAAAATAAAATCACGTTAGTTGAAATCGACTCTAACGAGTCGACTACATTGGTGGTTTACTTTTCAGGCATACAACGAGAATAGCCCTACGGCCATTCAGCCGGTAGTATTAAAATATTTTACGGAACGAAACTTTGAATACTTATTTCTTGCACTGTTCTAGATTATTTTTATTTATCATAAATTTATTCTCGCATCGTGTTTGACAAATGATTCATTCGCTCTTAATGCAACATTATAAAAAAGTGTATGGTGACCAAAATGACGTGGTCGATTAAAGAAATCTTCTTAAATTGATCAATTAAATGTAGTTTAGATATTTAAATCAGAAAATTGATTAGAATTAGTGATTAGTAAGGCACTTGATCATGTTAGCATAGGCAAACTTGCGTTTATCCAGCACATGTTTGCCTATCAAGTGATCTTGTGTCGGGGCTTCGTAAACCACAAAATAGTAACCTGTCCTATAGTTGCAAAATTTGTAGAATTCGGGTGTTTGTTGAAGTTAGTTGATACATTGTCTGGTAGCCATAGTTTGTCCTTTGTAGTAACGTAAATCGTCCTCGTGTGTGTATATATGCATTACATAATTTTTCTTTTCAAGGATCCCATACCTAATTTTGTATTTTTGTCAAAAGTTTGCATGATTTAAAATTAACTTTAAGGAATAATGTTTCTGTGTTGGCTTTTGTGGTTGTGACATACATATTTTTAAATTACATTTTGGCTCAATTATAATTACCATCTAGAAGCTTAAGACAAAATTCAAAATATGCTTTCTTGCTACAACCTTATTTGCGTCCTGATGTAATGTTGTATTATAGCAGAAGAATGTTTGAAGGTCAGGAATCATAATTCTCAAGTCTGCGCATGCTGGAGACAACATTCGTACATTTCTCGAGAGTTACTACAAAATATTACCTATGATCAACATCTGCCTCTGGCTTCAATGTTTCACACGTTGTTAATAATATTATTAGCACCTATTTAATATATCATGCTTTCCAATTTACAGCTCTAATGTATCATACAAATGCGATCATGACATGCCAAACAAACCTTATCACTCGGATACACTCCGACTAACCTATTTTTAGTTATTTTCACAGATATATATAGCTTTATTTACCTTCACTTACTTCACATACACATATTTTATTATGTCCTATCAGTTCTGGGTTTCCATTACACTTTACAAAAGACATTTCATACGACGTCATGTTTGGCGATGATAACTCCAGCATGGACATGATGGGGATGTTCGCGCAAACTCATGTAGGCTTTAGCCGTTAGTTGCCATCGCATCTGATATGGATGGTGTGTGACATGAGCATGCGCAAGTCTCGTGCCAATGGTACGTGACGTGGGTGCGTGCTGCAGAAGCCGTCCATCTTTCACTGCCTGCTCGACGTGGCTGCGGGCTTGGGGCCGGGCTCGCGTGCCGGCTCGCTCACCCAGGAGGGACCTGTTCTCACCGAACACCTCGACGACCCACACTCGCTAGCCAACCTCGCGCGGCGCACCAACAGAAAATCTCTCAAGTGAGTTCAATCCATGAGCATTGTAAAACGCTATAATGAAATATGGTATTTATTAGCTCATATCTGTAATAAAATCAGTAGGTACTCATATAGATTTGTTGGTCAAGTACTATTTAATGGCTGATTTGATTAGCATTTGGTGGATAGATAGTCCTGTAGTTACTCAAGATGATTAATGTTGAGATAATGCGTTAGTGTAAGTTACTTGAATAAGGACTTGCAATAAAAGTTGCGGAAAACGTACTATTAAGAATACAGAAGCTCTATCTTAAAGTCCATTAAAAATATCCATTAACTTATGACCGAATAGGAATTACACAAAAGTGTAGATTATCCAATGCGAAACTAACATTATGTTTCTTTTGTTTCAGGAATAATAATAAAAAGGTGATTACCTACCGTGAATCGGTGGACATGTTAATCAGATCGTTATTGTTGTAAATCTAATAAACAAACGCCTCGTGATAGCTAATGTCTGTGCAATAGATGTTCCCACCAATATCATTGCAACCAAAATTTATAAAAGTAACCTATTTGTTATGAATTATTAGTATACAAATAATTGGACAATAATTGACAATGAAATATGTGATGTTGGTTGAAAGTGTGATGTTACCAGTGTCTCCGCTACATGGGTGTTCCCCTAGTGACTGATCACATTTAACATTATGTTATAGATAGTCGATGTTGTATACAATTGGTGTTGAAAGCTTTTTTGGGTGTTTACTAACAGAGTTTTCAGGATTATTATTAATGTGTTTGTTGTATCAATAGACGATAATAATATTATGATTATTTTAGGTAACTTTGTCGTAAACATTGTAACTTAGGGCCTTAGGCTCAATATTTAGATTTATCGAATTAAATTGTGTTGTTTATATGAAAGAGTATATTAATCGTAAACGTTTTTAAAGTTTACAGATGGTTGTTGATGTTTAGGTAAACATTTTCAGTATTAGATAGACGTTTTTGTCAATTTTGTAGATATGTATGTCTTCGTCTTTTCCAATAATTAACAATGAATGTCTTTTTGTAATTTAAAGGGGATGGGTCTTTCTCTAATCTCTTTCCTTTAGACATAGTTTCTTCCACAACTGATACATTAACATACATTACAGTCATAAATATCTAAACATGACACCGAAACATTTGTTATATATCTTGCTTCGAGCATGCATGATATCAGCACAGAATGTAGCATGCAACACATTTTAAGAAGATGTGATTAGGTGTAAGGAACGGGTAAGTACCGGCACAGCACGTCTGCACGACATAAGCATGCCTTGCAATTCTAATAGATTGTGTTTGCATGGACACAATTTTGTAAATATGGGACAGCAAGGTTTTCGAATGAAACTAAATAAAAATGATCTAGCTCGGCGTCTTGAGATCGTAAAGATATTTACTAAAATATCATTTTTAGGTATTGGAACTGCAAGGATCTCATCATGCGTCCATGGAGTCGTTAGATGAAGGAAGACTGCAAGCGCCACACGCGTATCAGAACGGCCATCATGGCAGAACTTCTAGTTTAAGGTACGCAGCAAACCTCTCAATTTGTACCACTTTTTATTTATTTTACAATTGAGTTTTTGTTATTTCCTTTTTGTTTTATAGTGTCATCGAAGAAGAGATTGATCTCAAAGTTATCGTAGTGAAAAATGGTACGTCCACTATGCACGTGGTTAATCGTCTACTAACAAAATGTGTTTTCTTCTATTAAGGACTAACTCACTTCCCGGCAGCTCGGTGTACCCTTTATTGTCGCATGTATTGTAATCGCATGATAAAATGTAGATTATAATTTTATAACTGATATTAACACTTGATGCAATGGCGTCTGCAGAAGAACACCAAGTCCAAGAAGGAGAGGCCATTACGGAGGTTATCACCACGACATCGGATTCTCCGACACCGTCAGCAACGTTGTCGAGATAGTAAAACACGAGCACCAGAAACACGGGCGAGCGCATCGCGCGCCTCACCATTACTACCCGCACGGTAAGTGCACTTCCATACAGCTAAACATGTAATCCAATATGATCGTGTGAAATTAACTATTATATTGTAATCTTCATGTGAATCTGCTGACATCTTGTAAATCCTTTGTAGATGAATTAGTTTCACCTTAGATTTTCATACTTCCAACTGTTTGATATAAATCAGCAGATTTGCTGCAGACCTTGGCTTAGTGCTACTTTGGTAAAGGTACTTTGGTAGCGTTTATTATATTACATTTTTACCTATCTATTTGTTAAGTACCTATAATGAACTAGTCTATTTACGAGCTACATGCCTTTTTATTATCGTTATTTTATTCCTGTAGTGTTAATTTATTACTATTGTAAAATTTATCATTAACATATTATGAACCTGATTTATTTTTAATTTAGCTTAAATTAACTGATCCAGAACAGTTTTGCAAACATTTTTCTTCTCATAAAGGTACTCTGAAAGTTTTGTGAGAAGACAGGAAGTTTAGCTTAAACGTAGTCGTAGATAATCATGTTTTGTAGAAGTAGTTACTTATAAGAATTTCAGCAAGCGACGCAGTTATGCTAAACTAAGTCAATTTAGATTTTAGATTGTAAAATTCTAGCTACTAATTTAATATCCTCATACAGCTAGTGATGTAATCTTTATACGTAGTTCGTAGCTATGACTTCATAGCTGCTCTTCGATGCTCATAGCTCAGTTGTAAACTATACCTATACTTCAACTATTAAGCCATATATTTTAGATATAAGTACTATATTATCTCGCTGTCACTATCATAATATACATATGCAATGTGAACCCAATAAAGTTGGCCTATACATTAACGTCAATGTAAGTGAAAACGATTAGGTACTTTGCCTGCTGCATGCTATGAAGCCCAGTTAAAATTATGCTGACTTATTTGCACTCACTTCAATTGCTTCACTCGTGGGCTATTGATACACGGGAGGTGCTTTAAATGCATGCACTTCAATTACTTTCAATCATGCAGCATGCAAAAGCTTGAAGATTTTGCTTTAACTTTGTACTTGTCTCGAGTAGACCGTTGTGGTCTACAAGCGAAAAAATATATTCTTTAACGGAACGCCTTAAATCTATTGTATATATCTATTTAAAACGGACCAACAGCATACGTTATGTTAACTTGGAACACACAATCCAAATTAAATATCCACTTCTCGTCAATATCTCTTCTGACCAAATACAGACACCCAAAACTTAAAGAGTCACCTTTGTGAGCAAAGAAATGAAGTCGGTAGTCCGACGCGTTTAGGGTAAAACGTGGTGGAAGGTACATGAAGGTATTCCTGACAGCAGGGAAGGAGTGGAGGGCGCCGTACCCTACGACCAGCCTGAGCCAGCCCTCGCGGTCGCCCAGCCCGCCACACCACACCTACGGTGAGATCCACTCGCCACACCTAGGGTCCACACATCACGACACATGAACATCGTGCAATGCTTACTCACCCGACTTTCCATCCAATACAACCGGAACACCTTATGCCTATGTTGTCATCTAGTCACAATGTTACAAATTTAGAGCATCTTAATAAAATAAACTAAATCTAAAAATATTCAGTGTAAACGATATCTTACAGGAAATACCGAATGCGTTTACCATATTTCTGAGATTAATAATATCCATGTGACTGGCGTTGAAAAATTTAATTACCAATTATAATTAGGCATTTGTTTATATTATTGTAAAGCAAAGGGTCTACATCCACAAATTGGCAAATATATAATCATTTAAATTATTTTAAACATCTCTATGACCCTTTGCTGTAGCCGAAACATTTGTCGAGAATTATCATTTTTGTTTACTAAATTCTGTCTTAGTGCGAATATAGCATAAAACATTGCGGATGTGAAAGGAGATCTTAAGTTACTTACTATTTTTAAGAAAATTGTTTGCACATCTGTTTAGTGATAATTTTATTATAATTTCATTAACCCCGTTATGTTTTCTTACTTTTCTTAGATAAAGAATTTTATAAGAAAATCCGTTCTGTAAGTTATGGTTGAGTTAAATTTTATCATCGATGCATATTTCAATTACATTATACAAAACGATAAAGAAGAACGTCCAAATTATTCAAAGTTCAGTTTGGGCACCGATAGGTGGTGAACGAGACCGCGAGCGGGACCGTGATTGGCGCGAGTGGCGAGACCGGTCGTGGGAGCGCGAGGGCGCTCGTCGCGGCCGCGGTCGCCAACTGCCGCCCACGCCCACAAAGCCGTCCACGCTGCAGGTCAAACAGCAACCACCCTTCACGAGGATCAGCCATAGCCCCTCGCACGTGAGTTGCCTTTTCGGCACTTTTATATTAATAACCAGCACATTTTATATGTTAGGATAAAAGTAATTGCAATTTGGACAATATTTTTAGTTATCCTTGAGGCACACGGTACGTGAGCCCGTGGAGCCCGTGCACGACGAGTACGAGTATGGCAGAGAAGTTGAAAGACTGATACACCGAGACTATAGATCTAGAGAGAGGTATGAAGGTCCTACAAGTTGAGATCGACCGGCACCTCCTTTGGAATTGACGCTACAATGAACAATGTTGATGTGACAGACGCGGGCGAGGATTCGAGTCAGAAGCAGGCGCTCGCACGTACGAGGCGCCGCTGAGCTACGAAGCGGCGCTGGCGCTAGGTCGCGGCGGAGGCGCGCGCGCGTTGCCGTCACCGGCGCCGGCGCCGCGGCTGCCCAACGGGTACAAGCCGCGAGCGCGGCACTCCGACTCAGACGAGGACGACTGGTGCTAGCGGCGAGGGCGCGCGCGCTCGCAGCGGGATGTGCGACCGCACGCGCACACCTTTTGATGCCCCGCTCGCCCGCGCGTCCGCGCGCCCCTTCTCTCGCCCGCTCGGCCCGATTGGCCCGTGCCCGGACGATCTCGTTTTATACTCGCCGCCCGCGTGTACATAGCCGACTGTCGTTGCTCAGGAGTCTGGACATATTCCCCCCCCCCCGTTTCCCCCCTGCCCAACGCCCGCGCCCGCAGCTGCCCGCCCGCAGCGAGCCGCATCCCATGTTTAGTGTTTACGAAGTTTTGAAACGTTTAATTTTTAATTCGCTAAAATTTTACTCTTTGATTTGTATTACGATTAAGGTGATCGAGGTGTTGAAACGGTGCCAGACGACTCGTTTGCGCTAGAATTTTTACGTAAAATGAAATTATTAGTCTGTATTGTAAAAGTAAACTTTCTATATTAAATTTGCACTACGTAAAATCTACATTATACATATATCGCCTGGTGAAACGGCAAGGGTTGTGGTCCGCCGGAGCTCGCTCCTTGTAGCGGTTGCTCGGCCGCAAACTCACAGGCGCAGCGTCGCAAGTCTGCGGTCGCGCTGCCGCGCCGGGCGCCGGGCGCCGCCGAACAAGTCCATCAGTCGACCTCACTCGACACCGTTTCATAATGAAGTTAGACGTTGGGAGAACACTAGCAATTCATCGTCGAACAAAATTAATACTAGTATTGTAAAAAATATTTACATAGCAAATAATTTTTACTTAGTTAATATTATAATAAATAAAAATTAAACATTTTTTATTGAATTTGCTGTCCTTCCCCCAAGTGCTTTATATCTACGTTATTTAAATTTAAATACGATTAAAAATAAATAATGGTGAATTGTATGTAATCTTTGAAGATACTTACTTATATTTCTGCATTTAATGGCTACCCAAATTGTTAACACGTGTACTGAAAAATTGTTTAAAGATTTTGTCGCCCGGTCCGAAGACGCTAAAACTTAACAATAACTGCATTATAAGCTATTGGTGTTTTAGTAGTATAGATTTAAAACACAACTCAAAACGAACGCTTAAAAATTTAATGATGTTTAAATTACATACCGAAAAATCAACTAATACCCGTACTAAGAATAAATACTTAATCTTCAAAAATGGGTAAGAAGTTTAAAATACAGCCTTTTTATGAAACAACTCTATAACAACTATAGGTATATATTTAGCTCCTCAATTTAAATAGACAAATAAACCAGATTTCAGTAAGAATTATTTCAAAACGGTGATATTTACTGCGTTTAATGTCTGACTGCCTCGGTGGCGCAGTTGTAATGCGTACGCGTTACGATTGAGGTCAACGCTGAGGTCTCGGATTCGAGGGATGGAGGAGAAGGGACGGAAATACGTTCGGCGAAATGTGGGTGTACTGGTTACACCTCTGCCTACCCCTTCGGGGATTACAGGCGTAAGTGCGTATATTTAATGTCTTCAGTATCGTTTAAATTGATAGTCAAACAAAAAAAATTGCAAAGAATAAATTCTGCTATAGTGCTGCACAATTACAAAATTTGTATTTTTTAGAAGAATGTTATGTCAATGATTTGCTAATATATTCCGCTATATTTTCAAAGTTCGTAATTTTAGTTACACGTATAATACTTAGAAATATAGTGGTTTAAGACGCTCTATCAAATAATGGAAGTTCCGCAAATGCGACATTGTTCTACAATAGTCGCTATACTATTTCACCTAGACATTTCGACAATATTGTAGGGGTAAAAAATAGCCAATCTGGTAAAAAATAAAATAATAACAACTTCTAGTAATTTGTTTTGACTGTGTCATCAATAGCAATTAAGTACTAATGTACATAATCGAAATTTAAACTTTTGCTACCAAAATACTATAGAAATTGTTGTCCACCCGCTGGCGGGATGGAATGGCATTGACATGCATAATAATTAAATATTTAATGCCATATAAAGTTATATTATGACTCATTCTTTCAACATTTATTTTGTTGTGGTATTTTACAAAACAATTAATGGCACCGGGCGCAAAATCTTGCTTTATTTGTACAAAGCGCATCAGAATTGGTTTCTAATTTCAAAGTAAACCTGCCTCTACTAGAGTACCAATAAATTAATTTCAAATATTTGAATGAGAACCAATTCTGCTCGCGTTTGTATTTAATTAAATTAAATAATAATCGTCCTTATCCATTTGATGTAACGCCATTGTCATTTTAGTCACTTATTAGTTGACGTCCCTTGTTATACGACCAATGTACTAGTTACTTAATTTGTTTCAAAATCAATCAAATTAATGAAGTCGAAGCGAAGGGTATCACAAAAGAGTTATAAAGCCCAGCATTATATTTATTATAATATAGTAATTAGATATTATGAAAACTAAATAAAAATTTGTTTCTCTATAAATATAACAAATATGTTTGCCAATGATTTTTGTTCCTTATTGCTTAATATTTCGCAGTAAAATATGGCGTGGTTTTGATTTACAACAATGAAATGTGGAAACAAAGTTACCACTGGTGAAATTCATTTAAAAAAAAATCCAGTGATAATTTTTATCACTTTATTTGACTAAGATGATCGTCATACACCTACTGATATCAATTTTGCAATATTATTATGTAAAATATGTGTTCTGCATTTACAGCGTGAATCAATCAGGATTAAAGAGATATTTGTATCCCAAGTATTTGATATAAATAATGTCTTTGGACATACAATATACTTGCAAAATAACATGTTATATCTATATACAAACAATATTGTTGAAAACATTAATAATCTAGTAGATTATACGAAATGTTGAGTTAGTAAGTAGCACAATGGTCGTAACTGGAGATGTGTTCGTTCAACACCATCAAATAATTTGCAACGCATGGTGTAGGTTTACGTACATCACTTTAGTACGACAAAATTGTAAATACATGATTTTCTGTGATAACATGTGGAGAAAAATGAGAATATTATTATTAGAACTGTGTGATTGCATAGGGAAGTCGTTCATTTCTCGAAACGGCGACGCGTTTTTGGGTTTTTTTTGCCAATGATTATAATTACATGTTTTATTGTTTATAGTGATTTAAATGTACTCTTACTAGTTTCTATTATGCTGCATAACTTATGACAATGAGATTTAATTCATTAATACTTAACACTTTTAGACGGCAACAAATCTTCTAAATTGTAACAATTTATCTACAGTTTGTTGACTAATATATTTTCTATTTACTAATAAAATAACAAATACCTACCAATTAAAAATACTAAATCATATTCTGTAACTGTTCTACATTCTTTTAATAAAATTATTATATTGTAACTCTATATTTTTCCGCTTTGAGAAAGTTTTCGTGAGCTTTCCCAAAAACGCGGTGTGCCGAGACAGTAGATACTTTAGTGGAATCGGATATAACTCCCACATATAATTCGATCGTTGTTGTTCATTGCGAAGGACAGGTACGGGTAATATTATAGCTTTTATATTTTACCTCTGTTAAATATAGTAATTAGTACAAATGGTGTACGCGGTGACTCGTGCTCGCCCGCGTGCATTTTTCGTGTTCGCGCAGAGTTGGTATTGTCCATGTAAATCAGACCTTAATGTTACGCCGTCGTGATGTTCCGTTTGTAACACCTTTGTACGTGTATCGTTCGTTTTAATAATTGATATTATTAATGTTACAATTACAATGCTAATCTAGACGTATATGATAAATTGTTTTTCAAAGTGTTCGCAATGGAAAAAGCGCGTCCCACGAAATAATAAACTTGTTGATTCTCGATCTGAGAGTGTTAGATTTCTTCTGCGTAGATTTTATTATTTATTGATATTGACTCATAAAGAATATTTATATTGTTACTGTATAGTATGAGTAAATTGGTTCGTTCGGTTTGGTTTTTGTTTCGGGGTGTTAGCATGATACATAGCCGATGGACTTTCGATGACTGAGTGGTATATCGTAACTGAGTGCGTCCCGCTTTAGTGTTTGTGACTCCCTCGTAAAGGTTACGATAATGTTTCACCGACATACGTATGTAAGATGTGTAAATATTGTAAAATATAAAGCGGCCGTTGTGTAGAGGTCGCTTGTGAAAATGTCTAGTGATACGTTACTAGTTAATATTAGCTAGGTAATCTCGTCCCCAACTGTCCTTGAGTTTAAGTTGGGTGTTTCACTGCCTTAAAATAATAAATTTCGGAGTAATAGTTACCGTAACTATTACATATAAGTGGCGTTGTCAACTATACGTTTTCTATCATTCGGCAATTACATCACGATGATTACAATAACTGTGCGTTGTTTTTACAATAGTTGATTTCGAGGCTGTCGTCATTTTTAGTGTTAATAAAAATTTAATATATTGAATAATGTATTTATATTACAGCAGCGTCTATGCAACACGTGACGAAAGTGTTTATTATTAATTTTATTATTATGTAATATATAAAACTCTCTTAGCTCACTTCCTTGTTTTAGGACGTTGCAGACGAGCCACTTTACCTAATTGCGCCATAATATATACACGCATTAGCCATACATTTATAGTATACAAGTACAACGGTAAGTATTACGGATTATGTACAATTAGATCTCAAACCAACCTGGGATCGGCATGACAGACTCTTAATTACATAAAACTCACACGGTGCTGTGAAAAGCTAACCACTTTTATTACTGTGGAGTATTTATCTATCATATTTATATGTGCTTTCCAAATAATCGCGTAGAATTTAAAGGCCTACCTCGTATAAATATAATATACATGTACAATCAATATACTGAAGTAAAAAGTAAAACGACCAGCATTAAATTATAATACCCACAAACATGTAAACTTGTACAATAGAAGTTCCGCATGGATGTATAATTTTCAATTTTCAAAATATATTTTTTAACCTATGTTATGGGAAGGCCATGATATAACTCACCACAATGTAGATAATGTGTTATACAGTTGTCTCAGGACGTCGTGTCAAGTGGAAGTCCAGAGGTAGAGCGCCTGAAGGGGTATCAGAATGGCGTCCATGTATGGTTGTACGATTTTTTTTAGTTTAAGAGTTAAGGGCTTTATACATTATATTCTATTAAACTACGACAATATATACATTTTTGATCATACTCGTATTTTATCATACTATTTTCTTTAGGTACTGAAAAAAAGAAGTTTTGAAAATTGGTTTGAAAAAATTGTTGCGTTTTTTTATCGCCGTCCAAAGTCTCAATCGCATTTAATTTTTGCGTATTTTATGGAATTCGCTTCTTTTTTTACGGACATGTTAAGTGCTATGTTTTTTTTTATTGTCTAGCTACATTAAAAAAAATAGCCAACAAGCTCAAATATAAAAAAAAACTGTTGTCGTAGTTTAGTAGAAGTTGTGAAAAACAATCAACAAAAACAATAAATCTCGCAACATACGAGGGAGTTATTCTGATACCCATTGAGGTACTCTACTCTGGACTTCCGCTTCACAAGACTTCTTGATACATACTATATACTACGGATGGTTTTCAGGTTTGTATCATTTATACATAAAATGAAGTTTCACCTTTACAAGCGTATAGATGATAGGTAAAACCATTTACGAAATAGTTAAGATAGCACAAAAATCCACTTCAAGTTAAGGGCAGAATAAAATGTGTTACCTTAATGCGGTCACATTACGGGCTTCGGTGCAGGTTCGCTGTATATAAGTGTTGCCAAAATATTGGTCATTTTTCACGAAGTTTTTTTGATATCATGAATGCTGACAAGTAGCACTTGTCGATGTTCTGCTACTGTTGATATATTTGGCCACAGCATTTGTCAGATACTTTGACCGAATTAAATATACCCAAGTCACATACATAGCCCTGACCCTACACTAAGTTAACCTGTATCGTTGGTATCAGGAACTACGAGGGATTTGCGGTTCCACAACACACAGACCAGAAACAAATATTTGTGGATCACACAAACATTTGTCTCGGTACGGGAATCGAACCCACAGCCACTTACTTCGCAGCCGGCTACTCGCCCGCGTCACGGAAGCTGGCATGTAACACGATACCAATATTCGCCCGATAATGTGGCCGCAGCATTACCGATTCTTGTTAACTGATAAGACTGCCAAGAAAATATGTAGTAAATAGCATTTACATTCTCTGTGGTAGTTGTAATATGTAATTTAGTTAAAAGTAGTGATACTTTCTGCGCCAATCAACACTGTTATAGAACAAAGTGAAGTTTGTAACGCTTATGTAACCTGTGAATATATTGTAACATTGTTTTAATTTAAAAATACTTTACTTATTTGCAAATACTCTACATACAATAGAAAATTTAAAGAATGACTCGACTATCGTATTTACGTGTTACATTATCTATAGTATAAATAGAGTTTAATATAGATAATCAGCGGTTCCTAAACTTTCAAGACCTTTGAATTAAAAACTTATTGTGGAATTGTTTAATACTAAGTGCGTCTCAATCAATTAGATTTGACTATCGGCATTATATTTACACTGGTATCAGGTGCCAGGATAAAAAAATAACCCTTGGGATTCCGCGGAACCTACTTTAGGAATCGCTAATCTATACATTATATTTAATTAACTATTTACATTTTAAATCGAAGAATCATCATCAAATGTCCAACATTTAAAACCATTTTAAATGTTAGACATTTGAAACTCTACAGAGAAGTAGAGCCTTAACAACTACTTCTCTCTATGAAAGTTTTGTAATATATATGATTTTGAGTTGACATGCTATAGTTGCAGTTATAGCAAAAATATTTCAAAGTTCAAATAAAAATGTGGAAATAACATGTTTTCTAAGCCCTATTGTTAAGCTCAATGAATGTATGTACCTGCTGAATGTGCCCTTAGAAGAGCTAATTATATAGTGGATGTGATTGGGCGGACAATTTTCTAAGTAAGCTAAGTTAGACACTCAGATAAAAATACCTAAGCGAATGCTGAGGACAATGCTTTTACACCCAACAGGTTGCAGAATAAGTAGTCATACTATATTGCGACAATTATAAATTGGTAAGCTGAGTGGCGCTGTAGTGAAACACTCATTTGCCGTTTGAGTGTCGATTCCCGCTTTTGACTGATTGTTCTATGATTAAAGATATAGTGCAACAAATATAATTTGGCGGTGGCAAATGTTGAAACTAATCGAAAATGTATAGAATAATCTGTCATAATTGTAAATCGACAAATTAATGTTTAAGATCACCGCCACACTTTGACAGTTTGATAGTTGTTTATTGGTTGATTATATTTATGAACACGGAAGATTCATTGGTCTAGTGAAAACCGTGAGTTCAATTCCCAGGCCGTGCAATCAAAATTTGTCTTTGCATTTTCAAACACACCTGAATTGCCTAGGATTGAAATTTGTGGCCGGTATGGCGATAGGCTTACCCTCTTTGAAATGGGATGAAAATAAGCTCAGCGAAACGTGGGTGCACTAGCTGCACTTCTGCTTATCCTTTCGGTGATAAAGACGTCAGCTTATAAGCTTATGTTATACTAAATGGCGTCCGTCTAATTTGTTGTGTATCCAAGGTGTAAGATATTCTGATTGTCTAACTTAGCTTAGTCAGAACTTTGTTCGCCCAAACACGCAATTACTTTCCTTATAAGCCTTAGCATTAATAAACACGTCGTAGTATACAGGCCAATGATTCAGTGACGAAGTAGTATTATCTTCTTACCAAAGATTGCAGTCTGTCATGCCGTCCATGAGTTCGCATGAGGTAATGGGCTTACAAATCGTAGAGTAAATATATACGCATACACAGAAATAAATAACAGCTGTTCCTTATTCGCTAATAGGTAAAGCTAGAATTTCTTTGGGTCCTCAGTTAGAACTGGATCCCGCATAAAGCCTCTTTTAGATGGAGAGATTTTCATATGACAAAAGCGAGACTATATGAGAAAACAGCCATATATGAGGCCGCACATTTTCAATGTGGACATTGAAACCAGTGAAATTATTGGGCATTATGAGACTTAACATCCTATCTGCCTGATGAGCGCAGTCCAATCCCATGCAGTGCTTTTTAATTCAAAGTTTTGTATTGTGTTGCTTCTGTTTATGGGCATGCGTAGCGCTTACCATCAAGCGAGCGGCAAGCTAATAAAAAAGTATGGTAGAGCCACATGAGTGACATTTTTCTTATTCTATGTCGCCTTTGTCAAGCCATATATTCTCTCCATCGAAATGCGGATGTTTGCTATAAATATTTGCGTGCGTAAAATTGAGATATAAACTAAAATTAATGCTTGCAGAAATCACTATGCATTAGGTACTTACTGTCGATGACGTCAGTGAGGAACAAACAAATTTCATGCGCTCTTAGTCAAATATTCACAAAGCATCGAACAATTGAAGTGAGATGAGAAAGTCTGAGCCCATGTCACCGGTCATGCCTGCCGGGTATCTGTGTAAACGCTTCATGACGAATCATATTTTATATTTAAAATTGTAATTGTAATAAGCATAGAAAGTTCATCGGCGTCGAGAGAGCACCATAGTATGTTTTCGGTATGTTGCGATACATTTACAGAATAGTGCAACTTATTGATATTGTATTAATAAAGAACCAAACTTAAAATTAGAATTTAAGTAATTTATTATCCTAAAACTAAAACTATACGCATGTTTTCACTATACTGGTAAAATGGTTATGTACAATACGAAGAGCTACTGTTTTATATATGAATTCTTGCTCGCCTGTAAAATTTTGCAGAATGAATCATATTATAAGATTGTACAATATGAATAAATGCAAAAAAGACATTTCCTCGATCATGTGTGTTTAATTTTTGTTAATGATTATCTAAGGTCGTATGCGAGAGATTTGTTGGGTCGGTACCACTGCTTTGTCTATTTCTGCCGCCAAACAGTATTGAAGCCAGTGAAATTACTGGGCATTATGAGACAACGTCTTACGTCTCGGGGTAACGAGCGCAGTCCAATGCCATGCAGTGCTTTGTAGTTCAAAGTTCTGTTTATGGGCAGGCGTGGCGCTTACCATCAGGCGAGCAACCTGCCCGTTTCGTCACTCAATCTAATAAAAAAGTAGTGCTTTTAATTACAATATATTGCTAAATCATTAGGCATAACATCAGTGCATATTTTTTTTATGGAAAAGTTCGGCAAGTTAGCTAGTTGGTCACCTGATGGTACGTGATCTTCACTGCCCAAGATCATAATACGTAAAGAATCATAGATGCGTTGCCGACCTTGAAAGAGTGTTGAGCCTCTTAGCCAACCACAACCCCCCCCCCCCCCCTGTATCCATCCACCTGAGTGTGTGAGATCAGCATGAATAATACACATCATTTTTAACGAATAATTTATTAACAACTCCAAATTAACAAGGGTGTGGACAATGTACGACAATTTGAATACAAAGTTACAATGAATATAAATAAAATCAATATTTTAATTATCCGAGGAATCTGGCACGTCTGTGTCTAATGAGCTGACGTCAGCATCGACATCACTTGATGCCATCTGATGATACCCAATAGGACCTTCGGTAGGAACTCTCATTGTGATAGTTTCGTTCGCTACAACCGCCGAGAAAAATAAAAAGAACATATGAAATAAATATACACACGAACTCACGCCTGTAATCCACGAAGGGGTAGGCAAAGAGGTGTAATCAATACACCCACGTTTCGCCGAGCGTATCTCCGACCCATGATGTGATAGGGGGCGAGGCTACAGTAATACCGGTCACAATTCCAGACTCCGGGTTGATACCGAGCATTTCATAATAGAAAAACCCAATATGACATACCCGACCCGGAGATCGAACCTAAGACCTCAGCGTCAGCCTTAGTCGTAACATTCGCATTAAAATTAAGTCGCATTAAAACTGCGCCACCGAGGCATTCGAGGTCAGTCAATATATAAAATAAAATGTTACATTAATCACCTATTTCACCACCGCTGAGTAACACTTACCAAATAAAATATGACACGTTCAAATACAAAAAGTCTCTCTTCTTCTTCTTCCACCTGCCCTTATCTTATTCATCGAAATAAGATAACTAGAACGATAACTCTTATATGAATCTGTCAAAAATACGGCGCCACTTACACATGCAAAGGTAAAATAACACGTAACACTCATACACGCAACAAAAATTAATGAAAGTTCAAAATCAACTTTAGTTCATAAAAGTTATTGTCTAAATATTAAATATCGAAATCGAGATACGACGTTCTGCACCGCGCAAAAAAATTAGATTTATTAAGTGTCAACTAGAGATCATGAATCAATTTTTCTGAATTGATGGATGAACGAGCTGCACATGTTTTTATAGCCCCACCCCCTTGCACAGAGTTTTGGTGGGATATTTTTTTGCTTGAGTTACGTTTCTTGTCATCTTATTTCGATGATCCCATTCGCAGTGGGGTCGGCGCAACATGCTTTTTAATACATGTTACAGAAAGATTTGGCTTGTAGTTTTTACGACCGACCGCCTGCCTGACGTCAACCCCTCTGCGGCTTGTACAAAAAGTCACTCTCTGACATAAAATATAATATACACCGTGCCGATGGAAAAATGGCAAAAATAGCTATCTTATACATTAATTGGTTGACAAATCTTTCTCGAATATTGTGAAACAGGTCTTAAAATACATATTTTTTATAGCAGAGCGCGGCATATCAGGAATGGTCGCTGATTTCCATCATCCATGAACCCCCTGTTGCGGACTATTACCAGAATTAGAAAGATTAATAAGGATTTTTTGGGGCTCCGAAAATCTCGCAGCGCAAAATGCAACACCACCTTAGATACCACCTTAGATAAGTTTTCTGTGCGACAGTTGTATTACTCCGGCCGAGCCAGCCCATTTATGCTGTAGACAAAACTGTCTACAGCGTAGCTCTACCACTCAAAAACTTATTCTGTGAATAAGTTATAGCATTACACGATTAAATGAGTAACCTTCGTCAACTGTCACCAAAATTCTCTTATTATAAACTGTTTATAGCGTGGCTCTACCACTCAAAAACTCTTGTTCTGTGAATAAGTTACAGCATTATATGATTAAATGACTTACCCTCGTCAACTCTCACCAAATTCTCGAATTGTCCGGTCGTAGCGTTCAAAGTTGAAATTCCAAAGGTACTGCCTACCGGCTCTCCCAGAAACTCATGTTGTGTCGTGAATGCCGTTGCATCGATTATGATAGTCTATAAATATACTGAGAAGTATATAATCTATTCAATATAAATGAAAATCACATAATAGTTTCTGCCAATGACCATATCACGGGTTGCCAACAGTTTTTCTGATGAATAGAGTATTTTTCAGAAAAAGCCTTAAAAAGTACCCTTAAAAATGATCATACTTATCATTGTTTATAAATTAAATCCCCCTTCCCAATCCCTCAATTATCCATTTCCTTACAAGGTCGGCAACGCCCCATGATTATGTTGGTATTGTGGGCGTACATGGGTGTTGGAGATCACTTACCATCAGGTGATCCACTTGCTCGATTGCCGAACTATGCTATAACAAAAGCAAATGTTTTTATAACTCAAAGTCAAACCTCGCTTTGGGGTTCCGAAGACGTATTACTAGAGCTGAGCGAGGATCCTCTGCCAGAGCTAACTTCAGACCGATCGCTGTGTATCCCACATCCGTCACCTGCACCCGCTCCAGCGCCAAATTCTGGCTCCATAGGATTACCGTTAACGTCATACAAAGGCTCGGCTAGTGGTACCGACATTTCTAATGGCAAGGGATCCATCAAATCCATTTCTTGACGCTGTTCATTTTCCTAAAAAGCATATTGACTAGTGTTTTCATACGATCAGATTATAGTAGCCTACAGATTTTTTATAAACAAAAATTCAAGTTCGTAAAATAAAAGTTATTGAATATAATAAATCATCTTTATTTCGGACCCACATATTCATAGCAAAAAGCGGACAATCGAGGAGACGAAAGGACTGTCGAGTCTGACCAGACTTCTGACTTTTCAAAGTGATGTGTGTATTCATTGTTAATTAACAGTCACTTTTCCGGTGAAGGAAAACGGTGCGAGGAAACCTATACACTTGAGAAACCTCCAAAATGGATTTCAAAGGTACCTAAAGTCAACCCACCCCTATTATGCCGGCATAGTAGATTAAGTCCTGTCTCTCTCATGGCCGTCGTTTATTAGTATGTACGGAACATATAATATATATAATATATTTGTCGAGTTAGTTTTTTAAATAATACATATTCTAAAATGACTGCCTCGGTGGCGCAGTTGTAATGCGTACGCGTTACGATCCCCGATCGATCGGGTTCGATCCCCGGGACGGGTAAAAGAGATATTGGGATTTTCTATTACGAAATGTTCAGTATTAGCCCGGAGTCCAGAATTTGTGCCCGGTATGGTCATAGGCTCGTATCATGTCATGGGACGGAAATACGCTCGGCGAAATGTGGGTGCACTGGTTACACCTCTGCCTACCCCTTTGGGGATTACAGGTGTGAGTGTTTATGTATGTTTATGTATTCTAAAAATACTTACAGATTGTTGATGACTTATTATTTGGAACAACCAATTAGGTACGACTGTATCTTCATCGATGATACAAGACTCGTAACTGTCTGATGACCGACCTGATACGAACAACTCTTCTGAGGTCTACGAAATTGAAATTAATAAGATGTCTGTTAAGTACTAACTTAAACATTTTACTGATAAAGTACACAACCATTGAATTAGACACGATGAGAAAAAAATAAAAGTTTCCAATCTAATGTAAACTGAATTCAGGAGATTCTCAATTCGACGCGATTTTTCTATATATCTATAATAGATGATATCTCCGCCAAATGAAGACCGATTTTGATAATTTGCCTGAGGAGGAAAAATAAAACTCATCCACAATCAATAATAAAATAAAATAAAATATATAAGAAACAATAAGAATAGACGCCGAATTGAGAATCTCCACCATTTTTGCTAACTTTTGCAGAATAATAATATGATTAAAGTTCTAGTTCGTTTTGTTACAGTGTAAACGATAATCCTGTACCTATGCGGTATGTAATGTATGTTTGTAATAATACTTACAGCTTGTCTAGTAAATCCCAATGTGAGGCTTCCAGTCTCTGAATCAATAAAATTCAGATGATCTGGTTGATCGCCGGCTACTGGTTCAGCATTTATAGAAAACCCACTAAACGCTTGAATAGCTAGAACACCACCTAAATTCTATTTTACGAGAAATAATAAGTTAGGTTTAATGCAATTCATTCACCTATGAAATATACAACGTGTTATAGATATGTGTGGTCAAATTTAAGCAACGTATAGCGTATCTTCAGTATCTTGAGAGGTAGCGCCTCACTGTAGACACTTTTGTCTACAGCATGAATGGGCCGGCTCATCCGGGTCGTTACCACTGTCTCACTGAAAACCGGCGTAAAATAGCAGCTTGATGCTGCGTTTCGTACGATGAGTGAGATATCCGGAGGCCCAAAGCCCCCTCCCATTCCCAATCCCATTATTATACCTTTCCTTTAAAGTCGGCAACGCACCTATAATTCTTTTGGTATTGTGGGCGTGAATGAGCGGTGGAGACCACTTACCATCACGTGACTCAATTGCTCGTCTGCCGGCCTATGCATAAAAAAAAGAAAAAACCTTAGTGTACGATGTAAGTATTGATTAAGTATTCATTTTATTGGTAATCATTTAATTTAAAAACATGTTAAATTTGACTAAAAGCAAGTATTATGAATTGGTGTTTTTTGTTGCAGGCGATAATAGCATATACGAGGCTCGTCGGCTGTATTGAACAAAGTTCATAAAGGAACCCGATAAAGAAGTCTAAAGTACTTCTAAAAGATGGTATATCGTTTTCAGCACACAGGCTCTTTGGTGTTAATTCGTAACGTATATAAATTCGTACGTATGTCCGTAGAATTACGTTATTTACGTTTGTCGTTCATAATGATTATTGATGTGATCGATTTTAATAAACGTCTGATAAAAAATTACGTAAAATTTTAGGTCACGATTTTGAAAAGAACCGGTACTCACTGTAAGGTATATGTAATGACCCTTAAATGTAACCACACCTTTCTGTAACACGTTGTATAATTATTACTGGTTTACCTTATTTGCTGTAAAATCTTTTCTCTCAAATAACTCACGTAATGAATTATTATTTGCAGCATTAATCTTGAATTCGTTATTGTTTAATTCTGAAAGTTTTGACACCGGCGGTACTGATTTAAATGATAATAAATCCACATCGGGCAATGTGAAACTTGTTTCAGCCAAATTGATGACAATTTCATCGCCTATCATAGAATCTATTGTACGATTCAAAGCGTTGTCTAAATCACTTTCTATTGTAGACTCAAAATAGTCATCGTTTGTATTAATAGTCTTGAAGCTTGCTAAAGACACACAGTCTTCGTAACTTGGGTTCACACCATCGAGGCTTAATATAACTGTTGCAGTATCAAAGGAAGAATTGTCACAAAATGCTTCATCGATAAAATCTAAGGAATCCTCGATTATCTCTTTCATTGTTTTAGTAATGCTGTTTTTGGAATTATCTAATGTGCTTTCGCTCCTAATATCTGTACTCACAGTAGCAATGTCAATTTCTTCAGTATGTTTAATATTATTTTTTAAATAGTCGTCTAATTTACTTTTACCCGTACTATATGTTCTTAGAGCAAGAATATTGTTTTCTACAGGTTTTTTAACGGTAGTTGGTTTGGTTATACTATTATTAGAATAATCTAATGTATAAATGCTCGTACTCCCTGTACTTCTAGAATCAATGTGATTATCTAGAGTTTTTTTTACGGTTTTATTTCCAATCACTATCTGTTTATTATTTTGATTATTTTTGTCAAGACCTCGGCTGCCTACACTTGATTTCGACATATGATTTACTGAATGATCAACTTGAGTAGTAATAACGTCATTTAAAGGTTTCTGTATACTAAATGAGCTTGAAGGCCATTGTTTCTCATTTTTTATTCCTACCACTGGTATTTTGATGTTTGATTTATTTGAGTGAGTTATAGATTTTGAAATCATATTTACGGAAGATTGTAGAGACTGGTTATCAGTTTTTAATTGTGCTATGTAAACACTTTTATTGCTTTCCATAAATAAGCTTTTGCCAGTTTTATCCGGTTCCTTATTTAGATTGCATTTTAAAGCGGACTCTGGGATATTTTCCTTGTTATTAAACACAGCATCGTCACCTTTCTTAACACTTTTACACCTTTTAGTAAATTTTTTAGGTCGGGTTGGCAAGGGTGTCTCTGAACCACTTGCATTTAAATTAAATTTGTTTGAAGACGAGGAGTTCCGCCTACTGGATGAGTTCTTAACTTTCTTTGTAGTTATTCTTACAGTCGCTATGCTAGTGGGAGAAGAACAAGTTGAACTGTTTTGTGACTGAGGACTTTGTGGTTTCTTCTCAGGACTGTCTCTTTTATTATAATTTTTATTTACTGTTATTGGCTGGTTACTAGATGTGCTAGCCTTACTGTCAATTTCGTTATGAAAAACCACGTATTCAACTTTTCGGCGCAATGGCAAATTTAATTTTAATAAATCTCTTTTAATTTCTTCAGCTTTAGATCTAACTAGAGGTGATGCATTTGTCAATGATAATATTTTGTTTTCTTTTATAGTTGTTTTAACTGTATCTATGCTTGAATTAAGACAAGTTTTATTATTCGAGCGTAACGGATTATCTTTTTTCCTCAAATAATCTGGAATATAATTTTTCTTCAAAATAGTCTGTTTAATAACATTGTCATTTTTAACAGGGTCAGATGATACACCCACAATTTTTTTGTCAAAAGTTACTCTGGGAATATTTGCAGTATTTGAACTAAAATAAATAAATATTTTTATTACTAAAATACCAACATTACGGACAGTACCTAATAAATAATAATATACATACCTTATATTAAATTTTGAAGTAACCTAAAAAAGTAACAAAATATAATGATTAATAAATATAACAAGATCTAATCCTACAAAAATAAGAAACAAATTAATACCTTAATGGGTTTAACTGTTTTAGTAGTTATATTATGCATAGTTAGTTTTTCATGCTTCCTTCGCACTTGTGTCGGCTTAACATTCGTTGCAGTATATATGTGAACTGGTTTCCTTATATCTGGTTGAATTTGTATTGACACTGTATTTGCGATTTTTTCTTTGGAGCTATTTTTTTTCCTCTTTGTTCCCAGTTCAACTCCTTTCTTAACTACGAAACAATTTACTGGCTTTCTTGTAACGTGGGCTTTGGGCCTATATTTTTGCCACTCACCTTGATAAACTACATCTTCTGAAACTTGCTTTTCTCTGTAAGCATGAATGTGTACACCACCACAACTTAATTTAGGCCTAATATATTTTGTTAATGATAAAACTTCTGCAACTTCTACCTCTTTGGTTAGATACGTATTGATTTGAATATTACTGGTATTTACATAGTTAGGATAAGCACATGGACCTTTTTCGAAACTGTACACTCTACCACCAATTTCGGATATAGAGTTTTGGTTTCTCAAGTTGCTCGAAACTACCTTCAAAAACTTAGTTTCATTTGATGCATTGTTTGTTATATCAACATTTTCCTGTGCAGGTAATGTTTGCGTCATTGTAGAGCACCCAGTTTTCTTGCAGATACATTTTTCTGAATCTTGGATCCGAATACCTGGCGACCGCTGACTTGGATTAATAGTACCATATACATTACAATCATATGTATAAGTACCAAAATCAGTACAAGTACAAGCTTGGAAATTAGTGATCGAATCTCCAATTTTGATGCCATTTTTGCAAGTTTTTGGTAAACTCGTAAATGATGTTGTTGCTGATAATGTGGGAAATGGTGGAGCAGAAATATCCGGTCCACACTGGACATCTGTGTTTATACTGTGGCGTATTCCTTTTGATGTACTCGGCTCGTTTATATCTGGAGTAAAGTTATTAAAATGTACTTGCTTGTCTTAAACTAATTATCTATAAATAACATAAATATATTGATATGAACTAATCCACCCTTTAAATATTCACAAAAAACTTATTATTCACATTCTTGCCTACCATTTAAAAATATGATTTGTGATTCAATATTCTGCATTGATACTTCGTGCCTAATACAAAAATCATTGGAATCATCATTGATATCGTTAATTAAAGTCTCATTTTCAATGTCAATTATATCGGCCTCCACACTATTTATATCTGTTCCTATAGTTCGACGAAGAGCTATAGTTTCCTCTACGCCATCCATAACTATACCCATAAAACAACTCTCTTCAGTAGCAGATATATTGTAATTAACATAATTTATGTCTATGTCTTCGTTAAATAAGGACGTCTCTAAATAATGTTGGTTATTGGTTATTTCATCTTCATGATAGCTTAAGTTAAGCGTCTTATGACTCTGGAATGAAATAATTATTATTAGTTTTTTTACCTTTATCTTATAATAATCTATTATACAAAAAGTGATGCTTACATTTTTTATTCGTGTGCACCCTTTAAATTTTCTAGGGTACACTTTGTAATTGCCAATTTTAATTGGCAAATATCTAATGTTAGAACTTTTCAGTAAACCTCTGTAGCTGGTTTTTTTCCGTGTCCACATTTTCATTATTTTAGTCCTTTTGATTTTCTTTTTATTTCTTTTATTCCTTTCACCTTGCCTCAGTTTGTACTTCTTTTGATAATATACCTCTTTATTGAACACGAAACTGGGATCTATACCTTTCTTACCACCTTTATTCTTTTTATTTGTTTTCTTGTATTTATGTATAAATGCGTTGTTAATTTTGTTACCGGTGTCTCCTGATGTATTGTCAACATTATGATTAGGATACGGTACTGCCTCTATATCTTCTTCGATCCATGTTTGCGTTCTTTCCAGTGTTACGTCTTCTTTACTGGGTTGTGATTTATTACTAGTTTCGCTAATTCTATCATCCGAATATATAAGATCCGGAGAGGGTCTATTCATATAATCAAAATCTATAAAACAATTGGTACTTTGTTAGTAAGTTCAGGTTCAGAGAATAATAAACATTCTTACGGCATTTTATGATTAATTATAAATTCTTAGTGTGATAATATAGTTGTTATAATTAGCCTGATGGTTTTTTTACTAACTAGACTATAACTCAAATATTCATAAACTTTACTATGAGGTCTTATAGTACGCGCGAACGCATATGGGTGATTTCCGTGTTTGTCATTTTTGGCACTAAAAGCCGCATATATCGAGAGTAAAACTTGGTAAAGAGCTCACTTAAGTATTCATGGAAGCGGGCATATATAATAGGTAGTACCTAATAATTCTTCTAATGGTAATTATTTTACATTTTAATATACAAAGTTGAAAGTCATAAGGTTATTCCACAAAATTATCTTTTAAAACTCACCACTCATTTCACTTAAGTCATCTTCCAGCTCCAAATCAATATTACCGTATTTAGGAGGGAACATTTCTTCAAAGTTACCATGGTTATCTAAAATAGAAAGGACCTTTGATGGTAATATAAAAATAAATAGTAAAACACTTATAACAAAAAGTAAACTGACTCAAAAGAACTAACTAACAGGGTCACCTAGTGTGGGGTCAGGATTATATATGTGACTGTTGGGTGTAGGTATTATTATTTAGGTATCTATTTATTAATGTAATCAAACAAATCAAGTTTATACCTAAAGCATGAACTAAGTGACGATATTTATTAACAATTTCTTTTCTGAAAACAAAAATATGTATGTGAACTTTAAAAAAAACATTTATTGCCATAGTGGTGTTCGTCCTAGTTAATCACTTACGCCATATTATCTTCTTTAATCCTTTCTAGGGTTATCATATCCTTGGTCGTCTTTTCTACATCTGAAATTCCAGAGATTTTTTAAAGTTCTATAAATTCATATATGCAAACAAAAAAATTTAAAGTTCTTTAAATTAATATGCAATCATACTTAGACGTAAATACATAAGGTCAGGACTGTACCCTCGAAGGGGTAGGCGAAGATGCATCTAGTGCTGTGCCCACGGACGCAGAGCTTATTTCCATCCTATGATGTTTTAAGGGAGAGCCAGTCACCATATCGGGCAATAATTTCTATACCGGGTAAGTCTGTATGATTTTTCGTATCAAATACCTATGTATTGAAACACAAAGGACTTCAAGGTTTTTTTAACCTAGACCGACTGACCAATAAGGCGACTGGATGTGCAAATATTCTTTATAAAACTTGTTTTGGCTTTATGAATATTATGTGCAGGTACTTAAGGTACATTTCTAACCAGTACATTATGCTTTCAAACTAATGTAAATTTTGGCAGTCTGTTTCCATGCCATAATTGTATTATTTGATTCCTTTACCAGCTTTTGCTTGCGGCTGCGCCCGCGTGAATGGCCTTTCCCAGGATAAAAGACCCACGCTGCACTGTAGACAGTTTTGTCTACATCACGAATAGGCCAGCTCGACCGGGTCGTTACCACTGTCTCACATAAAATCGACGTAAAGTAGCGACTTGCTGCTACATTTTGTATTATGATTGAGATATTCGGAGGCCCAAATCCAGGGCCATCCCTTTCCTTTAAGATCAGTAACGCGCCCATGATTCTCCTGATATTGAGGGCATACATGGGCGGTGGAGATCACTTATCATCAGATGACCCAATTGCTCTGTTGCCGGCATTTGCTATGAAAAAAAGTCTGGGAGCACCTGAACTCTAATACTAACCAAATCCAGCCTCTATCAGTGGATAGGACTCAATGAAGTGCCTCTTCCTCTTGTCAATCGATTTCTCAGTCAACGTTAGTAAATCGAGCAGTTTGCTTTGCATCCACTTGGTTGGTGGTGGAGTGTCGCGACCCTTGCTAGTGCGGAGGGCAAGCTTCATGAGCCTGCAGACCACGCGATCTAGTTCCGTGCTTATGTCTTCATCGGCGGTGAGCATCGAGCGAAGTTTGCGCAGTTTGTGGTCAAGAGCGCGACGGAAACAGCGACCTAAGGGTTAAGGTAGGTATAGCACGTTTATAACGTGATTATACCATGTTTATAATGTGTTTATAGCACTGTTATAGATTGTATATAACATGTATAAATCAAATAATGATATATGATACGGTAATGAGATTCTAAAAGAACTGAAACTAAATAGGAAATGTAGATACATACTTACATACTCTGAATAAAATCTATAACTATGTTAGCTAGTTCATAATATGAAGTAATAATACACAGCTTTCCGTGACTATTACTGAGTTAAAATACGAGATTAATGTTTTATTAAAACGAATAAATAATGTTAATGACAAACCAATAATGCTTTTTATACTGGCAACACAAGAACTAAATAAAATCAAACCATGATAGTCCGGTATTACAGTACTTCCGCCAGAAGGTGAAGTGGAATAGAAATCAGTAGTGTCCCACTGAAATACAAAAAACATGTTTTTATTTATCATCTAGGCTCAAGTTGCTTTGGCCACTAGCAAATTCACTAAACTGTCGAAATAAAGAAACGATCTTTATTTAATTTCACAGATCGTACTGGAACCAACCAGAGGGGCGAGCACGAACAACTTACGAATAAGTATTCGAATCGACAACGCTAGCATTTGTATGAAGTTTCAAACACGTTTCAAGTTTAACGAGTGGTAGAGCCACGCTGTAGACAATTTTGTCTACAGCATGAATGGGCCGGCTCGTCCGGGTCGTTACCACTGTCTCACAGAAAACTGGCGTAAAGTAGCAGCTTGCTGCTGCGTTTCGTACGGTGAGTGAGATATCCGGACGCCCAAATCCCCCTCCCCTTTCCAATCCCTTATTATCCCTTTCCTTTAAGGTCGGCAACGCGCCCATAATTATTTTGTATTGTGGGCGTACATGGGCGATGGAGATCGCTTACCATCAGGTGACCCACTTGCTCGTTTGCCAGCCTATACTATAAAAAAAAAAAACAAATTTTTGACATTTCGATTCCAATAAGTTTTCGCAATTTGTTCGTGCTAGCCCCTCAGAACGTCTTAAGAGTGATTTATCATTCGTTTTACCTAGAGATGGCGTCAATCTGTATGGCCGCTCTGAAGTGAGTAACGAGTAGCGTAAAACTTGTTTTCAAGATACCTACTTAAGGGGGATGGATGGCGTAGAGGGCAAGTGAAGTAAATAATTTCGGTGAGTCATAAAGATTGACGAGACCTTGTGAGTTAAAATATAAACAAATATTTCATTTTACTTCTCTTCCACCTGCCCTTATTCCGCTTGCAGTGAGGTCGACGCAACATGTTTTTTATTACAGAAAGATTTGGCTTGTAGTTTTTACGACTGCCTGCCATTAACCCCTCTGGGAAGAAAACACCCAGATCGGAAACAAATAATTGTGGATCACACAAACATTGTCTCGGTGCGGGAATCGATCCCGCGGGCTCTCGCTTCACAGTCGGTTCACTTCTTACTTACAAAAAAACATACTATACTAATTACTATTTTAAATGACTACAATATAGGTATGAATTGATAACAACGATTTCTGTTTTAAGAGTACATTTAATTATTATTAAGATTGTACCTAGTCAATGGCCTCTACTTACCCAGGTAAGATAAAATGAATTATAGATTGATTGGTAATATTTCCAATATCGACCTAGAGATTTGGACCAAGCAGGGCCGGATTTAGAGGAGAGCAAACTGGGTAGTTGCCTGTGACCCCCCAAAGAAGATGGAAGCCTTAAAAAATCTTATAGCCAAAGAAAAAACTAAATGAAAAACAGCTGTCCTAATGAAAGGGATATAGGTACGCCAAATATGTTGAGGAATACATAGTATTATTCGTCTATAATTACTAGGACTGGATTAATAATATAAGACGTTTGATTGATTATTTATCAGTCATAATAAAATTACATTTTCCACATAGATTAGTCTCGGGTTCGATTCCCGGGTCGGGTAAAGTGATATTGGGTTTTTCTATCATGAAATGCTTAGTATCAACCCGGAGTCTGGAATTGTGCCCGATATGGCGATAGGTTCGCCCCCTATCACATCATGGGACGGAGATACGCTCAGCGAAATGTGGGTGTACTGGTTACACCTCTGCCTACCCCTTCGGGGATTACAGGCGTGAGTGCGTATGTATTAGTTAAACTTTTTTTATCTCGGAACAAATAATATATAAAAAATTGGCCACCCACACACCATCAAAATGGGGCCCTAGGTCCGGGACCTTTTGTTCGTCTCGATCGTTAGTTTAGGGAGTATTTTAGGACAATAGCAATTAAAAATGAGATTGGAATATTCAACTTCTTAAATACTTTATTTTTGTAGTACAAACTAAATCAATTTTTATAAGAATACGTACATAATTTTTCAAAACAATAAAGTAAAATAACTGACATGCGTAACCATCTTTTAGATGCTAAATAAATAAGTACCAAATTACAACAATATTAATGAATTTTACGAATTAACAGTCGTCTTAACATATTTTTCTTAATGCAAAGTTACACTAATTATGAAAATACAAAACTACCTACAAATAATGCTTAAAATCTAAACCAGCCCGCTTAACATGAGCTCACGAGAAATACCGCGCGCGAGAGAAAACTTTGGCGACATAGCTGTTTTTGTTTATTCCGACCGGCATGAGCTTCGATCGATATACAGAGAGAGTTCTAACTGATTATCTCACGACAAAACGAGGGGACAAAATTGTCTCTCGTAGCTTATTTTAAGCTGGCAGGTACTTATATAGTATCATACGCTCAGGTAACTTCGTATATTTCTAAAATACAGACAATATGACGTGATAATGATGACTAAATACAAACTTGTAACATTACATTATGTACTTATTCGGATGGCGCGTCCTTCTGCATTATCGTACTAGTTCGTAAAACCCGAAGCCCATAATGTATATTGGCGTATTGTAGTTGAACAGGTATTTCCACACTACTTTATCTGTATTCTACGCGATTCTCTATACAAATAAATAAATACACAAATCAGTCACCCCGACCCGAAACAAATATTTGTGCATCAGACAAACATTTGTCTAGGTGCGTGAATCGAACCCACGGCCTCACGCTTCGCAACCGGCCTTGCCTACTGTGCCACGGAGACGATCAATGTATGTCAGATACTACGCGACAGTGGCGAAGGGTCTACAATATAATAAACAAACTAAGTAAATGGCACACCTAGCAGGCTGGGGGCCGTTGCCAGGGGAACTTGACGGGTCAAGCAAAATATTCGACCTTGGTTGAATGTCAATAAGGTCGAATTTTGCTTGAGCTGTCATGTCCCGTGGCAACGGCTCGCGGCTCAAATTGTTATAGGCATTTCTTTACATCAGATAGTGTGTCGTTGTCCTGCCAGTCATCTTCGTACGTGGCGATGGACACGTTGTCTACCAGTCTCGTGTGAATCACCACGTCGTCCACGATCTCATAGCCGTTCCATTCCAGAAGGTCCCTGCAATAAAGTCACCGATTTGATCATATTAAAAAACCTCATTGCCTCATTGGTCTTGTGATAACGTATTTGGATGAAAAATCGATGATGACCTAGGTTCAAACCTCAGGTCGGGTATCACAATTTTTGATTGAAATAGATTGCAAAATCTATTTCAATGACAATTCACTACCTTCTACTAGACTCAGAAAACCCAACCTCTTGCATGTTCCGCTCGTTTAGTCTATATATCGTCAAAACACATACCTAATTAGAGCCTGCAGATCATTTAATGCTGTTTCTTGTGATGTTGATCTTTTCGACACCAACAGTATTAAACTTAAAAAAAACTATGTGCAATATATTTTTGGCGCACCTAACACATAATTTATTTAAGTCACTGATTACCCTCGGCTTATTAATTAGTCTATAGTTTATATTTGTGGAAACTTGTAATTGGCCTTTCTTTGTTTAAACTATTTATTACTCAACATGTTTGTTGAAGTTTTCGTAATAAATCAAATAAATGACATCACTCGTGAGAGATCGCCTGAGTTGAATACCACAGCTTTGTCTATTTCAGCAGCAGTGTATAAACACTGGGTTTGAAGGAAAGTCCAGTGCCATGCAGTGCTTTGTAATTCAAAGCTCTTTGTGGTGTTACTTATGTTTATAGGTGTCGCGAGGTAGTACAAAAATACCTACATTTAAACGATATTATTGTGACAGTACATTCTGTGAAAGGTATGAAAGCTGCTCAATGACAGCTACCTAGCCCCCTCCAGTGGCCGTCCTGAGCCGAGGTCCGTACCCCCCATTAGTGGGGGTGCCCTCAGCGAAGGTCACTTAAATTTTAGGGCTCGAGTGCCTAAAGCATTCGCCCGAAAGTCCGGTGTCGCTGACTAAACACGACTCTCGTCAGGCTATCAGCAAGCGTCCATCTCAAAAAAAAAAGCTACCTATTCCATTCGATTAAAGATCGGAAACCAGTGCAGACGTTTATTTCCACCGCCTTATCCCAACAATAGGCAGGTGTGACGCTTACTATCAGGCGGGCGACTTTCGCCATTCAATCTAATAATGATAATAGTATAATAGTTGAAAAAAAATATAAAAAAATATTTAATAAACTAACTTGACTCTATCAACATCATCAGTGATGTGTTTAACCACTTTCATAAGATATTGCACTGGTATTTCCAACTTGTTCACGTCCGATGAATACTCGTCTTCGCACTGCGTCTCAACCAGACTGTTTATTTCATCCAATATCAGATCTAGCATACGAGAATCGTCGGATTTTACCTGAAAGCAATACATCGAGTTACATCACAGAATAGGAAAATAGTTCCGGCAAACGAGCAAGTGGATCACCTGATGGTAAGTGATCTCCACCGCCCATGTACGCCCACAATACCAAAAGAGTCATGGGTGCGTTGCCGACCTTAAAGGAAAGGGATACTTAAGGACAATTCCTTCCCAATGGAAGGGGAGGGGGTTAGGGCTTCCGGATATCTCACTCACTGTACGAAACGCAGCAGCAAGCTGCTACTTTACGCCGGTTTTCTGTGAGACAGTGGTAATGATCCGGACGAGCCGGCCCATACATGCTGTAGATAAGTGTCTACAGCGTGGCTCTACCACTCATACATACAGAAGGAAGGAAGTAAATAAATAAATAAAGGTACACTCCATAAATACCACATTAAACAATTCATGACTCTCGCGTTATTAAAGCGTTTCGGTGTTGTGATTCCATTCGGGACCGCAAGTCCCTCGTTTCCACGATATCCACGATACAGGTTAACCTAGTGTGGAGTCAGGACTATGTGTGTTGACTATTGGGTGTATTTATTAATAAAATAACATACGCACTGACGCCTGTAATCCCCGAAGGGATAGGCAGAGGTGTAACCAGTACACCCACATTTCGCCGAGCGTATTTCCGTCCCTTATGTGATAGGGGGCGAGCCTATCGCCATACCGGGCACAAAATCCAGACTCTGAGCTGATAGTGAGCATTTTGTAATAGAAAAACCTAATACCACTTTACCCGACCCGGGGATCGAACCCGAGACCTCAGCGTTGACCTCAATCGTAACGCGTACGCATTACAACTGCGCCACCGAGGCAGTCATATTCAGTCAGTATTTATTAATATTATTTATTATTATATATTTTCAAGTATTCACAAAAACGTTGCAACACCGGGCAGCTTTGAAGGTCTTGTTGGAGTTTTGGTGTGAATTCCTTCAAGTACGCTGCTTCATAAACTATTTTTACCAATCGAATCAAACGAACAAAGTTGATCAAACCGCCCGGACAAAAACCACTAAATTACTTTAATGTTTCCATATATTGTTCATCACCATTGATGTTTATTGCACAAACTCAACCGAATTTTGAATAATAAACTATACTTACTTTAAATTAGTATAAGAAAAAAATATGCGGTCGAACACACCATCAGAATTCCCGCCAAAACTCACAAAGATCGATATTGCACATAAAAAGTACATACCTCAAATGGATAATTGTATTCCCTAATAATCTTATAATATTGGTTCCAGTACGGAGCATTTTCGCCCCAATTAATATTAGACCAAGGGTGAGGTTCGTTTGCTTGATGAATCGTACTACCCTTGTTGAAATTGAGCATTTTGGCCAAGTTGCGAATTTCATCAACAACTTCTCGTGTGTGAAGTAAAGTATCCGATTTGTTCTTTGCCATTAAATTTTGCGTCGCCTTTGAGAACTTCTTGACTTGTAATGTTGTGCAGTTAAGTCTGTGAATAAAAAAGACGTAGAGGCCCCTTAATTGTTATGAATCAGAGTTAAGGCTCGCGAGTCGCGACACACTACGACGTATTGTACGTCTCGTGCGATACGGATTTTTTATGTCAGAGGTCGGAAAACGAGCAAACGGGTCGCCACCGCCCATGAACGTCACAATACCTGAAGAATCATGGACACGTTGCCGACCTTAAAGGAAAATGATAACTAAGGGATTGGGATTGGGAAAGGGAAGTAGATGGGGATTTGGTCCTACAGATATCTCACCATACGAAACGCAAGCTGCTACTTCACGCTAGTTTTCTGTGAGACAGTAGTAACAACTCGGTCGAGCCGGCCCATTCATGATGTAGACAGTTTTGTCTACAGCAGCTCAACTGTCAGCTTTACCACTTTATATTTCGCATAAAACTAAATAAAATCTACTACTACCAAAACTTTACAGTAATTTAAGTATTGTGCGTTTCGTACGGTCAGAGTGATTCTGTGTGGTCAAATAGCCCTAATTCAATTATTCCTTTCTTTTAAGGTCGACAACGTAGTCAAGATTCTTCTGGTATTGTGGGTGTCCATTGCGGTGGAGATCATTCACCATCAGATGACCCCCTTGTACGTTTGCCGGCCACTGCTATAAAAAAAGCGGCGTACCAGTTGTGCACGGAGTATAATACGATAACGGCCAAAGCAAACTTGATATTTTTAGCATCGGCGATTTAATTGTGTTTCGAAAGCTTGATGTTGCGTCCGAACACTTCAATACCGCACACATACAAACTCCAGTCGCGTCGATCAAGATTTCGAAGCTTGATGCAGCGACTGAACGGTAAAACAAGCGATTTTGACACCAAGATGTGTTATAAAACAACAAGTCACCAAAACGCGATGGAGCCGCAAAATCGCTAATCGCTGATGCTAAAACTAACGTGTGTACTATGGCCCTGATATACTAGGCGTATGAGAAACACTTTTGAAAACTTAAAACGGTGGTAGTGCTGGTGATAACGAACATGATACTACTAAATAAATCGCAAAATGAATCTACCTAATCATTCTACGACCACGCGCACCCGCTACTCGCACATGGCTAAGGGCCTTTAACCCCGAGCGTCAACTGTTTTTTTTTACTAGCGTTACATTTCTCTATAAGAAATAGTTATTTTTTATAGTCTGCGTGGCGCAGTAGGCGAGTAGCCAACTGTGAAATGTGAGGCCGCGGGTTCGACACCCGCACCAAAAGAAATATTTTTCTATTCCAAAAATATTTGTTTCGGGTCTGGGTGTTGTAAAGACCGAGTCTCTCGTAGTATCTGATACCCACGACACAAGATTCGTATTTTACTGTGGGGTCAGGCCTATATGTATTTATTATTTATTATTACCTATTTTAACGATATGATATGAATAACCGTTTTATTTATCAATACAAACATGATGCGACGAGAAAAAAAATTATAAGTTTTATTTCTATATTTAGTAGTATCATGTCCGTAATCGCCAGCTAGTGATAGTTCACTTGTTTTAGTTTACGGAAACGTTTTCCTTACAACCTATACAACAAGCACAAATTATAATGAACCTGCTAGTAACATCTTCAATATAATAGACTTTATTGTCAAACTTCCTCCTCGGGACCAAAACATTAAAACACATTTGTTCATAGTCAAACATAAGGTAACTTCTCTCCAGCTCGGTATCTAAATTGCACTGGGACGTCTTATCTTGATATCTAATAGACTCGATGGAGTGATTGGGAGTTGCAATCATTATGGTGACACGGGATTGATCATCGGGGCAAAAGAGTTCCGTGTAAGATTCCATGCTGTAAGGAAGGGATTAAATATGGGAATAGCGTGAGGACACCGACCACAGATATTATAGTAGTACGTTGTACTTGTACTTGCCATAACGTCAGTCGACATAGTTAAATATGGAACGCTTCGTTTCTATATAAATCGATGTATATATCTACTATGTATATCTGTGATCTGTGGATGACGATTAGGGACGTAATTAGACTTTATGGATATATTTTTTTATCCTGGCACAGCAAAGTAACTATACTGGACATGATGCTAAGTAACGTGCAGTCCAAATATAATGTCAATCGGAGATTACGTTCCTCGAGGGTCGGCAGTATTATGCCGGCCTGAAGTTACTGGATATATACTGGTTGACCCCTGAACGTGACTCGCCTGAATGAGCCACTATGGCGAGATTTATACCATGTGTACGGTGGTCGCTAACCAGTCGGGTATAAAAATGATCAGGTACCCTCCCACCAGCAAAATTAGTACATTATGGCAAAGACTTTAATGTATACTACTAGACAAGCTGCGCGGTACATAGGATTTGTCCCACTAAGTTGCGGTCAATTGACCGTAACTCAATATTACCATCTCGCTTACTCTCAACAGAACCCCTATCTCCCTGTTTGTGAGCTGTCAAACTCCCGCGTTATATAACACAATTTTACTTCTAAACAGCCAGTCTAGTAGTATACATTAAAGTATTTGTATTATGGCGATTGGTTTCACAAGTCTACCACCTAAAGATCTAAAACTAGCGAGAGTTTCATAATAATCTGAAAAAATCTAAATGACAACACTGTTAGTTGATTCACAATCTGAATTTAATAAGAAAATGTGCAAACTTACTTGCTTGGTGGACCCAGCATATTATTTTCTGTGATAATTTCTGTTGCATCCCAATCACCTATCACATCACTCATGTCATTTTGGCTTCGAGGGTCTGAAAATATTTAAATTCAATAATCTACATTACCATATGCGCAAAATAACTTGGTCGGCTTGGAGGGCGATTGAAGTGTATAACTCAAGGCCAGCTAAGGATTTTTGTGTTTTTACTAAGTCGGATGGCCGTTGAAAACAATTTTAGTATTGTCATTCACTTCGTACTTGGATAAATTTGTTACAATAATATATAATAGCCCTGTAATAAATACGTTCTACTGCTAATCTACTAATAAAAAGAATCAAGCCACACTGGCCTAATGTGGGTTGGTAGAGTTTTCACAAGTGGTAGAGCCACGCTGTAGACACTATGTCTACAGCATGAATGGGCCGCCTCGTCTGGGTCGTTACCACTGTCTCACAGGAACCAACGTAAAGTAGCAACTTGCTGCTGCGTTTCGTACAGTGAGTGAGATATCCGGAGGTCCATATCCCCCTTCCCTTCCAAATCCCTTAATTATACCTTTCCTTTAAGGTCGGCAACGCGTCTTTTAGTGTTGTGGGCGTACATGGGCGGTGCAGATCACTTACCATCAGGTGACCCACTTGCTCGTTTGCCGGCCTATGCTATAAAAAAAAGACAACATAAATTCATATTTTTTACGGAGAATCTTGGAGTATGTTTCAATCACTGTCAAAGCGAACGATAATTAACGATGAATACACACGTAACTTCGAAATATCGGAGGTGTGTAGCCTTGCTTCTGGATTCGAATACACGACTTAGGTCTCGACAGACCTTACCAATTCCCGCGAAGCCATCGCCACTTATTTAAATTGGTGACAACCTCATTAGTTTTATAGTATCTGATAAATTTAATTTCTCTTACTTGCAACCATCACCAAGCTGTTAAGGCTCAAATCTTGCTGCTTACGATAATCCTTATTCACAAACAATGCCATTTGTGTACAACAGCCTAAATGTTTGGTCCCCGGTGGGCCAGGACCTATACCTTTACAAGTCACTGTGTACTGTGGATATCTCACCACTATGTTGCTACACCTGTAATTAAGACAGAAGGGTTACCGCAGATCAAACTGGAAGATCATTTGCTGATATTGATTACATGGTAATTTCAACTATATTTCGATTATAATAAGAATGACATTTTCAATAGAAAAATCGTCAAGCACTGACTAATAAATGGTGATTATTTTAATCTTCCCACAAAACTCTAAAGTTTCAACTGGCTAAAGAAGATTCAAGAAAATATGTGTTGAAATGGTACTATAAGTGCAGTTTAATATCACGTAACACCATCTATACTTGGTCATTCTACCAAAAAATTAAGTGTAAAAAAACAACTACCCACATTTAACAGATTACAATAGTCTCTCTCTTCCACCTGCCCTTATCCCACTCGCAGTGGGGTTGGCGCAACAAGCTTTTTAAAACATGTTTACAGAAAGATATGGCTTGTAGGTTTATGTCCCCTCTGGGGAGAGGGGTTGACGTCATGCAACAATATTAACAAATAATATAACAAAGGCATAATTTGGCAAATTTGATATAATATGTTATATTTTTTTTATTATAATAGACAAGGTACCTTGTAAAAATATAATGTAAACAAATAGGCGTGGGTTCGATTCCCGCACCGAAGCAAATATTTATTTCTGGTCTGCGTGTTGTGGAACCATAAGTCTCTCATAGTTCCTCAATACAAGTTAACCTAATGTGGGGTCAGGACTACGTATGTGACTGGTGAGTGTATTTATTTAAATTATGCCTTTGTTAATTGTAGGTAGTTGTTTCATTAGCTACATCGTTTTCACATATAAAGAAGTCCTTATAGTGTCTATTTAGATGTTAGATCCCTGTACAATACTGACAAATCAATACATGTATTTATAATTACCAATCATGATACTGCTCTCTAGACCACTCAAAGAAATGATCCAACCTTCGTAATCCGTTCTTCTCTAATGATTTAAACAGTACATTAAAATCACCGTTTGGTGTGGTGAAAATCACAACCCATGGCTTTATAAACCCAAATACTGTGTGTACCAGCCTATCTAAATCGTGAGGTAGCATGTGTTCTATCATTTCTATGGCAATGATGGCATCGCATCCTATAAGCCTGTAGTCTGGGTCTGCGGCATTGCCTTGGAACAGCTGAAAAAGATGTAACTAGTTACATTTGATGCTTACTACCAAAAACTTTTTATTAACAAAACACAGAACTTTGAATTAAAAAGCACTGCATGGCATTGGACTGTGCTTGTCACCCTGAGACATAAGATGTTAGGTCTTATAATCGTCAGTAATTTCTCTGGCTTCAATGTCCTTCAGAACAGAACACAACATTACTTACACACTATTGTTTGGCGACAGAAATAGACAAAGTGGTGGTACCAACCCAGACAGTCTCTCGCATAAAATACCTACCATACGGTATTTCCAGACCAATATGACTTAGGAACCTTCAAGAAAAGAACCTATTCTTTCCTCAAAGGCCCGCAATGCACCGATAATTCCCCTGGTATTGACGGTGTTCAAGGGTAGTGGTGCTCACTTAGCATCAGATGAGCCTCTTAACTGTTTGCATTCCTCACATAAAAAATAAAAATAAAAAAGCCTTGTGTGTAACAAATTTCATCGAAATCTGTTTAGGTATTAAAGCATGATTAAAATTAACAAATATATAAATCTTAAACTCACAAACATCCAAATTTTTACATTTATATTAATATAAATAGAAAGTATTTCAAATCATATTCATATATTAAACTCACAGTGATAAACAATGGGTCCTCTCTTTTTGGAATGTAGTTATCACAGGGTAGCAAGTCGGAAGAGCATCTCAGTGATATGGTTTCAATATCCACTCCCAATATGCATTGGATTCCAGGCACATCTTTGAGATATTTAATGAAACTCATGTCGTGGTGTCCTAGATCAGCCACCTGTGGGAAACATTTTTTTTTATTCTGGCATGGCAACATGTATTAAATAGCTAGCCTCCGTGGGCAAGTAGCCAGCTGCTGCAGCTATAGACTGATTTCAATCATTATGAATTTAATATATTCCTACGCTATTTCTAAATAGGTCTTCTTTACGTCAATGTTCAGAATAAGTCATAAGAATCTTTTCTTCTCAATGGAATGGAATGAAATGGAATCAACCAATGTTGGTTTAAAATTTTGGGATAACTCTTGGTTTGTTGTTGGTGCTTTTCAAACATGCTGATTAATAACTAATAATTAGTTTATATAGTATAAAATATTAGAATTAGGTACCTTTTCTAACTTGCCACACCATCGTTCATCTATAAGGCAGTCGCTAACTGCAGCATACCGCTGGGCGTACACCGGAGGGTAAAATACGACTCCTTTTTCCTCATCATATTCTGCGAACACCTGATCCTCGGACTCTTCATCGTCAGAATCATTGATTCTATTAAAAGTTAATGAAAACCTATTGTAATAAGGCCGCAGTAGCCGGTCCAATGCAGTAAGTAAAGATTCACGGAAGAAAATCAACGTCTGCAGAGCAATGATCATGATTCCAGACACGGACTGGAGATTTTAAACGCTACTTTTCTTATCTCCCGATGTAAGCTACAAATTACGATGCCATGATGTCGATGTTCACATGTTTTGATTTGTTTATTTTCTTTTTTATCTATTGCTTGACAGTTGACACTGATAATAGACAACATTTTTTTTTTGTTTGTTTGTTCCTTAAGGAACCGGCTAAGATCAGAGACCATGCTGCCAAGTCATTAGTTATATTCTTTTCTTAATTCTCCAAGAACGATGAAACGGGGGTGTGGCCGATTTCAAGGTCTTGTTGGAGTTTTGGTGTTAATTCCTTTCAGTTCAATGCTTCTTAGACGACTTTCTTCAAGTGAATCGAAAGCACAAGGTCGACAATACCCTTGATCAAAATTCACCCATTTCAATGTTTCCATACACTATTCATCAACTTTAATGATTATTGCACAAAACCACACCACTTTTATACAACAAACACAACTTTAAACCAGTTTAGGAAATAATTAAACTAAGAGAGACACTGCACTGTCAGAATTCCCGCCACAACTCTCTAATAGACAACAGTTTTTTTTATTTTGTAGAAACTATTTCATAAATAAGGATGTTGAAACAATATCGATATATAATAATAATAATGATAATATATTATTATCCATGATAAAAGAGATTATATTCTTAAAAAAAATATAATTGAATCCGTGAAAAATACTTGCACATCATCTAAATATGGTGGAATGTAGCAGGACCACTTTTATAGTTGTTTAACACCACACTCTGTACCTACATTCCTGCAAATAAATTACTTGAATTTGAATTAGAAAAAAAATATCATATTTTCATTTCATGGCATCATATCAAAATAATTTACCCATATTATCAATATTTTTTTTATATATTTAAACCAAGATATAAATTGACATCTAATAACAATATACTTGCATTTCACATTCTTGCAATTTGATAAATCTATACATGTTATGGGCTGATATTTCAATGTCCGAATAAATTAACCACATACAACATAGCCGATTTAAAAATAACCAGTTTGATTTGTGCGCCCCGTCAATATTCGACTGCGTGATTATTTTGTATTTTGCCCTCATATATCTCATATATTTACTTGGAGATTGAAAAAACAGACCATAAAACATAGAATTAATATGTACTACGTACAACTGGAGTGCTGACTGATGCTCGGAAAACGGTCTCGGAAGAGAAAACTTTTTGGTAGCCGTGTCCTTGTCTAATATGGTGACCATTAAAAACTTAAATATAAGACAAAATTCTACAGATATTTTTGTACAGGTTCTTGACTGCCATGTAGATTGTAAATGTTATAGAATTTTTCTAGTATTTCCGGGGAACCCTAAGTAAATACAACATACGTACTTGCGACACTGAACTAAGGGAAATTAAGTCCAAAACATTGTGTTGTTTAATTTGAGGTAAAATAGGTATTCTTTTGGAAACCCTAGTATATCTTTTATTGAGTAAATTAATCGAATACCAAATGGAAAAATATCAGCTCTAACACATATAATAACAAGTGAGAGAAATCAAACTCAAAGTCAAAAATCTTTATTTCAAGTATTTATGTTACATAATCATCATTATTAAAATGCAAGCTACAAACGCATGCAGATTTTGACACATTACTGTCAACATTCATGGAAGTAATCCACAAGGCCATCCGCTCTGCATTAGCTGGAATCCTGAAAACACGACGAGATATTTTGACAATGCTATAACAACCAATTAGTTTAAGTGGTAAGTATACACTTTGTGAAGAAGCAAAAAAACAACGTAAAGCGACAGTTTGCTGTTAAAAACCAAATCAAATATATTAATTGATCTAACATAATCCAGTTAAAATAAAAGACGGCTCTTACATTAACATTGCCAAGTTGTAGTTTCTTACGCTTGATTTCTCATATTTAGCATACGGCACAGAATAAGGAAGGATATTCCACAAACTGGATAGGGTTCTCGCTTACGCCCACTTACAACACAAGTATTCACCATGATTACACTGAAACTTCCACGATTTTCGAAAAGACAAGCTACAAACGTTGACAATCCTCTTTTATCTCCGAACGACAAACGTAAACAAACGCCTTTTTTTCATTGATGTCCAATTGCCATTTTTCAGATCTTAGTGTTGCCAAAACGTAGACTTCAGTAATTTCTGTGCTATGAATATTTCAATAGATCGTAACTATAATTAATAACATTATAAAATATAGAATCGTAGGTATGGAACAGGCAATATTTTTTATTACTCTAGTCTTAAGTAGATGTATTCTTTTATGTACAAGAACTGTAAGTGTAAGTGTTACTAATTTAGAAACCAACGAACATTGGAAATGTGTGCGAGAGGGGCACCGCTACCAAAAAGTCGTTCTCTTTCCAGACCGTTTTTCCTTACATCTATTGGTAATCCAAAATAAACTTTATGACATACGGATAAAGTATATTTTTAGTATTTATGAAAAACGTAGTAAGCACTCCAATTGTACGTAGTACATATTAACTCCATGACATAAAATAACAGATAATTTATTAGGTATATCGATAATATTTTGCACTTCTGACATCTCTACATATTTTCTCTCTATGAAAAATAGACAAAAAAAGATATAAACAGACTATATAAATTAATTTCTTATACGGCTGACATTATCGATATTAACAACGACATTGTCTATGGTACGTGAAATTATCAATATCGCCAATAATGTCTATATTTTATTGGCATCTCTAAGTTGTAGCTTTTTCTCATTTATTTTTATTATGGCCATCTTTAACAATTTACCAAAACTTTTTTTTCAGAACGAAAATGACAGAATGTTCTTTATGACACCCCTGGTTTATATTCTCTTTGGGAAATGCTAAACACCATTGTATATATTACCTAAAGATGGAGCCATTATTCTACTTCCTAAAGTGAAAGCGAGATACCAAACATTGGTAAAAGAGAGAGACAAAAGGCTTCTTTTTTGTCTCCGTCGTTATTTTGTTTGTCAATAAGTCAGACTTATTTGTTTGTCATATTGTCAGTCGGTTGGTTTGACAGAAAATTTTATTCAATAAGTTTTGCGAGTTCATGATTCTGCTCCAGGTGGTGACGGTATTCCTTATTCATTTATTTGTAAGGCTTCATCCTCAACTAAACATTTGTTCTTAAACATTTTTAATCATATTTTATTTCGGGTATTTTTCCAGTTCCCTGGAAAAATCAAATAATTATTCCGATTTTAAAACCAGGTAAGGATCCCAAAGATCCTTCGGCATATAGACCGATTGCTCTTTCTTCGGTTATGGCTAAAGTATTTGAGCATTTATTAAAAAATAGATTAGAGTGTATTGTGGAGAGTAAATGTATCCTTTCTAAATCTCAATTTGGTTTCAGGCGTGGTTTGGGTACTATTGATAGTCTTTCCCTTTTAACCACTGACATTAGATTGGCTTTTTCTAAGAACGAGCATGTGGTTGGAGTGTTTTTGGATATCTCATCTGCCTATGACTGTGTTCACCTCTCGTTACTCAGACGGAAAATGCTCTATTTAGGTATCCTTGTGAGATTAACTAATGTGATTTGTTCCCTTCATATGGCACGTCTAATTTCCGTTCGTCACCAAGGTTCTCTTCTTCCTCCGCGTATGGTTTGGATGGGTTTGCCTCAAGGGTCTGTTCTGAGTCCTATTCTTTACAGCATATTGTTAGAAATTTTGATTCGAACTCAGGTGTGTTATCGCCGGCACAACCACTCAGTTTACTATGAGCTAATGTGCCACTAAATTTTGATTCTTGCATATTAGTTTAATCTTTGCCATCTGTCATCAGTTGATGACTTATAAGCTATATTGACAACATTTGCTATATTCGAGATAAATGTATTCATTCTGGCTGAATTTTGACATCAATTTTTTTTCTATGAACTTGTTGCATTGAAGTTGTGATCTAGTTGTAAGTTGAATGTTGTTTTTACATACATACACACTGACACCTGTAATCCCCGAAGGGTTAATAGAATAATTTATTTCCTTATTAATATTTTATGTATATGTTCCACTAAAGATAAACTTATTTCCTGTTTAATTTTTTCACTAATGCTATTTTTATGTCCTTGTTGTTCCAAATATTCACATGCAGTTTTATTATGTTCCCAAAACTTGTTACTACATTTTCGGCTGGATAGGTTAACCATAAAAATAGCATTAGTGAAAAAATTAAACAGGAAATAAGTTTCAAATATTTATTTGCATTTCTCGATTGTGAAATACACAAAGAAATATATCTTAAATATTTTTTGGAAATATCAATCAAGCTTTGCAATTTTTATTGGTGCAATGTAATTAATAAAATATTATTGATATACTCAAGGCCGAGAAATATAATTTACAACCAATCCAAAAAAGCCTCTACTTAAATTTAAGAAAAAAATAAGAAATAAAAAATAATTTCCTAAAAGGTCGTTTTTTTTACCCATGCTTCCAATAGTATTTAAAAATATTGAAAACTAAGAGAAGCTACCAATATTTGTGGCAATATAACCATAAATCATGCAGCCATGGATACAGCCAATTAATAATAAATACTGATAGGCTGTATGATTTTGATAGTATTCTCTGTCTACAACCCAAGCTATTGGCGAAAAAAGGAAGAAGTATGAAAGAAGGCAAGAAGGGGAAGAAACTGTCATGTTCTATATGTGAGCACAGATAATAAATACTTGCAAATTTTGTATGAAGATTGACGCCCGTGCAAACGAGTACAAAGAGAATTTACTTTGCTTTATCTTTCTGTATTTTGCCAAAAGAAGTAAACAACATGGGGTTTAATTATTTTATTCAAGATCATGACTATCAAGAGGTAAATCCGGAACAAATTAGATCCAATATGGGAATAACAGAAAGCTATAATAAATCGGAAAAATGTGATACAAGGTAAATATCAATACTTTGTAAGACATGTCGCAGACTCCACAATTTATATTCCAGAGATTGCATCGAAAACTTATTTAATACAGGACTGACACCTATTTATATAAAATAAACTGATCTTTAGCCTATTTTATAGCGACCTATATTCATAAGAATAAATTATATATTTATTAGTGTTGTACTATGAATAAAATAAATATATCACGAAATTATGTTTACAGTGTTAGGAAGGAAAAAATCAAAAACGCTCATATTATAATCAGAAACCAAGGAGAGATACAAAGCAACCCACACTCTGGTGAGTTATGTACACATATAATTATATTATTATGTCACATAAAGAAAATATGTTGGTGTGTGGTTTATTTATTTATTTATAAATTTGGGATCTTTAGTGGAACATATACATAAAATATTAATAAGGAAATAAATTATTCTATTAAATAATTACAAGTATTTTGGATTAAGAAAAAAAAAACAATGCCTGCCTTGGTGGTGCAATTATTATAATGTGTATATAATATAACTGCTGTACTGATGTTTTGGGGTTCGATCTTTAGGTTGGTAAAAGTTTTATAGGCTTTTTTACCATTAAATGCTAAGTGCCAATCAGGAGTCTGGCTTTGTATATTGTTAAGCTCACCCCCTATCACATCATGGGACGAAAATAAGTTTTGCGAAATGTGTACTGGTTACACCTCAGCATACCCCTTCGGGGATTACAGGTGTCAGTGTGTATGTATGTAAAAACAACATTCAAATTACAACTAGATCACAACTTCAATGCAACAAGTTCATAGAAAAAAAAATAGATATCAAAATTCAGCCAGAATGAATACATTTATCTTGAATATAGCAAATGTTATCAATATAGCTTATAAGTCATCAACTGATGACAGATGGCAAAGATTAAACTAATATGCAAGAATCAAAATTTCTAACAATATGACTAATCACAGATGACCAGAGTATATAAAATTATGATATTGTCACAGCACGAGATTTCATGTTGGAAACTATTTTGGTTAAATTACTATCTTTAGTTTATATTAATACATATATTTCCTGTAGGCAAAATAGATAAAAATAAAATAAAATAAAATTTACCCATAGATCCTATTTCTGACTTACTATTTGCTTCTAATCTATAGATGCAAACAATTACAAGTAATGTAGTGAAATGCAGGATACAGGCAATATCATTTGCAGGACAACTGTCTGTCTGATAAATAAATAATAATAATTGTTAGCCATTTTTACTATCTTCTTTCCAGGTAGACAAATAATCTATCTACCATCTGTAAGATTTTGTATAGAACATGAAGATTTGTTACTTCTTGAAGATGAAAGACTTGTAAAACCTGGAGACAAGTTTAAAACTCATGATCATTTTGTTCAATACCTAAATGAGAATGCGAAGAGATGGTTTTATTACTACAAATGTGTTGATTCAAAGAAACCTAATACAGAACAGGAAATGTACTTGTACACTTGTGTTTATTTGAGAAATAAAGAAAAATATGTGAAGAAAGGATTAAGGAAAAGGTGAATATTTTTTTATTTCTACAGTACATATAGTCCAGGTTCCACGGGCCATTTTTGCACTTGATTACTATCAAGCTAATTTTCCGTGAGTAGCTTCATTTTGATGAGACGTCCAACAATTACATGTACGCAAACTCTGATTGTGGTAGCTAACAGAGGTAGCAAGGTCCAATATGTATCGATAACAAGGTCATCAAAAATTATTACTAACCAGCTGATTTTTTTTTGTTTACGTAGTTAATATTTATATAACTTAACAGTCATATTATCCTACAAATTGCGTGGTACGTTTGCCCGGTCCTACACTCAAAAGTTGTAGTACAGATCCTTGATGAAAAAATAATTACTATCAAGCTGAATCTTCGTGAATAGCTTCGTTTAGATGAGACGCCCAACAATTTCTGTGCGAAAATACTCGATTGTGGTAGCTAACAGAGGTAGCAAGGATAAAATATGTTGATTTGATGATTCTCAAAAATGTATTACTAACTGGCTTTTTTTTGTTAAATCTCAAGATAATTATCTAAATTATTAGAAAAAATATTTGTCATACAAAATGTATGGTTTGATCAAAGAGTCCCCCTTCCAATATGTATCGATAACGAAGTCATTAAAAATTATTACTAACCAGCTGTTTTTTTTTTACTTAGTTAATATTTATATAATTTAACAGTCATATTGTCCTACAAATTGCGTGGTACGTTATCGCGGTGCTCCAATTGAATACATATTTTAAATTCATGAAAAAAAAAAACTGTATTTTGCTACTACAGCTGAGTCACACCGGTACGCATGCGCAGAGCATTGCTTACTGCGTATTAGGTATCCCACGTTAGTGTTGACCAAAGAGAATATAACTATAAGAAGTCTCTTATATCTCTCATCTCATCTATCATCTCTTATGTAGTCCCGTCCGAGTACATACAAACTTTTTAAAAACACCCTGTTTAAGACTAGTTCCATTCCAACCAACTTAAAAAAACCTACCATTCCTACCAAGCAGTTGTCAGCTACAATAATAGAGACGATCTGTGTCTACTATTGTCTATCTATATAGAGTAGATTGAAATATCGATATCGGTATATAAATATACCAGACCCTATTTTATTCAGGATTTTAATTAGATTATAAAATAAACCAAACAATAAGTATGTGCAATATTATTTTTTATTTGAATTACAACATCAGAGTGAAGTTTCACAAATAACACTATACATATCCACTATTCATATTTTAATAATATTCTCAAAGGAACTAAATGTAGTCAATATAACACATTAGATGACTAAAAATAAAAAAGATTTACTTGTAAACAACGAACGTAGGAATGGCACGTTTTTACCCGACTTATTGCAGTCGTGTTTTGGATTTTGTTATGTCCCTCTTTTCAAAGTGATATCTGCATGCATAGCGTAAACCATGCAACCACATAGCTAGCCAGGTATTACAAATCCTCTGATGTCCGATGATTAACACCACTTACTTTGTATACTACAATAATTGCAAAACGTATAGATTCGTCATATAAGTGCATTTAATTATTATTATTTAATTATAGTGAATAATAAATAATGACAATATTGAGTGTGAATGGTACAATTGGGAGGGGAAGGCCTCGGCGAACTTTCATAGATCAAGTTGGAGCTATTCTCGAGAAAGGCCAGGTCAGGAGTACCCTAAACCGACGTGCATGTATGAAAAATTTAATGAGGGTGAATGAGGCCAAAGAGGTATGCAAGGATCGTAGCAAGTGGAAATCCGTTGTCTCTGCCTACCCCTATGGGAAACAGGCGTGAGTTTATGTATGTATTATTATTGGATAAGATGTTTTCACTGTATCTTATGTTACAAGTAGGAAAACGAAAAAATTACAATTCTTGTCGGACTATTGATACATACCTATTTTCTTGTAGGACATTGTTTCATTTGGGCAGAGAACACACTAACCTATTATGTAATATATTTGTCCTACAGTTAGTAATGAGAAAAATGGTCTTGTGGTCTTAACAATTTCTGAGCGTAGGACCGGGAAAACGTACCACGCAATTTGTAGGACAATATGACTGTTAAGTTATATAAATATTAACTACGTAAACAAAAAAAAATCAGCTGGTTAGTAATAATTTTTGATGACCTCGTTATCGATACATATTGGAAGGGGGGGATCTTTGATCATACCACACATTTTGTAGGACAAATATGTTTTCGAATAATTTTGATAATTATCTTGAGATTTAATAAAAAAACCAGTTAGTAATAAAAATATTAGAATCATCAAATCGATATATTTTATCCTTGCTACCTCTGTTAGCTACCACAATCAGAGTTTGCGTACAGGTAATTGTTGGGCGTCTCATCAAAATGAAGCTACTCACGGAAATTTAGCTTAATAGTAATCAAGTGCAAAAATGGCCCGTGGAACCTGGACTAATAGTGGCGTAGGGGGCAAGTAGCTGGCTGTGAATAGAGAGGCAGAGGGTTCGATTCCCGCACAGAAAAAATGTTTATGTGATACACAAATATTTCTTTTGGGTCTGGGTGTTTTCTCTCCAGAAGGGTTGACAGGCTGGTGGTTGTTCATAAAATCTACAAGCCAAATAATTCTATATTTCGTATTAAACAGCATGTTGCACCGACCCTACTGCGAGTGTGATAAAAGCAGGTGGAAGAAGTAGTGAAGAAGAACGTAGAAGAATTAAGGGTTTTCAAACTGCAGTCTGAATTGAAGATTCGTGTGGCCCGCATACCTGTTTGTAAATCTATGAACATGTAGGTTCAGACCTTAACAGGGGGAGTGAAATAAGCTTGGTTGAATTCAATAAAAAAATTATAGAACTGGGCAAATCGACATAACTAATATGTGGCCCAATGTGCCACCCTACTTTGTTTCTATGGGTCCATCACCAAAAATCGTTGACAATCACTGCCATAAACTCAGAACTGTAAATCAAGTTAATGTAGTTATTCATTAGCCATTTCTGTTTCAATAATTTCTCAGTGATGTCAATTAAGGTTGTTTTAGCATAGACCAGCAAACAAGAAAGTGGGTCCCCTGATGGTAAGTAATCTTCACTCTCCATGTATGTCCACAATACCAGAAGAATAATGAGCGCGTTGCCGATCTTAAAGAAAAGGGATAAAGGAGGAGAGGATTTGGGCCTCTGGTTACGAAACATAACAGCAAACGGCCACTTGAAAAAAAAAATATAAGTGTGCCACAATCTATGTGATATTATTGTCCTAAAATTGTTTTTACACTTTATTTTGTGTTATTGGCATGCATTAAAAATTTAATTGTTCAAAATTCATAGAAATATTAAGCAGTTTGAAATCTATCGATGTTTGAAATGAAACCCCATGAGTGCTCTATACAACATTGGTATTGATACTAACTTAACATCAAATATACATTGTTGGTGCCTACCCACTTGCGAACGTAACACTTTTTCTTCTTTTTGTATTTTACATAAGAATGTTTTTCAGAAGTAACAACCATAAGACTAATTGTCCATGCAAGATAAAACTAAGACATCTGCCACATGAAAAAGAATTGACTGTTGTATTTGTATGTAATCATCATGACCATCCACTGTCAGAGGAAGAGTTTTATAAACTTCAACATGGTAGACGCTTACCACCCTACATTAAAGAAGAGGTATTTTATACCCTACCTATTTTTATAAAGAATGTAATGAGAGTGATTGAAGCCAAAGAAAGGAAATTTGTTCTGAAATTATATTGTTTATTGATCATGTAGGCATTTCAAATGCTTAAGACAAGTCAATACTAAAATAAAATAAAGTATCAGGAATCATATGTATGTACTTATATCTGACATAGTTACGATCAAATCAATTCGAATCCTTTATTTGGTAATTAGGCCACCAAGAGCACTTTTACACGTGAAATTTAGAATCTACCGCCATGCCTACAGTCTACAGATGCCTATATAGTTTTGTATACAACATGGATCTAAAATTTTCAAGTAATAATCAAATATAAAACGACTTTGCAGATAATGGATTTACTAACATTACAAGTGGACTTGGCTAAAATAAGAAAATATGTACAAATTGCAACAGGATTCAACATGAGCCGTGCTTTTTTTTATGCGTTAGAGAGAACATTGAAGTCTAGAAACGTAAAGAGGCACATATCTCATGATAGAGTTAGGACATTGATCAAAAGACTTAGTGGTAAGTGTATTTGAATTGTACAGTCTTTCCAAGAGATTGTTTTAATAGTTTTCTAAAACAATACAAGTTTTCGTTTTCTCTCATACGTCCGAGTATCAGTAGCCAATAGTGGGAACTATGATGAATTAAATAAATAATATGGTTAATTTTATTTTATATTAGTCATTGAAATAAAACTAGTTTATACGGATTTTATCGCGGTTTAATTTTTATTTTAGTCCCGACGTTTCGAAAGCTTTTCAGCCTTCGTGGTCAGTCTCTCCCGTGACCCGTGTAATATTCGCGTAAACCTAAGAAATCATTATATTAGTCAATTATGAAATTAGTTTTCAAAAGATTCTTCCCTTTATTACCATATGAATTATTAATTAGACACTTCGACGGTAGTATCTTTATACGAATTCGAAAACTGTGAACGTATTTGTAACTCGTACTAGGCCTACTGAGCCAGGCTGAAGTTAGTCACTTCACAGACTCCTATGCCTTCCGAGACCCGTCACCCTTAAGCCTCTGAAAATAAAAGACCTGACGTCGCTCGTGATTAACTTCAGGCCAGGTTCACTTATTATCCGCGTATTCTAAGCAACAAAAAAATAAATTATGCTCACAATATTACTTAGTAAGGTTTTTAATTTGAATAACAGTTAACCATTAGTTAATGACATCAAATATATTGTAACATAATTGACTCTTGTAATTTTTATAGGGAATAACATATATAATGCAATAGAGAACAAAAGTAGTAACGATTCCGAAGATAGAATCAATGAAAGCGAGACGTTACAAAGCGTAAGGAATTTACAAGAATCTGTAAAATGTGAAACACAACACAATCCTTCGATAACAGATCAATGTGTTCCAGTGCTTTCAAATGGGTAAATTTAATAGTTTACTAGTTTTTATCCATTCTCATTTTTTTAAATCCCTAATTAAACATTCACTTCACTACCAATTATGGTCATCTTTCAGGGCTTTAACAGTTATAGTTTCAACTAATGTGTTATGTAATAAACCAGAAAATCTGAACAAACAATATGAGGGAGATAATATTGAAATTAATATTCCTGATGTCCAATGTGAAGACGAAATTACAGAATGTAATATGCAAGAGCTTGAATACAGTGAAAACAGTTGTATGGCTTATGAAACAGTTGTTTCGAGAACTGATGACAATAATGAGAATGTTACTAGTGAAGAGGTTTATGATGACTCTGAGCATTACAGTTACCAAGTCGAAGATAATAACAGCGACAATTTCATAGCTGATAATAATTGTATAGTAAATTATGATGAAATTATAGAACATGTAAATGACGATGCAGAGATTGTGGAATATATAACGGATAGCGGAAACGAATGTATAAATAACGATAATGGAAATGGTAGCACTTTCCAGTGTGATGAAGAAATAGTCGAATATGAAGTTGATTATGCTAATTGTAATGAAACAAAAGACGCGGAAGTGCAAATCTGTGATAATACTAGTAAGCAAAACCCGCTCGTATCTGTATTCGATGTGTGTATGAAAAATGGAAACGTGACTGGTTTTATAGTTAATAATAAAGTGATGAATCAATTAAAAAATGATCATGTTGAAAAAGGTGTTCAAACGGAAGAAATAAATAACAGGTAATAAATTATTTCCTGTTGTATTATTTTCCACACACAAACGACATTTGTGGAAATCATATACCATTTAAGAAGGGATTGTATTACAAGGACATATTATAAAATTTTATAGATACCTACTAGTTCTTTTTGAGAAACATCTTGTATATTGATCGTCATTATGGGTATACTACACTATATCTCTTAATTTCAAAGGCTTGAGGTGTGCTCGTGAAATTGCTACTACCATATCTTATGAAAGTAATTGTTAGATTATTTTAGCTCTTTTCTAAAATTGCATTACACCAATGCTGTAATCGTTAAATCGATTTTTAACTAAAATCTTATCTCAACAACACTAACATAAGTATTGAATATTATTTTTTGTGTATCATATCTAGACCGGATGATGATAGTTGTTTAGATATATTTAACTTCATTCCCATAATCTTAAATATGATCATTTGTGATTGTTTAGTCTGCAGTAATAATAAAACCAAAGCATGTTCCTTTTGACCCAGGAATCTGTTTCGAGGTAGGAATTTAAAGTGTTGAACTGTTGAATAATTCATCAATATGATAATATTAGAATAAATACTTGAGGTTTGGCTCATAGACTATTTGGTTTAAACTCATTGCATTAATAATTTGTCGCTAACATGGCCTCTGTAAGACTACCTACCTTAGTAAATTGATTAAATTCCTACGCATTTTGAAGTGGACCTACTTCAAATATTTCTGGGGACGGCCTTTTCTACGTCTACTACTCTCTTACGCTGACCTGATGCGAGTTAGTAGACTTCATATATCTACCGTCAAAATCTTAAGGAAAACCTCAAATATGCATCTTTTCTAATAAATGAACAGTTTATCGAGATAAAAACGGCCACTGTGTGATTTGTCCCTGTATTGCAACTGATGAGATCAGATGAAAATGTTTCCTTCTTCCGCCTGGGGTGGGCGTAACATGCTTCTGAACACATGTTACAGAAAGCTTTGGCTTGTAGTTTTTACGACCGGCCGCTTGCCTGACTAATTAAGGGATTGGAAAGGGGAGGGGGTTTGGGCCTCCGGATATCTCACTCACCGTACGAAACGCAAAATAAAATATATTTAATAATTGGCTCACATATATACATTTACACCTAGAAGAACTTGTAGTTCTGACTTATGTTATGGATTACGTAATTTAATGACGTTTACAGTGAGCAAATAACGATGCTTTTTACATTAGTAATTTCTTTGTAAGTCCACTTATGTAATTAGCTTATGCGAGTAAAAGTCACAAATGTAATTGACGGTAGATAATTTGCAATAAATAACTCTTTCAGTGATACGCAATCTGAAGAGATAAATGATACCGAAGGCACAACAGATAGTTATATAAAACTGACATCCGATGGAACTTACATAAGACATGAATACATACACAAATATAACATAGATAAATATATGTGTCGACCACGCTTCCCTAAATATATTGAAGTGTTATCAAAGAAAACCGGTATTGATGTGCTACAAATGTTTACCAATGTTTATAACGAACGGGCGATGTTCAAAATGACTACGACGCAGAATAATAAAGAAGGGAATACTAGAATTCTGTATGTCACAAACCCACTTGAAATACTACAGAATGTTGATTTGAAAAAACACGAAAAACTAGGACAGCACTTAAAGGAAGTATTGCTTCTGAAAGATAAACTCAGAGTACTGGAAACGAAGAATTTAGAACTAGAGACGATTAATAAACAATTAATTGAATCATTAAGATAAAATGTGTTAAAAGGAATAAATATAGTCTGAAATAAACGTGATACAATTTTATGTCGAGGTTTTTGCTTGTTACACTAGGGTCGTTGCCCATGTTTTTCCACAAAACATAAAATAAAAAAAACTTAAAGTCCGCCGAATATGAGACATATCTTACTTTCTTCCCCACATTATTCTGCATCGGTCTCGACCCCATACCCCCAGCGGTTTCGGAGGAGATAGTGTGACAAGCTTTTGGCAGCGGCGGCGGCAGTTATTTTTTTTAGAATAGAGAGATTTTTACCTATAGCATCCATAGTAATAAGAGTGGCTGCTTCTCTCGACTATCCCCGGACCGGTGATAGGTACCATAAATTGTAATTTTGGAAACTTGGCTAGGTAGGATCTCTTATATGGGAGAATCTATCGCAGTAGGTAGGTACTACTGCAATGTTTATTTCGGATACCAAACATCAGTGCTAGCATCACTATGTTCCGGTTTGAAGCACATTAAAACGATAGGAATACTGTATATTTCGTACCTACGTGTTGAAAAATATCAGGACGATTTTTTTCTGTGTTAGATTTAACTAGCATAATAATAATAACCAACGATATTTTTCAACACATACGTAATGTACAGTATTTGTAAATCACTTTATAAGACTAAGCAGGAGGTTCTAAGTGGTGCTACTAAAACCTATGCTTTGGCCACAATAAATAGTCCTTTATTTCAATAACTAGTAAATGTAGCTGCCTCGGTGGCGCGGTTGTAATGCGTACGCGTTACGACTAAGGCTGACGCTGAGGTCTCGAGTTCGATCCCCGGGTCGGGTAAAAGCCCAATTGGGTTTTTCTATTATGAATTGCTTAGTATCAGCCCGGAGTCTGGAATTGTGCCCGGTATGGCGATAGGCTCGCCCACTATCACATCATGGGACGGAGACACGCTCGGGGAAATGTGGGTGTACTGGTTACACCTTTGCCTACCTCTTCGGGGATTACAGGTGTGAGTGAGTGCGTACTAGTAAATGTATTTATTAACGAGGTGTGTACGTTGTGTACGTTCGTGCATCATTTTAAGATAATATGTATTGTTTAGGATTAGTGCTGCTGCAGAGCATGACACTAAGAACCAGTTCAAAATTCACCAATAATATCATTACAATCACATCCAGTCTGTCGAAAGTATCTAATGATTGTCTCGACACCAGCAACTTATACTATGCCAAATTATTAGGTGGTAGGTCCCTCGTATGTATAATTTCGGTTTCGAAAAATATTGAAGCCAATTAAATTACTGGGCATTATGAAACTTAATATCCTGTCTCCGGGTGACGAGGCCAGTCCAGTGCCGTGCTTCTGTTTATGAGCAAGCGTGGACACTTAAGCAAAAAAAATATTTTTAGCTAAATTTCGTTTTTTATAACATGCTATATATTTTAGTACTAGTACTAAAATGATTCCCAAAATCCGCAAAAATTACAATCTTTTAAATGCAACATTACGATAAGTAAATGTACGTTCTGAGATCGCACGACATTTAGAACATATTTTCTAGTATTTGTTTCATTGGAATGCCTCTCAAATCGATTTAGCATAGTGTACGTTGCTTTTATATTGATATATGTATTAACGGCAAAACTTTAATTACTCGATTGCACAACCTTTTGAAGTTTATTTTATTTAATTTTTATTAGCTTGCGTGACGAAACGAGCAGGTAGCTAGTTTGATGGTAAGCGCAACGCCTGCCCAGACCGCACAGCACTCCATGACATTGGACTGTGCTCGTAACCCATAGACATTAGATGTTAAGTCTCAACGCCCAGTAATCTCACTAGCTCCAATGTCCTTCAGACTGAAACAACAGCGCTTACACACTGCTGTTTGACAGCAGAAATAGACAAAGCGTTAGTACCAACCCAGACGGCCTCTCGTATACGAGGGGCCTTCCACCTTGTAAGTGTAATGTGCCTAATTGCATATTTTTTTCTTATTCAAAATGTATCCTGAACATTTAAAAGCGAATAGTTTATTTAACAATCTATTACGTACCAGTTATCAAGGCTATAAATTGCAAACATGCGACTATTGAGTTTGCGTGACAAATTTATAAAGAGTGCTTTTGAACTTTATATTCTCGTCCTTTCGTCTCTGTAATTTAATAAAAACAAAATGCTGGCGAATACTCGAGTATTTTGCATTCACGTTTTGTTTAATAAACACGCTCAAACGACCTGTATCATTGAAAAGGTAAGCAGAGGTCCAAGTTGTCCTGCACCGACGTATCGCCATCTTATGGTGTGACAAGGGCGACCCTATCGCCTTATTGGGCACAAATTCCGATCCATCGATGTATTTTATCCCACTCGCAGTGGGTCGGCGCTACATGCGTTTTAACACATGTTACAGAAAGATTGAGCGTGTAGTTTCTACGACCGGCCGCCTGTCTGACGCCAAACCTTCTGAGGAACACTATCATTATATAGCTTTTTATGCCCATAGTCCATAGGTACCGACACCTTTAAAAAACAGCACAATATTGAACTTGCTCCCTAATAAAAATATTTTAAAATGTATAAAAATAAACTGATTTAGTATAGTTGCCTAATTACCTATTGTTTTCTTTATCTTATTTATTTATTAAGGGGACTTAATCACTGTGCCTATTGTTGATGCTATGTATATTATGTTTTGAATGTTAGGATTCTGATACCTACATAACATCCTTCTCTTATTTTTGTATAAAGCCTTTAAGTGCCTACATGATCAATAAACTATTTTATTCTTTTTTTTATTGCCGGCCAATATCTTTATTATAATTTAATTATAATTATCATAAACATAGTCTTACAGCCTCCGTGGCGCAGTGGGCGAGTAGCGAGCTGTAAAGGAGAGGCCGTCTGCTTAGGTAGCACCGCTTTGTCTATATCTGCCGTCAAGCATAGGTGTGTAAACGTTGTTGTGTTCCGGTTTGAAGGATATTGAAGCCACTGAAATTACTGGGCATTATGAGACTTAACACCTTATGTCTCAGGGTGACAAGCGCAGTTCCATGTCATGCAGTACTTCATAATTCGAAGTTTTGGTTGGTGTTGATTCTGTTTATGGGCAGGCGTGACGCTTACCATCAGGCGAGCGACCTGCTCGTCTCGTCATTTAAAGATAATAAAGAAAAAAGCGAGAGGCATTTTGGAGAGTGTGCAGTGGAACTGCATAATTTGATTCCCTCCTCCCCATTCCATCGGACGACCAGAGACACGGCAAAACGCCACCCAATTATGGTAGAAATTCCCAAAACGTGCACCAAACGTTTTGCCTCTACCTTCATCATACGGATTGCCAAATTGTGGAACAAGTTGCCAGAGTCTTTGTTCCCCGATAAATATAATCTGGGTGTCTTCAAGTCGCGATTGAATCGTTTTTTGCTAGGCAAACGTGCTTCATCTTAGGCCACATCATCGCTTACCATCAGGCGTGATAGTGGCCAAACACGAGCCTATTACGTATAAAAAAAGAGGCCACAGGTTCTCTAAAACTGAATTCACATACCCTACGTGTCAATAATTTGCCCGATACATTGAGTAGGCGCGAGGCGCCAACAAAGGTGAAAGTATTCTAAGCATTGTACGACACCAGCTCATTGTTCTTAACGAACGCCTCGCCAACCAGTTTATGTAAATAATGTACCTATGACGAAATTGATCTGTGTTATATCAGAGATTACATTTACTGGAATTGACAGATCGAGAGTATGTAATGAGGCTGTGTATTGTGCAAATGTAAGACCTAGATAAATCACTGGGAACAGTTAATCAGCCATTAATATTTAAAAGACTTTACTAGCTGGTAGGTCTCTCCTATTTGTGAGTCTGTCTAGGTAGGCACCAACGCTTTGTTGTTTGTTTGCGTGTAAGCACTGTTATGTTCTGGTTTGAAGTACATTGAAGCCATTAATAATTAATTCATTCATCATCATTAAAATGATTGGGTATTTTTTGAGTGGTAGAGTCACGCTGTATACGGTTATGTCTACATGAAGCATGGATCGGGTCGTTACCACTCTCATAGTAAACCGAAGTATGGTACCAAAACGGAGGCCCAAAATTCGCCTCTCCTTCCCAATACCCTAATTATCATTTTCCATTAAGATCGGGAATGATGATTCTTCTGGTATTGTGTATATAGGCGGTGGATATCACTTACCATCAGGTGACTCACTTGCTCGTTTGCCGACTTATGCTATAAAAAATATTAAGACTTAAGTACATGTCTCAAAATGACTAGAAATGTAAAATGCCATGCAGTACTTTGTAATTAGCGTTAGTTAGTGTATAGAACTCGACATTCATCATATGGTCTATAATTTATGAAGCTTATAAATCCGTAACTAAATACCCATAGCTTTAGGCCATTGATTTTTCATCACTGTTCCTGCATAGTATAAATTCCTCTGTCGTGTCTGTTTGTCTGTTTGTTCGTAAGCCAGATTATGCCAGATATTGAAAGGTATACTCCAGTTTTCGCCAATTTATAGACTGATTCTTGGAAGTTTGTGAGTATACATAATTAATAAGTAAGATTTTAATTTTATACTGCTGGAAAATATAAATTAAGCTACTCTTATTTAAATTGATTGTGTTACTATTATACTGCTATAAAATAATTATGAATTAGTTCCTAAAGAACAACACTATAGTGTCTGTCCGTTCTTATCTAGCGAAAATGCTACTTTTATGGATTCTGTCGTTTTTTATTTTATCAAAACCTTTTTTTAATTATTTTTATGGCTGAAAAGTAATTGAAGCGGCATATACTTATAATGCTGTTTGTATCATGCCTACATGTTTTGTTCCAACAATAAATAAATTATTTCTTTCATTCTTCTAATTGAGTATTGTATCCACGTGAAGCCGAGCGGGCTAACTAGTTTTAAAACCATTATAAAACTAGTATAAAACCAGAAGAACTAAACAATTTTGGCAGGTTTGATATGGACGAAACTTCCGCTAGTAGCTACCTAATTGCTACTGCACTTAGGACCTTGTATTTTTTTTTTTTTTTTTTTTATCCTGGCTCGGCAAAGTGACTACGCTACACTTGATGGTAAGTATAGCGCAATCCATGAATACTGTCGACCAACGATAGACTCTGAATCTATCGCAGATCGGCAGAATTATGCCGGCCTGCTTAGTTGCTTCTTCACACTCCGTTTAAAGGATCCCAAGTTATAGGAAGGAGGAAACACGTGCGCCGGCAAGCTATTCCACAGCTTTATGATCCGACAGAAATACGATTTTGCGAACCTCTTGGTCCGAGCCGAGATGGAAGAGACCACGAAGACCATTTGAATTTCGGATGTATAAAAACTACAAAATAAAAAAATAAGGTCACAGGGCTGTGTGGAACATGTACGAGTACAACATTCTCCGTAGATCGGAATTGAAGTTCGTTGACTGTCGCCTGTCGAGGTCACGATCCTCATAATATAGGAACGAAGGCGACTATACGAAAGTGTTATGTATGCAGTATGCTTTGTGTTATATTCTGTTTGAATGCCAATACAGTAATGATAGGTTCAGACGACCCTAATCGCTTTCAACTGGTTGGTTCAAGTTTCTTAAGTTTACCAACAGAAGCTATAAAGTTATTGTTGATCAATTCGATTCGATTCAAAATATATTTTATTTAATATACACATACGCACTTACGCCTATACCTCTGAAAGGGGTAGGCAGAGGTATAACTAGTACACCCACATTTCGCCGAGTTAATTTCAGTCCCATGATGTGATAGGGGGCGAGCCTATCGCCATACCAGGCACAAGTCTATACTAGCCATTTTATATAGTCCTGCGTATTTATTTCAAAATTTTCTTGAGTGATAGAGTCAAGCCGTAAATAGCTTTGTCAACAACACGAATGGGCCGGCTCGACCGGGACGTTACCACTGTCTCACAATAAACCGACATAAAGTAGCGGCTTGCTGCTGCATTTTGTACGATGAGAGATATCCGGAGGCCTAAATCTCCCTCCCCTTCCCGATCCCATAATTATGTAATAATCTCATAAGTGGGGATTACTTACCATCAGGTGACCGAATTGCTTGTTTGCCGGCCTATGTTATAAAAAAGTCGAGAATTTCCGAGGCGCATTATAAGTCACATACTCTTGTAAGTTCGATAATCAAACATTTGATATTCGTATACATTATGTAACAACTTTTCCATTGTAGAATATGTTTAGACACCTACGATATATGAACGTCTATATAATAGACGCCTCAAAAAAAAATTTGTCTATGATAATTGTTGTGTAAATAATTTAACTTCGTACAATCATGCTGTTGATTTTACTCGACTGCTTCATAAGGTGCTGCGTTTAACTAGTAGGTAGGTCCCTCGTATGCGAGAGACCGTCTGGGTTGGTACCACCACTTTGTCTATTTCTGCCTCAAAGCAGTAGTGTATACGCACTGATGTGTTTCGGTTTGAAGGACAATGAAGCCAGTGAAATTGCTGGGTATTTAAAAACTTATGTCTCTTGGTGACAAACGCAGCCATGCAGCGCTTTATAATTCAAAGTTCAGTGTGGTGTTGCTTCTGGGCAGGCGTGATGCTTACTGTTAGGCGGGCGAGCTGCTCGTTTTGTCATTCAAGCTAAAAAGAAAGGAAAGTCACGCAATAAAATGCACAAATGTATGAACGTTAAATAAAATTAGCGACAAGGTTCTAATACACATAGATAAGCAGTTATGGGCGCGAGCAAGTGTCATTCGAAATTGGTAACCGACTTCAAAAAAAGGAGGGAGGTTCTCAATTCGGCGAGGTTTTTTGCCTTTTTCCAATCACAAATTATACAAGCCTATATGACTTGGTTATTGTGATGGTATAGAGAATTTATAGCACACCGAATTAAATAAATAATAATCAGATTTGCATAATATATAAATATAACATAGTATTATTAATATATTTTTCGACTCTTTAAGTTAAGCCAAAAAAAATTATGACTCGATATTTTCGGATAAGCCATAACCTAAACAGTTGTATCAACCAGCTGCTAGCCTAAGCATTAGGGGTAATGCGAATATATTTAACTTTGATTACATAGGTTGTCGTTTAACTAGTACATTTTTATAAAATACACGAATTACGTATAAGAGACGTAAGAACTTTCTAGTTTGTTACACAATAACTATTTATTTGAAATGTCACGCGCCATCCTAAGGTAATAAACGGCAAAATTCCCACAAAATCTCTTACCGCCTCATGTGAGTTTACAGAAACGGACGGACGCACAAAATGTCAGGAGTTCGTAGCCATTTGAATGACTGAGTGAATGTTGGGTCTATGACAAGTGGGTTACAATGATGAGTAGGTGGTAGGTCACTCGTATCTGAGACGTTGTCTGGGTTTGTACTACCACATTGTCTATTTGTGCCGTCAAGCACCAGTGTAAAAGAACTGTTGTGATTCGATCTAAATGCCATTGAAGCCAGTGAAATTACTGGGCATTAAGAGACTTTACAACTTATGGCTCGTGGGGACGAATATAGTCCAATATTATGCAGTGTTTTGTAATTCAAAATTTTTTATGTCTTTGTCTCACAGAAAACCGACGTAAAGCTCGTCTACATTACGTAAGATGAGTGAGATATCCGGAAGCACAAATCTCGTCCCCTTCCCAATACCTTTCCTTTAAGGTCGACAACGCTCCCTTGATTCTTAATATCGTGGGCGTACATGAGCGGTAGAGAGCACTTGTCATCAGTAGGCCTAGTACAAGATTTAATAGTTAAAAAAAATATGAAAGGTTTCGTTTTTTCTTCATACGTCAAGTATTAATAGCCACTAGTGGGAACTATGATGAATTAAAATTAATAATATGGTCAATTTTATTTCATAATAGTCGAATATGAAATTAGTTTTCAAGTGATTCTTTCCTTAATTACCGTATGAATTACTAGTTTTACACTTCGACGGTAGTAATTTTATACGAATTCAAAAACTGTGAACGTATTTGTAACTCGTACTAGGCCTACAGACCCAGTTGCTTGTTTGCCGACCTATGCTATAAAAAATATGATAGGATGAGCTAGCTTGTATTGGAAAGATTGGCCATGGATGAGTGGATGGAGGGTAGGGAGGATTTGGACTACAGAGGCTCCATAATGGCTGACATACACACCTACGTATGTATATAAGAGTAAATGAACAGGTACATACGGTACTTCAAACAATACATTCAAATTAGACGGTTATTAATATTCACATAATACTAGCCCTGTATTATATACGTCTCACTGCTGGGCACGGGCCTCCTCTACTGAATGAGAGGGGTTAGGCCTTAATCCACCACGCTGGCCTAATGCGGGTTGGCAGACTTCACATACCTTCGAAATTCTTATGGAGAACTTCTCAGGTATGCAGGTTTCCTCACGATGTTTCTTTCACCGTTAAAGCAAATGATAATTAACAATTACGAGTAATACACACGTAACTAAGAAAAGTCAGAGGTGTATGCTCCTGGGGCTTGGTTTGAACCTGCGACTTTCGTCTCGACAGTGCATACCAGTCTCCGCTAAGCTATTATTGCTATTATATTCAGTATTATATATTCACATTGCATACATCACTTTTGGGGTGCACCGTTAACTGAACTAGAGTAAGTTCATCGCGATCTGGTTTCAATTATTATGATAATTGAACTCGGTTGATTATTTTTACGTATTTAGTAACAAGGTCCTTCGTATGTAAGAGGCCGTCTGGGTTGGTACCACCGCTTTATCTATTTCAGCCGCCAAGCAGCAGTGTGTAAACATTACTGTGTTCCGGTTTGAAGGACAATGAAACCAGTGAAATTACCGGGCATTGAGGGCACTTAGCATCTTATGTTTCGGGGTGACGAGCGCAGTCCAATGTCATGCAGTGCTTTGTAATTCAAAGTTCTGTATGGTGCTGCTTCTGTTTATGGGCAAGCGTGACTTACCATCAGGCGAGCGTCCTGGACATTTATGGACCGATTTGGATGATTCTTTCACTAAAAATAGTAACATAAAAACCTTTTGACAAAACCAACAAAAAAACTAAAAATAAGGCTAACCAATTTTGGGTCGCTGGAATCAATCTTTGAATACAGAATCAAGTTTGTTTAGTTTTATTTTTAGCTATTTAGTTTTGTTGATTCGGCTTTTTAAAGTTTTTATCCCATATCTTTTGAGTAGGATAATTAAATAAAGACGTTAATAAGAATTCTTACAATTGTATGCTCCATAGAGAATATAGGTACAATATTATTTATAAAAAAGAATATAAATATTATAATGTTAATGTCAAAATTCGAGGAGGTTCTTAAATATTTGCTATTAGTTAATAACTTTATAATACAGTAATTACAAAATGTCATTGGTATATTATGTGAAACAACAAAACAGAAGGTATTAACACTGAAGAATAATAAATGAAATTATAAATGCAAACATTTATTAAATATTAAAATGATGATTGCTCAATCATGCTATAAATCTACAAAATGAACATAACATTTAAATGAATTTTAGTTCATAAATCGGAATCAGAGGACATTATAATTTCCAATATATAATTAATTTATACTGTGTTTTTATTATGAAATTAGATTATATTAATAATAATTATTAATATGAAGCTAAAAACTATGATGAGTTTGGCTAAACAAATTAGATGGTAGGCCCTTCGTATGCGAGAGATAATCTCTCAGATATAGATGTAGACAAAACAATGGTTCGCTTTGTCTATATCTGTCGCCAAGCAGCAATGTGTAAGCACTGTTGTGTTTCGGTTTGAATAACATTGAAGCTAGTGAAATTACGATGCATTGTGAGTTTTAACATACTATGTCTCAGGGTGATAAGTGCAGTCTAATGTTATGCAGTGCTTGCTTTGACATGTGTCTGTATAGTGTTGTGTACTTATGAGCAGGCGTTGTATTTACCATCAGGCGAGTGACCTGCTCATTTCAATTTAAGTAAATACCTGAAAGCTTTATATTGTTCTGTTTTTACAATAATTACGGTATTGCTATACTTCTGATTGACTTTTCCATCCATAACTATAGTTTATAAAGTAACTAGCGTAACTAATAAGACCACTGACATCAATAAAAAAAATCTATAATATGTAAATGGCTCAACAGATTTTATTCAACCAGAGGAGTCAAGTACAATCTCGAATCGTTGGTAGAGACCTCTCTTTGCTAACCGTGGTACCTGCCATGGTTGGCAGACGGAGGTCATGGAGGGCATTGACCACCTTCTGCGACCGCGTCATGTCGCAGAAGGAGAGGGCCGAACGGGTTCGGGAATAGTCGGTATAGAAGTGCAGGTATTTTGGATAGGGATCCAGTTGCCGTTTGGGCAACTGAGTCGGAAGGCTGATGAGTCCGGCATAACCATCTCTTCGCCCCCGAGGTTGTAAAAGGAGTTTTCCCCGCGGGAAAAAAATACCATCTTGATTGAACTAGATTTTATATAAAAAACCGCACTAACATCGGTCCACTCGTTTAGGCGTTACGGCGTCATAGTCAGATACACATACAGACAGACAAAGAGGTAAATGAAACATCTTCAATATAAATGTGCAGGATATATTCAAGCGATGCAGGGCAATATTTACATGTGTATGTTATGACGCAGGCGCGTTACAGATGTAGTACCTAAATGATAGTAATGACAATTAATGCTATTACGTTTTAATTTCATTAGCATGTGAATTATCGTGTCTTAGCACGCTAATCATTCGTGCTAATGCTATTTACTAATATGACACAATCATTTAGTGTTCCCGTCGGTGCGAAGGGGATAGCACGTTGCCACCGTTGAATTACGAAGCGACGAATAAATTCATACTTCACATTATTTCGCAACTGTATTTTATTCGTGAAATGCTAAATAAGACTTCGCATGCAAAAAATAATGCGAATGATAATTAATCCAATACTACTAGATGACATTTGCCACATATGTGTTTAAGTGCACTGCCTCGCAACCGCCTTAGAATACGTTTAGACTTGCGATATATTAGACGCCGATAATGTTCCATTTTCAAGGTTTGTATAGAAAAATCCTAACTAATATTATAAATGCGAAACTGAGTTTGTTTGTTTGTTCGTGACACTTTCACGCCTAAATCGCTGAACCAATTTTGAAGAATTTTGGTACAGAGATAGATGGGATTCTGGAGATGGTTATAGGCTACATTTATCCCTGTTATAGGCTACTTTTAATCCCGGAAAAAGCTGTTCAGGCGGGCGGAGTCGCGAGTAAAACTTAGTTAGAAATAAAATGGAAATGGAATATTTCCGGTTTCTAATACGTCGTAGTATGCCACGATCCTTAGCAGTACAACGTATCAGACGCCGACGATGATCCATTTCATATTTTCGTATCCTTGTATTCTGAAAAAAAGTAACTGGCGCCGCCGCCACCGCCACTGCCAAAAGCTTGTCACGCTATCTCCTCCGAAACCGCTGGGGGTATGGGGGTCGAGACCGATACCAATCGATGCATAATAATGTGGGGCAGAAACTAAGTATGTCTCATATTCGTCGGACTTTAAGTTTTTTTTTAATTTTATGTTTTGTGGAAAAACATGGGCAAAGCCCCTACCTAGTAAGAAATAAAAATGTTTGGCTCGAGCCTTTTTGACGTTTTGATGCAATTTTAATATGATGAAATCATGTTTAAGAATTATTCGGCTGTAAATACTCATATAACTGAAAGTCGATGTGTTAGCAAATCTTCCATGCAGGTTTTGACGATGGATGCAGATAACTTTAAGAACCGGTCTTCGGTTATTGGTTTCATCCTATTTTTAGTAAGGTTGATGACTTGAGGATTTATTTTTACGAGTACTTTCATATATATTTTAGAAATTGAATTATCTTATTTATATTAATGACGTAGATTATGTCAACGTGTAATTTTATCACTTATGCCCAAAAAATCACATTTTTGCAAAACTATATCCTAAAATAATTTAAGTTACATTTCTCTGAAACATTAAAATTGGAAATATAGTTTAGTTTGAAATAACGATTATACATACAATGATTAAAGTATTGTTGAAATTATCGAACATGCCGTCTAATGTTTAATAGTATAATTTTGTTACTTTGACTTCTTTGTATAATCGAAGAATACAATTAATACTAAGCTATAATGAAACTAATAAAACAATAAAATATGTTTTAGAGTTTCTATTAAAAATAAATATTATTTAAGGAGTCGCAATAGGATTCACGATGCAATTAAATCGAAAAGGTCATGAAGACGTGTGTCTGGTGTAGGAGCGTGTTCGTGTATCATAATCTCCAACATTCGCAGGTTGATTGATGTATTCGCAATTCGCATTTTGTAGTCTCATAGAGACAGCGCTTTGTTATATGTCATAGATATTTAGACCTCAGCCTAAATAAATCTTAACTTATACATTCATACGGACTCACGTATATAATCCCCTTATTTCTGTCCCATGATGTGACCTATCACATCATAGGACAGGACCCTCTGGGGCGAGCCTATCGCCATACTGGGCACAATACCAAACTCCGAGCAAATATTAAGCATTTCGTAATAGAGAAACTAAATATTATTTTATCGGACCTTGATTTCGAACCTGAGACCTCAGCACAGCAGTCATATGGTATATTCCTGACTTGACCCTGCCAGAAACTGTTATGGCATATGAACCTCCGAAATGTACTGAAGTCATTTGTAGCCAAAAATCTAAAGTTATTTTATTCAAAATCCTATCAATTCTACTAGTATTATAAATGTAAAAGTAAGAGTTTATGAGTTTGTTAATTTGGTTATTTGTTAATTAATCGCACTTTAACGGCTAAACGGATTTGGACAAAATATGGCACACGGGTACAAAATAAACTGGTTTAGGACATAGGGCGCTTTTTATCCTAGAAAAGGCATTGCACAGACGAATCCGCGAGCAAAAGCTAGTAAGTTATACTAGCGGAGCACTGTATAGCAGAGCACTCTCCATGGAACAGATGGTAGAGTATGCAGAGAGATCCTATATTCCTCCGCTTGCCCTGGACCCTGGCATCAAGCCGGGATAACGCCAGGCAGAAAGAAAAATGTATTAACCACATAACATATAATCGTTGAAACTTAAAAAGTGACTCCATAATCTGAATTGCAGTGCGTTCGCTGTTATCCATCAAGGAGTTTCCTATTCTTACCTCGTAACGGGCTTCAGATCTCTACTAAATTTGTGTAGGGATGTCCTCGAGAAAAAAAATATTTGTTTTATTTATTACACTTCATATACATGAAGTATAATGTCGGACTTAATGCTGAAAGCGTTTTCTACCAATCAACATTTGGGTGGTGCAGATATATACTCGTATAAGGTAGATGCAATGATAACAACGACAAGATATACATATAACACGTGAGTATAAATAGATTTAAGCATACATATGCCTAATAGATACATAGATAACAATAAAATATATAAGACAATCGAATACAAAAAATATAAAACCTTTTGACAATGATGTCGGGTGACAATACTTAAAAATAACAAAATACGGACGAATTGGGAACTTCCATTATTTCGATGTCGGTTATACTTTCAGTGTATCTGAATTCATTCCGCAAACGGGTGTTACATACGTATTTCTGACTGTAATTTATGTAAAAAGAAAAGGTAACTTTTATATTAGTGATATTGACGTCGTTGTATGTTCATTCTGTCTACTGATAAGAATGAAAACGTTTTCAACACGAGGCCAGAGAAAAGTGTAAAAGAACGGAAAGTCACCATTCTGACTGCATTCCAAAGTAAAAGTCGTGATGGCATGTTCTTTAATGAAATAATTCCAAAAAACCGCACAATATGAAATTAGTATTGTTTTACTAATAGAAGAATTTGTTAAATCACGCCTAAGTCCTACCGGTTTCATGCGCGTACGCAGGTCAGGCGAAGAAAAGGCGCGCGCAACGGCTGCGTTCGTCAGTCGAGCCAGGGTCGTCAGAGAGGTCGGACCGCAATCTAGTCATTAAAAAAATAATTATTATTTCTTATACATATAATTTTGTAATCAAAAAGGTCATCATGAAAGTGTTCATCGTTTTGACGGCAGTCACCGCTCTTGCGAGTAAGTATTTTACATATACAATTTTGAAGTGTATTTTCAGTATCAATATTCGAATAAATCATTTTTAATTTAAAGTTTTCATTAAAATAATCAAATAAGTAGTTACAAATATAGCAATCCTTAAGAATGGATAATGGACTTTTTGCCGACTCTATGCGCCGATATCAGGTTAATTTTATTCGTAAGTTGCTACACAATATCAATATAACTTTATATTATATAAGTATATACCTATATACTTTCAGCCAATCACTTTTTAAAGTGACACGTAGCTTGACGTTCACATATACGCCAATACAAAAGACTTCAACGAGCTCTCCTGATTTGATAATTGCAGCAATAAATCGTTACATAGACTTTTACATGAAGTTAAACCAAATCAAAATACTATTATACATTGTATCATGACTATAAAATTTATTTTAATGCTGAATTGTTAAATTTAAATACAATTGTCCAATAACACTTTGATCGTAACAAAAAGAAAGAAATGGTTACGAGTAACATAACGAATCTTTTTGTATCTCATAACTATGAGAAAGCTATGTAACGAATTACGAAAACATTATACAATGACTTCGACTTATTAGCTTGACTAATTATGTGATTAATTGTTAAAAAACTCTTTAATCACCGATGGTTGTATCAGTAGGATTTTTTTATGAGAACTGTCACAATGACCCACTTAGATGAATATATACATAGATTATACAAAAATTATTATATATTTATGCTAATTAGATATTTATGAGGTGTCGAAGATTACTCTTTTACATATAATGGTACTTACGTGGCACATTCTCTAAATATTAACTTATTCTAATTAAATATTTTGCTATTGCTTAAAAGAATATGAATTATGCCAAAGAATAAGTAGAAATCCGTTGTCTCTGCCAACCCCTATGGGAAATAGAGGTCAGCATATATATATTACTTATACAATTCGTACTATTCGAATAGAATTCTTTACATTTACTAAATAATCCTAATTTATTACTTATATATACGAATAGGTGTAGAGTACAATAACTTACATTTTAAATATATCTATTATTTATAAGTGATAAGATATTTTGGTAGAGTCCAGTATCAGAACTTTTAAGTTACCCAGTGATATATATAGGAGAAAACATCTTAAACAATAAGCGACTCTACCATTACACAAAGACAAATATACGAGCACAGTGGTATCCTGTTACACACTACGTACGCAAGTAGGCACAAGTAGGTTACAGTCAGTAGGTAAATGACACTTATATTACCTAACTCACTTAGTCATGCTTTATAGTATTTGTAACACAAACACAATCTGTTTTGTTGAGAGAATTAGATGACAATATCTCGATAGACCAATAAACAATTAGTCTAAACTCTATAAGGGGTGTTCGTAAATAGCAGTGGTGGATGGTGAGGAAGGAAATCAAAGTTGGATTCTCTTAATTACAAAACGTTTCCATTCAATCGATTATTTAAAATATGAAATCAAATTAAACTTACTTTCATAAGTATCAAACTTGATTTTTTAATCAAGTTTTATACATATCATGATTTGAAGAAACTTCACTTTAGTCTCCACTAATGCTAAATTAGTACTTCTGTTTTTCGTATAAGTCGTAAAATAATTATTAAGCTAACAGTTACACACATAGTTCTAACTTCATACTAGGACGTTAGGATACCTGACTTTTTACCCACAATACCCCAATTGATGTAATATTTTCAAACTACAAGGTGTACAGCCCTTCCCCCCTTTTAAGTGCGTAGGTCAATGTCCGATGAAAGGTTGGTACTGGTCGTGGTCGTTTAGTAGCAGTTGGTTTTTATTTCTTGACAATTCTGACACGAGATTGAGATACTAGTCACATAGAATCGATTCAGTTACAACATTTTTAATCATGAGCATAATTTTGCAAAATTATATTCATTATATTTCAAGGACCAATTTTTTTAATATATAAATAACTTTTTAATGCGTCTAGTATTTGAAAACGAGTTGGTCATTTAGAAAGGAAATTACTTGTTCTTCGCATTTTCTATTAGAAAGGTACATTTTTATTCTTATCATGAGTTTTTCGTCTTAGTTTCCGTTAGATTGGCTGATATTCATAAAACGTCTCGTGGACAATTCGTACGCTCGTTGATTAATGATTAGGCGGCGTCTGTTTCAATTAATTTGGGTTTATTAGTTTTTATAGGAGTCTGGAATTTTGGCAATTATCGAGTTTAAGCTCGAAGACGATTTATAAAAATACTTGTACTTTTTAATAATCAAATAATAAACTAAAAGAATATCGTCAATTTAGGTTATTATTTAACAGTATGAAAATGTAGATTTTGAAAATATTATTCAAATAATCTCGTACATATTTCATTACTAAATAAAAAGTGATGCACGTTTTTGTGTATTGAATGATTGCTCCAATCACACCGATTATTTATGTAATAAAACAACATTTACGAGAAATTCGATTTCTCTTTAGTACAATAAAACTAATGAATGAACAAAAATAAGACAAGGCGAAACGGCCGGCTTCACTCTCGAGTGATTTCTTAAATCGACATTGACATTAGTATTGTTTTTTTTATATTCAAAGGTAATTCATACGAATTTCCAATACTATTACATCGGTATGTTGACATAGCAATATTAAGATTTACGCAAATGATCACTTTAGCAACAATGCGGGAAAATAAAGCCTTTTTGAAAAGCAATTTCGCTGGAAATCGTTCGGGTCACGGACTACGCGTTGCACGCATATAAATCGCTGGCGTGCCTGCATGTGCTTTATTATGTAAATAAAATTATTTCTCAATAACAAACATTGGCATTTAAATGATTTTATTATGTCTATTAATTTCGATACAAGGATAGTTTACGTAAAAATCATATTCCATATACTTATGATAATTTAGTTGGTCAACATTCATCATCGCTGCTGGAAAATTAGATACCCTAATAATATATGAAATGTTACATTACTGTAATTATTTTACATTTAATATTACATATTTGAAAAATTATGTATTCATTACATATTTCAAAGAATCCAATTATTTCTCAGAGATGTTAATTAAGATTATTTCTGCACCCAGTAATCGAGCGTAAAGTATCTGGTTCTGGGTATGGATATGAACAAAATCTAAGAAATTACTCACGAATTAAATCATTATTAAAGTATATTGACTTTTTTAGTACAGCCATTAGATAAAGACAAACTTTAGGATAAGGGACTACATCCACAAACAGAACAACACAACAACAAACTTATACAGTAGAAAAGTATACAATAGTAGTTAATATTAGATGCAAGATACAAAATAAATTGGTAAATTTAATTACCTTTTATGATAGACGTTTTTGATATTGCGAACGTAATACTTATTGGAATGTCTGGCATTATCCCGGCTTAATGCCAGGGTCCGCCGTTCCATCATGACTTGACGGTGGATTTGGTGTTATGTGGGGGCGACCCGCCGCGCCGTCTAATACCCATAACCCACAATGGGAACCAAGTTTCGCCATTGCCGGGCAGGTGAGGTTGACTTTGGGTGTAAGATATTAGTGGCCCACTTACACTCCAAATCAGAAGACACATTATGTATTCAGAACATTAACTTGTTTCATAAGTCAACTAATAATCTTCATAATAATTAGGGCAAGGGCTGACACTATGACGTTACAAAGAATTTATGGTGTCAACTAGCTTTGACGTCAGTGGTCAATGTAGTCTGGTTGCATTAATAGTGGGCTAATTAATCTAATAAACAGAATTTAAGCAACTATGAATTTTATTATTAGTCACGCATTCCTCAGTCATAAACACATAAATGGGCTTATAAGTTGGTACTACTAATTAACAAAATTGGCAAATTTAACTTGCTGTAATTCTTTACTTTTTTGCTAACTTAGTTTCGAGGGAGTTTTCAGGTTATTAATTAAAGTATGTATTTGCTAATAAAAAATATTAAGTGAAAAACCGCCCCGAGTATTAAAAACTATAAATATATTTAAATACACATATCGTCGGCTACCTCGGGAATTTTCATGATTACATTCCCTAAATATATATAGATCATTCATAATCATATCATATAAGAGATTTATATTGTGTATAAATACTTTGTTTATTATAATCATTCTTCAATTACAATTTTATTGCAATATATATCCATCGAAAATTGATTATATCCAGTCGGTGATTTATCTATAAAATGTAATCTTTCTCTGAAGTTATTAACACATCGGCTTTGAATTAAATTTTATTAATATTTTTTTACCAACCTTTATGGCCTTCAAAACAATAATACCACAACTGAACCGAAGCCACCATAAAAACATTATGTCTTTCGGTAGTTACTACTTTACAAATTATTCACGATTTATTTCTGTACCCAGATCACTGACACCTGATCACCTGACAAGGGTTTAGACGTGATTCATACGCATGCCTGCGTTCTAATATAAATTACGCTTTATGCTGTGACAAAAATAACTTAAACCAATATAGGCTTGGCTCTTAAACATATCTGTGTATATACAAGTATAACTCGAACATAAATGATAGATATTTTATTTTTGAGTATAAGAAACATACCAAATCAGAAACTAAACATTAGTACATCTCGAATTTATTTGCTCTTTGAAGAACTTTGCTGATCTTTTATCAATTAGTTCCAAGAGTTTTTATGAAGGAGAAGTATCAATAGCATTTTTTTTATTAGCTTGAATGACGAGACGAGCACGTCGCTCGCCTGATGGTAAACGCCACGCCTGCTCATAAACAGTAGCAACGTCACACAGAACTTTAAATAACAAAGCACTGTATGACTCTGGACTGCGCTCGCCACCCCGAGACATAAGGTGTTAAGTCTCATAATGTCCAGTAATTTCACTGGCTTCAATGTCCTTCAAACCGGAACACAACAGTGCTTACAAACTGATGCTTGGCGGCAGAAATAGACAAAGCGGTGGTACCAACCCAGCCGGCCTCTCGCAAACGAGGGGCCTACCACCTTGTATGTCATCATCAATTTCATTGCGCAAATCCTGCTTAATGTCATATTTTGATTGCGCATAAAATTTTAATATAATCATCGGGTCATTCTGTGATGCGAACCCTTGATGCATCAGGCAGCAATGCAGGCGTGTCGCAAGACAACTCACTTTCACTTAGTGTTGCGTCAGCGCCGCCTCGGCTTGCCTGTTGCGATACCGATGTCGATAATCATGTGTTACTTTGTTATGATCCCACGTGTTGTTACGTGGACATTTTTGTTTCAATTGCCAGTTCAATGTGTGGCCTGTTGAAAGAACGTTTGAGATGAAGAAGAATGAATAATACCAGTATCAATGGCGCGTCGCACAGACGGAATACAGTCGTTGCCAGTCATTTTCAAATATTTAATATTTATATTTTCATTTTCATTTTAATATATTTGATAACGTAAACACCAAACGTTTCATTATATTACTAAAAAAATATTTGTACTTGTATATCACCAGAGATGATACAAAATCATGTTCAGTATAAATCATTAGCATTTGACTCTACTTAACTACGTCTAAAGTATATAAATGTACATCTTCAACAGGATACAAGATGGTAGGTCTTTGTCTATTCCTTCCGCCAAGCAGCAGTGTGTAAGCACTGTTGTGTTCAGGTTTGAAGGACATTAAGGCCAGTGAAATTACTGGGCATTATGAGATTTAACAACTTATGTCTCGAGGTGACGGGCGCAGTCTAGTACCATGCAGTGCTTTATAATGCGAAGTTCTATGTGGCGTTGCTTCTGTTTATGGGCAGGCGTGGCGCTTACCATCAGGCGAGCGACTTGCTTGTCTCGTCATTCGAGCTAATAAAAAGAGTATACTTAAGGCGTAGGCTATAGGCAATACGAGGCCTTAGCAACTAGTTATAAGTCAAATAACTCGTTTAAAATCCTCTTAAACTATCGCAGACTATTTTTAAATCTGATAGGCTACTAAGCCAAATAGTCAGGTTAATAAAACATGGCCTTGACACTTAATCATGATTTAAATTGTAAAAACCCGCTAACATCGGTAAATGTCACACATGTTCCATAACTGGTTGGTGTCATCAACTAGTTTTTACAGTAAAATACTCGTACCATTAAACAAAATGTCGCCTCACTTAAGGAAGGAACTCACTGGAAGGCACTCAAGGAAAATTAATTAAGAAATTGAATTTTAATATCTATGATTATTATTATTCTCTCATCCAATAAAGAGAGAAATCATAATTTTATATTCAAATTTATTATTTAGTTGCTTGTATACCTAACAAGGTTGGTATAGATACAGTATATAATTATAGATATAAACCGTTTATCTTAAGTTTATAATATCCATCGATATTTAATTAGTGAAAATATAACTTACGGGTATATACTATACAACGTGTTACAGAAAGGTGTGGTCATATTTTAGGGTCATTGCATACACCTTACAGTGAGTATTTATTTACCGGATCATTTCAAAACCAAGACATCCAAAAAATTCACGTTAATTTTAATCACTTGTTTATTAAGATCGATAAGATTGATAACATCACTATTAATTAAATAAAATAAATAAATACACCCAACAGTCACACAAATAGTCCCGACCCCACACTAGGTTAACCTGTATCGTGGGTATCAGCAACTACGGGGGACTTGCCAACCCACTACACACAGACCCGAAACAAATATTTGTGGATCACACAAACATTTGTCTCGGTGTGGGAATCGAACCCACGGCCTCACGCTTCGCAGCCGGCTACTAGCCCACTGCGCCACGGAGGCTGCGCCACTGTTATTATGAACAACACTTACTTTTTATGTAACTTGAATAAGATGTACGTAATTCTACGGACATACGTACGTAACTTTTAGGTAATTTAAACACAAATTAACACCTGAAAGAGATTGTGTGCTGAAGACAATATAGGCACCATCCTCTAGAAACATTTTAAAGACTTCATTCTCGGGTCTTCCATCTATGAATTTAGCTTAATACAGTCGACGATCCTCTTAAAAGCTGTTATCAGTTACACCAACACAATATACCAATACATAATACTTGTTTTTAGTCAAATACAACATATTTTTGAACTCGTAATCATACTTCATAAAATCAGAAATTGCGGAACTGACTGCGTCAAATAAATATTGACATTTGACAACTGTTTAATGTTTTTTTTATTATAAAATAATTAAATGAAAGGAGGTCTATAGTATCATTGTTTATCATTTAGTGTTGTCCAAAGTTGAAAATCGATATCGACATGTTACTTATTCGATAAAAAAGAAAATTCTATAGTTATTGTCCTAGCAATGCAATCGGATTTGGTACTATGGGAGATAAAATACTAATACCCTACACTATACATTGCTTAAATTTGCCCGCCCCTTTCTATAACACGTTGTATATCATATTATATATCATACAGACTTCAATTATTTTGTAAACTAACCAAAAAATATAAAGTGACTAGCTTTTGCTGGTGACTCCGCCCTTTTAGGGAACGGCCTTAACGGGATAAAAAGTAACCTATATCCTCCAGGTCATGGTCTACCTGTGAGGCCAAAAAAATCATCCAAAACTCTTCAGCTGTTAGGCGTGATTGACTAACAAACACCCAAATTCACAAACTCACAAACATCCAAAATTTCACATTTTTAACAGTAGTAGGATAATTATTTTTATAAATTAACAGAAATATACATTTTTAATGAAAATAGTGAACAATAAAGTACAATCCACCATATTACTATCGAGTATAATTTTGCAAGTACATGCTTAATGAACAGTTTTTATTATAATTAATTCCAGTTGCAAAATAGCATTACACACATTTAATGGTAAATTAGCAAATGTGATTGCGCCGAGCGTGCATGCAATAAAAGCTTAACATGATAATGGTTGGCACTACACAAAAAAACCAAGTGTGCCAATAGGTTTCGAAATGTCCGCAAACTTATATAATTTCATATCATTATGTAATATCAAACACGATCTTTAACAGAGCAATGAAATAGAAGAAAAGTAATTCAAACAACTAATATCGCTTTCACTGATATGTTGTAACCTGTACGCTAGGTCGGAACTACAAATGTGTCTTTGTTATTCTTATTTTGCCAGTACTTATTGCTTACGTTGTATCACAATTAGTATAATTGATCAAAATTTATTTTAAATTTAATGATATTGTGTGCCAATTTAAAATTACTAGTATTATTCAAATTAAGTGTGCCTTAACCTTGTGATAACCCTACGCTAGGTTAATCACTAAACTCGTTGATAGGAAATAATCAGAAACAAAAATAGATATATTCAAAACAAAAGGTTATTTCAGAAACAACATTTTTATTAGGGTTGTCAAAATCTGCGATTGTTAGTACGTCAAGTTGCATATAAGATTCAATTTATTGATTATTTTTTTCATCCGCAGGTGCTCAATTCAAATGCCCCGGCAAAGATGGCCAATACGAAGACGACAGGCAGTGCGACAAATTCTACGAGTGTGTGGATGGCGTTGCAACCACCAAACTATGCCCCGATGGACTCGTGTTCGACCCCACTATTAGGAAGATTAACAAGTGCGACCAGCCCTTCAACGTAGACTGCGGTGACAGGACTGAACTCCGTGAGTATTCTTCTATAGCAGTTTGAAATGAAAGGGACGATCCTCGAGTATTTTGCATCTTATTTAAACTTCTTTTTCTTTAGAGATTATACAGTAGTTGGTTTAGGATGGAAAGGTCATATCCACCACGATATTACTGTACTAGCGATGTTATGTGAAAATAGATCTGCATTAAAGAACCAAAATGCCCCGTAGTGTCTTCTGTCTACATCTTTATAGTGTCTTGGCATAAATAAATAATAACTTCAGTCTCATCGAAAGAGACGGTCTTCAAAATATAATAAACTACTTCCTTTAGTAATCTTTGCCAATCTTTGCATATAACAAACACTCAATTCGCAAATAAGTTAATATTCAATGCTAATTGATATTCTAAAGGCATTTTCTTACTACCATGTTTTAGTTTCACACAGATCTTTAAAAAAAAACAACGTTGTTAAAAGAACCACGTATTTGACAATCACGTGTAGTAAAAGGCAATAGATTTTTGTCTGTTACATTTTATTATTATTCAACTGATACTTAAGTAAATGCCCACGCTGCTTATTACTGCCAATCAATTTTGCCTTGAACGATATTAATCTAAAATAGATAGCATAAAAAGATTGTAGAATTCCTTCCTTTCCAATAAAACTAAATAAGTAGAACAGATAATACGCAGAGGTCATTCGCCAGTTCCTATGAAGTGAAGGTGCCAGTATCCTGACTACCTTTGACCGACGCCGACAGTCAGACACCAATGCCTTTATAGGCCAACTGGTAGTGTGTAGACACATGTATATGATGGTACAGACGTGCATAAAATGTTATGAACGCTTTATAATTGTAATATAGGATGTATCGTTAATGCAAAATATAATAATAATAAAGATATTTATTGCCTAAATTAGATTATAACTATCTTAAACATAACCATTGCAAACACAAAAAATGTCATAGACATAGTTTAAGAAAATCCAAAAATTAGTGATTGCATATTAATAAACATGGTAACATATAGGTAACTTTATAATGTCAATCTATGAGCTAAAATATTTAGTTCTTTACTGAAAAGGGATTGACCCAAAAACTAAACATAAAATACTTTAAAATTAGGTAAATGAATTTGTAATAACCTATTAATAGTGAAAAAAAGCGTTTCTAAATTATTATTTATGGCTTTGTTAGTATAAGACATAAACAGTATCATAGTTGACATCATCTCAGAGTTTCCATAAGGAAAACTATATACTCGTAGATATTCTAAGATAAAAAAATGCAATACATCCTTGCCAAAATATATTCACAATATATTTGCATTTTGTCCTCGCCTGTACATATTTGTTTAGTTTTTGTTACAATGCGGTAGAGTGGGCATTCACTTTAAGCCTCGTAACGTTGCATTTATACATATGTACTAAATGTTCTGTATGGGCGTCGGTACATGGAATGCACTGGACATGACTTCGTGCCTTGAATTTATAGTAGGCATTTTGTATGCTTGTTATTTTTCTTAAAAATACCTACTCTATTTTTAAAAGTATAATGGTTATAGTTTCTTCCGAGAAAACTTGAGTCAATTGCATGCACCAATGAGTTTTTCGTAACAGTGTTCTAAATGTTAGTTCTACATGTTTATTTGGTATAGCATGACGTTCTAATTGGCCATTTATTTGTTTCGGAAAGCGAATAATAGAAGAATATAGGTTGATTATTTATTAAAACGGAACTGCAGATAATATTTTGTATCAAATATATCGAAAAGCAATGAAAGCACCGAATAGTTTGTGTTCTAAACTATAGTAATGTAAATACAACATATGCTATGCAATAGTTGTACCATTCATATGATTTATTACAAGATACAATTGGTTGTGATAAATGACGTAATATTAATGACGATAATAATTTAATACTTTCTATCAAAAATGGTATATTACGAAGTTAAGGTGTTTTGAAACATTATTGATATCAAGGTGACTGAGAATCAAGTTTTGTTTAAAAAAGCAGCACCACCCAACTACAAAGTGAAAGTGAGCGTGGCCAATCAAGTTCCTTCTCGGCTCCTGGAGATAATTATTATTTCCTACATTGGATGACCTCGACGGCCCGCCACATCACCTCAAGGCCGCATTCCCACTTTTCTAGTTTGAAAGCGACATGTCAAGTTTGCGACTCGAATTTTATGAATAATTTTAAAAGTGGTTTGCATTGAAACTGATTTTTTTTGCAATCGCTTTCGTTTTCCTTGATATCGAAGATGCATTCCGATTGCATAAATACTATATTTATATATTCAAAAGACGTTTTTTCATGTAGCGTATTATACTTTTCATGTGTTGGCATACATATTGGTTAATTTGAATTGTTAAGAATACGCTTGCATTACTCATGTATTAATTATCTTAAATGTGAGAGGTGATGCATCCATCATCCCACTAGATTTGAATGGCAGATGTATTGTAATTGAGATTTTGTTGCAAAATTTAGCAAACCCTTCAAATTGTTTTACCTCAAGTCGGTATGATTATGAAACAATTGAAGTTGGTAATTGTTGTATGAAACATAGCTATGATATTAAAATTGATGCTAAGTATAATTATGTTCTTCATGGTTTATTATGAAGATAGAACATTAATTTTAATAAGGTTTCTTTACTTCGTGTTAAGGGAATATATCTATGATTACCGAAGCTAATAATATCTTAACTTTAAATTTATCTTGCATTCGTTACTGTTAAAAATAACGTCTCTTTAATATAAATCTATGCAATCACAAGAATTTAGATATCATTTACTGTAAAAATCTCTTACTGTGTACATATTATGTATCTTTTTGATATCTCAGCTATAGATAGAACTCATCTACTTTTTTTCTTAATCTCGACTTGACTTTGATTAGTATAGTTCTCTTTGTTATTATTACTATCGGCTCTATTACCAATGTCATTAAAATCTTGTTTATTATTAAAAATTCTTTCATCTTCACAGAACCCCCCAAACCCAACGCCAGTTGTCCTCGCCGCAACGGTTTCTTCGCCCACCCTGACACGTCTGTATGCAACATTTTCTTCAACTGCATTGAGGGAGAGGTCACCGAAGTTAAATGTACCGCTGGACTCCACTTCGACGAATACTCCGGCACCTGTGTGTGGCCTGAATCTGCTGGCAGACAAGGATGCAACAACCAAGAGAGTAAGTTGCTTCAGAATATAATTTTAAAAGTTACAGATGAATTCATACCCAATTTGGAAACTGATAAATAATTTGTTTATGCTTTGAACTGTTTTGATCATATTTTTATAACCGACTTAGATTGATAGTGTCCCGAAATTAAGATAACAGACGTGCGAGTAAAACCTCATTAAAACACTATTCAGCATTGTAACCTTAATTCCTCACCTTGCAGAAAAGACCAAGGATGGTTTCGAATGCCCCAAGGACCCGCAAGTAGACCCCCAGGGACAGGTCATCGCCCACCCTAAATTCCCCCACCCCAACGACTGCCAGAGGTTCTACGTGTGCCTCAACGGTATCGAGCCTCGTGACCTCGGTTGCCAAGTCGGAGAGGTGTACAATGAGGAAAGCCAGAAGTGTGACGCCCCCGAGAACGTTCGCGGATGGTCAGTATTTACTGTTACTCCATAACTGCTTAATGAAAAGACTTTATTAAACCATTAGCTTTAAATAACTAATCCTGTACTGTGTAAGGTATCGATGTGTCAGTTGCAAATTTTAATGATACTGTAAACATTGAAAACTACATTATAATTGCGATTACTGTTAATATTAAAAATATTTATCAAGATTGTATGTATTCTGGTAATTTACTGCATATTTTAACTTCAGCATTCGATAGCATTAAATGTAGTTCCTGCTCATGTTGATATTCTGGAAAATAAATAAATAAGGGAAATAATACATTTGCTAAACATTAGTATACAAATATTAACATATCATAATATAATAATCTTCATTTCCAGCGAGGACTGGTACAAGGACTCAGAGGACGCCGCGCCAGGACCCAAGGCGAGGTCCTAAGCCTCTTTAGTGATATTGATACTCTAACTACATATTAAGACTAAATAAGTTAATAAAATTTTAAGTTAATTAAAGTGAGTTTATTATTTATCGACCATCACCAAGGAAGACGGACCGAACCGCTCTTTCTTAGTAGAGGAAAACCATGCCCATCAGTGGGACTTGGGACAATATATAATGCACATATTACCTAAGGGCGGTATTAAGTTTTATTCTAATAGATTTCATTGTTACTTTTTCTGTATAAAATTGAATGACCGGACGACAAACAAATTGAAAACAATCCTGTTCATAAACAGTAGTAACATCTCCCAAAGCTTTGAATTACAAAGTACTAAATGGCGCTGCACTGCAATTATCATGCTATATAAGATATTAAGTCTCAGAATGCGAAATCTCTTTAACCTGAAACCCAATAGTTCTTACACACAATAGACAAGTAGCAGGTGAACTCTCATACAAGGATCATACCACATAGTAAACTTACCCTATTGCGCCTGCGTAAAGGTGAAAAATGACTAAATGTGTTAATATAAAGTACAAAGTGCGTTGCCTTTTCCAATATTAAAAATCAGATTCGAGTATGTTGTGGCATTTTTTGTACCACAATTTGAAATGCATTCTAAGGCTTATTTATTTCAGCAAATAGCAAACGAGGAAATAATTAAAAAAATCACATTACAGACAAATGCGTCATTTACATCCTGTATGATGCATATAATTAATAGCAATGCAATTATGAAAGGATTTCAAGTTTAATGACCTTCGCTAGTTCAGAACTTGCACATTTGTTGCTATATTGCATTTATTTCTGCCGCTAAACAGCAGTGTGTAAGCGCTGTTGTGTTTCGGTTTGAAGGACATTGAAGACAGTGAAATTACTGGGCATTATGAGACTTAGCATGTTATGTCTCTGGGTGACGAGCGCAGTCCAATGCCATGCAGTGTTTTGTAATTTAAAGTGTTGTGTGGTGTTGCTTCTGTTTGTGGACAGGCGTTGCGCTTACCATAAGGTGAGGGACCTGCGTGTTTCGGCACACAAGCTAATAAAAACAAAAAAATATTTCATAAAAATAAATATAAAATATGTTCCATCATATTTTCTGCTATCTGTGGAAGAGTTACTGATAAATCAAATAGAATAAGTATTAATTAATTGCGATATCTTTTTTACTTTAGTAGGTACTATTCAATGTGGATTTTTAAACCTTTTTAAAACCCAACTATATTTCTACACTTATTACCATATTAAAATACACGCAAAATAACATATGCAACACGAGATAATTTCATCGACTCGCTTTGTTAAGAACAACCAGTTTTATCTGGGTATCTCTTTAATATATATATCGAAGCTACCATGGTTGTTTATAAGATACGACTTGTTATGTCAAAAGTAGAGATAAAGTAGATAAAATAGCACTTTATACCTCTCTGTGGTATTTTATCTACAAAACCTAACATGACGACGTAATTTTATGGAATGTTGACACTTGTATATGAGATATTGTCGTCCATAGTTTTAACTCTCACGCGTGAGTAATCTTGTCGGAACAGATAACCCGCATGTTATTTTGTACGTATTATAATTAACACTATTTTTCTGTATTTTGAAGTCGTATCTATCATCAACTAATACATCCAAGAATAAAATATATTTTGTACGTTTTTACGAAATATTTTAGTAAAATAGTAAAATTAGTCATGATGAGACGCGAAGCTTTTGTTTATCTAGATATAGACTCATAAGTGTGTCAAAGACTACGCTTTTAAAATACGTTCCCTTATTTACGTGAGGCAAGTAGGGTTGTCATCTTGTCAATTAATTAAATACGATGCTTATCGAAAATCGCGAAGATTAATAGTAAGCTCTCAATGCATGTATCATACTTAAAATACATTTGTTGTTCGTGAGAAAAAGTAAAAGCGCGTAACTACCTGATACTGATGACTTTGACAGCTCCGTGGCGCAGCGGGCGTGTAGTCGGCTGCGAAGCGAGAGGCCGTGGGTTCGATTCCCACACAGAGACAAATGTTTGTGTGAACCACAAATATTGGTGTCGGGTCTGGGTGTTGTGGGACCGCAAGTCCCTCGTAGTTCCTGATACCCATGATACAGGTTTACCTAGTGTGGGGTTAGGACTTAATCTAAATTTAGTATAAAATTGTCATGGTAACTAGATGTCATTTAAATTCTTGACTTTAATGCTATTAATATTAACCGCTAACTTTCAAATATCATCCCCTTCTAGATAATATGAATTAAGTCGTGTGACAACCCTACACACACGGCACGAGACGGTTCAACTTTTGACATTTAGATGACCTTTATCTGCACCTCGGCAATGTTCTAACTTCTAACATCTGCATTCTAAGTATTATATGGTTGTATACAATTGGATATGAAATCTGGTTTCACAGAAGGAATAAGATTAATGATTATTAGACTGTTTAAATTTAATATCATAAGCAAAGAATTCAAAGTTATGTCACGGGCGGCGTCTTAAATAAATAAATAAATACACCCAACAGTCACACCCCATATAGTTCTGACCCCACACTAGTTTAAACCTGTATTTTGGGTATCAGGAACTACAAGGAACTTACAGTCCCACAGCACCCAAACCCGAAACAAATATCACAAAAACATGTACAGTACTCTTTATTTTATATGTTATTTTCACATTTTTCTACAAAAATAAAACATTTAATTAATTAGTCAAATAATAAAAATGGAATGAATTGTATATTTATTGATTAAAGTATAATAATATAGAATTAATGAACTTTGTATGCGTCTGAAAGAAATGTTTATAAACAGCGCCCCTAGCGGATCGTATTGAAAATGTAAAAAGCTTTATATTAAATAAGTAATATTTAATTTTCTCGTATACAAATGAAGTGACTGACAACCATCGACTAAAAACTTAAACTATGTGCACAGGTACAAACAGTTTTTAGCAATGATCGAGATTGGCATCTTAATAATCTACGAATTTCTACTGCTATTTTGACAGCCTCCTAGGCGCAGTGGGCGAGCCGGCTTCGAAGCGTGAGTCTGTGGGTTCGATTCCCGCACCGAGACAAATGTTTGTGTAACCCACAAATATTTGTTCAGGTCTGGGTGTTGTGGGACCGCAAGTCCCTCGTAGTTCCTGATACCCACGATACAGGTTAACCTAGTGTGGGGTCAGGACTATGTGTGTTACTGTTGGATGTATTTTTTTTTAAATTATAAATGCGAAACTTTATATATTTGTGACTTTGTGAATTTTGATGTTTGTTAGTCAACCACGCCTTAACAGTTGAACGATTTTGGGTGTTTTTTTTAGTCATTAATACATTTATCTGCTGAAATGGTTCTCTATCCTTCCTTCCTTCCACATGCCCTTATCTCACTCGCAGTGGGATTGGCGTAACATGCTTATTTACATCACATGTTGCAGAAAGATTTGGCTTGTAGTTTTTAAGACCGGCCGTCTGCATGACGTCAACCCCTCAGGAAGGAAATCACTCGGATCCGAAACAAATATTTGTGGATCACACTAACATTTTGTCTAGGTGCGGGAATCGAACCCGCAGCCTCTAGCTTCACAGCCGGCTACTCGCCCAATGCGCCATGGAGGTTGCACTGGTTATCTATAAGTAACATAAAACTCGTAAGTCTTTCTTATAAAACATGGTATTACCCAGTGACTGTACGCGACATTTAGAGGGAAATGTGTGTGTGACCTAGTTATCCAGCCATGTGGTTAATTAGTGGAAATTACCCGTTTATGTACACATATTTCTCTACAGTGCCTTTCACGGTGTTTCTATGCGTTCTACTTCTTTTACTATACTACTATTATTTGATACTGGTTGATTGATTTGATTTGATAATACACTTGGTCGTAGGTTCCTCGTATGCGAGAGGCCGTCTGGGTTGGTACCACTGCTTTGTCTATTTCTGCCATCAAGCAGCTTGCCCCCTATCACATTATGGGATGGAGATACGCTTGGCGAAATGTGGGTGTAATGGTTACACCTCTGCCTACCCCTTCGGGGATTACAGGCGTGAGTGCGTATGTAAGCAGAAAGATTTGGCTTGTAGTTTTTATGACCGGCCGTGGCCTGTCTGAAATCAACCCCTCAGAGGGAAATCAATCTGGTCATAATATTGCGAGAAAAAGAAATCAACGCGTGGCAACAATATATTTCAAGCTTATTAACCGCGCTCTTTAAAACAAGTAATTTTTTGATGAATAAAGGTAATTATTTGCCAGTTTTTTATTTTATTGGTATCAAGTTTACATTTTTGGAATATTTCGTAAATTTAAAAGTTGATTTAATTAACCAATGCATACTGCCTGGTTAAACAGCCTCCGTGGAGCGTAGTGAGCAAGTAGTCAACTGTGATGTGAGAAGCCGTGGGTTCGATTTCCGCACAAAGTTAATATGTTTGTGTGATACACAAATATTTGTTTTGGTTCTGGGTTGATCAACCTCCAGAGGGGTTGATGTCAGGCAGGCGACCGGTCGTAAAAACTACAAGCCAATCTTTCTGTAACATGTGTTAAAAGCATGTAGCGCCGACCCCACTGCAGGCGGGATAAGGAAGAAGGTGGAAGAAGAAGACTGCTTGGATAAACAATTCTGGTACTACTGAGTTAAGCATTGCCTTTCGCATCATCATCATCTGGTTTGGTACATGTTTTTTTAGAATTTTAATGCGATCATCTTTGTAGGTGAACTGAATAAAAAAAACATCATCTGGTCAATCTGTGAGAAAAGATGTGTTTAAATAACGTGTTATAGAAAGGGGCGGGCAAATTTAAGCAATGTATAGTGTGGGTATAAGTATTTTATCTCCCATAGTACCAAATCCGATTGCATTGCTAGTACAATAATTATAGAATTTTCTTTTTTATCGAATGAGTAACATGTCGATATCGACTTTCAACTTTGAACAACATTAAATGATAAACAATGATACTATAGACCTCCTTTCATTTAATCATTTTATAATAAAAAAAATAATCAAACAGTTGTCAAATGTCAATATTTATTTGACGCAGTCAGTTCGGCAATTTCTGATTTTATGAAGTATGATTACGAGTTCAAAAAATTTGTTGTATTTGACTAAAAACAAGTATTATGTATTGGTACTTTGTATTGGTGTAACTGATAATAGCTTTTAAGAGGATCGTCGACTGTATTAAGCCAAATACATAGATGGAAGACCCGAGAATGAAGTCTTTACATGCTTCTAGAGGATGGTACCTATATCGTTTTCAGCACACAGTCTCTTTCAAGTGTTAATTTGTGTTTAAATTACAAGTTATGTACGTATGTCCGTAGAATTACGTAAATCTTATCCCAGTTTATTAAAAAGCGAGTGTCGTTCATAATAATTAATAGTGATGTCATCAATCTTATCGATCTTAATAAACGAGTGATTAAAATTAATGTGATTTTTTTGGATGTCTTGGTTTTGAAAAGGTCCGGTACACAAGTACGCATTGTAAGGTGCATGTAATGACCCTAAAATATGACCACACCTTTCTGTAACACGTTGCATATGTAGTTAAATAAAAAAATATATACCTACGCCTCGAATTGAGAAACTTCTTCTTTCTTTGTCCTAATACTATTATAAATGTGAAAGTTTGGATGTTTTAGTCAATCACACTTGGCTCAATAGTTTTGCATGAAATTTAGGCACTCAAGTAGACCATGACCCTTATTTGGATTACTTTTTATCCCGGAAAAGGCCGATCACGCGGGCGGAGCCGCGAGCAAAGCTAGTAATAAATATTACCAAAAGGACATTTACTTCGTCTTCTTTGTATAACTCTTCAATTACTGAAAGTTGATCGACAGCCTGGAATATTCGGCTTTAATTCTTGTGAGACGGAAAAGATGTGCAGCGCTCCCGAGGGCCCTCCACTCTCTAATGTTGCAGAACCAAGATTTCTTCCTCAGCTCAACTGTTCTCTTTCGTTCTAATCTTTTTATGTATCAGATATTTTTTTGGTTTTTTATATAGCCTAGGCCGGCAAACGAGCAAGTGGGTCACCTGATGGTAAGTGATCTCCACCGACACGATACATTTGGAGACCACATAAATATTTGGCTTGGTACGGGAATCGAACCCGCGGCCTCTCGCTTTACAGCCGGCTACTCGCTCATTGTCCCACGGAGGCTGTCACACGATTACAGCCATCTTGTAGTTTATTTCAATGACTAATTCATAAAATCGTGACCACGTGTACAATTTAGGTAATGAATGAGTAATTTAAGTTCTACTTTACCTTTGTTATCGAGTAATTATAGCTTAACAGGAATAAATTCAGTGACTCCGCCAAAGAGCAACTATAGAACAGCCTGGGTGTTTATATATATTTTAACAGCCTCCGTGGCGCAGTGGGCGAGTAGCCGGCTGCGAAGCGAGAAACCGTGCGTTCGATTCCCACGCCGAGATAAATGTTTGTCTAATTCAAACATATTTGTTTTGGGTCTGGGTGTTTTGGATCTGGGTGTTGTGGGACCCCAAGTCCCTCGTAGTTCCTCGTAGTTCACGATACAGGTTAACCTAGTGTGGGTTCAGGACCATGTGTGTGACTGTTTGGTAGTACAAAATCTCATCCAAATCGGTCGAACTATTTCCAAATAACTAATTTCATATACTGAAATAAAACTAGTTTCTACGGATTTTATCGCGGGTTAATTTTTATTTTTAATCCCGACGTTTCGAAAGCTTTTCAGCCTTCGTGGTCACGGGAGAGACTGAGGTGTAGGTCGTCTCGAAAAGTTAATGTTACATTGGCGACCTTCATTTTAAAATTATACATTTATTTTTTAATTATTTAAAAAGATAGTTGACACTAGTCCGATCTACGCAGAAAGAGCTCACGGTGTCTTGAGGTCTGGCAGTTGGTCTTTTGTTTTTTGGTTAATTTCATATACAATAATTCCACTTTTTAGGTACCTATAGTTATTAATGTTATTTCGTACATCGTGTAGGATTAGCATATGCTCAATAATAATTTTAATTGTTTCCGAAAAGAGTTTTTTGGGAGCACATATCAATCGCATAATTATACCATCAAGCAAACAACCATTCATTTCGTCAGTCAGCCAATAAATAAAAAAATATATGAAAGATTCATAAGAAAAGTTCAGCGCGCCAGTAAATGTTAGAATATTTTGGCCATCTAAGACGTTGCCCAGGCTGCACCACGAGGAGGTTTATTCCGACAAATTACCATCCCGGATTTAGTAATAAATATTAATAACTTAAAGAAAATATAATCAAAAGATGCACCATTCACCCGCATCAAATATGAATTAGTATTGGCTTTTATTTAATGAAAGTCGCATTTCCCAATACAGTGAAAGAGTGAATGGTGAAATGTGAATCTAATCAAGCGATATGTCAGAGGTGCCTATTATGTGTTTCGAAACACATTGTCATTTGGCTTTTTAAGCGTGAACTATACGATGACAGCTTTTGTGCGAGTAACAATGATCTTAATGTTCGCGCCACAGTAAGAGAGCCACGCAGTAGGCAGTTTTGTCTACAGAAACAGTCTGCTCTATCACACAGAAAATCGACGTGAAGTTGCAGCTTTCTGTTGCGATTTTAACAGCGAATGACATATTCGGAGTATTGTGGGCGTTCATAGACGGTGAAGATTACTTACCATCAGGTGACCCACTTGCTCGTTTGTAGTCCGTAGTCTGCTATAAAAAAATAAATGTAGTGGTATGATCCTATCTTATCTAATCCATCTATACCTACTATTATAAATGTGAAAATTTGGATGTTTGTGTGTTTATGTAGTTGGATATTTGTTGCCTTAACGGATAAATGTATTTGGATTAAATTTGGCACACAGGTAGACAATGACCTGAATTAAAAACATAGATACGAACCTGTTTACCCTAGTAGTACGTTCTCGTGGAATAACTTTGACGTTCATTTAAATAACTCAAAATACTTATACGTGGGCGGAGCCGCGAGCAAAAGCTAGTGTATAAATGTGATAGAAATCCTTGCATTATGCGCCTGTATGCACGCTGCACTTGCAATGCAATTGTCACGTCGTATTTTATAACTCTACTTCCTGATGTATTGCGATGAAACGTGCCTTAGATTTTAAATTGAAGTCAATGTATTGTTTCCATCAAAATGTCAATGAATTCTAAAGTCTCGTTTAGATGAAGGGAGTTTCTAGTACGACATAGGCAGGCGAGCATGACCGCGCGACGTGACGAGTCATACGATTCTTTTTTCAAACTGTATGACGTGGATTTGTAAACTCGCGTTCTAGACCGTATTTAAAAAAGAATTATAATTAACCTATTAGAATTAACAATTAATTATTGCAAAATTACAATAACAATTTCGATAGGTGTTTCTCTCTTTTATTTTTGTATTTTCAGTGTTATTTTTTGAAGTCGGTTTTTAAGTTTTGGTAATACTTATTTTTCTGTCATATTCTTCTTTTCCTTTTGTCTGATACTATAAAAATATCTGTAAAATCTTTAATCTGTATCTTTAATTTGTTAATGTTGTAGATAACTAGCGTGTATGTGTTATTTTAGTTACTGACCTCTGGACAAAATCTTATGCAGTTTTAATCATTTTAAAGTAAAAATTATAAAGTGGTAGAGCCATGAATGGGCCGGCTCGATCGGTTTGACTACAGCCTCACAGAAAACTGACTTAAAGTAGCAGCTTGCTGTTGCGTTTCGTACGGAGTGAGATATCCGGATGACCAAACTCACTTCCCATTCTCAATACCTTAATCATCCCTTTCCTTTAAAGTCGGCAACGCGTCCATGATTCTTCAGGTCAGATGTTCATGGGCAGTGGAAATCATTTAACATCAGGTGACCTGCTCGTTTACTGCTCTCTGCCAAAAAAATATTGTTCGCTGAAATGATTCAACAATGGCTTACCATAGTATTAGTAATTAATAACATGTTTAAAGTAATAAATTTTGTTATAGGAAGCTGAAAAATAAATAATATCGAAATAATGCAGTTGTCTTATTTGTATTCCTAATTCGTTTGACGCCGGAAGTATAAGGAAGCACCGATAAGGAGTTCAATAGAACCATTCGATTTATTCCATTTATTACTCTTTCACTTGGAGTGCGGACTTTTAACAACTTTACCGTATACATTATACACTTATATCACGTATCTATTTTTTGAATATCATTATTTTATTTCAGTAAGGGCTACCTAAATTACTTAACCCGAAAACCCAATTACAAAAAGACCTGTAACTAAGTCTAAGTCTGGTCGAAGCGATAAAGATTTTCTTCAAATAAAACTACCATCCTGGTCAAACCAGCTCACAAATAAAATAAGCGCATTCATATCCGTCCATTCCTTTAGGGCAAATGTCATAAGCAGATACAATGACACAAAATTAATGCACGCAAACACTCACGCTAGTAATCCCCGAAGGGGTAGGCAGAGGTGTAACCAGCACACCCACATTTCGCCGAGCGTATCTCCGTCCCATGATGTAATAGGGGCGAGCCTTTCACCACACCGGCCACAATTCCAGACTCCTCGTTGATACTGAGCATTTTGAAATAGAAAAACCGGATATCACTTAGCCGACCCGGGGCTCGAACCTGAGGTCTCAGCATCAGTTTCAGTATTAACTCATTACAACTGCGCCATCGAGCCAGTCAAAATTAAAAAATAAATAAATGACAAAACATTTAAAAAAATGTACAGTAAGTAGAAAAAGGTATCTTAGGTCCCATCTTTTCCTGTCTCCATTAGGCGTGAGATAGGACTCGTAACCATCCCGGAAACACACATTAACTTGTTATTACTGTATATTGTATCAATTAAGACTAGACAAAAGTGTAACTGCCTCGGTGGAACAGTTGTAATGCGTACGCGTTACGATTAAGCTAACGCTGAGGTCTCGGGTTCGATCTCCGGGTCGGGTAAAGTGATATTGAGTTTGGAATTTGTGCCCGGTATGGCGATAGGCTCGCCCCATATCACATCGTGGGACGGAGATACGCTCGGCGAAATGAGGCTGTGCTAATTACACCTCTGTCTACCCCTTCGGGGAATACAGGCGTGAGTGCGTAAGTATGTATGTACAAAAGTGTAGGTTCTAGTTAATAATATGCTTACACCATCTGAATATTGCCCCTGCCGATGCAGCGTTTGCTGGGAGGTCACTGAACCCGTGAACACTGGTTTGATCGTCTGCATGCCACTGTTGATCCTGATTCATAGAAGTTACAGTGGTGGGTGTGTGGGCGGGATAGTCTCTGACGATGTTTTCCTTCACCGTTAAAGCAAAATGTAAAAAATGGAATGAAAACCAGCGCTCACTGGTGAAGTGTTTATACTGGACTGGTGGAGTCCACAGTCGAAAATAGGGGAATACAGACCTAAAAAAAGTGTGGTTTTCGATTTGTATGTGTCTGTCTGTGACGGGTAACAACAAAAGCACTGCGATTCGGCTTTTAAAGTTGTTTTTTGAAGTTTACAACTTATAATGATTAACTATACGATACAGGGTTAGATTACTGTATTCGTTACGCAATTTAACAATGAACCATTATGTAGGTAACCAGGCTTAAACACGCGCACGCAATGACTCCCGCGTCTGAGTTAGTCCAGTTTATTATTATACATTACTCAACTATTATTAATGTTGCTTAAATAAGCCTTTATCAGTAAGACATCGGACACCGTGCCTTTGTAGAGTTATATCTAATGCATCTAATTGGCATTGTTTCAAAGAATGCGAAGAAAGTCGATTTATTAATGTGTGTAAATAATAGTAGATAGTATTGAGCATTGTTATTACATAATTTTTTCATATTTCCTAAGCTTTTTTATATTGATATTTGATTGAAATATACCAATAATGAAACAGTAGTCTCTGCTATCTGTCTGTTAATTTGTTTGCGCATCACGGAATAACAGCTAAACAGATCTTGATGCAGGTTTCACTATCATAAATCTTCAGTAAAAACGACGTTTTATATGCAATATAATATTTAACAGGAATATTCCAAAAAATATAGTTCAATCTTCATTTAGTTTGAATTTATGGCGCTATATGGTGGGTTCCTCGTATGCAAGACTATTAAAAACAACAAAAAAAAATGCATGAGGCTGTCTGGGTTGGTACCACCGCTTTGTCTATTTCTGCCGCCAAATACCAGTGTATGTATAGTAATACTATATTGTATTTCGGTTTCAAGAGCATTGAAGACAGTAAAATTACTAGGTATAATGAAACTTATGTTAGTGTCATGCAGTGCTTCATAACTCGAAGTTCTGATAGGTGTTGCTTCTATCTATGGGCAGGCGTGACTCTTACCATCAGACAAGCGACCTAGTCGGCTCATCATAAACGCAAAAAAAAACTTATTTCTTAAAAGTTTTAATATTACCTTTGTAATTATAACCGACAGCAATTTAATTTAGCTTTTTCTCCTTATCATAAAAACAGCCTATGAAATGATTCGGGCTTCTGTTTTAAATAATGACAGACTATTTAATTCATAAAAAGCAGATCTACATTGTTACTGCTTATCGAGCAATAAAAGAGTCCAAACAACATACATTTAAACATCAAAAAAGCGGACATAAGACCTTCACTGGAAAGAATTTATGACCGCTGAAATATTCATTACACTTAAGTACATATAGTAGAGTATTAAAAATGTTAATGTGGTACTAAACGACCAACTGCCATGAAATTGACCATGAAGACTTGTACCAAGGTGGTTGCCTTTGGACCTCGACATGTGAAATGTATCTGTAGAAATATGTATGTACGTGGCACTATATGCATCGCTTTTTCGTAGCACACTTATTATGAATAAAGCGTATTCGATATGTGAATGTGTAGACTAATGTTAAATTAGATTTTATGCGGCAATCTGTTACTAAAAATGTACCATAGATTATATTTAGACCTTAATTTATCTATCTAAATATATCTTCTCCTTCACCTGCCCTTATCATGGCCTGCAGCTGGCCTAATGCGGTTTGCAGACTTCACATACCTCCGAAATTCTTAAGAAGAACTTCTCAGATATGCAGGTTTCCTCACGATGTTTCCTTCACCGTTAAAGCAAGTGACAATTAACAAATAATACATACTCGTACGTAACTTAGAAAAGTTAGAGGTGTATGCTCTTGGGGCGGGTTTTGAACCTGTGACTTTCGTCTCGACAGTCCATACGAGTCCCCGCTGAGCTATCACTGATACTATATACTTAGAAATCATTAAATATTATTTTATTTAAAGTATCAGAATACGTAACACACTATACGTTTGTTTACTTATTGAAAATTGTTATTACATCATCGACTATCACCAATCATATATCAAAAGAACAACGGACAATAGTTAGGTAATTACACCTATCTTCATTGTACACTTTCTTCGATTAACTAATTAAGATTTACGACTCAATAAATTTAAATAATCGCACTGTGGCCGACCGTACGGGGTGTAGTAAGCCGCACTCGCGGTACAATAGGCACAAGCACGGGCAATACCAAGCAAACTTTGGAAGGAAACGCACGTACACCCAACTTTAAAAAATATATTTAAATATACTACCTCTACATAAAAAATGAAAAGTTTACTATTTGTCGTGGGCTTGGCTGTCTGCGGTATCGGTGAGTTATTTAATTTATTTTTGTGAGTCATATTGATTAAAGTTAGGAAATCGTGACTAAAAGGACCTGAATGCCGGAACAATTTGAAACTATCTATTCAAATTGATTTCTAGTTCGGTATTGAAGGCAAAATGCTTTAAGTGTCGTGTTTATTATTCAGTATTGATTAATTTGTGTCAGTTCTAGAATATCATTTAGATGTTAATTAAATTAAAGTTAAAAAGTCTTACTATTCTAGAAAATACAATGTGGTGAAACATATTTTCGTAATGATAGTCGTTAGTTATATCGTGTCGTCTTTTTATTAAAGCTTACTTACTTCAGTCAGAGTTATCTTATAGAAAATTTGCAATATCACATATTAAGTTCCTGCTTATAAACTAATTATATAAATATAAAAGCTCTCTATAAATAAACCATTATATATTAATTAAAAACAATTCCATTTTCTATTCCATGCAATGCATAATGATTGGATGTATTAATTTAAAATTATTAATTTAGATTAGTTCAATTTTTATTTACTATTTAAAACCATAAGAATGAATTATGAATTTATTAGTAAGTATTTGAACTCTACCACTAACCTTTAAAAATTGCCTACTGGAATTTCTACAAACTCTACATGCCATACTTTCCAATTAAAAAGGCTTTCTATTCAGTACTGTTAAAGATAATGAATTATTGTTTCGATATCTGTAGTCGGTGCCGTATTGTCCTCCTTTCACTCAATCGTCCTATGTATTGCTCCAGTAAAGCTAATATGATGCAAGGGCACTATTAAACACGATAACATATATGACAATATGCTATTAATGAAATTAATAACAATTATTTGTATCTCATAAAATTTTATTCCTCAATTCTGTTAATATAGCATTAAATAAACGTTATTGTTTATTAATAGTAACACTTAAATTTTATTTTCAACTTTCGGAAATTTGTAGCAGTGACGTCATAATATGACTTACTAGAATTGATAGTTTACACAGACATTACTTAAACTATTATTCTATGTAATTCTGGTAGCTGATATCATATATTACGGAACGCAGCTATAGTGGTAGTGAAAAGGTATCTTGTACTTAATAACCTCTATGTTTCGAATCCAGTCCTCCAAGGTTAAGTGATACCTTCACTCGGGATGCATAAACAGATTAAATAACACGAGATAAATATCAAAAATATTAAACTGGATGCAGGTTATTCTTATGGTTTAGTTCTATAGACAAGATTGTCTACAGCGTGGGTTTACCATTTACAACTTATTTTAGAGTAAGGAGACTGCCACCAGAATATTGAAACATATTATTTTCTTCATTTACGATGTTTTTTTCACATTAAATATTATTTTCGTATTTAAGGCTTAATACATTTAGGCAATCCTTATAGTTGACTCGACGTTAAGAAATTTCACCACCAACTTTAACGCCGCATTGCAGCAAGTAAAACAGGATTTTTGATTTTGCAACAACTCGGTTGACAAATGCAATAGTGGATTCGTACTGAGTACTATTATCAATGCAATTGCAAATGAGACGTTTTGAATGTGTACTATTTTGTGATGTATATATTAGATAGCAAAAAATGTGTAATATACAATGTAATCTTCTAAATTCGGCGCGTTTAATTTTCTGTTATATTATCGCTTCTCATCTTCCACCTGCCCTTACCCACTCGAAGTGGGGTCGGCGTAACATGCTCTTTAATACATGTTATATAAAGATTTGGTTTGTAATTTTTACGACGGGCCGCCTGCCTGACATCCACTCTGGGGAGAAAAGATACCCAAGTCCAAACAAATATTTGTGTGATCTACAAACATTTGTCACGGTACGGTTATCGAACTCGCGGCTTCTCGCTTCACAGCCGGTTATTCGCCCACTGCGCCACAGAGGCTGTAACAAACAATTAAATGATTACAAAAATACTTCTCTTAAAACTTACTCAACAATCAACAAACTCACTTGCTGAGACATGCCCATTGCTCATGTCTCATGTTGACCTATTCATCCTGCAGTATGAATAGGCCAACTGGACTGAGGTGTTAACACTCTCACAGAAAATTGGCGTGATCGTGCTGGGGTCATTGGTATTCATGGGTGGTTCAACCCTTATTAGGTGACCCACTTGCTCGTTTGCCGGTCTCTGCTATATAGTAACATTCATATTTAAAATGAACTATGCATGAAGTGCTTAAAAAAATATCTTGCGATGTTACTAAGAATTTCTGATTCTTAGAATTATTTTGAATTCAACACTTCTTTGAAACATGTAGGAAGTGAAGGGAACATGTGTGTCGAGCAATATACGGTGTATTTTTATTCGTCATACATATTAACTAACAAAATTGAGTATGATTAGGTCGTATTGAAACGTCTTAGAATTTTAATTCGTCATAGTGCGAAGCTAATCTTAGTGGCCTTTTCGGAAAAAAAATATATATCCGATTTGTTTTTTGGATAACAACGACAAATATTCGATTTCTAGTAATAATACTTGGACTGCAATTTGCTTACATGGTTTAAACGAGTCTAAATGTTAATAGGTAGTATATTTGAATGTTGTTATCACAATAATCAATTTGTCATCTCTCTGTGCTGGTCATAATTATTTAATGTAATGGAGACTTTAACTTGACAATAATAGTGATTATTTTGAAAGACTGCCTCGGTGGCGCAGTTGTAATGCGTACGCGTTACGATTGAGGCCGACGCTGGGGTCTCGGGTTCGATCCCCGGGTCGGGTAAAGTGGTATTAGGTTTTTCTATTACGAAATTCTCAGTATCAGCCCGGAGTCTGGAATTTGTGCCCGGTATGGTGATAGGCTCGCCCCCTATCACATAAGGGACGGAGATACGCTCGGCGAAATGTGGGTGTACTGGTTACACCTCTGCCTACCCCTTCGGGGATTACAGGCGTGAGTGCGTATTATTATTTTGAAAGAATTTCTCCCTAGAGGGGTTGACGTCAGACAGGCGGCTGGTCGTAAAAACTACAAGGCAAATGTGTTAAAATATGTTGCACTGATCCCACTGCGAGTGAAGTGAAGAAGTTTAAGGGTAAATTTAACTAGTATCGGTTTTAGTTATAACTATGGTAGGAGGAAGTAAAGTTAATGAACTGGTCAGGAACGGGTTAATGGACGCTGTAAAGCGAACGACATAAAAACATGTCCTCTTATATATAAAAAAAGTTATTATAGCCTTACTGGGCTAGTGGCAGCAAGCTTAGGTAGAACCAGTGATGTCTTGGGCTAAAATTCCAAGACGGGCAATCACAAATTGTGTTGCCAGTTTTTATTTGAAAAATCATATGATTTTTTGAACTCGAGTGATTTGCTCTGGATACGAATTTGGCTGGTTTGGTTATAGCGTAAGGCTCGTTTCTTATTATATAATGGGATAGAAATAAGCTCGGAGAACCATGGCTGCACATTTAATCTCTGCCTACCCTTTCGGGAATACAAGCGTGAGATTATAAATAAAAACCATTTTACCCAGCATATTTACAGTACATAACTTACAGTACATAACTTAACAGTTACTTACATTGTATTTGTACGAATGTACCAAAAGATAAAGCTGTAGTATAAACCCAAGGTTTGAACTGACATATCGGAGTTCGTTTCCATTGTATCCAAGATTGGTACTTACTTATCGTTAAAATGTATCTAGATAAGGACAACACTTATTGTTGTTTCGTAAATGAATTAGGTATAATACTCTTTTGAATGACAGCATCTGTGGCGTATTGGGCGAGTAGCCGGCTACGAAGCGAGAGGCCGAGGGTTTGATTCCCGCATGGAGACAAATAATTGTGTAATTCACAAAGTCCTTCATAGATACTCACGATACAGGCTAACCTAGTATGGGGTCAGGACTATGTGTGTGACTTTTGAGTGTATTTTTTTACTACAACTTCATCTAATTCAATTATAGTATTTTTTATTCGCCTTATTGGCGAGAGGCGCAGATTTCTTGCATTATGGTAAACGACACTCGGATTGAATTATAAACAACTACATTGCACTCTTTTGTGCTTCGTTAGATTTTAAAAGGGTTTTAATCCCTTTATAGGTATACTAGCTTTTGCTCGTGGCTACGGCCTTTTCCAGGATAAAAAGTAGCCTATTCCCTAATCGCGGTCATGGTCTAACTGTGCACTAAATTTCATTCAAAACCGTTCAGCTGTTAAAGCGTGATTGGCTAACAAACATCCAAATTCCTACACATCCAAACTTTCACATTTAAAATAACTTAGTAGATTTTTTTAAACTAACCAGTTTTTTTTAATTCCCTCTAGAAATTGACTACTAATACATCTGACAAGTCACAATATTAAAGTTCTTATTGTGTACTAACATTAAACACTTGAATGTAAGTAGAACATAATCGGTTCGTAAGAAGTCAAGTCCGGTTATCTAATTGGGGAATGGAAGCTATTAGTGGTGCATATAATTTATATCATTGCCGACCTTCAATGAAATTTCGAATCGTTTCTGATGCATAATAAGGCATGGCCGATGAAGTATTTACATACGTTATTAGCATGTGTTTTAACGGTATTAATTAAGTTACAATTTTAAAACCTTCATTTTATAATTTGTTATGAATAGGCCGACAAATGAATAAGAAAGTCACCTGATGGTAAGTGATCTCCACAGCTAATAAACACCCACAATATCAGAAGAATCTAGCCTTTCAACCGAGTTGTCTTTACTTGAACGACCGCTGGATCAAAAAGAATAAAATCACTATGCTGCTATATTGATTAAATACCACGCGGTGGCCTTCTTCGGCGCTATTAAGACGGTTTCGGAGGATGCTGAGTATACATTGGAGAGCTGCCAAGACCGCCTCTGCACAGGACTCAAAGCCTCTCACAATAATGACGCATATCGGCGTCTGTGGCGGCACGATGCTTTCGCGCTGCCGTCCATCTTGGAGACGTACTGTACGATAGCTGCGCAACCCCCGTTAACCCCATTTAGTCGCTTCAACACAGTAGTACTACTTGTCTTTTTACTTTCACTACATTAATTATTAAATAAAGTTAGGCATTTAATTTATGTAAGTGTAGAATATTATAGTAAAACATGCGATGCCGTCGATCTCAGTAGTTGTCAAAACCATTCAATGGTATTCAGCCATTTTAGCTTTTATGCACCCAATGCAAGGCATAACCTCCTCCGCTTTACACCACTCTACTCTACGTTGAGCCAATATTTGCTAAGTGACAACTGCAAACTTTTCCAGTCATCGACCCATCTAGATAGCGGTCTGCCACGTCTACGTTGACCATCACGTGACCACCATTCTGCCAATGACTTACTCCACCTGACATCGTCGCGTCTTGCCATATGTCCTACCCATCGCCACTTGAGTTTCGCGTATTCAATAGTAAATATCATAAAACATATAGACAACGTTTTTTATTATGCAACTATATCATTATAATCAGAACTTCGCAATACAAATGTTAAGCAAATGTATTCTAATTATCTGAACTGCGTTTGCCAAAACGTATACAACACGTAATAAACTTTGTGTAATTAATTCCAACCACAAGTATATTGTGAAATCACAAATAAGTTTCGTAAGAATCTAGACATTTGACAGATTATGTATTAAATCTAATTACATAGATATTGTCGTAGGCCATATTATTTTAAAACACGTTTTTTGTCTGAAAGTAATTTCGTCAACGGCTTTATTTGTTAATAAACATAGTTCTAGTTTGAAATTAAGTTAATGACAGTCACACACATAGTCCTGACCCCAATCTAGGTTAACCTGTATCGTGGGTATCAGGAACTACGATCCCCCAACACCCAGACCCGAAACAAATATTTGTGGATCACACAAACATATCTCGTTGCGGGAATAGAACCCACGGCCACTCGCTTCGCAGCCAGCTATTCGCCCGATGCGCCACGGAGGCTGTCTATAATCTAGTAGAGTGGTAATGTGACTGCGAACTAGGTATAATTGGTTCAAAGACTTTATAGCCTTGACGTGCTATACTTGTCTATATTGTTTAAGTTGTAAAATTGGTTGGGAAGAAAATTTGGACGTAATTTTTATCGAAATAAATCACATTTTTGAAACTATTATTTTCATACTTTTGATAATGCTATTCAAGTCTTTTTTAAGCCAATTATTTATTATTTCATTTATGTATATAACAATTAAAAGTTGTAATTCTATTTATAATAACTTAAAAAATATATATTACATTTTTACATTCATATTTGTAGAAAATGTATATTTTTATAACATTTTTAATACCATAAAAATACATTCCAAAGTATTAATAAACACGAAAACGATTGCTAAATAATTACGCTAAGACGGTTTATATGAATTGCATATGCATTATTCGCATACAGGAAGCATAACACGCTATAATCCTTGAAGTGACAGGATGCTAACAAAACTTGTTTTCAGTTTCAGGCCAAGATTTCGACTGCCCACAGAAGAGCGGATTCTACCCGGACCCTTACCAGTGTGACCTTTATTACAAGTGCACTAAAGGTCAGTACTTCGAAAGGTCGACGAGATCTCGCATGTACTTACGTAATGCACATAGGAAAAGCATTACGGGATATATTTTTGTAGTAATGATGATTTTTATAGTATTGGACAGCAAACGAGCAAAGTGGGTTACCTGATGGTAATAAGACGCCACCGCCAATGATTCATAAAACCTGAAGAGTGATGAACACGTTGCCAAACTTAAAGAAATGGGATACTTAAGGATTTGGAAAGGGGAAGGGGATTTGAGTCGCTGTACAAAATACAACAATAAGCTGCTACTTCACGTCGGTTTTCTGTGAGACAGTGGTAACAACCCGGTCGAGCTAGCCCATTTATGCTGTAGACAAAACTGTCTACAGCGTGGCTCTACTTCTGAATCACCACTCGATTGTTAAAGGAACGTTTTAACTTTTATTTTATGTTAGAATTTATGAAACGGATCAATGTGAACAGGTAGTCTGTAATTTCTAGTATACAGTGCCATCCTGCTATTCAAGTGCTATTCAAATTTTATCAACCCGTATTCATAGCAAGGTTCTTTTCATTAAAACCCTGTCGCAGAGGTTGAAATTTTAATTATTTTTTTACTTGATTTTTGCATTCAACAATTTAAATTAGAAGATTATCCCCTGCTATGGAGCGGCTATCTTGGATGATTACGTTACATCTATCAAATCCTTCCGTGGGTGACCTCCCGCGTTTCTTCTTTCCAAAAGAAGATTATTAGATAAAAAAGAGTTATTAGATAATGTTATAGAATTAAACAATTTCAGAATTATATGTGAACTAAGAGTGTAAATTGACTTATCTGATATTGTATAAATTAAGTATCTACGGATTTGTGGTTTACTGCACGCTACCCACGATAAGCAAAAACATATATCATATGAAAAAAATCATTCGGTTTAAAACCATTATTGATGTACTATGAAAGCTCCTTTTAAAGTATTGAGTCAAATGTTTATTTACATTGCATATAAGCTTATTGAAATATAGTATTATATACATACTACTCAAAGCTACCAGTAGAGTCGACTTATTTTCCACTGTCACATCGGGTCCCTGAAATTATACAAAATTGATTTTCAGGATACTAAATATAGGCAGAAATCTAAACAAATACAACAAAGATATCACTCAATAATCGTATCACTTACGTTGATTTTATTTTTGCTTTTGTATCCAGTTGTCGATGAAATTCCATACAATCGAAAACCTAAATATACATTTCGTGTGCAAATATATAATCTGGTAACCCTACATAAATATTGTGTATTTTTACATGACGCATCCCTAACTGAAAAAAATCGCGATTGAGTCACAGATATATCATGCTTTATCGTTCTTTTATTTTAGCAATCAATCATGTAATGACAAAAGCTTTAGCCTTTCACGAATAGCAATTAATGTTGTATAATAGTTGTTTCTTTTGCTAGAATATGATTGATTCATTTAATGATGTAGTTACCTAATGTGATTATAATTAATTAATTGAATATCACATAGTAGGTTATGTTTACTTTTGATTACTAATTAGATTAGTATTTAGGTTATGATTAGGATTGAGTTTTAGCATTAAACATTATTTTGTTATTCTGGTATTTCAAAGTAACTACACTGCAATTGACGGTAGGTACAGTGCAGTCTAAATATAATGTCATACATCGAAAAACGTTGCCCCTCTCGTCGATCGGCAGAATTTCTCGTCAATCAGAAACATCCAAACTTTCTCTTTTATAATAGTACCTATTGGAATTTACACACGTTAATCTTGGATCATTATTCGGTACAAAGAGTCTGTACATACTTATTATCATAGTTGAATCTTTGGTCCATAAATGCGTCAATCAACATAAATGGTAATTAAGTAATTATTTAAAGTTCATTTAATTCTACACTCAGAGCTAGTTGATGCCTTATGCTCCGTTACTGAATACAGGAAATGCTTTACGCTACTACTTATTGACGACTTTAATAATAACCCACTTCTAATGAATTAATGACAACTAAAGGTAATTAGCGTCTCTGAATGCGGCAGATAAGCATTATTTGGCGGATAAAATTTATACGTACAGTGTGAAATAGGCCCTTTATATAATACTAGCTTTTGCTCGCGGCTCCGCCCATGTGAATGTGTTTTTCCGGGACTTTTTTTGCGGGACTAAAGTACCCTTCTTCCCTAGGATATTATAACCTTACCCAATTTCATTAAAAACCGTTTATACGTTACAGACAGACAGAGTTACTTTCGCTTTTATAATACTAGTATGGATAGTCACGAAATCGCGAATTTATCGTTCTGTCTTATATTTTTCGTTTCAATATTTTGTTTTCACATCCACGTAAAATTCAAGGTCATATTATTAGAAACTTCACCATAACAATATTTATGTTGTCAATATTTCGCAGTAATTCACTGTCGACATTGGCTCTCGTTGTTATTATGGCAAATGGAGTGTAAAAATTCTTTCATTTCTTCAATATGGATACCAAACGTTGCCTAAAGTAAAATTACATTATGTAGATAGTTAACGCCTGATTATCAGTCTAGTTTTTTTATTCACTGGTAAAGTATCACGGTAGCATCGGTCGAATAGGAGCATCTGCAATTTATAATTTGGGTATTGAAATTTCGTTGTACTCTACTAATTCTGAAATTTACAAGCATGTACGCTTAACCGTTTCGAACCGGTGTGGCTAACTGCAACTACACGGCAACTACCATCTTTAGATGTCACTGCCATGCCTAGCGGCGTTTGTGGGGAAATCTGACTATCTCCCTCGCACGCGTTCACCATAATGGTGTGACTTGTCTTTCGACGTAAATGCCATGTCGTGCATCCTCATTCCGTCATTTGATAACTAACCCCTCCAGCAGATTTGAATGGCTTCTAGACCTTAGATACGCTGCCAAAGAGGTGTGCAAGGATCGTACCAAGTGAAAATCCGTTATCTCTGCTACCCTTATGGGAAACAGGCGTGAATCGATATATGTCTCACATAGTGTATTTTGAAATTCTATAATTCACATTAATGTCAAAGTTTTATGCTTACAAGATTCATGTGAGTAATAATAAATCTTTGCTACCAACTGCAAAATATAATTGGTCAAATACACTTAAGTTTCGGTCATACAACGGTGAGGAAACTCTTAGGCAAATGGATATAAGATTTGCTTATCGCGTGTTAGAACTAATTGAATTATGCAGTTCACAATGTTACAAGTAATGCTATTAAGGTTAATTTGGTGATTACTTTAAAGTTAAGTTTGGTTCCGCTACGGTAAATTAGCGAAAATGAGTTTGTGTTTCTTTACTGGTGGGATGAAACATACTCTACCTTGAGTGGAAGAGCCACGCTGTAGACAGTTTTGTCTACAGCACGAATGTAACGGCTTGACCGGGCCCACATTATAAAGTCTTTGCTTATTGGTGACAAAAATTCGAGCCATTTTATTCTTTTCACACCGTTTACTTTAAATATGTTCAGTAGAAAACAATAGTGCTACTAACTAGACAACTGCAGTTTTTAATAACTTTTCACACCACTAGGTAGATGTGTTCAAATAAAAAAGCCAGTTATTGTAAGAGTTGCAATAACATTTTATTATCCTATTGTTTCCGCGTTTGTATAAATAACCGTTCGTGGTTATGCGGTTATAAAATTTGATTATTTAATCGAAAGTGTGTATCCAATTATAAACCCCGAAGACAGTTCAATTAAATACCTGTCTATGTTTATTATAAAACTAATTCAAACAAAACTATCAATATATTGAATTATTAATAACAGTAATGGCATGGTAATAGTAGTTATATAGAATTGAGGCGCTCATATCCAGTTGCAATCAATGATCGGTAAATGATTAGCAAGCTATGCAACTCTCGGCGCGGTCAGTCCATCGATGGGTGACCGCTTAGTGGTATTTTAACTAAGCCTCTCCGTACTTCGTAGGGCACGTAAGACCTCGGTCCCAGCTGTTATCAACTGATACCAGTCGATAAGCCAAATCGGAGGCCTTCTGGCGGCATGAAAATATTGAGATCAGGTTGGCCACTAACCATTCGATATAGGATAGTTAAATAGAAAATACGGCGGTTAATCTTCTAACTACATAGGATATTTCAAGGTGGTAGGTCCCTCGTATGCGGGAGGCCGCCTGGGTTGGTACCACCGCTTTGTCTATTTCTGCCACCAAACAGCAGTGTGTAAGCATTGTTGTGTCTCAGTTTGAAGGACATTGATGCTAGTGAAATGACTGGGCATTATGAGACTTAACATCTTATGGCTCGGGGTGACGAGCGCAGTCCAGTGCCATGCAATGCTTTTTAATTCTGTATGGTAATTTTAGTTCTGTATGGTATTGTGTCTCCTATAAGCTGGCGTGACGCTTACAACCGAGCAAAGGCGAGCGACCTGCGCGTTTCGTCATTCAAGCCAATAAAAATGGGAATTATGATATTAATGCTAAAAAGCGAAAGTTAGTTAAGTAATAACGTGAGCAGTTTTTTAGTGTTGACCTCAAGATGGACATTATGATAGCGGTAATTGTTACATTAAAAGCATTCCATTTGTTTTGTAATGAACTGTGTAATATAGTTTCTAGTTTACAATCTGTAAACTTTTTCGTAAACGTTACTTTTTTACAAAAGAAACTTCAATGCCGCCCTTTAAAATTCTTAGCAAATATAAATTGACTAGCTTTTGCTCACGGCTTCGCCTACGTGTACGGACTTTTTCGAGATAAAAATTAACCTTGCCCTAGTCCAGGTCATAGTCTATGTATGTGCAAAATTTCATCCAAAACCCTTCACCTGTTAAGGCATGATTGACTAACAAACATACAAATTCACAAACTCACAAACATCCAAACTTTTACATTTATAATAGTAGCAGGATATACACATTGCTCCTAATAATAACTCAAAAATATTTTTGTGATCTAATGTCTACGTTCCTATTATAAACTTGACGTATACTTACCCGGCTGTATCAAGAAAGGATATTTATGCTTTTGTTTTATTAAATCTTGTAATTCATTGGTCAGTACATAGGCACAAGAAAAATAAGCCCTGAATATGTAGTAGCTTCATCCCTTATGAAATTCTACTGTTACAATCTGTATTAAAATGTGTATATTGTTAGACTAGCCAGAAATGGTGGTTCATATGTAGAGGCAAATAACAAGTTAACAATTGCAAATGGGCAATATCTGATTTAATCACAAAATGTCTCACAAATCCCAATTTACTTAACAAGCGGATCGTTGCTATATAGGCGAACACCACGAGTCTCTTTTGTCTGATTGAGGTTTCTTAATATAAAAGGCATTTCGCAGCTCTAAAGGAGAATATTGGTGATGGTAAAGGAGGTTGGGTGTTAACTATATATATTTGTGATAGACACCCAAAACATACTTTGGCCGCTATTCCACTAACATATTTACATCATAGATATATGACGTCATATATGATCTTATGTCACAGCATGCTGTAAAATAGGACCATAGAAATATAATCATAGAAAATATGAAGTTTATGTTGCTATTACACTGAAATACATTTCTCATATATCTATGAGCTATAGTAGTAGAATCATTTTTATATGATAGTGGAATAGCGACCTTACATTTATTTTTATTTCAGGTCAATCAGAAACAAAGCTGTGTCCCGACGGGCTCGTGTTCTCAGATGAGAACTCGAACAAGGAGCGATGCGATATTCCTTCAAATGTTGACTGTGGTGACAGAAAAGAATTACGTGAGTATATTTTATTACGCTTTATTAATTAATGTAAAGGCGAACTCAATGCTAAAGGTATTCATACTACCAGTCTACGCAAGGTGGTGCAGAAATAAAATACAGCAGGTGGACAGACTACTGCGAAGACAGCAGTTATGACAGCTTCTGTGGCGCATTGGACGAGACGCTTCACAGCCGGAAGCGAGAAGCCGCGGGTTCGATTCCCGAATCGAGACAAATGTTTGTGTGATCCAAAAATATTGTAACATTATAACGAATAATATATTTTCAATCACAAAACATATTTTTAGCAAAGTTCTTCTATATAATTATAAGTTACTTACAAATTTTCCAAGGATAATAATAATATTTTATTTGCAGAGGAACCAAAACCCACGAAAGGTTGCCCGCGCCAGAACGGTTACTTCAAACACCCAGATCCTCAGGTAATGAAATATTGGTATTATCAGTTACCTTTCGTAACAATGTCAGTAATTTTTTATCCGGCTCTCTCGTTGTCACTGAAGTCATTGCTCTCTTTATGTTAAAAAGGTACAATCAAGTTTATTTTTAGTGGTCAAATGTTTGGGATTTCCTTATTGACGATGATGTTATAAGTTACACCAATAAAACCTCTTGCAATTAAAGTTATACAACATTATAAACTCATTTCTTTGTACAATCATATTATGTACTTATTTTTCTTTGACGTGCTTAATAAGGCCTTGTAAGCCAGGCATTACTTGTATATTGGTATCAAATTGTATAAACAAAAATTGCCAAAGTACATAACTTTTATACTATAAATTACTACATCATTTCAGCTCTATTTTGTTACAAATATATCCTAAATTTCAGGCCTGTGACAAATTCTACTACTGTTCTGATGGCATCCCCAACGAGATGCCGTGCCCTCCCGGCCTGTACTTCGACGACGAGACCTCCAACTGTGACTGGATAGAGTCTGTCAACAGGCAATGCGACAGTCTCACTAAAGGTAAGGGTATTTTTTTATAGTGGAGGTCGGCAAACGAGCAAGTGGGTCATCTGATGGTAAGTGAGCTCCACCGCCCATGAACATACACAATACTTAAGGAATCATGGAAGCGTTGCCAACCTTAAAGGAAAGGGATAGTTAAGGGATTGGGAAGGGGAGGGGGAATTAGGCCTCCGGATATCTCACTCGCCGAACGGAACGCAACACCAACCTGCTGTTGTTTGTGAGAAATTATATAATTGATAATGTGACATACTACGTTACAGTGCCTCTTGTGACATTTTGCCGCACCGAGAGGTGTGACTGTGACAAACACTAGTGGCAAACTCAAGTATAGACGTTTGTCAAATTTTACTACCTAATATCACGGAGCGATCCATTCTGAGACCCTATAACATTTCGCAGAGACATGTTATTTAAGATATCATTTCATGTTTTAAGTCACGCCAAAGTGGCACAGTGGCTTTTAGGACACCCCTGAACATTGGCATAAGAAGTAAGTGTGACAACTACGTACCTCGGTGCGGTGAAATGTCTCGGAAGTGTGGATGTGCTTTTGGGCTACTACTACACTTAGGTTTTACTTGACAATATAAACTACTACCAAACTCGCAGACATCTAAACTTTCACATTTATAATATTAGTAAGACGAGTAAGATTTGTAGGATTGGAGGTTAAGTCTTGAATATAGAAATATTTAATCTTGAATATTGTGAAATTGTCCCAAAATTCTACCTATTCATATTTGTCTAACATAAATCATGAATATAGAAATATTTTATTTTGAATATTGTGAAATAGTCCCAATATTGTACCTATTTCATATTTGTCTAAAATTTACATGATTAATATTTCAGATGTCTTAGACGACGGTTTCTCGTGTCCCGATGGGGAGGTCATGGGACCCAACGGTCGCGCTCTCCCCCATCCTACATTCCCCCACCCCGAAGACTGTCAGAAGTTCTACATCTGCCGTGGTGGAGTCCAGCCCCAGAAGGGCAGTTGTCCCTCAGGAAAAGTTTACAATGAGGACACATTTATGTGTGATGAACCCGAAAAAGTTGCCGGATGGTAAGAATTTATTTTTGTTCAATGATTTTATTTAAGTAGATCTTAAGCAGGTCTAAGAGGTCAGTGACATAGTAAGACCAACATTTAATATCAAAAATAGATGACATACGCTTTTATATTAAAACCGACGTGTAACTGTAAGGAAATATTTTCTTTTTTTAATGTATTACACTTAACTTACATATATAGATAGACTCACGTCCGGGGTAAAAAACGTTTAAATAGGGGTAGGCAGAGACAATAGATTTACTCTTGTCAAGCTCCTTACTCACCTCTTTGGCCTCCATATTCTCATTAATTAAAGTTTACATTGCACTTAATGTACTATCATAAATCAAATTTTCTGTATTTTTATTCGAAAAATAAGTGTGAATTTCCTGGGGTTGGAATGATTCCCGATATCGCCATAATATAATAATACGGTGAAGTAATAAGTAACTACTTGCATATTTGCCTAAATAAATGTGTGAGTTAATAATAAAACTTAAGTTGTCCAAAAACGTAGCTGTAATAAAGCTAAATATAAATTATACGCTAAGAAACATGTTTTGTTCTACGTAGCATGTGTATGCTAGACAAAAGACTTAGTTTTATTAATCAATCGTTTAATTTTGACCCAGATAATTTTTATATAAAGTATTGTCATGTACCATTTATGTAACATGTAACATTTTAATGTGACAGGCAGGTGGCCGGTCGTAAAAACTGCAAGCCATATATTTATATAACATGTGTTAAGTTAAAAAGCATGTTAAGCCGACCCCACTGCGAGTGAGATGCAGATGGTAGAAAAGATTTTCATGTAATTAATAACATTAATTCTTATTTCAGCGAAAACTTCTACGAAGGCCAACCTCTAGAAAAGAACAAATTACCTAAGAAGGCGTGAAACGTGTCATAATTAAGGATATTTAAGTTTACTTTTAATAAATATTAATATTTACTTGTAATTTTTATTACCTTATTTGTACCTTAGACTCAGACTTATATCTGTCCTAGTTGTCTGGACAATTATTATTTCCAACTCCTCTCTAACTTTCTATTTGATTAATTTCGTTGCGGGATAAAGACACATTTGCATTCCTAGAGACTCGCCGAGCTACATTGCTTGGTGTCGAAATATGCGTGCCACTGTCGATCCTGTCTTACAGGAGTTACAGTGGCGGATATGTGGGCAGGATAGTCTCGTACCCTAGTTGTGCACTTAAGACAATGTGGGTATTTAAGTATAAAGTGATATTGGACTATCGCCGAGTACAAGCTTATCAAACACTTTTAAGTCTACGAAATCGATGACTTACGAACAATTTAAAAGTATAAATCAAATAAAAATAGTGGCGTATTTAATTTTTTTTGTATAGGCCGACAGACGAGCAAGTGGGTCATCTGATGGTAAGTGAACACCACCGCCCTTGTACGCCCACAATACCAAAAGAATCATGGGCGCGTTGCCGACCTTAAAGGAAAGGCATAATTAAGGAATTGGGAAGGGGAGGGGATTTGGGCCTCCGGATATCTCACTCACCGTACGAAACGCAGCAGCAAGCTGCTACTTTACGTCGGTTTTCTGTGAGACAGTGGTAACGACCCGGACGAGCCGGCCCATTCATGCTGTAGACAAAATTGTCTACAGCGTGGCTCTACCACTCGTAAATTTAATTCTGCATCGTAACTTTTTCACGACTTTAACACTTTTTATTGATGTCAGCATATTTTGAATATTTCATTTATGGCAGCTGACTCATGCAATTCGTGCGGTGAGTGACATAAAGAGATGACGTGGACACGAAAGTGTAGTGTGACATCGCACTTCAGATGCACTTCGCTAGGTGTCGCTGGTAGACCAGTCAAAGAAAGTGTAAAACGTGATAGGCAACTTTATTAAACGAGAACATGGATTGAAGTTCGTGTGGCACGAATTACGATTTACTTGAGGTTATTGTTAAGAGTGTAGATTCATACATACATACTCACGCTTATAATCCCCGAAGTAAAACAATGTCGGGATATTAAAACAGGCCATAACCCATAGGTTTGTTTCGGCATTTCTTCTCGTGGCGAGCCACCAATGGTCGTAAATGTAATGTAGCATAAAAAATAATTGACATTAAATGTGATATTTATGATCCAGTTTATGGAATAAATAATTTGATTTGAAGGGATAGGCAGAGGTGTAACCAGTACACTCACATTTCGCCGAGCTTATTTCTGTCCCATGATGTGATAGGGGGCGAGCCCATTGCCATATCGGGCACATTTCCAGACTTCGGGCTGATACTGAGCATTTCGAGCATTTCGAAATAACAAAAACCCAATACCACTTTAACCCGACCGGGGATCGAACCCGAGACCTCAGCGACAGCCTCAGTCGCAACGCGTACGCATTACAACTGCGCCACCGAGGATTAGATTCTACAGATTCATTCAATTAACCTTTCTAACATCCAAGACACAAATGGGCACACCCAAGATTTCGATATTTCTCAAAGGTATTCGTTTAAGATTAAAGTAGTCAATACTTAGTTGTTTTGAAATGGACTATAAATACTAAATAGCTACCGTTGCGGTCGATTGTTGCTGTGTGCAACTCGCCACGCCTACAAGGAAATGTATATTTACGAACCAGTTTTGACAAAATGATCTAGTTTACGATTGCAAGTTCTCAGTTTTGTTACTATTATCTTTGTGTAAAGTAACAGGTATGTCGCAAAAGTAAAGATTTTTGTGAGTGATTATGTTTCGTTACATTAGGTTTATTATATTCTCCCCAGAGGGCATGACGTCAGGCAGGCGGCTGGTCATAAAAACTACAACCCAAATCATTCTGTAACATAATTATGTTAAAAAGCATGTTGCGCTGACTCCACTGCATGTGGGTTATCAGAAGGTGGAAGAAGAAGAGATTAGGTCTATTAATCGATTTATTTTTAAATCTGAAACGCACATTATGTCGAAAACACGATGTACTAGTATTTTACATCGAATTATGATTATGACAAGAAACGTAACTCAAGCAAAAAAAAGTAAGTTTAGCCGTGAAAACGTGACAGACAGACAGACAGAGCTAATTTTGCATTTATAATATTAGTATAGATATTATGGATCTGAAATAGCCTCCGTAACGTAGTGGGCACATAGCCGGCTTTGAAGCAAGGGGCTGCGGGTTCGATTCCCTCACCGAGACAAAATGTTTGTGTGATATACAAATATTTGTTGCAGGTCAGGATGTTTTCGTTAGGTTTGGGTCTGGGTTCGTCTGAGTGTGTGGGATGACGACAGACAGGCGGCCGGTGTTAAAAACTACAAGCTTAATCTTTCTGTAACATGTGTTAAAAGCATGTTGCGTTGACCCCACTGCGAGTGGGATAAGGGAATGTGGAAGACGAAGAAGAGTATGTATTTGAAATCTACGAATAAATTGACACGAGAATGATCTTCCACATTCGATAAAAAAGTAAGCCATTGAAGCAAGAAAACTCTTACAAGATCTAGCACGGGTTACACCAATTACAGATAATCATTTTATTATTGTGGGTTGCGCAAGCGCATTCGACCGCGCGGACCCATTGATGTAAGAAAGCCGGAATGACTGGTTTCTGATACAATGACTGATCAAGTATCTGTATAATGTAACTGCATTATCTGCTTCGTGTCATGCTGACTTTTATATGTGGTGATCGCTAAATTAAAAATATGTTTCTATTTAACATCATAAACATCAAGTGGTAGAGCCACGCTGTAGAATTTTTTGTCTACAGCACGAATGGGCCGGCTCAACCGTATTGTTACCACTGTCTCACAGAAAACTAAAGTAATGTAGCAGCTTGCTGTTGTGTTCCGTACAGTGAATGGATCTAGAGGCCGAAATCCCCTTCTCCTTTCCTTTCCCTTAATTATCCTTTTCCTTTAAGGTCGGCAACGCGCCCATGTTTTTTTTTGTATTGTGCACGTACTCGTATATGGGCGGTGGAGATCACTTACCATCAGGTGAAAGAAGACAGAAAGAAAGAAGTGGGTCAAAATGGATGGCCGGCACGACAGTCCCTACGACTGACGATGGCGTTGTGGCGGAGTGGTGGAGCACAGCGACTCATAGATTCCATGTCTGTTCAGTGCAATATCGACAGCCTCCAATATTGGCGTAGTGGTCGAGAAGCTGGTTGAGAAGCGAGAGGCCGCGGATTCGATTCGCGCACCGAGACCAATATTTGTGTGATCCACACATTTTTTTTTGGGTCTGGATGTTGTGGGACCGTAAGTCCCTCATAGTTCCTAATATCCACGATACAGGTTAACCTTGTGTGGAGTTAGGACTATGTGTGGGACTGTTGGGTGTATTTATTTATTTTATAATGCGTACGCGGTACGACTGCGTGCTGAGGTCTCGGGTTCGATTCCCGGGTCGGGTAAAAGTTGATTTTTCTATTACGAAATGATTAGTATCCTCCCGGAGTCCAGAATTGTGCCCGGTTTGGCGATAGGCTCGCCCCGTATCACATCATGGGACGAAAATGAGCTTGGCGAAACGTAGGTGTACTGTTACACCTCTGCCTTCGGGGATTACAGATAAGTGCGTATTCGTATGTAAAAATATACCAACCACAAACTAATGAAAAGTCGATGAATGTAACCAATAAACAAATAGTTACGTTGGTGAAACTGCACAAGGTAACAATGAGTATCCGTCAAGCCGGTACAGTGCTAACTCACACGTAATAAACGTCAATCAGCTGTCACCGGCAAATGACATGACAATTTATACTCTGTCGCCGAATGTGTGTACAAAGCGGGTTTGTAAATAGCTTTTATTTAAATACTATCGCATATCAGAGTTGCTTCATGCTAATTGTTGTTTACAAGGTAGTAGGGCCCTCGTATGCGAAAGGGCGTTTGTGTTTACCAACCCAAACCCACCGCTTTGTCTATTTCTGGCACCAAGCAGCAGTGCGTAAGCACTGTTGTGTCCCGGTTTGAAGGACATTGAAGCCAGTGAAATTACTGGGCATTTTGCGACTTAATATCTTATGTCTCGGGGTGACGAGCGCACTCCAATGCTATGCCGTGCTTTGTAATTCAAAGTTCTGTGTGCTGTTGGTTCTGTTTATGGGTAAGTGTGGCGCTTACCATCAGGCGAGCGACCTGCTCGTTTCGTCACTCAAGCTAATAAAAAAACTTTTACACATTGTTGATATTTTTATTCATGTATAGAATAGACATACATTTTGATAAAAAGGGTGATGTCATTGGTTGAGTAGAAAATCATTTTTTTTAAGAGTTATATTACATTGTTAACTTTTTACTCGTCCATGTATCTCGAATATCACAACCTTGTTTTACCTGTTTAACAAAATATTTCAAAGTTTATTAAAAAATAAACACACACTGTAAAATGTTATTCTTTTGCTAAAAACATTACAATTCTCTGACTTCTTACAATTTTCTGAATTAAATACCTTCTCTGATATTTCGCAGCTCAGCGTCATATCGGTGTGGTCTTACAACATATTCGGTACAAAATGTAACAAGTAAACGCGGTGATAAAAGATACCGAACTGGCTTTTTGCCGCTTGTCTTATTTCATACCATTTCGAACCATTCTGCACTAATACGAGACATTCACGCACTGAGAATGGCCCATACAATCGAATATATTGATCCTTTTAAGTAGTCACCTTTGTAGAGCAAAAGGACATAGAGATGTTTTGTGTGAACTTCTATAAAGAATTAGAACGGAAAACAGGTTTTAAATTAGATAATCTGAAGTACGTGTACAAGTATTCAACACTATCTTGTGTTCCATCATTTCCACTATTGCCAACTAACTTTATTGTATTATAACTTTATCTTTGTTAGAATTTGTTTTTTTTAATCCTAGCTCGGTAAGATGACTACGCTACACCTGATGGTAAGTGTAGCGCAATCCAAGAATACTAAGGCCCGTATTACAGAACGATACTTAAGTGAGCTCTTTGCTAAGTGTCGATTTATGTACACGTGATTGGTCTATTTTTGGTGCCAAACAAAAACCGGGCTTAGAGCCAGTTCATGCGTTATGCTTTGTTACTGCTCTCTCACAGGAAACTGCCGTGAAGTAGCAGCGTGCTGTTGCATTTCTTATGGTGAATGACAAATCCCCCCTCTCAATCCGAACTCCCATTATTAACCGACTTCAAAAAAGGAGGAGGTTCTGAATTCGGCGCGTTATTTTTAATTTTTTTTATGTATGTACATTGATTTCTCCATCAATAGTGGACCGATTTTGTTGGAAAAAAATTCACTCGATAGAATTTAGCTGCGATGTAGTCCCATAAAAATTTGGTTAAGATCTTATGACGGAGTACGGAGAAAAAAAATAAAACTCCTAAACGGACAACAGTACACTCGTCACGATTGTTTTATTGTATTGGAATTTACATGCTATTGCTTGAAGTCGGTTTCTAAGTTTTTTTAAACGTTATGATTATTTTTCTTAATATTGTCGCATTTTTCTAATTTTCACTACATAACAATAATAATAATACTAGCCCTGAATTATATACGTCCCACTGCTGGGCACGGGCCTCCTCTACTGAATGAGAGGGGTTAGGCCTTAGTCTACCACGCTGGCCTAATGCGGGGAAATTCTTATGAAGAACTTCTCAGGTATGCAGGTTTCCTCACGATGTTCCCTTCACCGTTAAAGCAAGTGATAATTAACAATTAATACACACATAACTTAGAAAAGTCAGAGGTGCATGCCCTTGGGGCTGGTTTCGAACCTGCGACTTTCGTCTCGACAGTCCATACCACTCCCCGCTGAGCTATCACTGCACTTACAAATATTAACTTCATGCAATTAGTGGCACATATTTCAGCAAATCAGATACGAATAAATAGCAATTGTACACACCTTTGTATTACATGCAATATCATAAAGAAATTTTAATTACGTAAGAACGCGTACACCCTACCACGAGCGGGCCTTACAAAATTCTCAGGTGTTTTATTTACAGCCTTAATGAAAGAGGTGTTTGACTTTTCATTAAAACAGTATTATCAGATGACTGTAATTTTGTTTACTACTTACTTTCATTCGCGTGCGGACAATATTAATCAAGATCTAGTAAAAAGAACTCTTTGTGGATTTTACATTTCTTTTCTCCTAGGAAAAATAATATTTATTATTACAATCTGATATAACAAAGATGGATTACTAAAGGTCCTCATTAAAAGCAAACTGTAATCCTGTTTCCAAGTAACATACATACGTATTCACACATATAATCCACGAAAGTACACCTACATTTCGCATACATATTTTTGTTTAAATACCTTTATTGAATGACTGGAGCCAGATAAAGCAAAGGGGCTGGTATGAACCCGAGCACAAGTTCAATAAATACCAACGAACATATTTTGATTACTAGGTAGTAGACGAATTTACATATCTCCATCAATAGTGGACCGATTTTGTTGGAAAAAAAATCTGTATAGATTTCAGTATATCAAAAAAAAAAAGAACTGAAATTAAATCAGGACGAATTAAATAAAATTGCCAATGACTTGATTAATATATATCCACGCCACGGATATATATTAAAGGGGACATATTTCCATCAAACCAGTTTTGGATAAAACACCGAGAAACTTAGTCCGTCATAATAATAAATTATTATTAGAGGTGAAAACAAGTTTCTCCAAGACTTACGTAACAATTTTGTCTTCATTAATAGACTTGTTCGCGTCTTCATCCATATTATTATGGATATCGTTTGGGAAGTTTAAAACAGAAAGAGCCCTTTAAGTTATCTTAGTATAATGATATTGCTTACCAAAGAAAGGTCAAGCTGTATTTTTAATAGTTATGTTATTGTATAGGCCAGAAAACTACTCGAAGCAAGTGTGTCACCATATGGTAAGTGATCTCCACCGCCCATGTAGGCTCACAATATTAGAATAATCATGGGCGGGTTGCTGACCTTAAAGGAAAGGGATAATTGGGAAGGGAGGGGATTTAGGCCTCCGGATATCTCACTAAGAGTACGAAAAGCGGGTCTTAATCGTGTATTTGAAGGTATAGATACCTGTTTATTAATTTATTTCCCGATGTTTCGATCTAGTTGCATCGGCTGTGGCCACGGGTTGGTCAGTTGGTCTTCATTAAATAGGTGTTTTAGTTGGGGTGGTAGTGGCAACTACCCTAACCTGATCTTTTCCATTGTCTACCTCCTTATAGTCAGTACTTCGACTTGTAATGCTAACAATGTGTTCACACTGACCGATTAAGACCAATTGAAATATTTTTTTATAGAATTTATACAAATCACCAAAGTCTAAAACATTTATTGTAAACAAATTGTATTCCAACTTATTTCAATAACTAAGCAATCTCAGCTGTAGACTATTGTGTGTGACTTTTGTTCTGTGATAATTATGTCAAAAATAATTGACTGATTTAACGTTGTTACTTAATGCCAGATCAATTAAACAAAACTAAAATACCTAAAAATTTAATTACACAAAATAGTGATTGATTACAAATTCTTTTGAAAAACATTATTAAATATCGTCGCTTAGCCAACAATACCGCGCAAGTTAAATTGGCTTAGTTTTCAGGAGAGACAAAAAACTGAATGTATTTGTGAACATGTGTGATACAACCAATGAGTTGCGCGGTGACATAACTATTTGAATAAATTGCTTTTTATGGTAATTTTTTTTTGTAAATTTTTTTGGATACGCGCCGAAAAAATCTATCAAATGGCCAATTTTCGAGATATGCGATATTGTTAGCTAAGCGACGATATGTAATATTCCTATTACCATTTTTAATAAGTAAACTTATCTCATCCAGTGGTGCGTGGTCCATGACACATTGTCACACAGAGCACAGCATGGCGCGAGGTGTATGCCCGTTTTCGTAATAGGTGAATTGGTCTCGAAACGGTAGCGCCTTATTCATAGTCTAGATTACGTTGATTTCTTAAAAATAGCCTCGCCTCAATGATTTTTAATACTTTGTTATTTTTACAACCGGTATTTGGTATTAATTTCTTTGGAGTACTTCAAACAAAATATAGTTTTGGGAAAATTAAAGCTATCTTAATAATAATAATACAAACACGTCCCACTGTTGTCTACAATGGTTTCGTGCATATTGGGCTCTTATTACTTCCTTTTCATTGTTTACGACTCACGCAAGTTGTTAAAACTAGATATTTAGGGCCTCTCCATAATGTTCAAACCACCAATTAACCTATAATACAGCTATTTTGAAAATAGCTAATAGACATCTTTCTTCCGGTATATATATGTCAGAGTGTGACTTTTGTACTCGAGTGTGTCATGGTTTATTTGATTATTATTTACTTGAAAGTGTAGAAAGTTGAATCCACTATTCTTTGTATAGACTCATACAAATGATTCAAACTAAAACAAAAATCAGCTATACACTTAATAATAATAATAATAATACACCCAACAGTCACACACATAGCTCTGACCCCACACTAGGTAAACCTGTGTCGTGGGTATCAGGAACTACGAGGGACTTGCGGTCCCACAACACCCAGACCCGAGACCAATATTTGTGGTTCACACAAACATTTGTCTCGGTGTGGGAATCGAACCCACGGCCTCTCGCTTCGCAGCCGACTACTCGCCCGCTGCGCCACGGAGCTGTCGAAGCCATAAAAAATAAAATATTTTTTATATATCCTAACTATAATAATTATATTAAGTTGAGCCACTGTGTATGGCACATACCAACATCAATAAATATCTAAGAAACGCAAAACACTTCCTTCACGTTCATCTCCTGAACATTTTCCATTATCTAACTCAGGCCCCACTACACATAGGAGCATGTAGAGTCGCGAATGCGCGCGCTGGGGTGTCTGCTCGATCGCCGCTAGTACTGTCGGGCCGACAACGACGCCCAGACGTCGATAAACACACAGACAACATGAGTAGTGCACAGTTCGTGATCTTAGCCGCCTGCGTTGCATATGGTAAGGATTCCGTAAATTTTAATTAACATATTTTTACGTTGTCCTAACTGGATATAGGGGACGCTACCCTAATTTTCCATTAGAGTTTATAGCAAAAAATTTAAAAATAACACTTACTTAAATAAAATAATTATACTTATTCATTTAATTAATTGTAATATAAAGATAATTTAATGAAAATATTCGTTATAGATCTCGTTACAATATAATCAAGAAATACTTGAAACTATAAAACATGTATAAAAATAGCATTGGAAATAATATTTGAAGAGACTCGTTTAAGTATGCGACGGTGACATATTTGAAATATTACTCGATTGAGGCCACACTTTTTATCGCAATAGAAGTATTAATTTATGTGTTTTCTTATATAACATCGAAGATAGTAACATTATGTAAAGTCAAATGGCGTTAGCTGTTTACAAACAAAGCGAACGAGGAAAAAGCATGCATTGTCCTTTCATACTTTTATCTGATTCAAGTTACTGAATCTTTCATTCACCTCCCTTTATTATTATTTTGTCAATAATCTTAAACTAAAGCAATGCTATATTATATGGGAAAGCTAATTAGAATATATACAAAAGGATTTAAACAGAAAAAATAAACGAATGCGATAAGTTGCTTTTACGAGTCAAGAATATGGGTGGACCCATATTGCATAATTTAAAGTAGTTTACTAGATGTCAAAGAAGGATAATTTAATGGATAATAAAATATATTTATGTAGCAAGGCAACTTATTATAAATCAACTGACTTATGTTACTAAGCTGTGACATTTACATTGCCTGCAATCATATTCCGAATTTATATTACTTAGGAGCGAGAAAATAAAGGAGGTGTATGAAATTTAAACATTGACTATCTGAGGTTGTGTTATGTAGCCTCGTAAAACGTTTAATTTGATAATTAATATAAACTTTCATGACATTGAAACATTCTTCATGGCTTTTTTCATGAGAGAGGGGGCAAACGAGCAAGTGGGTCACCTGATGGTTAGTGATCGCCACCGTTCATGAACACCATCAATATGAGAGAAATCAAATAATAAATAATATTAAACCTCAAATTTACTTTTATAATTTTTTGGTAGAGTCCGTTATAGCAATGAAACGTGGAAGAAATGAACTACATATACTAGAATTTTAGTAAACTCTATTGCACATATAAGCAATAATAAATTGTTTACATGACTGATTTAAAACATTTGACAACAAAATATTGGAATGCTTAATCGACTCTACAAATTCAAATAAACTTCTTTGTTTTAAATAGTTTTTACTCGAGGACGAACAAAACGAATAATTCTATACGATTTATTTATGTATTTCGTATATATAATGAGTATGGATGTTGTATAAGTAGAACAAAATTAAAGTAAATAGATTAAATTAAATAGACGTAATTCATATACTAATGACGATATGGTTCCATGGAGAAGGCCTTACATTGACAAGACGAGTAGACCGATCGCGAGATTGTAAGCGACAAGCCAGCCCTTAAACAAATGCAACACCAAAAGAACTTAGAATTACCAAGCACTGAATGACACTGCACTGCATTCGTCATTTCGAGACATATGAACTTAAGTAATAAATCAATACACCCAACTGTCATACACCGAAACACAACAATGCTTAGACACTGCTACTTGACGGCAGAAATATGCAACGTGGTAATACATACCTGGACGGCCCTCTCATACGAGACACTTACTATATATTGGGAGTGACCTCGTTCACAAATTTAAATCAAAGCTCTTCGGAAATATTTTGGAAGCATAAAAAGCCGACGTACTCAGCAAATTTCAAATGGTAGCTAATTAGACAAATAAACCTTTTAGGTGATGAGTCTTTCACAAGTCAAACGATTTTACATACATCCATACATACGCACTCACGTCTGTAATCCCCGAAGGGATAGGCAGAGGTGTAACCAGTACATCCACATTTCGCCGAGCGTATCTCCGTCCCATGATGTGATAGGGGGCGCGCCTATTGCCATATCGATTTTATAGTCCACCAATTATCGTAACGAGTTCATTCAATGTAAATAAATTACGTTTAATGGAGATAAAAGCTCAGCAGAATGTAACGTAGGCTGGTCCTTTGAAGTACACTTACGTCAAACCTAACACCAAATTAAATATGATCAATTAAAAGTGGCCTCTATAATTGTTTCAAACCGTTTCCTTCTGTACGCGGCGGTAGTTACTCAACCGATTTGAAAGGGAGCCGGAATCGAGACCGTTTGTATACGAAACTCAAGGCCCACCGAGCCTGGTCACAGCGGCCTGTGCGGCGACATTTAAAAAATATATGAATTATTTGGGCCGGTCCGACCGGCAATTTGTGTTGTGAAACGACACATAATGATCATTGCATATATTATGAGATTTATGATCTTAAAAATTAGCAAAAACTACATTTCGTACCACTTTTGTTTGGTGCTAAAAATGTGAGTTAAGTCATAATGAAATATGTCTTATAAGATTTGTTGACTTGCTTTTTTTCAATTCTATGAATATACTTACAAATCAATATTCTTAACAAATTATTAAACTATTGCAAAGACGAAATCATAAAAACTAAATATTGTAACGTAAATTGATCATATTTGAGTTCACTCAGTTTTGGCGCAACATATTTCAAAGCATCATCATTTTAACGGCTAAATTATAGTTGTTAGGTATTACGCCTACAATATTACATAAAAGTGATTCAGGTTTCTTCACTACTTGTAATGTGATTAGGTCAAGAAATGTAGGTTTATCGCAGTCCTTAAAAACTCGTTCATACACGCAGCAAAAGTATATTAGGTACTATCTGTACGACACATACTGTAGTAGCATAGACTCTCTAAAAGTTGATGCTAGTCCTCATTATTTAATGAAATGAAAATATTTATAAATCTTAAAATGAATTAGGTTATCAATAATTTTTACTTTTAAAACTTTAAATGTAATATTTATAGATTTTAAATATATTTATTAGAGAAAGAGGATCGGTTTCGCTCTACCCTCCCCCACTGATAAGTGAATTGTGTATAGTTAAACCATCTGTGTTATAAGACTTAAAAAGGTACACTATACACGTTTTGAATTCAATGCTTAAGTCGTAACCCAATTGGACGGCATTTGACCTCTATGAAAACACCTTAGACCTCCACGTGTCGATAATCATAATCAATTCAAAAGTATTCATTGAGACATTACTTAACTTTATACCTAAAAATAATGTGTATTTGGTTAAAGGTTAGAAATCTAATTCAATATATCAAATTTTACAATTAAATAACTATAATAACCGCATAAAACAAGAGTTAAATGAACAAAACTCAATACCCGTACAAAAGAGTTCAACGCGCATCTTATGTAAGGAACAATGTTGATTTTTATCACACATGTTATTATTGTGTTCATATTAAAGTAAACGTCAAGCGTTGTGCTTTTTATTGAGATTTAAATTGATGAAAGATGGAAAGATTGTATTTTTAACTTAATACTTTTTCTCATTTGACAAACGATTTATTGCAGAGGGGGCTATCACGGAAAACTATCGAAATCGTAATGTAAAGGTATCGAGGGCTCGATAGATAATTCGTTAAATATTATTGGTCTATATTCCATATAAATTAGTATCTTTTACGTACGATAGAGGCGCTGTACTAAAATCTCATAGTAATTGTTGTTGATGACGCTCGAATAACTTTTCGCAAGTTTCCGTGCTAGCCCCTCTTTTATATAATTTTATATACCTAATATGATTTATGCATATCAGTATTTATGTTTCGGGAAATATATAATGCTTAATATGCATCTTCGAACTGCAACGTTTTAGTAATACTTGTATGATGATGATATATCGAAATGGTGTATAGTAAATAAAGTAAATTAAATATAATATATGTTTTCATATCATCGCTTGAGATACAAACCATTTCTTTAATTACAAGTTAACACTTCAAAAGATAACTTCAAAACACGAATCGCGTTGCATTTACGGTTATCCGTTTGGAGATTTCTATTTTCTCTCGTATCTCTCATCGGATCTTAACCAAAATTTGGACCACCAAGGGAAAACCCTATCGTAAAATATATTACATAACAAAAAAAGAACCATTAAAATCGGTGCTTAATAAAAAAAAAAGTTAAACAAATCCGTGAAACATACAACTTTTATGTAACCTTAGGTTCGAACGTACTTTATATTATTGACCTTCCTCTACGTCAATGATCGAATCGAAGTGGAACAAACTAAAAAAATGCGTGACAAATTGCATTTATAGCATCTATAGAGGAGCGGAAATGATTTTATTATTTAATCTATTAATTCAATTTAAATAACTTCGTTTAAAGTGGGAAAGTTCCAAATCAAATGGCAAGTGGTGTAGGCATGCTGTAGACAGTTTTGTTCCATGAATGGGGCAGCCCGACTGAGCTGCTACCACTGTCTCACAGAAAAGTAGCAGCTTGCTGTTGCGTTTCGAACGGTGATTAAATCATCTAAATGTCAAAATCTCCCCTCTCCTTTCCAAACTCTTAATTATCTCCAGTAGATCTTTCAATTTGAGGATCCCATTGCATTTTACTATCTAGAGTTATTCCTAAGAAAACTGTTGAAGAGACTAGATCTGATGCTTCTTTGTTTAATTCTATACGTGAATTCACCTTTACAACATTTGGTAATGTAAAACGGATACATTTAGTCTTCCCTGCATTTAATAAAAGGTTATTCGCAGAGAACCAGTTTAAAATTAAATTCAGAATTTTGTTAAGTGTAACTAGATCTTCATCCTTACGATTCACTTTAAATTTGGAAGGAAAAGCCAAATTGGCATAAAAAATTAGGTGTTGAAAACAGAGCCAAGCGGTACTTTACGCCAGGTTAAAGATTCATGTTTTACAAAGCACAAGTTCACATGGAGCACTGCTTTCACTGATATAGAATAAAACTTTATGTAAATAATCTTGAGCAAACATCAATTTGAGAATCCCTGTCAAAAGATATGTAACATATTAACATTGTGAATCTCGACAACCAGTGTTACTGAACTTTTCAATGTATGTAAATACGTGATAATATTTGAGGAATTACAATATGAAATATAAATACTATTAGTATTACTCACTATTTCGTATTATTTTTATCCGGCAAGGCAAAGGGATACACTGGATCTGATGTTAAGTACAGTGCAGTCTAAATATATTGTCAACCGTCAAGAGACATGGGTGTCCGTCGATGGTTGGCAAAATCATACCGAATTATTAATATATAAATAAACTATCAAGTTAACGACCTGAGGGCCAATTCTCGTAATTTTAATTGTTCAAAATATCATTCCGATCTAATCTCAGCGACAAGAAAGTTGCAAATGGTATTCTGCTAAACCAATATTCAAGAACTTAGAACGCAATGATATCGAAAGTAGAATACAAGTTGACTGAACCAAAACGGCATTCTGGTAACAATTTTGACACTTAACTATCTTCTTCTTCTTTTAATTGTGTTTGGCTCCACCGTAGATTGGTGATTTCGCCAGTGTCCATTGAGAGACACTTAACTATATAAAATGCATTTCGTCTACAGACAAACGTCAAAATATTGAGAACGAAATATGACTGAAGGTGAAGCAGTATTGCCAAGTGCACTGTAATTACAGCAGATCTGCCGTATTTTCATGCCATCTACTGGACACGGTATTTTTATAAATACCGTATATGGAGACACAGTATTTTTTTACAGTCAAAATTTCGTATTATTATTGTATACTACTAGACAGGTTATTTAGAAGTAAAACTGCGTCACATAACGCGGGAGTTTGACAGTTCACAAACAGGGAGCGCAATAGGGGTTCTAGTTGAGAGTAAGCGAGATGATAATATTGAGTTACGGTCAATTGACTGCAACTTAGTAATACAACTAATTTACTATACTACAATTTAATTAATTTATTATACTACAATTTCTATGTACCGCGCAGCTTGTCTAGTAGTATACATAAAACTCTTTGATTAAACACATTAAAAAAACTAAACCGATATCATTATCGCAGCCATCCATTTCTGCAGCGATCGATATATACAAATAAAATGTTAAGTTAGTTTAGGATTTAAAGTTTAAAATAAATTTATATTTTACTTAATAATTTAATTATTTCCTTTTTTGTATGACATTTTATTGCACTGTAAAATACACTGTATTTTTTCCCATCAAGCACTGTATTTTTGGCGCAAATACCGTATTTTAATGTGGACAACACGGTATTTTCAAAAATCTGACTTGGCAACACTGAGCTAAAGTGACTGTGAGTTAACTGCAGACAAATTCAGTTAACTTTATTCTCTTTTACTGCAAGCAACTAAAAGTAGTCAAAATTGTTCGACTTTGTGTGCTCGTTATTTCAGTAAAGTATTAGAAATGAGTTTACAGCCTATGTTACTCAGTGATAATGTAGTTTTCTAACGGCCAAATTATTTTTGATATCGGCCCAGTAGTTTTTAAGTTTATTTGTTACATACAAAAATACAAAAAAATCTTTCCTCTCTAGAATATTAGTGTAGATTAAATTATGAGAGCAATCGCACTGTCAAAATTCCCGCCAAAACTCTCGCACAATTTTTATTTAGTAAAAATATGTCCTCAGCAGTGTTGCAAAATAAAAAAACCGCAATTCGGTAGAATTTCAAATTGCAATAAAATAATCGCGATTGTGGTTATTTCCGGAAAGGACTGCCTGAGTGGTGCTGTTATGCCGTTTTCCTTCAGTTATGCCATGGAATAGATAAATTAATTAAATAAATAAAAGACATGGAATTAGTCAAATCAATTAATTAAAAAATCATAACCTCCAGTTACGTAATTTTTTAATCACTGAAATTAGTCATATTGTGGGTATTTTATTGTGAGTTGGTAACATTGATTTTGTCGCTTAGGTCATTTTTAATTTTTAGAATTTAGTCTATGGCAGCTGATACGTAAAATTCGGTAAAATACTTGTCATTGGCGAAATGCATAATATTGCGAAGCCATATTTTCAACAAAAGAAAGACATTGAAAGTTGATCGAATTGACAGTTTATATGCAATTTAACTGAGATGATATCGAATTTTTAAAGGAGCAGAATGCCATATTTTTAATTAATTCAAAATGTAATCTCAGTTCGGTTAAAATTCATTCGCAGTGTCAGTTAAAATAGCAGAATTGGCCCTCTGGTTAGCTCTGAAGCTAAAAGAAAGAAAAGATAAAGACTTACTTAATACTTACTCTCTTAACTGGCTAAAGATAAAGTAATAATAAAGATAGGATACGAGTAAAGGTAGACAAATATTCGAGCAAAAACAGGTTTTATATTTATATCAACAATTTTGAGCTTTGAATTCTTGTTAAGCACACTAACGCCACACTACTATTAAAAATATAAGTTAAAAGCACTATTATTAATATTAAAATAGTAAAAGATGGATGCATGATATTTATTTATTTATAATTCTTCATTGTATAATAGACTAAATTTAGAGAAAATTAAAATGATTTATACATCTAAGCATAGTAAACACTTGGCGGTCTTATCGCTCAAAGCGATCTCTTACATGTAACCATGGGACGGAGATAAGAGTAGGAACAAGAGAAGGCATTCTAAGGGTACTAACATTAAAATTTTATACAAGCTAGGAACAAAAATAAGTAAATACAATATATAGATACATTATATTTATAACAAATCGCACATTCTATGTTGGTACCACTAATTTCTCTTTTTTGCCGCCATGTTACAATATGTATGTGTTACAGTTTGAAGGGCATGAAAGCCAGTGAAAATATTATTATGAGACATAACATCTTATGTCTCAGATGTCCAGTGATATGCAGAGCTTTGTAATTAGTTCTGTGTGGTATTGCTTTTTAGGCGAGCGACCTGCTCAGGCTAATAAAAGAAAACATTGACAATAGTTTCATCATTCAGGCTAATAAAAGAAAACATTGACAATAGAGAGTCAGAAAAATCTAGAGTTTTTATAGATCATCTTAGTATTATGTAGTCATGAGACATAACAAACTTTAGATCATTATTGTGCAAGGCATTATGAATATTAAAAATACTAAATATATTTTTATAATAATATTTTATACATATATAAATTTTATAATAATATAATTTTTTATCCAAATAGTTATAAATATATAAAACTCAGTGTCATTTGTTTACATTTTCTAAATTCTGTAATCATTTAACAAACTCGCAACAATTTATCTTAAAAGTTTCTCCTAGAAGTATGTAAATTATTCCAAGCGATCCTCTGATTTTCCTTTCAAAGCCATTCGCCATTGTTTCACACCATTCCGCTCACAACTCATATAATGAACTAAGATTAACGTAACTAAGAAATACCAAGCGTTAGCTATTTGATAAAAAATATATATTATATATATAAATATATTGGAATCACTAAGAATAAAATGAAGATTTTGTTTTATTAATGGAGTTTGTTAAACATTGGCATGTCAAGAGAATTGGATATACGACGTATATGGAATAGATGGAATAATGCATCTCTAAGAAAACTAAGACTAAAAACTATAAAGTACTACAGTACTACATTTTATTTTACAATATTAAAGTATTCATTAATGTACAGAGATCCTGAACGAAGTGGTAAATAAAATCATAATATAATACTAATTGGCATTTAAGAATTTTAATATAACGATGATTAAGATTTTAACAGCAGTAAAGTATTTCCTGTGTCCAATATCTTCTTTGCGTCACGTCTAAATTTGGTCATTCTTTTGCACAAACTTAGCATTCTTAAGTACATATGCCGTTTTTAGCTACATTAATTAGCAACGATAATATTAGAGATTTTAATGTGTGATACACTCTTTTTTTATCTATAGTTAAAATCGTTACTTTTAATTATCCTTGCGAAAATAATTCATTATGTGTTTTACGAATACTGTTATTTCTTTAATTTATTCACAATAAAAGTGTAATGGAGAGCTGACTACGCAAATACATGTTTTTAAATGATTCAATTAATAAACAATTTTACATAAAGACATTTCAAACGCGGTATATACCTTACTATACACAGTCATATCTACAGCATGAGTGAGCCATCTTCATTGAGGGGTACCTCTATCTCATAAGAAAAAAGACGTGAAATAGCAGCTAACTGTTGGGTTTCGTATAATAAAAGAGACCTCAGCAGACCCAAACAAGCTGAGGGATTGCTTTCCCCAGCCCTTTCATATAACGTCGAAAACGCATTCATGAGTTTTCTGGTTTTATAGATATTTATGTGCTATGGTGATCACTTATAAACAAGTGACTCACTTGCTCATTTACTGATGTCTGCTTTAAACAAATACAAAAAAAACTTCTATAACCTACAAATTTGTTGTTTATCTGTGAAGTCACCGCACTTGTTTAACAAAATGTCATTTGTAACCGATACCAATAGCCAAGAGAAAGGGAACTAATGACAAGTGAATCAGTAGAGCCAGCTCGGAATATCTGATAGGTCATTGGTTTTCTATTCGGCGATAACGTTGCAAAAGTGCGGAAGGCGAGTGAAAACCGACATCTCGGCGTTACGTAACCTCTCAGAAACTTCTTCTACGTGGTTTGTATATACTTGTCACGTTTACTGTTTGCGTTATCATTGGAATGTTGGATAATGATCTTATTCGTGAGGTAGAGTTCAATGGACAAGGTTTTTCATATCAAAGCATGGTAAACGAGGTGATTCACTTTGTAAGTAGGTAAGATTGTAACGATAGAACTAAGTTTACATACGCACTCACGCCTGTAATCCCAGAAGGGGTAGGCAGAGGCGTAACCTGTACACCCACATTTCGCCAAGCGTATCTCCGTCCCTTATGTGATAGGGGGCGAGCCTATCGCCATACCGGGCACAAATTCCAGACTCCGGGCTGATACTGAGCATTTTCGTAATAGAAAAACCCAATACCAATAAAGATCTAAGTTTAATCAATGGTTAAAAGATGATTGACATTATTATGCAATACTGTTTGGTTTAGGTACGTTTTTTATGGGTTTTTGGTCATATCACTGCGGTGACACTTATAGAGTTAATGGCTAGTCGAGTGCGAAAATTGTTGTGGTACTCATAGTCTGGCGTGTGTTTTTAGTTATTGCCATACGACAATATCGAGGCTTAAATAATTAAATAGAAGCTCCACAGCATTCAGGATTTTATACTTACGCTCTACATGAGATCATGCAAACAAATGTAGTATATCAAAATATACACTATATATTTTTTTATAGCAGAGGTCAGCCAAAGAGCAAATGGGTGATTTGATAAGATATCACCACCGCCCATGATTATACAATACCAGAAGAATTATGGGTGGGTTGCTCAATTTGTAGGAAAGAAATGGGGATTGAAAAGAGGAGGGAAGATTTAAAATCACACTGAACATGTGAAACGCAACAGCGAGGAGCTACTTCAAGTCTATTTTTTTCTGAGAAAGTGGTACTAACCTGGTGCAGGAGATTTGGCAGAAATTCGGATAGTGTAGTCAATCTCCTATTTTAATGAACTCCTAAACTAGTTTAAAGTTGCGTTTATTGTATAAATGTGAATTATGCACATTTCTGATGTAGGCAAAAATGCCTATAGTGTGGCTCTACCAAGCAAAGCTCTTCTTAAAAACAAATTTTAAACTACGCAATCAAAATAATTTGTTCACAAATTGTTAGGTAACATCAATAAAAAAATGAAATAAACTGCCTACTCTATTATTTTTGTACATTTAGTTCGAACATCAATTCTACACATTTCCATTAACAAATCAATAATTTTCGTTTGGCAATCTGACAAACTATGGGGAAACCATCACGGCATATATCTGTTATGATTCTTCCAATTATCTGCGGTATACTTTTATGTTAACATACGTAGTAAAGAGTTAATTATGTATATTGGATTAACTCTCTCACAATATTTTATATATAACTAGTTGTCCCGCGCGGTTTCACCCGCAACATCTATCGCTACCGGGTCCAATTGTGAATATAAACCGTCCAGGGACCTACTCAAACACCCACAAAAAGTTTCATTAAATTTTTAAGTTTTAGCGAGACTAACGAACAGCAATTGATTTTTATATATAAGAAAGAAGATTAATAATTTATACTTATATTTTAACTGATTTTAAAAAACCTGTTCAGTATACCTAATTGCCTTATTGGCGAGTGGCAAGTGAGTGAGGTTTTGATCTTTAGGTTTTGGTGTCGGCGCAATTGCTTGTATGCTTTTTAACACATGTTACAGAAAAAAATGGCTTGTAGTTTTACGACCGGTCGCCTGCCTGACGTGAACAAATATGTGTAGATAACACAAACATTTTGTCTCGGTGCGGGAATCAAACCCGCAGCCGCTTGCTTCACAGCCGGCTAGTCACCGACTGCGCCATGGAGGCTGTCTATTATATTACTATTCAATAATATTCATTCATGAATATTTCTCTACCATTTTTTCCGCTTAAAATGTATATTGACCATAAAATTGTAGCGATGCATCAATCCATCGTGGTAGTGGCCGCTGTCCTGCTTTATTTGATAATTAATTATCATGGAAGCTCCGAAAGGTTTAGATTTTAATATTAGAAAGATTTCGAGAAAGTTTAGAGAAGCAAAATTATATGGTTACATAATACATACTAAAAAAAATATTATATTAGATTACACAATTGATCATGACAGTTCTCTTTAATTTTAGCAAAATTATTCCACCTCGTAAATCCTAGTGGACGGAGGACTTGTATGAGTAAAATCCACTATAGGCGCCACGATACGAGCTTAAATTTTAATTTATTATTTTACATTTAATGTTACATTAGTCGATAAATGTAGTATTTCAGTTTATTTTTTACATAATTCATATCCCTTATTTGTTTTGCTGCACTATTCTATGTACGAGAACTCAAAATACTAGAATTACAACACGATTCCATATGCATATATTATAATGTAAATTAATGGCTATGACTATCATACATTTTGAATACAACATTTATATAGAGTCGTGTTTATATCCATGCATATAATTTTTATTAGCTCGGGAAGAATCTCGATAAAGATTACATAACTCGCTACTACATCGTTTCTTGAGTCACAATTTTATAGTCAGTTTTATTTTCCATTGTTTATGACGTTATTACATCAGATTATCGTGTGTCGGAGTAAATGTATTTTCCTGAGATAAAAGTAGTCTATGTTCTAATCCAGGTCATGGTCTACCTGTGTGCCAAACGTCTTAATTAGTTCAGATGGTTAAGGCGAGATAAATTCACAAACATCCAAATTCACAAACATCAAGAAAAAATATCAATTCCTCATGGAATACTGAGTCTATCGTAAGTTAAATGACGAATTATTTTATTGAAACTCACTCTGAATTTCGTTTTAAACGAATTTATTTATTTGGCAGCCTTCGTGGCGCAGCGGGCGAGTAGCCGGCTGTGAAACGAGAGGCCGCGGATTCGATCCCCGTGCCAAGACTAATGTTTGTATGATCAACAAATATAATTAAGTTTCGGGTCTGGGTGTTGTGACACCGAATGTCTCTCATAGTTCCTGATACCTACGATACAAGATAACCTATGTGAGACACACATGTTAGTTAACATAGCTTTCAAATAAAATGAGTAATGCTGAATTAATAAACCTTTCGGAAAATATGTACTTGTTAAAATTTTACATGCGTGTGTTTTCAAAAATGAGATCTTTGAATGATACCTGACGCCTAGAAAAGAATTAGATGGCGATTAAAATGTTATCCGATATACAATAAAAAAATACTAAAATATACTTGTATATTAGTAGTATATTATTACTTTTATACTTGTAACATTTCTATTTACGCTTATAATTGTTAATTTAAATAGCACATACAAATATTTCTAAAAGCATTGTACATAATAGTGTTTTATCTTATCTATAATTTTATAATCTCATAGTCGGCTAGTATAGTTACGTCAAGGCAATCCGCTCGCAGGCACTTTCGCCTGTACATTGGACGTATAAAATGTTACATGTGTCAAAAATCATTTTATTGACGGCAAAATAAGAGTGAGTTAAAAAAGATAATTAGATATCTTGAATGCCTTTTAGAGTGTAGAGCTCTCGTGCCACCTAGTTTATGAGATTATTTTCATGACACGTTTTAATTAGATAGAGATAATACAAACCATGCTGTTACAAGTGGTAGAGCTACACTGTAGATTTTTCTACAGCATGAATAGGCCGGTTCGACTGGATTGTTACCAATATCCCACAAAAAGTCTATATTATTATTTATTACAAAATTATTAAATATATTTGTGTAGTCACAATCAGAGTAGGTATATTATCAGTTTATGTTTGTATACTAAGAGCAATTAATAAATAATTTACGAGCAGTCCAATTAAAATTAACCTTACCAGTGAATTAGAAACTGAAAGTTATTTCTTCGCGCTTAATATCGACAGACACATGGACGTTTAATTTCCATATTGGTGCAATGTACTTGCTATCAGTTGATTAATAAATCATAAAAAGCAGCACGTTCCATCGTTAGTACTCACTCGATAATTTTATTATACCCACATTGATATGAGTCTTTAGTTACTTAGCACATCATTTGACCGTGGTGGGTCCTTTTTTTATCCTGACACGGCAAACTGACTGACAACTGGACCAGAAGGCCAATTTTTCGTATTTAACTGACACTGCGACTGAATTTTAACCGAACTGAGACAAGATTGTGATTTATCTAAAAAAAAAAAAATATTCTCTGTGCGCTGTCAATATGATCTCATCTCGATCTATTTTCAATCTAAATTTTGACGTTTAAGGGTGGGCATGTGTCATTTAAAAATGTTAGCGTACCGTTTTGGTTTCAGTCAACTTTTATTCAGTTTTCGATCTCTCGTTCACAATTGACGTTGATTATTGGTTTATGAGAATACCATTTGCAACTTTCTTGACAAGACTTGATTGGAATGATACTTTGAACATTTTTAATTACGAGAATTGACCTTCTGATATTAGGTAGTAGTGTAGTCATTTTGCCGAATTTAACAAACGATCATTTTACGTCGCGTTTGACATTCAGTAAAATAACGAACAACATTTTAGTGGCCCGACGACACACTATCGCTTGGACCATGTCCATTTACTATATATCGCAAGGTCGCACTCAATACAACACAATTAGTTCTTTTGATATAATTACGTTTCGTAATACTGAGAACTCGAAAAAAAGGTAATTTGCATTCCACAAATTAAAAATGAAAGTTGACTACTGATTTTTTATTACCTAATTTATACAGGGTTATTACTATTTTTGATAAGAGTTAATGGAACAGACAAACGAATTTTCTAAATTAGGTATCTGCTTTAACAGAGGCTGACGCTGAGGTCTCGGGTTTGATCCCCGGGTCGGGTAAAGTGATATTGGGTTTTTCTATCATGAAATGCTTAGATAGGCTCACCCCCTATCACATGATGGGACGGAGATACGCTTGTCGAAATGTGGGTGTACTGGTTGTAACCAGGTGAGCCAGAGGTGTACCTCTGCCTACCCCTTGGGAGATTACAGGCGTGAGTACGTATGTGTGTTTTAAAACATAATCTAACAATATTAATAAAAGATTAAAGTATTATAGATAATAAAGAAAAATAAACAGCGATAACCTAGCGGGAGCAGAACAGACTGCCAAGACGAAAGTAACGGACGACTCCAATCCACAGGGCATGGACCTCTGACTTTTAAAAATTACATAAGTTTTCATTGCTATTTATCGATTAATTTAACGGCGATGAAAAAAGACCGCTTGAAAATGTATCTGAGAGTTTTGAATTTCGAAGTTATATCAACTCTATGAAAAAACATTCAGTCAGCGTGATGGAATAAGGGCCTCAACATTGTTAATAGTAAAAGAACTGAAGCTCAACAATAGGACGTAAGAAAGAGCTGATAATACAAAAATCAATAAGATTTGTCAAACTATTGAATTTTTCCACAAAATATTTTGTAATCAACCACGCGTATATCCAAATTGTATTATTGGCAAATTCCCAATAAATTATTTGACCAATTTAATCGCATTGCAAAAGACCTTGCGGTGGAAATGTACTGTGACTTTGAATACAAAACACGAGGTTAGTACGGAAATTACGGGCGTACTAAATGTTTAATTACTTGTTTGTTGTCACAATAAAGAGATATATGGTAGAGCCACGCTATAGACTCTTATGTCTATAGCGTGACTCTACTGGGTTGTTACCACTGCTTCATATAAAACCTACGTAAAGTGGCAGTTTCCTGTTGCGTTTTGTACAGTAAGTGAGATTTCCGAAAGAGCCAAATTTCAATCTTCACTCCTTTCCTTTATTTTACCTTTCCTTTCATGCTTTTCTGTTGTTTTGATTATATGGGCGGTGGAGATAACTCACCATCAGGTAATCTACATGCTTGTTTGCCGACCTTTGATATAAAAAATCAAGCAGAACAATGAATAAGGACATATTCTGCTGTTGCATATAGTCGAATATCCGTTAAAAATATGATGTTTTTTACTATTTTATCGACCTCTGCTGCACTGCGGGCTATTAGCATGCCTATATAAGAATTATAGCGAACCGTACGGGCATTATTAGATATATTGGATTTTTTTGTGCTAATATTTTATGGCAGTTGTCGCCTGCCTGACGTCAACCCCTCCCCAGAGGGGAGCTATGTACCCCCACCAATATCAATCAGAATTATGGACGCGTTGCCGACCTGAAAGGAAAGGGTTATCCCTTAATTATTTAAGAGATTGGGAGGGGAAGGGGGATTTGGACTTTCGTACGAAAGCAGCAGCAAGCCGCTACTGTAAATTTTCTGTGAAACAATGGTTGAATGGTTGAACAATGTAAAACATTCGTGCTGTAGACAAATATGTCCACAACGTGGCTTTACCACTCAAAAACTCACATACATATTCATACATATGCACTCACGCCTGTAATCCCCGAAGAGGTAGACAGAGGTGTAACCAGTACACCCACATTTCGCCGAGCGTATCTCCGTCCCACGATGTGATAGGGGGCGAGCCTATCACTATACTGGGCACAAATTCCAGACTCCGGGCTGATACTGAGCATTCCGTAATAGAAAAACACAATACCACTTTACCGACCCGGGGATCGTACTAGAAACCTCAGCGTTGACCCCAATTTTAACGCGTACGCATTACAACTGCGCCACTTAGACAGTCGCTCAAAAACTCGCTTTAAATAAATTATATATTGATCGACTTAAGTGACTGAGTCTTATTATTGGCCAAGGCACAAGTAAGTGTGCCTGATTAACAGCCAGGGTCGTACTAATTATAACATGGACACTGCGTACATCGACAATGCTATTGTTGGCTCGAAAGTAAAAGTGGTCGAGGTTGTTGATACCGTGGCTGAGATCTGTGTCGTGACTCATGACGTCGCTCACGAGCTCTTCGCAATGTTATTTTTTTCTAAATTTGATAATGGCCGTAAAAAATTCTGCCATTAAAAATAAAAGTACACCAACCTCTATGCCAGTTGTAATAGCATGAAGATCAGTTCCATTTTTAGAAACAACTTGTTAATATCAGTTTTTTTATTAGCTTGAATGACGAGACGAGCAGGTCGCTCGACTGATAGTAAGCGCCACGCCTGCTCATAAACAGAAGCAACGCCACAAAGAACTTTACATAACAAAGCACTGTATGACACTGGATTGCGCTTGTCACCCCGAGACATAAGGTGTTAAGTCTCACAATGCCCAGTAATTTTACTGGCTTTAATGTCCTTAAAACCGGAACACAAGAAGTACTTACACACTGTTTTGCTTGTTGTTGCTTGGCGGCAGAAATAGACAAAGCGGTGGTACCAACCCAGCCGGCCTCTCAAATATATTATATCATAAGATGTTATGTTCTTCTTATAGTTATGGGAATAAAGCATAATATCGTCAGTAAGCTTTTCTTATATTCTGATGAGATTATATATCTCCGATTTGGAATTGCAATACTCTGCCACAAGATCCCAACTCGATCCAAATATATATGAATAACAACGACTTATATAGAATTCGGCTTCAAGGTACTGTTGCTAAATTACGAATTTCGGCAGTGAAGTTAAGTGTAAATATTGAATATTTCAACATTCCTGACAATATAAATTATGTTAGTATAAATAACCGAGCTAGTATACCGGGTGGCGTATTTCGCAAACTCTTTACGAAACCCGGCGACGGTAAAATGTGTGGCACAAACTGTATCGATACGAATAGTTCATTAAACTTATAACTCTACTAATTAAAAAATTATAACACATTATATAAATTAACTGTATTTTCTTTTACAACTAATAAAAGATCCTTAGCATTTGTACCTGACTCTATAGCTGCTACCAAAAGCTATGCTTATTTATTAATACTCGAAACTTCTTGGTAATTTCTTACAATACAATCTTCCGAAGTGTTTATGAAGATTTGATTGGATATATCTATGTGGTACTGACTCTGACTCAGCTAAAGACGGGGCTTGGAAACGCAAATTAAGAACATAATTCTTAAAAAATATCCAAATACTGAGTATTTTGCAAAATCGCTGCTAATATCTGTTTATATTCCTAAATACTGCAATGCAGTTTGAATAAGATTAATAGTTATTTGTAGTGGGCTATAGGAAGTATTTGGAAATAATTAAAGAGTTAGGCGTGTTTCGTAAACCCTTTGCGAAATTACTGGCCGATATATTAAATGCTAATTTTGGTGTTGCAACATTTAGGTTTAGTAAAAGGAAAGGACTTGGTTTGGTATGCGACGGGTTAGGGTAACAAGGTTTATGACAGTTTTGCTCTTGGTATAATATTTAGTCATTGTTACTTCATCGTTGTGCTCTGTTCTACTTCGTTGTCATGTCAAAACATTATTATACATTACACTTCATTACATAAAAAATTTGTTCAACTGAAATGAGTCATGATATTTTCGTTAAAAAAATCCTGGTATATATTATATGAATAGGTTTGAATTAAAAAAAAATAATACAATCTTACAAGGCAACACAGTTGTTGGCTCTTAAAATTATTCTTTAAAGTTCTGTGTGGCGTTGCTTCTGTGTATGACGCTCACCATCAGGCGAGCGACCTGCTCGTCTCGTCATTGAAGCTTATAAAAATAAACTTAAAAAAAGAATAGAAACTAGTAAACTAAAATGTATTCACTGTAATGACAAAACTGCAGCTAATTGGCGTATGCTTAACCTAGTATTAGACGATTACCCAACGTCACGGCCCGCTCGGCGTAACATACGAGCTATTAGAACGAAAGTGAACCTCGAACTGGTGTGTACCATATCATCAAATTGTTCAAGGTTTAAGGGGCTGGTTCTTGGTATGTGATGTACCTATGCACTTGATCAAGAAATCGTCTCTTTGTTTAGCGGCATTTATTAACTGGAAGACTGATTTAGATGAGTAGTGATGACTTTTGAAGTTGGCGAGTAGACGGCTGCTAGGCGAGAGGCTGTGGTTCAATTACAGTACCAAGACAAATGTTTATGTGATCCACAAATATTTGTTTCGGGTCTGGATGTTGTGGGACCGCAAGTCCTTCGTAAGTCTTAATACCCACAATACAGATTGACCTAGTGTGGAATCAAGACTATTTGTGTGACTGTCGAATGTATTTATTTATTTAATTTATACAACAACTGTAAACAAATCGGTTAAAACACATTAATCAATATTAAAGATACATATGTATCTTTATAAAAGTTTTCATAATTTATATAAACAAAATGAATAATCTTGTTTTTCTTTCTTTACAGCCAGTGCAGGAATACTGCTGGAACATGCACCAGCTTGCCCCGAGCATTATGGAGTTCAGGTATATAAATATTTTATATCTTTTAATTTTTCGAAATAACAATATAATACATAGATATGAAAATAAAATTTAGTCCGTTCTGTGCTTTAAATATTAAGATTTTCATCCTCAAAAAAATAGATCAGTTAAATTCACTATTATGTTTTAAGTTCTGTAAAGATTTTCTTTCAATTTTCGAATCCTAACTACAGTCGAAAATGATAAACATTACACCTCTAGGTACATCATACTTAAAAAAAAAAACCACCACTAATAAAATGTACATGTTAATAATTCCAGGCGTACGCGCACCCAGAACTTTGCGACCAGTTCTTCCTGTGCACCAACGGCTCCTTGACAGTTGAGACATGTGAAAATGGACTCCTGTTCGACGGCAAAGGGGCTGTACACAACCACTGCAACTACCACTGGGCCGTAGACTGTGGTGACAGGAAGGCCGACTGTGAGTATATGGCTTTATATTTAATGTAACATAACATAAGACACGCCAGTACCCCGTAGGGGTAGGCAGAGGTCCAACTATTGCATCCACGATTCACCAAACTTATTTCCGTCCTATGATGTAGTAGGGGGTGACCCTATCGACATATCCTAAGTAATAATTAAGTCCTATCAACCTAAAACAATTTAAATTCATTAGACAACCATTTGCCTGTCAAATGGTTATCTATTTTAGTTTAGTTTAATGTTGACCGTGATAACATACTAGCCACAGTTGTCTGCCTTATGAAAACAATATTTATTAACATTACACAGTGAAATAAGAATAGGAAGATAATTTATAACCTCCTATCAGTTTAATGAAAGGAAAGTCATCCAAATTGAGTATATATACTACTGTACTATTCATATAACCGCAAATGACGCTTTCAACTATATAGTAGACTTCCTTTGGTAGTTGTTTCAAGCCAATAAATTGTTATTATTTCTGGTATATATCTTTCATTTATTTTTGAACCTACGTGTCGTGAGCGCTACTTTAATTGCCTACATGATTATTAACGGTTTCATTCTTTCATTCAATATATTTTAAACTAAAAATATACTACCAGTACGAGAAATATGTATGAAGTTAATCAATTTCCAATACGAATTTGTGGGTCTACTGAGAGTATTTTCGATTGCTGCCACGTAATTAATATACGAGAAATATGTGTGGAGGTAAATATGTTTCCAATACGATCCACTAAGAGTGCTGTACGAATATGCATGCATATTTTCATACGTGACATGTATGGAAAAGCTCGCAGAAACTTACACCAAAGGCACAGCATTCCTATAATGGTTCGTGCTACGTAAGTAATAGCACAAATATTAAAATAGATGTAGTTAGCAGTTACTATTTACAGTCCTAAAGGGTTGTAATATTAATTAGACCTTAAAACAAGACTTATAGAAGACTAATAAACAAGATCTACAAACGTTGTGTTACATTCTTATTTGCAATTTTTGTGTCTAGCGTCAGAAGCGAGGGTCTGCTATCGACCTTCCGAAGGCGTGGGTGAAGCCGTGCATTAGTAACGTTATTGTCAAATGGTCTCTCATAGCTTTATACATAGTACAAGCGCAAATCAATTCGTCCATTTTTTTACTATTTTTATCTCAAACTGTATAATATTTGAAATCGTTTGTTAATAGAAAGAAAGAAAGAAAACCAATTTATTTGTCACAGACAAGGACATACTTACATACGATTATACAAAACAATAAAAAAAACTTAATTATTTAATTATTATGCAATTGCCTGCCGTGACCGTGGCAGGTGGGTGACCACTCAGCATATTTCTGTGCTGTGGCGCGAACCGCAGCACAGTACTGATTTTCAGTGGTCTATTTTTTATAGCATAAGCCGGCAAACGAGCAAGTGGGTCACCCGATGGGAAGTGATCTCCACCACCCATGCACACCCACAATACCAAAAGAATTATGGGTGCGTTACCGACCCTAAGGAAAAGGGATAATTAAGGGAATGGGAAGGGGAGGGGGTTTGGTCCTCCGGATATCTCACTCACCGCACGAAACGCAGCAGCAAGCTGCCACTTTACGCCGGTTTTTTGTGAGACAGTGGTAACGACCCGGGCGAGCCGGCCCATTCATGCTGTAGACAAAAATGTCTACAGCGTGGCTCTACCACTCAAAAATCACCCTGACTATATTATGACTTAACTGTAAAGTAAAATAAGTCAATTTATTTAAAGATTCACAGTAACTGATTCCACATGCACGAACGATATTCGTATATCCGTTGCTTTACATGATAGCTATAAAATCATTTCCTCACATATATAATTGATCGGAGAAATGTATAGACATAATCGTCTGAAGAGGATATTACTGAATACAACACGTAATTGCGCGATATAAATGCTATTAAAATTAATTTGTACTGTTCAAGATTTCTATCTAACATGCAAATGCTGAAATTGTAATCATATTGTAAGACGTATGTAGGTGGTAGATTCCTCGTATGCGAGAGGCCGTCTGGGTAGGTACCACCGCTTTTTCTATTTCTGCCGCCAAGCAGCAGTGTGTAAACACTGTTGTGTTCCGGTTTGAAGCCAGTGAAACACTAGGCATTAGTTATTTTTTAGTTAGTTCAGTTATTATTTATTTCTACCGCCAAACAACAGTGTGTAAGCACTATTATGTTCCGGGTTGAGGGAAATTGAAGCTAGTGAAATTACTAGGCATTATGAAATAGACAAAGCGGTGATATCAACCCAGACGGCCTTTCACATGCTGTTACTATATCAAGGAGGTGACTAAGCAAGAAAATTAATTCATCAGACAATTCTTTCTTTCACCATATCAAATTAACTTGTTTAGGCATGTCCAAAAAAGATTTGCCTGACTGCCTCGATGGCGCAGTTGTAATGCGTACGCGTTACGATTGAGGTCAACGCTGAGGTCTCGGGTTCGATCTCCGGGTCGGGTAAAGTGGTATTGGGTTTTTCTATTACGAAATGCTCAGTATCAGCCCGGAGTCTGGAATTTGTGCCCGGTATGACGATAGGCTAACCCCTATCACATAAGGGACGGAAATACGCTCCGCGAAATGTGGGTGTACTGGTTACGCCACTGCCTACCCTTTCGGGGATTACAGGCGTGAGTGCGTATGTATGTATGTATGTATGCAAAAAAGATTTAATTTCCTTGTCATTTATTTTCAGTGACACCCCTATCCACTCCTGGATGCGAGTACCAGTTCGGCATCTACCCAGACAGTCATGAATGTTCTACCAGCTACATCAAGTGCGCGTACGGTATTCCCGAGCAGGAGCCATGCACGCCTGGCCTGGCGTACGACGAGCGCATCCATGGTTGCAACTGGCCCGATCTGTTGCAACCTTTCTGTAACCCTGAAGGTAAACCTTTTAACAGCTTAAATGAACAGCTGAACTAGCTTGCCTGATGGTAACCTACTACTGCTCAAGGTCACCAAGATGTTAGCCACACTGTTCTCTGTCGTAAACACTTTTTAGCCATTAAAGGGCACGTCATCAGGATACACCAATGCAGACAGTTTATTCTAGAACGCAACTAGTTTTGAATATAAAACCATTAAAAAAAATCTATTGAATTATAACGACAACTCATTAAAGAATTTTGAAGAAAGTATTCTTACAAAGAATAGTAGTAGTAGTAGAGTACCTACTGCAGATAGCTATTTAAATATAATATCTATAAAAAATATGTATGTAGGTATGTACATTCATTGTTTACGGTCACACTGACAATGTCTGAATCTCATACCTCGCTGTTGAAGTAATAGAACAAAATTCCAAAAATATATCGAGTTTTGACTATTACTGGACCACTAGTTTTAAATAAATACACCCAACAGTCACACATATAGTCCAGACCCTAACTACGAAGGACCTAAGCTACGATCCGATAAAAGCCACAACCAATTTTTTTTTATATAGTAGTAGGTATATAAAAAAAACTTATCATAATTAACATCTTATTATTATTGCTGTTTGTTATTATGAAAATCAGAAATCTCATGTCAACTATAGATAGCATTAATACAAACCTTAGTGGTTTCTTAGATGCTATTACTGTACAATTATTTGTAATTCTTTGTAAACGGTAAATAAATGAAAAAAAAAAAAAAAAAAGGTAACTATCAACCATAAAATAAAATCGAGTGACAAAGCTAATGAAAATAGATTGTGCACTTCCTTAATACAATCAATATTTATGATATATGTGCTTGACCATTTATTTTATTTATATACATGAATAATGCAACAACACAAACACAATTTCAAACGGAAAATATTTCTGTTCTATATATTTTGGAACATACGAGTAAATCACTGATTGAAAAAGAAGTGTGATTGCAACGAATTTGAGGATATTATGTATAATATTTCTGCACTTGTAATTTTTATTTTAGTTGAAAGATTTTAATATCGTGCAGACTAGAAATAAGTCAGAAAGAAACACCTAAAAGCCATTAATCAACAAAAAAAAACCATTCGAAAACACGCTACACGTGATCTATTAGTCCGTTCTGCGTTTAACTAAAAGAACAACGGGCTTAAAAAATAAATAATATTTTTTTTTTCACAGCGGTCGTCGGCTTCAAATGCCCATCTAAAGTGCCAGCTAACACGCCAGCTGCTAAATTCTGGCCTTTCCCTCGCTTCCCCGTACCTGGAGACTGCCACAGACTGATTACGTGCGTGGAAGGTCAGCCCCGTCTCATCACCTGCGAAGAAGGAAAGGTCTTTGATGACCAGAACCTGACCTGCGAAGACCCTGAAATAGTACCGCACTGCGGTCACGCGTGATTCCATCAAACTTCAATACTTGAAGTATTGTAAGACGAAAACGATAAATAAGAAATGTGAATATTTATATTATTGTACCTAAACAAATTTAATAATAACACGTTTTTCATCACACACAGTATAATATTAATCTCAAACTAGGATTTTAGTACCAAGGCACAATTTTTTTTTAATTATTACCAATTATGGCGCTTTTTATTTTCTAAAACCGTTTTCGTCTTGCGATACGAATCTCATGTCCTAATTTAATTTCTCAAAAAAAAAATTGGAAAATAACTTCCACCGAGTCCTATTTATTTCTACTAATAATGCCTTCCTCTAGAATCGGTTATACAAAACAAAGTTGCCAAACGCGAACAGATGAATTACGTGATATTAGTTACCATAGAATATGTACTATTAAAAGACGCATATATATATATCATTCATTTAGTTTTCTGTAAATATAACTGTTGAAAATAAAAGAAAATGTAAATAGAAAAATGTGTGAGAAAATAAATAATATATTAAATTAACAAAATATTTTCGTATTTTTCTTTTGTGTATTATTTTAATATAATAAGATCTATCGTTCAATAGATTAGTAACGTAACGCGGTACGACTGCTGTGCTGAGGTCTCAGATTAATTCCCCGATCTAGTAAAAGTGGTATTGGGTTTTTCTCTCAGAAAATGCTTAGTAGTAGCCCGGAATCTGGAATTGGGTCCGGTATGGCGATAGGTTGCCTCCTACCACATCATAAGAGTATACATTTTATGCAGATTTAATATACTAAAAATACTGGGGAACATTTCCGAAGCTAAAATGGTAATAAAACACTACCTTAACACAAACGGAAAACGTTATTCCTGTTTATTTGTCGTTTTAGAAATTTGATATTTCATAAACCCTCAATGTAAATCTTACTAAACTGATAACACACAATGCACAATGAGCGCTGAAATCCCCAGCAGGTAAGCAATACTTAGTAGGCAGTACCTATATAAAAAGCGCGCACGCCACTCGCGTACCCCTTGCGCGCGGGCGTTGACCCCGAGCGTCAACGAATTTTTTATCAGTTTTACATTAAATTATTAAAAAAAATACGATTTTAATTATTATTTAATAGAATGTCATTGTTTCTTTGTCTGAAAATAGATGGTTAAAAAATTGCAGACTTAATTCGCTATATTTTTAGTGGTATCGTGTCTCTAATCACCAGCACTACCACTTATCCTCGTTTTCAAAAGCTATTCCCGTACACTCAATATAAGAAAATTTATATATTTAGTAGATTTGATACATAAATATTCGTGTATTTAGCAGGTTTTTAATTCATTTTCTACTAACTTCCTTTCTCATATCTTCTGATATTATTGATAATGAGAAGGTGGTAAATTTATAATTTGGATGCTGCTCATGACATTAATTAAAAATATAAATAAAACAAACAAACGAGTTCTTACATGTTAAAATTTAATTAACCTACATTTATACATAAATGTTCTATTCCTCGTCATCTTCTATTTCTACCGCTTTTCCCTTGGGTGGGCGGTGTGGCTTGCGGCGAGAAGTCTGGCTACCAGCAGGCTTCGGTTTAGGAGTGGGGGGGTTCTCTAGAGCATCCAGTTCCGCGTCAGTCAGCTGTCCTTTGTACCATTCAGCGCTGGAAATGAAAGATAAACATAAGTTTGGGCTTCGGAACTTCGTAAAGAACTAATTTCAAAAGTTCTCATTATGTAAAAATCAATTGCTGTTCGTTAGTCTCCCTAAAATTTAAAACCGGCTTGACCGATTTTGATGGATTGATGGACCTGGATGTTTTATATTCACAATTGAACCCAGTAGGTGGCGCTGCAATCCGGTTGTAACTACCAATTATATGTTGTGAGTGAAACCGCGCGGGACAACGAGTTATTGATAAATTAAACTTTAACAAAATAATTCAGTTGGGTAGGGAAGGGGAGGTGGTATTTGGCCTCCGGATATGTCACTCACCGTATAAAATGCAACAGAGAGTTGTTATTTCACGTTGGGTTTCTGTGACACAGTAGTAACAACACGGTCGATCCGCCCGATTCTTGCTGTAGACAAAACTACAGCGTAGCTCTATCACTTGTAAAATTGAATATCAGTAATGTACTCACCACTCAGGTACCTTCCTGGCCCAATCACATTTCTTGCTTACATCATTAAAGGCTTGACCTAGTTTACATCCAGATCGACGTGGAGTATTACCGTTGATGCACACATAGAAGAACTGACAGTCTTCAGGATCAGCGTAGCGAGGGTGGGTCAGACCAAACGTCTCGTTCACAGCGGGGCAGTCAAACGCAAATACCTCTGGAATTACACAGTTAATATTAAATATATTAACTTAAATATATTAAATTAATTTTAATAATAAAATAAAATTAAAGCGTGATAAAATCCGTATAAACTAGTTTTATTTCAATAATACTATATATGTTTTATGTATTGTTGCCTAGTTCGACTGCCTCGGTACCACCATGTTTTGTCTCTTCGAAGCCTGATAGGGTACTTAAATCTTTGAACTAAATAAAATTTTTAATGGAGAGTTGGATATTCCGATGACCTAAAATATCATACAATGTTACTGGCAGTAATTATCTCATTTCGGAGAATGCTCAAGATCGGGGAGGTGAAAACGTCTAAGTAGGGGGGGTGGATGTTAGCACTAAGCCGGGATAACACCAAGCAGAAACAAAGCCACTGGCAGTAACTATTCTAGCCTGTAATCTTCCACCACAATTTGTTAGAAATGCTTTTAATAAAAAATGTTTTTCTTACCAGCAGCACCGCATCCCTTCTTCTTAGCCTCATCAGGCCAGGTGCAGATGCCTGTCTTGTCATTATACACCAGCCCATCAGGACAGGTGATCATGTTGAACTTGCCGTCCACACAGTAGTAAAATATGCCACATTCCTTAGGATCTTCGTGGGAGAAATAGCCGTTCCGACGCGGGCAGTGGAGAGTTGGGAGAGGCGTTTCTGTAGAGAAAAAAATATAACTATATGACATACATAAGTTTAAGCTCATGCTTATATCCCTAAGGGTAGGCAGAAGTGCCACCAGCGCTGCACCTATATTTTGCTGAACTTATTTTCGTGATGTAGGGGCGAGCCTATCGCCATAACAAGCACTTTGATTCCCGCTACTAGACAAATGTTTGTGCCATCCACAAATATCGGTTTCGGGTGTGGGAGTTGCGGGACCACATGTTACTCGTCGATTCTCATATCCATGATATAGGATCTACTTGTGTGTATTTAGTTATATGTTAGTAGGTATTTATTACATCTATCGAAAATTCAAACACAAATTTTGGAATTCCTGACCTGGGATTTGAACTCAGAACCTCATGGTTTTTCAGACTAAATAGGCTGTCACTAGACCATATGACTTTATAGATTACTTGCTTTTACTCGCGGCTCTGCCCGCGAGAATGTCTTTATGCGGTACAATCTGCAACCCGTTTAAAGCATTTCACCCCCAAGGAGTTGAATTTCAAATATCTTACCTTATTCCTTATATACATCATAAAGGGAACCTCTTAGCAATTTTAGCTTTATAAGTCCAAGGACTTGGGCTAGGCATTGATGAGCTTGTGAGCGAGTGAGTCAGTCAGGACTTTTTTTTATAGATACACTTTACGGCTTATGACTCGAGCGTGTATATATAAAATAGAATATTCTGACTGTCGTAAATTAGGTATATAAGAATCGCTGAGCTCTGCGGGGGCTCTACAGACGTAGTCTTTAAAATATGTTCCTTTCATTAATTTTGCAATATTTGTTTCTACATGTAAGTCCAAATTTATTGTTAAATTTTCAAAAATTTTATGTTAAGAGCCAGTAATATTCCCTTTAAACTGTAACTATGTTTTTATGTTAAACCAGTAAATAAATATTTGAATATGGAACCTTGTTTTGAATATTAGTGAAGTTAGATAATTACTGGTCACAACCCGATGTGAAGCCTATCTCATCTAAAATCATAATAAAAGATGTCAATGGCCATTATTTATTCTTCCTAACTCAAATTTCGAATCAATTTATGAACTAAAAGCTTAATAGCTTCAGAGCAATCAAGCAACAAGTTCGCATATGAAGTAGGTATAAGTGTTATTACAATAAAATCTGCCTCACAGCACGCTCGACCAAGGCCACGGTTCCCTTGAAATTGGAAAGTTGTCTCTGGCAATGTTGACCCTCGGTATTTATACATAATCTGTATTCCACTGATGCTACGAACGAGTTACGGTTCGGTTAGGGCTGTCACTCATATGTCAGTAGTTTAGCAAATTATTGTGTATCGAATTGGGACTCGAAGGGAAATGTTCGATGTTTAGTTTTCTTAATTACTGAATATTAGCTTTTTATATACCTCATAAATTTCAGTACTCAATCATGTTTGCTGCTTGGTAAGTTATTTGTGTACGTAATGGATTTTATAGTTATTTTTCACCTGATTTATCATCACAATAATATTTTATGTTACATCACATTATGTTTATAATTATTTATTTTATTTTTTTATTTTACACACTTTATACATGATACATGTACAGGCGGACTTAATGCCAGAGGCATTCTCTACCAGTCAACCATTTAAGTATAGGTTGATTTAATTGACAACCCTAGATTAAATATTATTTCGAAACACGCCAGAAACACGTGAATCCTATCCTCTATTCACGTGTTTCAGTCAGAAATAGACTTGACCTTTTTAAGGAATATTACATGTGGTAATTAAAATTTCACACTGATTTGTAATTATAAAAATGTATAAACATAAAAGCTTTAATATTTATATATCAGTTTTTCAAATACAATAACTTACTAACAAGCCAAATAACATATAAGAAAAAAAATAGAGCTGTAGATAGTCTCTACAGCATGACTCGGCTTGACCGGATCGTTATCACTGTCTCACCGAAACCGACGTAAAGTAGCAGCTTGCTGCTGCGTTTCGTAGAGTCAGTGAGATATCCGGAGGCCTCAATTCCCACTCTTTCCCAATCTCTTAATTATTTCTTTCCTTGAAGGTCGGCAACCCATCCATGATTTTTCTGGTATTATGGGAGATCATGGACGGTGGAGATCACTAACCATCAGGAGACTCACTTCTTCATTTGCCAGCCTATGTTATAAAAAAAAACTAGACATGACTACAGATTAAGTTTGTGTGTTTCCCAAATATTCAGTTTTATTTATTAGTAAGATCAGGCAATGAATACCCGGCTCTCCGAGTCCGGCCAGTGACTCAAAAGAAAAATAAATAGTATGTTATAAAAGTTCTGTATTAGGTCATCATTGGTGTAATAACCAGATGTTGCTATATTCAAAATAGCTGAGGATCATCGAAGCGCATAATTCAAATGTAGTATTGTACGTAAAGAATATTTCTCTTGATAACAAATGAATACCTATACAGTGCGTACGAGTATCCTTGGAAAAAAACACAAGTCTATGTGCCAATGAGAATGAAAAAGACACAAACCCTTCCTTTTAAAAAATCTCATTAATACGACTTTTAAACATCAGTCATACGAAGTTCTTTAAACACCGGTGATCTGTTTTAACCTTTTCTAGGGGCGAGAAAAAATGAAGAAGGTTCTCAATTGTGTGTTTTTTTTTGTATGTAGGTACGACCACGCACAGCATCCCGCAAATCTGTTCAAATTGCGTCATTTATGTACCGATTTTTCGCTAAAAAAAGCATATATTATAATGGTCAATTATAGAAAGCACCGACCATTATTTTAAATTTTTTTTTTTTTATGGATTGATTTTTGTTAAAATGTTTTTTGTTAATGTCTTAAACGTGTGACTTACGCAGTTTGGGCCTCTGTGAGCAGTCGATGTTGAACGGCAGGTCGCATTTCTCATCCAGCGGGTCGTAGTCATTGAACACCATACCGTCGGGGCACAACTTCTCGATGATTTCACCATTTCTGTAAAGAATAATAAGTCATTTTTGTATAGTAGAGGTCACTAAACGAGCAAATGGGTCATCTGATGGTGATGGGAAATGGATCTCCACCGCCCATGAACATCACAATACTAGAAGAATCATGGACGCGTTACCGACATTAAAGGAAGGCATTGGGAAGGGGACGGAGATTTGTGTCTCCAGATATCCCAATCACTGTACGAAATATAACATCAATATGCAATTTTATGTTAGTGAAAATATGGGCATTTTGTTAATACAGCACTGTTTCAGAATGGCAATAACTGAAATCTATATAAAAATGAATAGCAAAATTTGTTGCTAAGCACAAAACTTGAGAACAGCTGGACCGATTTGATGATATTTGAGTGTATTTAATTGGGCTCCGAGATGGTTTATATTCACAATTAGACCCAGTAGATGGCGCTGCAATCAAATTTTAACTATCACACTAAATGGTCTTTACTCATTATATTTTTTTTGTAATCTTAACAAAAAACTAGTTTAGCTTTTTCCCTCAGTAATAACCCCCAAAGGGGTTGACGTCAGGCAGGCGGCTCATCGTGAATACTACAAGCCAAATATTTCTGTAACATGTGTTAAAAAGCATGTAGCGCTGACCCCACTGCGAGGGGGATAAAGGCAGGTGGAAGAAGACTCAGTAATAACAAAAAATCAATTTGGAGATTTGGCGTGTCACTAATATTTTCTTGTAAATTAGAGCCACAAACATTTAAGTTTGAATTGAAAAGAAGAATACCATCAAGAAATGCGGTCTTCAGTATGATAAGATCGTAAAACAAAATGTAGTTCTCGTTCCACCTGCCCTTATCCCACTTGCAGGGTCGGCGCAACATGCTTTTAACACATTATTTATTTATAGAGAAATTTTCCTTTCAGTTTTTACGGCCGGCCGCCTGCCTGACGTCAACCCATCTGGAGAGAAAATACCCAGTCCTAAACATTTGTAGATCACACAAACCGTATATTTATTGGAAAATATTTTGTAAACCCAACGTCAACTAATTTTTGAGATCTCAAAAATGATTTTAAACAAATACGAGACTCCATTTCGTAATGTCATTGAACTAATAAGGAAAGAATCGAAATTTATGTCTGAAATAAATCATGTGGATATTTTAAAAAAGCACAAGGCAATTGATTGTTGGTATCGAAATTGAATTGGATAAAATAAAATTACAAATGATTTAGAATCAATTTTCAAAGTCCGAATGAATGATATGTTACACAACCAATTTAGGAAGTACCAATTTGAAATAATATGTTTCTCCGTATTTATTGACCGCGTGTTATTTTTTATTTTGCAGTCTTATATTTTACCTTATAAATAACGTTTACTTGGAGATTGAGAAATCATCCCTTAATGGCATAACATGAATAAAAAAATCAATACATCTTTGTTACTATTACTTGTATTAAAACATTTTTTCGAGTGGTAAAGCCACGCTGTAGACAGGTTTGTTTACAGCACGAATGGGCCAGCTCGACCATTTTGTTACTACTGTCTCATAGAAAACCGATGTAACGTAGCGGCTTGCTGCTGCGTTTCGTACGTTAAATGAGGTATCTGGAGGCCTTAAACCCTCCCACTCCCAATCCCTTTCCTTTAAGGTCGGCAACGCGCCCATGATTCCTCTGGTATTGTGGGCGTACATGTACGGTGGAGATCACTTACCATCAGGTGACCCAGAATACGACTCGCCAGAATTAGACACACGGCTCGGTGGCGTAGTTGTAATGCATACGCGGTACGACCGCTGTGTCGAGGTCTCGGGTTCGATCCCCGGGTCAGGTCAAAGTGATATTGTGTTTTTCTATCATGGAATGCTTAGTATCAGCCGAAAGTCAAGAACTGTGCCCGGTATGGCGATAGGCTCACCTGCTATTACATCATGGGATGGAAATAATCTCGACGAAATGTGGGTACCTACCCCTTCATTTAATATTAGTTAGAATGTACTTGAGTATTTTAAATTTATTAAACAAATTATCATTACGTTGCATTATGGAGCTATATAACGACAAGTTACAACGGAAGGCAAGTTTTAAAAGGCGTTACAAGATTCTTGCGTTTACGAGCCGCCTGCGCAATTATTTCATATGGCATATTGTAAGTAAATACCTGCGTAGGAAAAGCTTGGCATACGTGTTCTTAGCTTGTTATGTAGCAAGGAGGATCTTTGCTATAATCTAGGTTTGGTTGGTCAGGGTTTGTTGGTATTTTAATTGTCGTATAAAGGAGTCTTACGCAGTATAAATCTCGTTTATAATTTAAGTACTGGCGGCACTAACTAGGTAGTTAGATTCTACAGCTAATGTGCATAGGTATGCACATTAGCTGTAGAATTTATTTAGGATTATTATAATATATTATATAGTAGGTGGTAAGTCTTTACTATGCGAAAATATGTCTGTGTAGGTACCAGCGCTTAAAACCTTATTGGTTGATAGACACTCTAATTACTTATAATAACTTAAAAGCAACGTTTATAACATGTTATTATTAACTACAGTTTGCTTAAAATTCATTAAATTTGTTCGAGTATAATAGAGTTCTCAGAATTATTACAAGCATTGGTCTAAAACTCTAAAACTGTATAAGGAAACAATGCTAATTTAAATCAAAAACTCTATAAGGAAAAACATTTAGGGGTCATTCTGGACACGTTTTTAAAAACAACATTCTATGCATTATAATCGCAAAACCAATACGTACATAGAACCTTTTCCTGTATTTTTTACTAGTCTTAATGGTGAAAGGAGCATGGTCACTCTCCTAATGGTAAGAAGCGCTACGCCTGCCTATAAAAAGAAGCAACACCACACCGAAATTTGAATTACAAAGCACTGCATGACACCGGACTACTGATGTCACCCCGAGGAATAAGATGTTAAGTCTCATTATTACCAGTAGTTTCACTGGCTTTAATATCTTCATTTCAAATAAAACAGTGCTCACACATTGCTGTTCAACGGCAGAAATACATAATATGGTGGTACCTACCCAGAAGGCTTGTCGCATACGAGTGACGTTCTGCCTAAAACACCTGCTAAAAACCTGCTCTAATTAATGTAGAATAAATCTTTATAAATTATTGAATGTAAAGTAAGAAATAGTTTTAAATTTACTTGACATTTTGGAAACTCGATATTGGAATGGGAACTTAATATTTATAAAGCCCTTTGTTACTACTGATACAGAGAGTGAAAATAAATAATATTGAAAATATTCAATGTCAACACAACGGTTTACCTCACGTGTACTTCTATTGAGCAATTAACCCAATATTTATTTATAGTACTACAAGCACAAAGCACACTATTCAGTTAGCATATAACATAGTCCTTAAAATCCCCAGCAGTAATAAAGATCTTCAAAGGGCAAAATAATTAGCTACCTTTAATATAATTAGCTATAATAGAAGCCATCAAGACTTAATGAAAGTTTAAAAATTCTCATTGAAATAAATTCACTTGTTTGAGAACTACTATACCACAGAGAAACAGACAAAAAATACTTTTTATGGCCAAAGCTGACTAACGCTCAAGTGGATCACCTGATGGGAAGTGATCTCCACTTCTCATGAACATTCGCAATACCTGAAGAATCATGGCGTTGCCCGCTTTAAATGAAATGGATAAGTAAGGGATCGGGAAGAGGAAATGAATTTGAGCCTCCAAATAAAAAAACGCAGCAGCAAGCTATTTTACGTTTGTTTCCTGTGAGACAGTGACAACAATCTGGTTGGGCCGGCGCATTTATGTTATAGAGAAAAATGTCTACAGCGTGGCTCTATCACTTGTACTTCAACTTTAAACTTATTTATGTGTCGGAAGTTAATAAACGCCTACAACATAATTCACTCTAACTCTTAGTGAATTAGAGTTAAGTGCGTTTCTATAATTCACTTTTCACATAATAATAAACATTGTACTATACAAGGAGTTTTAGCGGGAATTCTGACAGTGCGGTGTCTCTCTTATTTTAATTATTTCCTAAACTGGTTTAAAGTTGTGTTTGTTGTATAGAAGTGGTTTTGTGCAATAATCATTAACGCTGATGAATAGTGTATGGAAACATTGAAATGGGTGAATTTAGGTGATTTTTGACCAAGGGTATCAATCGACCTTGTGCGTTCGATCTGCTTGAAGAAAGTCGTCTAAGAAGCATCGAACTGAAAGGCGTTAACACTAAAACTCCACCAAGACCTTGAAATCGGTCACACCCCCGTTTCATCGTTCTTAGAAAATAATAAAAGAATATAACTAATGACTGGGCAGTATGGTCTCTGATTTTAGCCGGTTCCTTATAGAACAAACATACAAAAAAAAATGTACTATACAAACCTGCACTCATAATATTTGTCGCACTGCTCAGCATCAGCAAAGAATCCATCTTCGGGGCAGGAGTTTGTAATCTCCGCATCGGTGTCACTGTCTTCGGATGCCCGCGCTGGGGGATTCGCTGGCTTCTTCCTGCCTTTGGGCACTGATGCTGATGTAGCTAATACTAAAAATAAAAATAACTGTCATAAGAATAATTACGATAATGGGTCGAATAGACTGATGATGCTTCTAGGAAAACTACAAAACAACATCATTAGAATGTTGATAAGGTATTAAACAAAGAGTTAAGCATCAAGTTAACTAACACAGTAACGCAGTCGCATTCCGGGGTAAGCTAGTGTTTGTTCAGTAAATTTAAGTCGCCATAACTTTGGCGACCACCGAGACACGTAATGTCTCTCGACGGTCGGCATTAGTGCGGTGTAGTCACTGTAGTGAATTTTAACACTTACTTACTATTAGTAAGTCAATAAGTTTTCTAGGTAGAATAATGGAAAAGCGATTGTAAATGTCAGTACCGGTTAAACTATAGCAACTTTATGCGACAATTATTTGTAACTCTAAGATATGAAACAGAATAGAACGTGCGGAAATTTAGATAGTACATTTATATTATAATGTAGTGTATATTGACGAGTGTATACACGTATTCCTCTATCAATGTGTTAAGTGTGCACCTAGAATACTACAATTAAAGTTTCACGCATTGGCAACCCTATTTTTTTCGATTAATACCAAACAAACAATGTACAATGTAACGCCCGTACATTATCAGACATTCAAGAGGGAAATTAGTACACAATCTAAAGCCATTTATATGGAGAGAGTTTATCGCACGACAGAAGTGATAATTTAACAGAAAAATTAAAATAATAATAATAATACGCGCCGAATTGCGAACCTCTTCCTTTTTTTAAGTAGGTTAAAAAGCCATTTATGAGGCGCTTTATGCATTTTACACACGTAAATGGTGGTGGTCCCTCATATGAGAGAGACCATTTGGGTTGGTAAGTAACAGTGTATAAACACTGATGTGTTTGGGTTTATAGGACAATGAAGTCAGTAAAGCTTCTGGGCATTATGAGACTTAACAAATCACGTCTCAGGGTGACGAATGTAATCCAGTACCGTGTAGTGCTTCGTATTTCTAGTTTCTGTCGTTTTGGGTCTGAATAAACAGGCGTGGCGCTTACTATCAGGCGAGAGACCTGAGGGCCAATTCTCGTAATTTTAAATGTTCAAAATATCATTCCGATCTAATCTCAGCGTCAAGAAAGTTGCAAACTGCATTCTCTTAAACAAATGATTTACGTCAAATGTGAACATAGCTCGTAATGAGATTGAATGTAGAATAAAAGTTGACTGAAGCCAAAACGGTATAATGCTACCGACAATGCAAGGTGCATTTGACATTGATTATTGGTTTAAGAGAATACCATTTGTAACTTTCTTGACGCTGAGACTAGATCCAAATGATATTTTGAACATTTAAAATTACGAGAATTGGCCTCATGCTCATTTCGTCAATATGGCTAGTAAAAAAACCGAGAATCGTGGATGCAACCTCGTAGATGACAGTCTTCTGACATATTTTCGTCTATGTGGTACGAGGAACTCCCTCCATATAAATAGGATTTTATGTTATAACAGCACTATATTATTAATAGTCATCCCCGTTCTTGTTTCCGAAGATAAATGAAGATTTCCGAAGCACAAAACTATTACCATAATACTGTACATACCTAGTATTTTAACACTACTCATGGATGATAGTAGTTAAGACATTCAAGTCTACTTCCCATGAGATGTAATGTATTCATAATATCTAATCAATATGGATGTGAATTATATATTCACTTCCGTTGCTCAGTATGCAAGATAAATGTATGTACCGTATTGTTCAGTGAGTGTGACTGACGAAGAAACTTGTCTTACTTGTCCAATCTCTACCATTCTTTGTTTATCGTGAATTTTAAATAGGGTAAATGAGTATTTTTTTATAATTCAAATCAATAAGTTACGGTATCCGAAACGTTAATCATAAACGTTTCCTAAAAATATGAAAAAAGTTTCAAACGTCTGAATAAAGGGTGGTTGTCAAATGACAGCGGACGTGATCCTTGACGTCACCATAATCAATGGCCATAACTGTGCACGCGTGTGAGTAGATAGTACCTAATATCCCGACCTTTGCTAATACCAAAGTTTAAAATGATTATAGCGGGCTTATTGTAACCACTTATGAACGTGTTTTCAAAAAAAGGTTTCTTTTTCGTATTTTTTCTGTTGCATAAAAATGTCGTATACAATTAAATAAAGAACACTACATTATTTCCGTTGGATTTGGTATAGCAATAACGAAAATGTGGCATACCAGACGAAATCAACACATGCCGTATTTAAATAAATATCAATCTATCTGCCCGATAGAATACAGTTTGAAGTTAACATTTAGTACCAATAATGAAAATGTAACGGTAAATAAAAATGTTGTTTGAAACTCGAATAGCCTACAAATAAACAAATAAGTAATCATGTGTAGACGATATTTCCTGGCATGCGCATAAACTAGTACTGACAAAAGTGGCTCACATTGAGCGAGGCCGCAGACTTTCTGGTAAGTTAACTCCGAATAAAGGTAATATTATTAAAAAACTGTCTTAGTTTTCTTTTTCTATCAAGCTTGATAAAAGTGTTTCTACCAAATGTGCCCATTGTAGATTAAATTTGAGCTTGGTGAGTACCTGATGTCGCTCTTCCAAGTCTTCTTTTAAGTAAAGTGTGTCAGAAAATCTCTCAATTATAGATTGCGCAAAAATAAAATTTTATTTTCATATCCATAATCCGAAATAATAAAAAATATACACATTTTTTCGATAAAGCCTTCAGTTATTCGGTTTACAGCGTGTAGCAACTCGCGCTGATTTCTCTCTTACCTAACTACGATCAGCTTTTTGCTGTCCGAAAGTCACTGTGTCAAATCACAATGAGTGCGTCTGTAACGTTACGTATTGATAAGCAAACTGGATGTATGGCCTAGCTGCAGAGAGTGAAATTTCGACTCTACATGGGACCTTATAGAGTTTAAAATGGATAATAATCTGACTTTGTTACGTTCTAAGTGTCGCTGTGTCAAACCCTAATTAATACGTCTATGTAGCGTTACGTATTGATAAGCAAAGTGGATAAATGTCTTATTAAAAGGAATTTTAGATTCTAATATTTGACCTTTTAGAATTTGCAAAATATATTATGATATGAAATCTATAATGTTTACTTTATCTTGGTTTTGTAGCAGACTTATATTAGCTGTCAGCCATTGAAAGTGCATATAATAAAGTCAAAGGTGATAATTAAATAGATGATTGTAATGCTTGAGTTACTTGAGTCCATGGAACAGAAAAAAATATGTTAAAGAAGCAAATATAATAGTTTCTCTACATTGATATTCAGATTACGGATGTAAACAATATCAATAGCATCTTCTAAGTACTCTATGTATCGTACTAGGTCTGTATCTATGTGAACTTTTCTAAAGATTACGGTTACTTTAGAAACTCCGTGTGAAAGGAATCTGAATAGGCCGTTTGTTCGTGTTCTGAATAAAAATTTCGTTGTCACTGTGCTTAAAAAAGTGTTAAATTTTGTACAAGTTCCCACAACGTGGAGTTAAAGTTACATATATACTAAACAAACTGTCATAGGAGTCATTTAACTTTCTTCTACAATTAACATCATAATAAATAAATTAATTATCGAAATATTTGAACGCGTTGATGTCTTTTACTTGAAACAACACTAAGAATACACAAACAAAGCAATAGGGACGAGATACTTGTTGCGCCATGCTAGGTGTCATCGTTTCTGCGGTAAAAGGATGTACTTAGATTGTTTCTAGGACGCGTTGTTGCAAAGTTCATATAAATTTCCTAATCGATCTAGATTCCAGGCTCGTAGAAAAACACAAAGAACTGTTAAGAAAATATCTTGTAGTTCTAAAAGTAGAGAATGAGAAACGACAAGGTCGTTTGCATTATAATTATTATGGTTAAGTATTTGGCAATATATGAATATAATAATATGTACAAATCTCGTATAAAACAGTATTTGAGGTACGGCTTTTTGGCGTTTTGACTACAGAAATCAAAAGTTTTTCATTATAACAAGTTTGATACAATAAAATTGCAATAGCTTCTTTATGTAATATTTTCGAAAATTATTGAAATTGATTGATAATGATATCTAGCCTGAATATTTCATAATGGTGATAATTTTATTGTTACTAAGAGATGTTATATAAAAAATAGAGTCGTGTTTATTACAATTTTATGAGGTTCTATGTGACCTTTGACACAGATTTTTACAACGTTCTTTAATATTTAAATATTGATTGACTATATAAAGTTGTATAACTAATAGGACAGGAATTGTGATTCCTAAATCCAAGGCTAACCGGTTACTTGACATATTGTAATAGGTACTTGTGCGGAATAGTAATGCTGAGTCAAAGGTTACCCGAAAATGGGTCATTTGTTATTGATACCTTGAATGTACTTGGTATCGAAAAATGTTCTGAAGTAAATAATTTCAGTAATGACAATGCAGTACTTTAATTAGGTACTTCCTAAAATGTGACTGGTGTCCCATGGTTTTCGTAACCTAAGAATTTATATGACTACCAACAACTATAACTTTTTAGCATATATAACAATTAGATGAATTTTAAGATTCAATTTTCTAAAGGTGAATTATCTAATAATATGTATGTATAATTGTGAATTATTAAATTAGGATGAACATTATTATACGGTAAACAAAATCACGTTAAATATATTTTAAGAAGCATGAGAGATTTTAAGTTCTACTTTTCTCTCTATGGTTCTCTTATGGTTTTTCATGGTAACAATAAAAGCAAAAATGATACAATAAAAGCATACTAGTTCTGTTTAATAAAATATGTTACATTAGTATTTAGATAAGATCATAGGAATAACCTTAAATCACGTCGTTTTGAAAGTAATAAAACATGCTTTAACAAAAGTCTTTATAAATAAAATATGAAAGTACTATAGTTTATCGATACCCACTTACCTAATAAACAGGCCAGTAAAATGGCACCCGTGCTCGACCGAAACGCCATCTTGTTTATAAAAACACTAACCTACCTACCGGTCACTTAACTCTAACTTAAATGTCACTTTTATGTGACTTATCTAAGTTTCAATTCCTAAATGACGCCCGCACCACACACTATACTGCACTGAGTTTAACACTTTTTGTCATCCATTCTTAGCTGTTCAAGCGTTCAGCGAAAGGTTACGATAGCATCGCTCTCTTGCTCACACTCTACATGTAGAGTATATACTTGTCCTTGTCTCTCACGATAACCACGACTGGCTCCGGATCCTGTTATTGTTCTACGTGTTCGGCAAGGAAATTAACAAATGTATTTGATGCCAAAATTGTTAATCCATTTTTAATGTAGGTCTATTAGTTAATTCGGTAGCAATAAATATGTTAGGAAATATTTTCCATTGCACAATTAAAACTTGTCTGGAAAGTGGCCGCGCTGCAATACACAAAGGAAATGCATTGAGGGCTCACGTATCATGTTCATCATAATTACTTCATACTCATTCTTTGTTATCAGAGGAGGTGTAGATAGATAGATTACACTTTATTGTACACCATGCAGAATATTACAGTAATGAAAAAACAAAACAACATTTTAAATGCAACAATATGCGGTCTTATCGCTAATAGCGATCTCTACCAGACAACCTTTATTGTGTACTGGTATGCTCATTGATAAATGACTTATTCTTGGACATGGATGGTTTCAGGAAAAAAGGTTTTCTTGGCTGGTAAGAGGGGAGTACCTTATAATATTTGTAGCCGTAGGATGGCGACCATCGTACGCATGGTGACTAACCCCCCATAGTGACTCGTTCAGGCGAGTTGCGTTCCGGGGTCAGCCAGTGTATATTTAGTAACTTCAGGTCGGCATAATTCTGCCGACCGTCGAGGTATGCAATGTCTTTTGACGGTCGATATTATATTTGGACTAGATTGTACTTGCCATTAGGTCCGGTATGGTGCCAGGATAAGAAACAAATATATAAACCACTGAACCAACGAGTATGTATCATGTGTATGAATAATCCGTTTGCAAGAGACCATTGACCCTGTAAAGGTTTCGCAACGTCGGGACTCGAATAAAAATAAATATTTAATTTAACACTTGCAATATTTGCTTCGGATGATTTTAAACTTGCGAAAGATATTTGATTCATACAAATACTGGTACAACTGCAGAAATGAAAAATGTATATAGAGACAAATTATTTCGGATTTTAATAATATAACTTTTTATCGCAGAATAAAAGTCCATAGATGGTGTTAGTAGGTACAAAAAACTTTAAAATAACATACATACATACGCACTCACGCCTGTAACCCCCAAAGAGGTACCAGTACACCACATTTCGCCGAGCGTATCTCCGTCCCATAATGATATAGTGGGCGAGCCTATCGCCATACCGGGCACAAATTCCAGACTCCGGGCTGATTGATACTGAGTTTTTTGTAATAGAACCCAATATAACTTTTCCCTAACCCGGGGATCGAACCCGAGACCTCAGCGTCAGCCTCAGTCGTAACGCGTACGCATTACAATTGCGCCACTAAGGTAGTAAATAAATAATAAATATAATAAGTAATAACTTATTGAAAAACGAAGGAACCTAATGATTGAAAACATCAAAATAAGACATTACCGTGGACAAAACCCTGACGTACTTCGAGACCCGAAGATAAAAGCAATTACTATTTTATTTATTCTTGCCAAGCAATGAGCATTTTATTGAAGTATGAACTACATTTAATCACCGATAATATCCCTTCTTTTTATAGGCTTGCATATATAAGGTTACATGTTACAATGTTCCACAGATAAACAGAATAAAATGACAATTGTTCCATTCAATGAAATCGTTAATAATATAATTAATAAATATAGATATAACCAAGTGTTTGTGTGTATGTATGTGGGAGAAGTTAATTGTAATTGAAAATATTATAATCTTCCCTCCACCTTACACCTACCCTTATCCCACTCGCAGTGGGGATGGCGCAACATGCTTTTTACCACATGTTACGGAAGATTTGGCTTGTACACTTTACGACCGGCCCACTGCCTGGCGTCAACATCTCTGGGGAGAAAACATCCAAATCCGAAAAAAATATTTGTGGATCACACAAACATTTGCCTCGGTGCAAGAATCGAACCCGCAGCCCCTCGTTTCTCAGCCGACTACTCGCCAACTGCGCCATCTATGCCTCTAGGCAGTCAGATTGTAAATGGAAAATTATAAAATAATCTGTCATCATATTAAAAAATAATACGAAACATGGCTTTTTGTCCATATAAAATGTATGAATGTGTCTATAGAAAATTATCTAAATTGTTTAAATCTTTTAATAAATTATAATAAGAGTCTCTCCCGTGACCACGAAGGCTGAAAAGCTTTCGAAACGTCGGGACTAAAATAAAAATTAAACCGCGATAAAATCCGTATAAACTAGTTTTATTACAATGTGTAATTTTCGCGTAAACCTAAGAAATCACTAAATTATAATACTTTGAAGAATCTTAGACAAAACTAGCCTTAGCTCGCGGCTCCGCTCGCTTGAATTTATTAAGCCGTTAACACGCGATCCTTTAACAAACAGCGAAATTCATCAACTCATATACATTCTTAGTTTCTTATTTATAATATAGACCTATGTTCTTTATTGTATTGGCTGACTAATAATGGCACCCAATAGTAAGTGATTTCCACTGCCCATATATACCCATAATACCAAAAGACTCATGGGCGCATTGGCGATCTTAAAGGAAAGGGATAATTAAGGGATTGGGAAGGGGAGGGGGATTTGGACCTCCGGATATCTCAATCACTGTACGAAACGCAGCTTGCGCTAATTTACTTCGGTTTTCTGTAAGACAATGGTAATGATACGGTTGAGTCAGCCTATTCGTGCTGTAGACAAAACAGTCTACAGTGTGGCTGTAACACAATCAATAATAATATAGTAAGAAATCGAGTAAAACCATACAACCATACGTATCACTAAGTACGATATATTTACCAGCAGTTCTTGCGGATGTGATAAAAAAAATATGAGAAGGTAAATGTAAGATCAAAGGCAATAAAGAATTTCCACTCCGCATACTTAAGTTAAATTATAGCGTGTTTCTTATAAATTAAACTGACATTCCACCCTTTACAGGCGGATATTGTATATCACACAGAACTAAGGGACTTTACAGAAGCTTTGTTTTTGTTCCCGGAATTGTTAACGTATTAAAATTCAACTTATAATTTTTTAACAAAAATACACAACAAACCGACAAAAAACGAAAAAGTAAAAAATAATATTAACAATTCTCAGTCGGTGTAATATAATGTAATAGAATGGTCAATTGTACCTATAATAATCAATTGAGTTCTACCTATAATTTTAAGTTTATTTTAATTTTGAGGTTTCAGGAGTTGGTTTTTTTTTGTTAAAAAGTTTGTAATTTGGCTTTTTTTAGGAAAATAATTATCTAAATCCATACATAAATAACGAAGTTGAATCTTCCATCCCCGATTTCACCTCCTTAGGGGTGGAGGTTCTTATTGTAGTTAAAATGGACCGTCTTATCTTATCTATTACTATATCTTTTGAAAGAAAAAATAATCATCCAAACTGGTCCACATGCGTCGTTAAACGTACTAAAAATAGCGGCAAATTGAGAACCTCCTCCGTTTTTTCGTTGGTTGAAAAATAATTCATTGGACACCTTATTAGTCTTATTGCGTACTTAGTCTGAGAAATCGTGGCCCTGGGTTTAAATCCTAGGTCGAACAATCGCAATTTATATTTGAGTTTTGGATACGAAAAATCACATGAATTACCTAAGATTGGAATTTGTGCCCAGAATGGCGATAGGCTCGCCCCTTATCAGATCATGGGATGGAAATAAGCTCGGTGAGTTGTGGAGAACTAGTCACACATCTGCCTACCTCTTCGGAGATACATGCGTGAGCTTATGTTTGTCAGTGTAAAAATTAATTCAGAAGTAGTCACGCACATTGCCTTGACCCTTTTTATAGTATATAATAATACCTACAAAGGACTTTCCCATAACAACTAGACACGCAAACAATACTTCCACATTACACGAACATTTGCCACGATGTAGGGCTTGAACCTATGACCTCGCATTACCAACTAGCTATATACATTACCAATTAACTATACGCCTAGTGTAAGTTTTTTCGATTGACGAAAGTCCATTGTCACATAAGAATACGAGAAATATGTATCAAGTTAACAGATTTCTGCTAGGGGTACTATACTGATCTGCATACATGCTTAACCGACTTTAACAAAAAGAAAGATCTCAATTCGGTGCGACATTTTAAGACGAATGACGTGATAGTTTTACTAAATGGTAGGTTCCTAGTATGCAAGAGGCCGTCTGGGTTGGTAACACTGCTTTGTCTATTTCTGCCATCAAGCTGCAGTGTGTAAGCGCTGTTGTGTTCCGGTTGAAGAACATTAAACCAGTAAAATTACTGGGTATTATGAGCTTACCAACTTATGTCTTGGTGTGAGGAGCGCAGGCCAGTGCCATGCAGTGTTTTTTAATTCAGAGTTATTTGTGGTGTTGCTTCTGTTTATAGGTAAGCGTGGCACTTACCATCAGGTGAGTGACCAGCGGGCTTAACATAAGTGACTCGAGGTAATTCGTTGTCTTGTTTTGTCGGGAAGAACCAGATTTATCTAGTTGTCTCTATACGTCTATCTAAGCTAACATGCTATGCCAACCCCGTATTTACGCCATGACGAAATGTTGCCGCCTCATTTTCTCGTGATGTCTCTATATCTCTTACTATTCTGTTACAATATGAACACATAATTGTCGATATTGACAAAATTTTCTCTATTGTGCGTGACATATCGCGTCGGCATATGGTAAAGGTATTGGTCGTTACGTCATTTAGTGTTATAAAAAAAATAATCATGGGTTTACCGTCCATTTTAAAACAATACATACATACATACGCACTCACACCTGTAATCCCAGAAGGGGTAGGCAGAGGTGTAACCAGTACACCCACATATCGCCGAGCGTATCTCCGTCCCACGAAACAATATCTAGCTCTTTATTGAACAGACTAATTTATTTGTGATATTATCGTTCCTTACTCATATACGTTTGAATCTTATTAATATCCTAACCGCTTAAAACCCCTCGACGTCCATTAGAAAAAGATCTGTAATATTTCAACGGTTCAACAGATCATCTCTATTCAACCGGCGTTAAAACAAAAATCGCATTTAAATCGGTCCATTCGCTTGGGCACTAGGTACGCCCTGCAGCAAGGTGGAGCGATGACCTGCGGAAAGCGGCGGGCAATGACTGGATACAAAGAACCAAAAGTCGAGCCCAATGGTGTGAATTGGGAGAGGCCTATGTCCAGCATAAATATAGGCTGATGATGATGACTTTCAGGCACTCCGATACTTGAGACACACAGACAAAGGGATCAAACTTATAACACCCCTCTTTTTTGTCGGGGGTTAAGTATTAGTTTCTAAAAAAAAATCTAGTTGTAACGTAAATAATAATCTAGTTGTGATATAAAGGTGCGTCCACACTTCCTTTACATTTCACTGCACCGAGAGGTGTGACTGTCATACGCACTACGCACTTATTACGCTAATGTTTAAACTATGACATTTTGCCGTAAATTAAAACAAAAAAAAACTTATTTTAAATGAAATGTCACGACGAAATGTTACGGGCTCTCACAGTGGAACGCTCCGTGACAGGTCAAAACATCTGACAATTGTCCACTTGAGTGTTTGGAACGCATGTTTGTCCTAATCATGCCTCTCACACGAAGTGTCTCAAATGAAGACGCATTTTATTTTTTATTGGCAGATCCCAACGACTACATCATAGTCGCTATCGAAGCAGCACTTTCCTCATCCAATCCGAATCGCAATAATAATACGCGACCCTGACATAGGACACGCCTGCGAGTTCGAAGAACTCCCACAACTGACCGTCGCCACAATGATGTGCAGAGGCGGCCCTAAACTATACTCCCCAGCGATTGCTCAAGCTGAGGTCTGAGCCTTCTATAAGGCGCCTCTGTGCTTAATCGTACATTGTACATATTTCTGGCTAGAGCGCCATAAGCGCCGGCTTTATTGTCAGATGAAGCTGTAAAAGTAATATAAGCTAACAGCACAAATTCATTCGAAAAAAAGACGCATTTTAACAGGACAAAATTAGTGGTACATGCGTGACGTGAATGTCAAACACTGTCGCGTGCTCTATATGCTAATGTCACTTTCATCAGCACATTCTAGAAAGTGATCTCCATTCAGCTGTATTATTGGTTTCGCTCGTTACATATAAAAATTTACTAAACCATTAGATTACCCATATTTATATGGGACTACACCGCAGCTAAACTCTATCGAGTGAATTTTTTTCCTACAAATCGGTGTACACTTGGCGGAGAAATCGATGTATATATAAAAAAAACAAAAAAAGCGCCGAATTGAGGACCACCTCCTTTTTTGAAGTCGGTTAAAACGAGAATTCACCTTCTGGATTTCAGTTTGACAGCATCCATGGCACTGTGGGTAAGTAACCGGCTGTGAGACCATAGCCTATGGTTTTTGGTGTGACTTTCTTATTTCAACGTGTCATATATTATTTAGTAAGTAGCATTTACTCAGGGATGGTGAAACCGGTGCTAATAGTACTAAATGCTTAACATTTTTAGCACAAGTTAAGCCGGTAGTTTGATTTTTGCATGAAAAGAATAAGTCTAATCAGAATGAAAATATTGATTGTCTTATTATAATTAGTTAAATATGTATATATATATATATATATTATAATAATTATATATACTAATTATATATATAATAATTATATATACTAATTATATATATATATATAATTAGTATATATAATTATTATAATTAGTTGACTGCCTCGGTGGCGCAGTTGTAATGCGTAAGCGTTACGATTGAGGTCAACGCTGAGATCTCGGGATCGATCCCCGAGTCGGGTAAAGTGGTATTGGGTTTTTCTATTACGATATGCTCAGTATCAGCCCGGAGTCTGGAATTTGTGCCCGGTATGGCAATAGGCTCGCCCCCTATCACATAAGGGACGGAAATACGCTCGGCGAAATGTGGGTGTACTGGTTACACCTCTGCCTACCCCTTCGGTGATTACAGGCGTGAGTGCGTATGTATGTATGACTGACACACGTAGTAAAGTCCTCACGTTCGTTCCTACAGCAAATCGTCCTAAAAGCTTGTCCATAAGCTATTGTGACTGTCAGGTAAATGTGTTAATTGACTGATAAAACATGGAGTTACAGGTTGTTTACGTGTTTAATCATTTTTACTATTCATCGAACCGCGCAGACTGGCACAGCGTGTTATCAAAGAAAAAATATTGTACCATGTCAGTAGTAAAATAAATGATTGTTAAATTGGCTGTTGAATATTTTACATGTAAGGATATCAATTATACCTACATTACTCGAACAAATCTTTTACTTGATTGTAAAAGAGAATTTTCTCACAGAATTATCAACAAATATCATAAACAAAGAACCTACCTTACAAAATTGTATACTTCAGATTATATTATACTTAGTCAAATAATTCTAACTATAACTAAACATTCCCTAACGATACAACCCACCACCGATAATAGGCAGGTAGGTAGGCTTTTATTGGTAGGTACGAACAAAAAGAAAAAGTATCAAAACAACGAAAGTCAATTACAACCCGGCTCTGAAAATAAACTCATCCTAGATGACAAGATAAACACTGTACAATACAATAAAAACACTTAAGTACGCATTAAATTGTAGGAAGTAAGTACAAAGGCTTTTACGTCCGAGATTTTATCGATTAAAACTGATGTTAACTTATATAAATGTCACACGTTTAAAAAGTGATTCATCATTGTTATTCCATTTCTGGTTAATGGACTTTAGTTTTATGGTGTACTAGCTTTTTCTCGTGGCTCCGTCCCAATTTTTTTCTCTTTCCGGATTAAATGTAGCCTATGACCTAAACCACGTTATGATCTACCTATGTGCTAAATTTCATCCAAAACCATTTCAGTCGTTAGTGTGATTATTTTATCTTAGCACGGCCAAGCGACTTCATTGAACCTGATGTTATATTTTTTTGTATTACCTTAAATGAGCATGTCGCTTGCCTGACAGTTAGCGCCAAGCCTGCCCATAAATAGAAGCAACGCCAAACACAACTTTGAATTATAAAATCACCCTGAGACACAAGTTTTTAAGTCTCATAATACTCAGTAATTTCGCTGGCTTCAATATCCTTCAAAGCGAAACACAACAGTGCTTACACACTGTTGCTTGGCGCAAACGAGGGATCTAGCACCTTATAAAAGTAAGTATACTTAGTCCAAATATAATGTCAAGAGGCATTGTGTCCCTCGGTGGGCAAAATTATGCCGGCCTGAGGTTATTGGATACATTGGCTGACTCCGGAACACAGCTTGACTGAACAAGCCACTATCGCGAATTTTCCACTATGTGAACGGTGGTCGTATCCAGTTGAGTACAAAAATGATCAAAAAATAATAAATAAAAAAATAGTACTCACCAGCTATTGATTGAATAAATATCCAAATCACAATCACACAAACTTCAAATAAATTACTGTTAAACCAATAAAGTATATTTGAGGGAATGGTAAGAGTATGACGGGTACAAATGCGTGTGTCAGATCATGCCAAGGGTATCATGCCCAAAAATCGATGTATATTGTATTGGAGAGCCCATGGTCTCACTACTAAGGATGCTCAATACCGGAGGATGTGAAAAACCGTCGCAGTTAAGTAGAAAAACCGATCCTGGCACCAACAGGGAGAAACAAAAATATACTATCTAAAGGTTCTTTTAAAAAAACTCTGCATCCTCTTTAAGAATGCCACGTACTTCACACAAGTATTTTGAAGTAAAATAATTACAGATTACAATTAACTTGAGGTAATTATCGAACCGGAGTGAATGTGTTAATTGTATAATTATACATACGTGCAGGCGTTAGTGGTTGTTCTCCCGTAATTAAGTGAGATAATAAGACCAAACGAAACTCCTACGCAAACAACGCTACAATGGTCGATAACTTTATTTAATTCCAGCCGAAGTTAATTTATTTTTTCATATTCTTAATTTATTTAACACCTTCTTCATAGACAGCATCCATGGTGCTGCAGGTAAATGCGTTTCGTACGGTGAGTGAGATCTCCGGAGTCTTAAATTCCCCTCCCCTTCCCAATTGCCGGCCTATGCAATAAAAATAAAATAAAAAAATGGCTGTTTGTGATACGAGAGTTAGTGGGTTTTATCCTGCACCGAGGTAAATGCTTGTGTCTTCTTCTTCTTTCACTGGCTCATATCTCTCAACCCAACCCAAGGTCAACCCCTCTGGGGAGAAAACACCCAGACCCGAAACAAATATTTGTGGATCACACAAATATTTTCTCTCGGTGCGGGAATCGAATCTGCGGCCTCGCGCTTCACAGCCGGCTACTCGCCGATTGTGTCATGGAGGCTGTCTAAATGTAAATGTTTGTGAGATCCACATATATTTATTTCGAGTGTTTTGAGACCGAAAGTCCTTCATAGTTCCTGATACGCACGTCACTAGACGCGTGTATTTTCAATGTTTCATTTTTATTTTTAAATGCTTCAAAATAAAATTTTCTTTCATAACCCACAGTTCTTCACTTGCTTTAAAAAGCTCTATAGATTCACTTTGTAATAAGCTTCAACATTTTGTCTTAATATTTTTATCCAATTTTTGTAGGACTATTTACAATTGTTACGCTAATATTTTCTTTTTTAAAGAACCTATTAAATGACTAGAATAAATTGAACGATTTGTATAAAATATTTTAAATATGATTCTTATCGGTCACTGATGTCACTCTTCAATTAATTAGGGCTGACTTAGATATCATGTGGTACCAAACCAATGAAGCATAACAATATTAAAGGCAAAGTAAATGTGATCAATCTACTCAAACCCTCCGACTATAAAATATCAGATTACAGTTGAAAAAAATACTAAACCAATATCTAGTTAAGCTGTGAAGAATGTCGCGTGCAATCATGTAAATGTCATATTTTTGATAATACATACACTGCGCATAGGGCAAGATTTTGCGAGTTATTCGATATAGACTGTCACGACATCTGTATTTTAAAAATATTAGGATAACTTAGCAGTTATCAAATAACTCACAAAAGTCTTGGACAAAAGCTTGGAGCAAAGACTTGGATAAAAGCTAGCTTTTCCCGCCGCTCTGCCCGCGTAGCTTTAGTTAGAGGGAAAACGTTATTTTATGTACGTATGCAATTTTCCACAAAATAGGACTATTTCAACAACGGATCTATAATTTTTAACTACGGAGTGTCCCAGATATCTATATTGAAGTCAATTGGCTTTAAAACAAAGAAAAATACAATGGTGGGCACTTTTTTCTATGCGAACATCGGGTCTACCATTTTTGACTACGGGGCATCCCAGATTCAAATAATTATCTGTAGCATACAATTTTAATGTCGATTGACTACGCAATCGATATCTAGGGAGCACCGTGGTCATAAATCACAGTAAAATACATACTATGTTAATATGGGATAATTAAGCTTTCTAATAGTGAAAGTATTTTTAAAACGGTTTAGTTGTTTCAGGGATTAGGTCTAAAACAAATTGATTACAAAATCGATATCTATAAGGCCCTGTGGTTACAAATCGCAGTAAAATATAGCCTATATTACTCAGGGATAGTGCAGCTCCATAATAGTGAAAGATTTTTTAAAATCGGTTCTGTAGTTCGAAAAATTATCCATACATACAAACAAACAAATATTTCCTCTTTATAATATAATAGGGTAGATAATTAATCTGCCTTTTTAAAAATCGAACTAAGTATATTCAACAAAGGCGCCGCCCAAATCTGTCAATTTGAAAATCGAACAAAGAGTATTTGACAATAGTGCCGCCCAAATCTGAAAATTATCTGTTGACGCCAAATCTTGTTCTTATATGAATACGATTTACGTTTTTTATGGATGTAATATGAGAAATCTCATAAGCTGCTACAGGCAAGACTACTTTTTACAAGTTATATATATAGACTGACTGCAATGAGATTGCAATGAAAAATCAATTGATCTGTTCTTTTTTATTCGGAATGTAGTGGCTTTGGATTAAGTATAGATAAGAAGTATGATTTTCAAAATGTGATGGGAAAAATGAAAACGTATTAAAATATGCACAACTATCATAAACAAAAAAAAATACTTAGTATCATCATAAGCATCAGCCTAGACTTGTCCACTGCTGAACATACGCCTCTGCCAACGTACACCTTTGATGTCAACCTTTGACTCTGCATCATTGCCCGCCGCTTTCCGTAGGTCATCGCTCCACCTGACAGCAGGGCGTCATACCCTACGTTTACATAAACTCCACTAAGGAACTCATACACCCTGTACGTATCACGAAACCATATATTTTCAAATCAAAGAAATTATCCCAACGTGGTAATGGATCGCGATATTCTTCATTCAGCCCCTCAACCGACAACGACTAGGTGGTAGGTCCCTCGTATGTGAGAGGCCGTCTGGATAGGTACCTCGTTGTCTATTTCTGCCGCTAAACAGCAGGGTGGAAGCATGGTTGTGTTCCGGTTTGAAGGATATTTAAGTCAGTGAAATGACTGGGTATTTTGCAAATACTTTAATGTATACTACTAGACAGGCTGTTTAGAAGTAAAATTAAATCACATAACGCGGGAGTTTGACAGCTCATAAACAGGGAGCACGATAGGGGTACTAGTTGAGAGTAAGCGAGATAGTAATATTGAGTTACGGTCAATTGACCGCAACTTAGTGGTACAATTTCTATGTACCGCGCAGCTTGTTTAGTAGCATACATTAAAGTCTTTGGTATTTTGAGACTTAACATTTTATGTCTTGGGTTCTCATTGGTGTTACTTCTGTTTATTGGCAGTCTGCTTGTCTCGTCATGAGCGCTAATAAAAATCTAAATTAAATACACCAAGGAGGTCTTTAAATACAATCTTACAATCAATAAATTGTGGCTTATTAGCAGACACAGCATGTAATATAGTGGAGATGTATGAGACATGGTTGATTAATGGGACGCGGAGACGAGCCCTGATCTCGCTCAATAATATATGAGTTACCCACCTGCAATACAAATATGCTCCAATGATATTTATGTGCTGATATTATCGTGTAATTTCATCTTGTGAAAATATTATGGCTAACAAAATGTGGATGGAAATCTGATAAAATAAGCATTACATTTATAGGTGCTGCTTACAATGAATTGACCATATTTTGTAGCTATAATAATGAAAATAGGCTTTGATAATAATAAACTGTTCTGACCACAGGACATTTTGGCTTATGGCTAGCATATTCGTGAGTGGTAGAGCCACGCTGTAGACAATTTTATCTACAGCACGAATGGGCCGGCTCGACCGGGCTACCACTACCTCACAAATCGACGTAAAGTAACGGCTTCCTGCTGCGTTTCATACAGTGAGTGAGATATCCCGAGGCCGAAATCTCCTTCCCCTTCTCAATCCCTTAATTATTTATTTTCTTTAAAATCGGCAACGCGCTCATTAAACTTCTGGTATTATGGGCATACAAGGGCAATGGAGGTCACTTACCATCAGGAGATTCATTTGCTCGTTTGCCGGCCTGTGCTATAAAAAAGTAATAACTGATTATTCGTAGGTCGAATAGAACCATATCATAAAAACGGTATCATAAAATTCAAATGTCATAAAAATACTGACTAGTATTTTAGTATCAATGATCACAAAACTTAAAGCTGCGTATTTGCTATTCGTATAATCCATGACCACGGCTAATCCACATTGGCGGTTTTTTTTTAAATTGAACTTTTATTATGTATTAACGTATTTTCAATGGAGTATTTGAATAAATATTATTTATTAAATGAAGAGTATTTATTAATATATTGTATTTAAAAAAACATTGAGCTAATAATGCTACATAAGTATGGATTAGCAGTTCCACTCGAGTAGGAAGATACGATTTTCAAAAGATATACACCGTTTAAATGGTATCTATTTATTAGAATTAAGTATTTTAATAAGCAAATCAATAAAAAAAACTTCTATGCATAATCAATATACTTAAAATTTACAGAAGGGACATTTTTATCGTAGTATTAAGTAATAAAACGTAATAAAAGCTCCACAAATCATGTCACAAAATTCACATAAAAACAAAATGCACAATCTCGACATAATCGTAAAATCCACAATCACCAATTGCACCAATAAAATATTACAAAAACATCCAATTACAATAAAACGGGCAAATAAATGCCGATACTGTAGAACGAGCATATCCTTTTAGGCTTTCCTTAACTATCCAGGCTAAAACTAGAACCCACGTACCTATAGTCGGGTACTTGTTTTCGACGACCGACGGTATATAAGCTAGGCAATGCTTTCAGCCCTGACATTGTCCCGGCTGGTCTCAATCCCTTGACAATGATCAGGTGTACTTTATTGTTGATACTTGCGATTGGTGCGCAATGTGACACACGCGTTTTGGAAAAATTTACAGGCGAAAACGCGCGCCAAAAACGGCTTTTGTGTGAGTATGCTCTTGTTTTGATTTTAGTACATAAGTTCAATTAATATTTTTAAATAATTGAAATATATATTTATATTTACGTTTCAATATTTATTTGAACAAACATTCAGATTACACGACGTAATTAATCGTTATAAAGCATTAATTTACCAATCAAAAAAATATAGAATATTAGTAACTGTATATTGTTTTCTATATTGAGAGATAAATAAACTTAAATTATTTATCATTATTTATTTATTTTTAATTTACATTAACATTATTTATTTGAATATAATAAGTCTTCTACTTACTCGTAGAATATACCTTAATAATTTAACACTTTACAATTTGTATAAACCAAATGGTCTGGGTGTTGTGGGACCGCAAGTCCCTCGTAGTTCCTGATACCCACGATACAGGTTTACCTAGTGTGGGGTCAGGACTATGTGTGTGACTGTTGGGTGTATTTATTATATATATATCATTTAAAATTAACCTTTGATTCAAAACAACATTACAAGTTTTAGGTCTTGCGTTAGTTGTTTAGAATGCTAATAGCATTGTCTCATTATGACTAGATCTTATTAAGATTTTAATTAAAACAAACGCACTTAGTAATTTCAAAATAAATTAAAGTCACTTTAGTAGATTTAAGATTCGATTAAATATTTAATCAGTTTTCTTAATTAAATATCTGCCTCATATGTTTAATTAAAGTTTCACAAAACTTTGTTGCACTTTTTAAATTATTTTTTAATGAAATACAGCGAATTGGAATTGCAAAATAATTAGACGAATAACAATAATTGTACATTAACCGAAAAAATACAGAGCAAAACAATAAAAATTACGTATGTTCAGAAAGCTTAGCTTCAATTAGTTGAAACGCCTGGTATTATGTAGGATTTTAATAATACATTTATGTGTAACTTTAATTTCTGCTCTGGCATCTATATAAATAAAGCACTTGATAACATATTAAACCCCTGCTTCTCTTTAATTTATAGAAAAATACTCAATTTTCAGTTAATATTTTATTGAATACGTATTACTTTACTACTTGAATACTTTTTAAGATAAATAATAGTTTTTTTCCATGTTATCTGCATCCTACATAATAAATAAAACTAATTAGGTAGATCTTACCCAAATGTTACAGATAGTCATGAAAGTCTTTCTTGAAATTTAGCAGTAAAAATAATGGTTTTATAGATTCCATATTCAATGGACTGCCTCGGTGGCGCAGTTGTAATGTGCACGCAGTACGACTGCTGTGCTGAGTTAAATTGATATTAGATTTTTCTATGATGAAATGCTTAGTATCGGCCCGGTGGCGTCTGGAATTGTGCCCGGTATGGCGATAGGCTCGCCCTCTATCACATCATGTACTGACTACCCTACCGGGAGTTACAGGCCTGAGTGCGTATGTACATATGTATATTGAATATAATTTCGCTTAATATATTCGTGATACCAGTATCCAAATATATTTAGCCATTGTGAAGATAAGCGTGTACAAACGAAATATTTTCGATTCTTAATTAATTCTCGCGATTCCGTCCTCGTGAGTCTTTTTCTAATTCAAAGATATCATAGCTTCCTAATAGTGAAAGCATTTTCATAATCAGAATAATTGTTTCAGCGAATACCCCAAACTAAGGATTGCAATCCCACGGTGTTTTCAATCTCGCTAGATTTTTGTTAGATTTACAATTTATGAAACTAAGTAAACATAGCTTTAATATATAGTACCCCTTTTTTATTACCTATTTTCTAGTGTATTGGTTTTATATTTATGTACAATTCGGCCAAAGAGTTCTAGACAACCAAATAAAATATGGGTAATGAACATTCACAATATGTCGTAAATATTTTCAATACAGACTGCCAGTTGTAATGCGTACGCGTTACGATTGAGGCCGACGCTGAAGCCTCGGGTTCGATCCCCGGGTCGGGTAAAGTGGTATTAAGTTTTTCTATTACGAAATGCTCAGTATCAGCCCGGAGTCTGGAATTTGTGCCCTGTATGGCGATAGGCCCTATCACATAAGGGACGGAGATACGCTCGGCGAAATGTGGGTGTACTGGTTACACCTCTGCCTTCCCCTTCGGGGATTACAGGCGTGAGTGCGTATGAGTGCGTATGTATTTTCAATACATAAAAACTATTTATAGGTGTAGGTATGTCAATATTAGAACACAATAGAGTTATTATCGGCGAAATTTGGGTGTACTAGTTACACCTCTGCCTACCCCTTCGGGGAATACAGGCGTGAGTGCGTATGTATGTAATAGAGTTATCATTAATAGAATAAAGGAACATTTTATTTGAAAGCTAAAATAATTACTACTCGTATTCTATAACATTGCGACCGCACTCATATGGTTCGATAAGCCATTCAACTGTCTTGGAATTGCATTATTGTACATACCCACCCCCAAGCAGTTGATGTTCCATAAATCGCGAAATACGTGTTTGCTTATTTATATTAAGTGTACTCCTACGAAGTTTCAGTAGTCACATTGTCTTATTAATATTTTTTCTCCATACAAACTTTCATTCCTTGTTTTATCCCTTTAAGGGATGACTGTGTTCTTAGTGCATTAAAGGAACCTTTGTGCAAAATGCTGTGCGTTGATCAGTAAGTCAGTCAAAATAAGTAGTTAAAATAAGTAGAACATTATAAAGCGGTAAAGTTTGTTCGTAGTAAAAAGGTATTCGGCTAATATAGATTCAAAGACACTATAAAGGTGCGTTGTGAAGCGATCCTGGACTGGTCTACTTCACTATAAGCATAAGATATAATTAAATGAAAAAATATTTTTATTACTATTTTAATCACAGTTAATGTCAACCGAGAAGCATTAAGAATGTATTCAAGTAGCTTCTTTCAACTGTAATGAGTCGTTTAAGCTCGTAAAATGGTTGCGAAGTGGCGCCTCAACACAGTGGCTAACATTTAAATGCACGCAACTTATATTACAGAAGTCAGTAAGGTCGACGATCCCAAATAAACTAGTTCATACCGCAGATATTCTTTGAGTTTTGCTATTCGTTCTTAGTAACAATGTAATGAAAGACAATATTGGGCAGTTGCGGTCAACATTTTCAGTCGTACCTAGAAAATATACGTTCAGGCATCTAAAATGTTAAAGTATTAAATTATAATATTTATAATAATTAAAGTTAAATAACTATTATATTTCCCCATAGTGGTTAATATCAGGCAGGCGGCCGGTCCTAAAAACTACAGGCCAAAACTTTCTGTAACATGTGTTAAAAAGCATGTAGCGCTGACTCCACTGCGAGTGGGATAGGGGCAAGTCGATGAACATTAAAGTTAAATATTTTGTTTCTATATATAACACTAGCTTTTGCTCGCGGCTCCGCCCGCGTGAACGGCCTATTCCGGGAAAAAGTCTTATATAGCCTATAGTATTCCTCAATAAATGGGCTATCTTACACTGAAAAAAATTTTCAAATCGGACCAATAGTTCCTGAGATTAGCGCGTTCAACCAAACAAACTCTTCAGCTTTATATATTAGTATAGATTTTATTAATTAACATTTTTATCTTACTTTTCCGTGTTCCGACCCTTAGTGCGATACAGGGTCGCAGTAGAATAAGGAACAATGCAGCGCTATAACCGATTTACATCTCTAGTTTTCATGGTAAATATGACACATTAAAAAAAAAACTTATTGACGGTAAATGCAGTGGTCCATACCGACTCAAAATATTTAATAATTAATAATGGACGTTTCCATATTACAAATACTGTTAATAATGTAAAATAAAAAGACAACAAATAAACAATTTAGTGTAATTGCCTAGTGTATTTGACGATGCTATGTATGTTATGTATACATTAGTTGATATGATTTTTATACATAAGTTTCTTTATTTTGTACTGACTTGTCATAAGCGCTATTTTAATTGCCTACATGATTAATAAAACTATTTCATTTCACGTACAAACAGATTGACAATTCAAAGCAGTGTTTGCATTATATGCAGAATATATTTGAATGAACTATCGATCCGACAAACAAACGCTCATACATATTCGGATGGATGTCGTAAGGATTAATCTCCGCATTCTGTAAGTTACGGACACGCTTACCCCTTTGTAAGGTAACAAATATGGAACCGTATTCAACTGTCAAGTCAACATTACACAGACAGAAGGCACATCAGATCCTTATCAAACTAATTTTATAAAGAGAAAATATATGTGTATGTTTGTCAAGGTTTAAACAGACGACCGGGTTGATATGAGAACTTAAAACTGCGTCTCCATTTGTGACATTTCGCCGCATCTAGAATTGTGAATGTGACAACAAGTGGTAGCGCCACGTCTGGTATTGATGGTGTCCATAGGCGGTGGTGATACCATCAGGTGAGGCGCTTGCTCCGTTGTCTTCGCTTATATAAAAAAAAATTGTAGACAGTTTTGTCTACAGCATGAATGGGCCGGCTAGTCCGGGTCGTTACCACTATCTCACAGAAAACCGACGTAAAGTAGCAGCTTGCTGTTGCGGTTCGTACGGTGTGTGAGATATCCGGAGACCCAAAAGCCCCTCTGCTTCCCATCCCTTAAATATCCCTTACCTTTAAGGTCTGCAACGCGCCCATGACTTTTGGTATTGTGGGTGTACATGGGCGGTGGAGATCACTTACCATCAGGTAACCCACTTGCTTGTTTGCTAGCCTATGCAATAACAAAAAACATTTTGATCCTATAGAATACATTGCTGGTGGCCCATGTAATAGCAAATAACGTCACATCAATTTATCTATGGTACGAGAAGGTGAACCCTGCCATTAGGCCGGGATAACGCCAAGAGTCTATATTGCTGGTGGAAGGGAACCAAATATTTTTTTACTTGACTGGATGGTGACCATCGTACACATGGTCAAAAATCCGCTATAGTGGTTCGTTCAGGCGAGTCGTGTTCAGGACGCGGCCAGTATTAGTGGTAGTGTGTCCCCTACAAGATGGTAGGTAACTCGTATGCGAGAGGTCGTCTGGATTGGTACCACCGCTTTGTCTATTTCTGCCGCCAAGCAACAGTGTGTAAGCACTGTAACACAACAGTTTGAAGGACATTGAAACCAGTGAAATTACTGGGCAGTATGAGACTTAAAATCTTATGTCTCGGGATGACGAGCGCAGTCCAATGCAATGTAGTACTTTCTGGTTCTGTTCATGAGCAGGCGTGGTGCTTACCATCAGGCGAGCGATATGCTAATTTCTTCACTCAATCTAATAAAAAAAAACTTCAGGCCAGCATAATTCTACTAATCGTTGAGGGACACAATGTCTCTTAGCGGTAGACATTTTATACTGCACTGTACTCTGGTCCAGTTTATTGTCAAAAGAGCTTTTATCCAAAGAGGTATCCCATATATAATATCAGCGTAAATGCAAAATCTAGATACGTACAAGAATGTCCGGTATTGCGATAGGCTCGCCCCCTATCACATCATGGGACGGAGATAAGCTCGGCGAAATGTGAGTGTACTGGTTACACCTCTGCCGACCCACCCGGGGATTACAGGCGTGAGCACGTATGTATGTATGTATTTAAAATAAAGCATCTATGCGTAACATTGGCCCTGCCTTAAGTACTAGTACGTAGGACGCTGCGTGGGTCATTAAATTTATTTTTAGACCATTTACTGCCTCTGTGAGACTGACTTATCGATGATAGTCAAATAATTAGAGCTTACGCATCTTTATGCCAGCAATAAAGGGATTTATGTTGTAGTTTTTTTATTGTTGGTCATCTCGCGATTTTTCTTTTGGTTGCGGTGATCAACTGTATGTATGTCATATGTATGTTATGTCAACTGTATATTCGGCGAAGTCAATGCAATGTTATTCTCAAGAAAAATATTTTTCCTTATTGCTAGATATGAATTATGGCGAAAAACTATCATACTTTCGAAATACATCAACATGATACATTTATTTTGAAATAATGCTATTCTATGTGCCTTTGCGCTTTTTTATTCTAAAATGTAAGCATTTTTAACCGACTTCAAAAAAGGAGGTTCTCAATTCAGCTTGCTTTTTTACTGTCTCGGTGGCGCAGTTGTAATGCGTATGCGTTACGACTGAGGCTGACGCTGAGGTCTCGGGTTCGATACCCGGGTCGGGTAAAAGACTTATTGGGCTTTTCTATTACCAAGAAGCTCAGTATCAACCCGGAGTCTGGAATTTGTGCCCAGTATGGCGATTGGTTCGCCCCCTATCACATCAAGGAACGGAGATACGCTCGGCGAAATGTGGTTGAACTAGTTACACCTCTGCCTACCCCTTCGGTGATTACAGGCGTGAGTGCGTATGAGTATGAGTATTTTTTTATTAATAAACAAATACACAATCACACACAGTCCTGACCCCACGTTATGTCTTGTTTCGTGAATATTAGGAACTACAAGAGACTTTCGGTATACCATTTGTATTAATGTAGATTGGCAAACTTCACATATGTTCGAAATTCTTATGGAGAACTACTCAGGTATGCAGGTTTCCTCAAGATGTTTTCTTCACAGTTAAAGCAATCTATAATAATTAACAATTAATATATACGTTACAAATAAAAGTAAGAGGCATCGAAATAAGATGACAAGAAACGTAACTCAAACAAAAAAATTACCCCACCAAAACTCTGTGCAAAGGGGCGGGGCTATAAAAGTATGTGTTCATTCATTAATTCATAAAAATGTATAAATGATCTTAATATGTAATTTTTTTTTAAAAGAAATTTAATATTTAGTCATTAACTTTTAAGAAATAAAGTTGATTTTAAACGTTAATTAATTTTTGTTGCGTATAAGAGTGTTCAGAGCCGTATTGGAGCCGTATTTTTGGCAAATTCATATGAGAGTTATCGTTCTAGTTATCTTATTTCGAAGGTTAGAGGTGTATGTATGCTCTTGAGGCTGATTTCGATCCTGCGAAATTCGTCTCGACAGTCCGTACCACTCCCCGCTGAGCTATCACTGCTTTAGAGCAATAAAACTTTGAATATTTTTATGTATATTATATGAGAGTTTCTGCGTAACAAATCTAGGCTGTTTTTTAAAGAAAATTCTGATTTTTATTATAAATTGTTAAATAAATCTTGTCTATTTCAGTCTACGATGAAGATGGCAACTTGGTGAAGACATACAAGAACCCCTATCTTCAAGATCTGGCTCTTCATGTGGAGAAATTCCCATTTTACGGCAACTTTATAAACCCGTTCTTTGCATTTATTCGTGTAAGTATACTCGTATGCTAATAGTATGAATGAAAAGTGTTATAGTGATAGTGGGTGTATTTATTTATTCAGTTACTTATTATTAGAATTCCTGATTCAGTAATAATTATAATGAAATATAGCTTTATCTGTACTGCAGCGCTGCTTTTTTATTGTAATTAGTGCGGCGAACAGTAGCTGCTTTAGTTACATCTCTACCCCTTCGGGTATGGATATGTTGTTAGTCATTTTAAGGCATCAGTTTCACAATCAAAATTGTTCATCCAATATTTACAACACGTAAGCATTATTAATGTCCTAAAACCTTATATCTATATGCAAATATCAATTCGTTAAAGGTGACCGGAAATAGGTAACATTTGAAAACATTTGCATAATTATAAGCCTTACCTCAATTGAGCCTCACCTATCACCTTACTAATAACGCAACACATAATGTGTTTTGGTTCATAACACCTTGGGACGAGTATTTCATTCAGCTTTCGCACAGATGCAAACACGGTAGAGCCACCATGTAAACACTTTTGTCTACAGTACACAGTTGTCTCCTTGGTGGAGAACAAAAGCAAAAGCCAAACAACTTCGCTCATACAATAGGTAATCTGTCATATTGCCTAAATTGATTTCATAAATAATGTGTTTTTTTTTGTTTAACCATAATATATTATAATACTAACATTACTATAATATCACTGTACTAATAGTACTGCTTCCCTATTTCATATTATAGTTTCATATATAATGTTAGCTGGGTCCACCTATAACTAGGCGAGCAGTAACATACGATTTATTTTATACCATCTTTGTTAGCTAGTTGCTGTATCGTCTGTTATCGGTGGATCAAATATAACTATGAATGAATAAAAATAATAATAATAATAATAATAATAAATACACCCAACAGTCACACCCATAGTCCTGACCCCACACTAGGTTAAGCCTGTATCGTGGGTATCAAGAACTAAGAGGGACTTGCGGTCCCACAACACCCAGACCCGAGACAAATATCTGTGGATCAGACAAACATTTGTCAAGGTGCGAGAATCGAACCCACGGTCTCACGCTTAGCAACCGGCTACTCGCCCGCTGCGCCACGGAGGCTGTCCAAATAAAAATTAACAATATGAATACCATCTGGTGATCTACGTGTTCGTTTGCCGACCTCTGCTTAAAAAACATGATTTACAATGATCCCGCAGGATTATAAAATCAGAAATTCTGGAGCAATACTTCAACATCCCTTATATCCCTATATCTTCCTACTTGTTCTGAAATGGCAGCAGATGTTTAATTTCCTAATCAGGCCACTTCTGTTAAAACACTCCCATACCAATTTAGATAACTTATTTATATAATAGGTAATTTGTTTATTTGTGTAAACTAAATTCCAGGCTTCATATGGTGGATCTCTAGCTGCGTTTGCAATCCCAGTATCAAGTGAAGTGGTAGAACACATACAGAACGATCCAGTGTACCAGCACAAGCTCGTTTTAGCTCCAAAGAAAGACCCGATTATAGCTCCTAACTCTGTTTGTGAAGGAAAGCGAGCGCAGATACCTTCGAAGAACTGCAATAATTTCTTGAACTGCTGGGATGGTTGGGCGTTCGAACAAGAATGTCCTGAAGGGTTGTTGTTCTCGAGGGAAGGGTTCTGCGACTACGCTCATAATGTAGATTGCAGGAATAGAGAAATAAGTAAGTGTATATATTGATATTTAAATATTGTGAAGCATATATATATGACTGCCTCGGTGGCGCAGTTGTAATGCGTACGCGTTACGACTGAGCCTGACGCTGCGGTCTCGGGTTCGATCCCCGGGTCGGATAAGAGTGATATTGGGTTTTTCTATTACGAAAAGCTCAGTATCAGCCGGGAGCCTGGAATTTGTGCCCGGTATGATAGGCTCGCCCCCTATCACATCATGGGACGAAGATACGCTCGGCGAAATGTGGGTGTGTTGGTTACACCTCTGCCTACCCCTTCGGGGATACAGGCGTAAGTGCGTATATGTATTATTAGGTTTTTTTAAATGTATACATTGTAAATATTTTCACGTATAACATAATTTGTTTCATCGTGCCTACTTCACGCTTTATATCGGACAATTTTACTATAATGCTGAAAAATAACTCAGCGCGATTGGAGTAAGTCAATCTGTCCTCTATGACTCTCTTCATGTCGGACTTTAGTTTCTGAGAAGGCTTGCACGCTGATCTAAGACTGTCCATTAATGGCAAAATGGTTTGTAAAAGATTAATTAATTGCCCGACTAACTCAATCATCCCATATCGCAGCAGGAAAATCCACTGTGTAAAAAATATTGCAAAATTAGAAGCAAAACGGTGACTAAAGCGAGTAGGCCTCGCTGTATTGTATGTTATTTGTTTAGAAAACACCTACATTACGAGTTCACACAATACATAACATGTTGTGATCGCCAAACAAATTGTGCAAATTCGTGGCATCTTAGAACACATGTCGTCATGTTGGAAATGTCAAGTGGGTTATATAAAATAGCCGGCAGGCAAGTGTTACGTAAAATACCTGTCTGACCTTTGTGTTTTATATTGTATTGGGGCTTTAACACTTCTGGTTAATCCTTTATTTATGCACCTTAAATGAAGGGGCAAATTTATTTTATTAATCACGGTATTTTACCCGTTCATAAAATAAATGCTTTATCTATTTTAGTTCACGCACCTGAGGTATCAAAACCCCAACCAGTGCTGCTGCCTGCGCAACCACAGCCACCAGCACAAATTCAGCCTCAACATCCATCCCAACCCCAACCCCAACCTCAGCCCCAGCCTCAACCCCAGCCACCGCCACCACCACAAATTCACCCTCAACATCCATCCCAATCCCAACCTCAGCCACAGCCACCAGCACAAATTCACCCTCAATATCCATCTCAATCCCAACCTCAGCCCCAGCCTCAACCCCAGCCACATCCACCAGCACAAATTCACCCTCAATATCCATCCCAACCCCAACCTCAGCCCCAGCCTCAACCCCAGCCACAGCCTCAGCCCCAGCCCCAGCCCCAGCCTCAGCCTCCATCTCAATCACAACCTCATCCCCAACCCCCATCCCAAGCTCAACCACCGGCCACCCAACCAGCTCATACATCTCCAGTACAGCCAATGCCTCCTCAACCAGTACCATGTCAACAACCCCAACCTCAACCTCAGCCCCTTCCACCTCAGCCCCAGCAACCCATCTATCCGCAGCGCATGTGCAGCCAGGACTTCGAATCATTCATAAACCAATACAATTGCAACGAGTTCTTCGTGTGCGTGAACCGACAGCCTGTCAAATTCCAGTGCCCCGCCGACCTCGCATACAGTGAGGTAACGACTTCCGCATTCCACGACTATTAATTATTTTTGGAGTATTTCAAGACCTTTCACTAAGTTTTAAGGTCGTACTAAGTATTTTTTCCTGAAAACTGTAACGCATGCAGGCATATTCCAAATAATCAGACGAATGTAGGTTACATGTTAAGTTGGATAATAACAAATCAATTTGTAACAAAAGAAATTATGAATATTTTCCCAAAACATCTACTATGTTAAAAAAATTGGCATAAATTTTTCAAGAGATTAGTATAATTTTTACAATTTATTAGCATTAGTTTTATTCAATAAAGTATAATATCTGTTAGTTACGTACAGACCACTGCACTGATGATAACATAACAAAGTCTTAGCGAGGACAGTTGACATTTTTGCTACTTGTGATTATATTCTTTAGATACGTCTAGGAGCCTGACTAAGAATCGTTCCTACATATGTTGTTAAAATGAAGTTCATGTATTCATCAAACTGATTAAAATGGTCTGAATATATAATCAAGCCTGGTTTGAAATCATTCAATATTCACTTACACTTCTCACTGGCATGGTGATATACTTACATGCAATCCATGAGTAACATCCTGTCATTATAGTCGTAACTTTAAAATAAAAAGCATGCATAACTCTTTTTTTAAATACTACAATGATTTATGACACATATAGAATAGCTCTGTTTTATTGCTGTTTATTTTAAGCTATAATTTTGATGATTCGTTGCATTGATTCACACATTTGATGAATAATTAACTACCAAAAGTGACTCATTTACCACAAAAATATTTTTAAAGCTAATACGTGCTTATAGAAACGCTCTATTATGATCCACTTATTACGTGTAATTGGAATCCTATTTCATTAAATTAATTTTGTTTTACCGCAGTTTCTAAAATCTTGCCAAGCACCTTAAAGTTAGTCCAAATAACACTACTGCTAGACTATTAGTCTGCCCATATTAAATATCACATGTAATACGATTTGTGCTAGTAAGCTTAGTCTGCAGACTGTTCTAATTACATCTATAAGAATTTTAGTGTCATAAATACCTACTACTTCTCATACTGAAGCTATAAAGGCCCATTCCTTCTCGTGGCGTGTACGTTTCTTGAAGAACATGTTATAATCCAGAGGCGAGTCTCACTTTTTACCGAAGGTACAGGTTGCAGGGTGCTTTTCAAAATTCGCTGTAGCCAACCACTATATCCCGTGCTCTTAACGCCTAGCTTTGGAATTAGTGCAATCTCCTATAGCGTGTACGTGTATTGGGTGCTCATCCTATGTTCTAGCTACACATTTATTAAACTCTTCATTTGGCGAATGCTCAAAATCCTTTTTCATATTCTCAAGCGCAGTTACTCTGATAGTAGTCTCAAAATGCAATATTATAAAATTGGTATATATTAAGTAATTATTTTTCTATGCTAGATTCGTTTGTCTTTCTGTATCTTTCAGTGGATTGTTATTCAATTAGCAGAATATTGTACTCTTCGTTTCGTAAGAAAAACGTTAGACAGTGAGATATATTAATTACTACGTAACTCAAGCGTAACTCCCGGAATTTTTGCATTAATTCTTTAATCGTTTACAGTATTTTTAGTGTGTTTATGAAACGTGCAAGTAATGTATTACGATAATGTTTTACTATATTAGGTAACAATATTTATATTATGTATTATTACATTTTTAATATTTTTTTTGGCAAGTTCAAAACCTTGATTTTCTTATTGGAGCACAAAATAGTAAAAACTCAAATGCTTGTCAGGGTTTGTTTGCTCTAGACGTTTTATATATTGGATACATATATCCACTAGGTAATATATTTGACTTAAACCCTTTACCACATGTTATATACATATTAATAGGATATTCATTGGGTAATTATTGAAGGGTATAAGTAAAATTTATCGGGGTTGCTTTTAAATAACTATATTTTTGTTGTTTCAATTGTTTAAGTATGTAATTTAATATAGAACCTATTATTATGATTACTTATAACATTGTTATCATGAATACAAACTTATTTATGTACATGTTTTGCTGCGGGATTTGTTGCGTATATTTCCTTTTCTTTCCCGGATAAGGCATTTTTCTTTTTTCTGAACCTAGAATCTTCTACCATTTTGCTTGAGTTCCTTTACACTTCTATTGATTGAATGGTATGTACCTTTACAACACGATAATAGTAACCAATAATATTTGTACAATTTCAGTACTTGGGAGTATGTGACTATCCAGATCGTGTTGGCTGTTTAGCATCTACCCTCCCTCCGTCGATACGCAAACCAACGTTGGCTCCAACTCCGGCCGCAGTTATATCTACAAAACCTGTATTTATCAGCCCAGAACTTTTTATTGATTATGAAACTCATAGTAAGTACAATAATTGATGTTTTAGAAGTAATTTATATGTTGTTTAGAAAGGTTTCTAGTTATATGGAATAATTGCTCATTTTATCCATGTTGTTTTCATTTATTAGTACATTATATACAAGTACATTTACATTGAAGCTGCAACAATCACTATTTGAGTCAAATTATTCTGAAACTATGCCTAAAATACTTTATTATAAGTAACCACTTATTTATCAACAACGTACGCGCACTACACATTGTATTCTAGTTTTTTGAAATCATATTCAGCATATCCAGCCAGGGACTGTAAGTGGGCCACCAACATCTTAGGCCCAAAGCCAACCTCACATGCACGTGGTACATCCTGCTGATTAACAGACGAGGCAATGGCGAAACTTGGTTCCCGTTGTAGGTTGTGTGAGTCAGACGTCAGGTCGCCCAATATATTACCAAATACCGTCAAATATATGGCACGGGAAGGCGGACCATGGCCTTAAGCCGGGATAATAACAGGCAGAAAGAATATTCAGCCTCACAAAGCTATGCACATCATACAGGCAACATGTCAGTAAAATGTTGAAGGTGTTACATGCGTGCGTCTGCGTACTGTATCTTAACGCTATCTTCTTCTTTTTTGTGTGATCTACAAATATTAGTTTTGGGTATGGGTGTTATGGGACTGTAAGTCTCTCGTAGTACCCACGATACAGGTTTAACCTAGTGCAGGGCTCAGAACTATGTGCAAGTGTCTGTTGGGTTTATTTATTTCTTTTTTATAAGGTTTAAGGAAATTATAGTAACATATTTATTTTTGTTTTACAGTGTCGGGTTCAAACATAGCAATGTCACGTCAAGACGCCATTCGTCAACTGCAAGAAATTAAATGATTAACTTGAATATTTAATTTTTAATATTGTCGGTAATACTGTGTAACATCATTTACAAACGTCTTCTTTTAAATGGAACCATTACAAGAATGTTTCCATTGCTATAATACTGTGTATCTTTCAACAATAAACTGTGCACCGACATTAATTTACTTGTTTATTTCCATATCTTCCACCTACCCTTATCCCACTTGCAGTGGGGTCAGCAAAATCTGTTTTTTATCACATCTTACAGAAAGATTCGGCTTGTAGTTTTAATGACAGGCCGGCTGCTTGACCTCAGCCTCTGGGAAGAAAACACCCAGACCCGAAACATATATTTGTAGATCACAAAAACATTTGTATCGGTGCGGGAATCGAACCCGCGGCCTCTCGCTTCACAGCCGGTTACTTTATTACCCTATAATTTAAGATATTTTATTATTCTGTCAAACTGTATTACCCACGATTCAATCCGAGGTACAAGGTATCTTTGAGATTGTTGATGCCAAATATTATTCTAGCTGGAGTAATATTATTATATTCGTCTCATATAAATTCCACCAGATTCTAAACTACAAGCCATAATATATCCAATAGCAATACTAGATATACATAGCGACGACTAAAGTCCTCCTACCTAAATAAATATAGAATGTTGTGTTATATGTAGTAAGTACTAAGAGGAATTAGGAAGTTGGAGTGACCGTATTTGCAGTCGCAATAAAGGCCGTTGGAGCTAAAAGCTGCTAGAGTGGAGACCACGTCTCCAAGCGCCGTGTAGGCCGACCTCGTACTCGCTGAAACGACGGTCTATGAGACGTAACGGAATGCGGCTGGAAGGCGAAGGTCGGTCAAGTTTGAAAGGCCTATTGTCCAGCAGTGGATGAATTCAGGCTTATGTATTATAAAGAGGAGAATAATTGAAATAAAACATAGTCGTATAAAATGTATTTATTTACATTAAATGTTTATCATTACTTAACTTAAAAAATAAGTTTATGACTAACAACATGAATATCGACACAGCACCGACACTGTGCGTGTCGGTGTCATGTCAAGGTATTCTCTGAAAAGATTTCTCAATGTACTTTTGGCAATAATTTCGAATTATAGCTTAGATAGAACTGGATGAATCCAATAAATGACTTGAGCGCCTCTTCAAACAGACGAATCTTAATACTGTTTCACATAAGGGTAGAGTGAGACAAGATTAAACAGAAAAGTACTGGCACAATGTAAATGCACTTTATATCAAGAGTAGCCAGCGACAGGTCTCTATTTTATGACAGTTGCTGCTGTCACAAAACTGTGCCCGTGTAACGTAGACATCGCAGTGTGACGTAACAAAGATCTCTAAGTTTGAGCTTATGGTCTGTTATTACATCACCAATACAAAATCCATTCTATTACGTTATCTACATTGTCCTCGTGTAAAACAGGCATAGTACACATACACGTAAATCTAATTATAATTCACTTCACGATATCCGAAGAGGCTATATGTTTATATCAAGTCGAAGGGATTGAGTTTCAGTCTGTCCTTGGAGCCGCTCCTTGACATTCAGAATCCCAATTTCTTGAGCGCTTTGAGATCGACGTCGCCGTAGTAATCTTCGCTGTAACCATTACAATATATTCAAGTACTTCTGTTTTATTAAAAATATATTAAGCCATGTGAATTTCAAATTTGGCCTGATTGTAGAATTGCATTTAAGTATTGATTTAAGCATTATTGATGATGATGCAGATCTTAACAATGTCGTAAAGGGCTTACAATTGGAAACGTATACTTGGTAACATTTCAATTAGTTAAGTAATTTCAATATCATTCTGAAAATAATTTTAGCGTGTCTGATTGGTTTGTGTATAGTTTTTCGTTAGTAGAACTACGAAAAAGTGTGAAAACAGAATAAATAATTTTTACATGCATACAATATGAAATATAAAGTTATTATAATAAATAGAACATAGTAAAGTAATCAAATTAATTATAAAGATGTTTAAATAGTCTAAATAAATTTTGCTATTATTAATTTGCATGCCCATATATTTATCAGTTCTAATAAATTGGTGATGATTTGTTTCTTGATCATCATAATAATTCCATTGCTTACCTGGGTTAAGGAAAAAGAATTAAATACAACATACCTGAAGACAGTTACAGCACACCGGAAGTAGGTCAGTGTTGTGTCGTAAATATTGTCGTGTGCAGATAACCAGTGAAGTACGAAAAGAAAGTTAAGTACTAAGAAAACTAAGAAAACATTAAGAGGTTGTTAGAAAGTGAATGCAATCAAAAATAGGAAACAGAGTGGTCGTGAAAGTAGAAATTGTTAGGAAAACGGTGCACCAGTACTACGTTACACATAGAATAAATACAACATTGGTTAATTTTTATAATTTTTTGTTTATTTTATCACTAAAAATAAAACTTAAGTATTACAAAACAACAACACTCGGTCGCAGTGAAATAATTCAGTACAAAAATATTTACAAAATCATGGTTGTTAACATCGGATATAATGGATAGATTGACGTCCTACTGATGTTACAGAACTGAGATGTTTAAAGGCAACTCCACTGTTCGAAAAAAGCGATGCGAAACTATACAGCTGACGTGGCAATATCTTCATTGGAATCGATACTATATATAGGGCTTTATAGAATCTAAGATACAATATTAAATAAATACATCTATCGCTGTAAACCTGCTACATCTAAACCTGCCTAATGAAACTGTCATGTAAGTAAGACGAGTAAAGTATTTGGTAACTAGAATGAATACGAAATTCAGTGTGGCTCACTCGACAATTACAAATTTGATTTTGAACCTGGGACAGTTCTCCGCGCACCACGAACAATACTTGGAGAGAAAATCAGTACCAATTAGTGCCGATACGTGAAATAACATTGGTCGCGATGCGCGTAGACTTTCGGATTATAGTAAACTACGTGAGTATTAAAGGTTAAGGGTGGGAGCGTATGTATCTAGTTTTCCTTTGGGGGGCGGGGTTTGAGCTGCTTGGGCGGGGTGTTGCGCGTCTGGCCGTTGGACTGGAGACCGGCTAACAGCTCGCTCTTGCGGATCGCCTTCAGATCCAAATCGCCGTAGTAGTCCTCGCTGAAAATGTACGCGCACCTTACTGCCTGCCACTTCTGCTATCTATCCTTACTGCTAACTATATCACTACTGAGTGTCGCAGCCTCGCATAAATGGCTTGTTCAATTTCTAGCAACTTTTACTAAGTGTACTGGGTACGTGAATTGTGTAATAAAATCTCGCTCACAGCCGGCGGCGGAGTGAACCGCCTTGAAACAAACGAGAACTGTATCCGCTCCCTTTTTCAACAAGTGTTTGTTTTTGGGATGTATCTCATGTTATAGTGTTCCAAGCTATGACAAAAACGTTACTAAACGACAAGTTTGGACGACCTTCGTCTGATCTGCTGATTCGTGACCGGCGCGAGCGCATCTCTGTATCGATCTAACGTGATTGTTCGAGACACGCCGACCATGAACCGGATATAAACATTTTGAAAGTTCCCTCATTGTTTCACTACGACATGTTACATCGTTTTACCCATTTACTATTATCTACAATTGTAACTAATTGCAAAAGTAAATGAGTAGTTACAATCGCTATATCGAACCTTGCGAAATCAACACACGACAACGGTTCATATGAATTGAAAAGTACATAGCTCACGGCCAATTTGTAATTCTAAAATGGTAGTGCAACAGTTGCCTTTTTTAAAATATTTCCTGTATAAATGAAAGGCATCGATAATTCAACCTTTGTTATGATACAGTTACACACGGTCGCCGAGTTATGTTTGTATGAGACGGTCATTACCATATTATGCACTCTGTTACGTAGTGGTTGTCTTTGAACGCGGTCATTCGTATACATGTCTGTTTTGTTTTAAGTCATGCTGATTTCTATAATGTGTCCTAAATATTTCGTAACACAAGGCTCCGATACGAATAGCTGCTGACAACTACTAAATTAGTCGAGCTTAACTACATCTACTGACATACAAGATATAGAGCGATTTCATACTAAGTACTATGTATGATGTGCAGAAGAAATGTTAGTCACAGGGACGGTATTGGTTGTGTGGAAGTGGTTATAGGGTCTATTAAAGATCTAATCGTACTATGATGCCGAGTCTATAAAATATTTGGCAGCTTGTCAAATCAAAATATTTAATAAGATAAATTTTAAATTGATTAAATTAGTCTCAGCATCATATTACGAAGGTACTGTGTTATTAATCGTACCAAGTGAAACGCTGAACACCACCGAACTAGTGATATCCAATCAGTGAGTAGAGAAAGACTTAGTTGGTCAGTCGTGATTGAACGTGACGGGATGTCCGTATTCGATCGAGCGCCATTTCTTTGAACCAAACTTCCTATACGTGATTCAAATTCTTACAAGTAACAGCTATAAAAGCAAACATTTTTAAACTCACTGGTACAACAGTTTGATCGAATACAAACACCCTATTATTGTGAATAAATAAATAAGTTAGCTTACCATCCGGGAACATCTTCAGGGTCTTCGCAGTTGCCAGTGCCATCGGCATCACCGATTTTGAAGACGGTGCCGATGGGGCAACCGTACTCACGGGCAACGCCCTCGAGACAGATGTAGTATTTACGGCAGTCCTCAGGGTGAGCGTGACGGCTGAAGGAACCAGCGTTCGACACTTCACCGGGAGCAGGGCAATTGAAACCGTTCGCTACTTCTGAGAAACACCAAACAAAGTTACGTGAGCCAAAGGTGCTGAAGGCGAAACCGAAACATAGATTAGTAAAGTAACGTATCAAGTTGAAGGAAATTCGAATAAAAGGATGAGTGCTTATAGTCACGTGAATGCAGAAGCAGTGCTATGAAATTGTATGCACTAAGAACAATGACAGTATTTATTTATACGAACATTTGTGATGAATGTAATTTTCAAGGAACTTCGTTTGTAGAGCAACTGTCTACAGACATATTTCAAGGCATAAGTGGTTAACACCACACTAATGCAAATTGCTTCAATTAATTTCAATAGAATTATAACAGAAAATATTCGATATTCAACAACTGGTCTCGCAGTAATTTAAGGGTGCGGAGCCCATTATCATCTAATTGTTATAACCTTCAAATGCAATATTTAACAGAACTATATAATTTGAAATGTTTCTAACAATTGTCTTCAGTCGTCATCCACTTTAATATGAACTGAATCCATATTTCCAGCCGTATCAAGCGATATGTAGCAAGATATCCTTTAATCTTTTCTGATGCTATGACAACACGTACCTTCATTTTTGCATTCAGGGACTTGGTCAGCCCACATGCACACACGAGATTCTCTGTCGTAGGCGAGTCCAGGACTGCACTGGTAGCGGGAAGCTTCACCATTCCAGCAGTTCCAGAAGACATCGCACTTAAGTTCATCAGCGAAGATGCCGTATAATCTAGCGCAGTGAGGAGTGGAGATTGGGGGTTCTGTAGAAAAATTATAAAAATTGAACCCTATAATTACGGAAATGATACAATAAAATCAAAATATTACAGTAAATTAATGTAGGTTACAAAGGTTAGGTTATTAAAACAAAAGTAAAAAGGATTCAACAATAACAATCATTAATCTAAAAACTGTCGAGCGCCAATTTATATTGTAATTCATCATGAGGATAAAACGTTCCTAAAATACCGTGTGGCCTTAAGGACACTACAATAGTTGGTCATTCAAAAACCTGAACTTTATATATACATACATAAGCTTACACCTTTATCAACTAGTGCTGCACCCACATTTTGTCAAGCTTACGTCCGTGTCATTATGTGATAGAGACCGAGCATATCACCATACCGGACTCAAATTCCAATCCCGAACAACACAAGTGTAATTTTTCGAATTGAAAACTCAAATAATAATTGTGATTGTCCGACCTGGGAATTGAACCCAGGACCTCACGGTTTTTAGCATTAGTACGCTGCCACTAGACTAAAGAGGCGATAATCCTGACCAATAAAAAATTATCTTCCCCAGTGATATTATAAAAAACGATAAGTAATTTGAATATTAATTAAGTGATTCTAGTTCAAGGTGAACATATTAACACCACCTTCTTTAATTTAATCAATATGTAAAACATGTCACGAGACAATATCGTCATGAGAGCTTTATATGACCTTCTGTCACATCCTGGTTGTATTCCGAATAATCCTTCCATTATAAAAATTATTATTATGTAAATGTTTTAACCTTGACCATCAGTTTACTGTTACTATGTATTCGTTAGTTGCTTAGCTCTTTCATTATTTTGATTGTGTGCCTGTATTTTATTACAAATTAGCAAAAAATGTGCAAAATTTTAATAATGAAGGTAACTAAGATGTCATCACTATAACATGTAAATAACTCACCAAGCTGTGTTCTTTCGCCGCACTCAACATTGTGGAGGTAGTCGCAGTTCTCAGTCAAGTATTTGGAGTCAGTGGCGTCGAAAGCAAGACCATTGCCGCAAGTTTTCAGTTCCGCGGCACCGTTGTCACACTTCCAGTATTTGTCGCATGAGATGTGGTGGGGGTAGAAGCCGAAGTCATCTGGGCATTTGAAGGATTCTTGGGCGACCGCTGCAAAGAGATAGAAAGATTAAATTATATTGTAAATTTATTAATAAACAAAATTATTACAAAATTTCCACTCCACGGAAGCGATGTGACAAGAACTTACGAAAACCTAATAATTGGTAAAATAATGAACATAAATCTTTACGACTCATTAGAATTAAGAGTTTCATAACTAAACATGTTGAACAACAATTTACTCAATAGTTTAACGAGTTACCGACGCTTCCATACACCAATCCTGGTGAATTGAAATTTCAATAGTTTAACAAGCTTTTTACTAAACCACGATTAACCACACGCAGTTTTGCAACAAAAGTCTCCGGTAGGACCACTGTTTTTCCAAGGTATGTTAGGTGACAAATCCGTGTTGAGTAACAGTTTTATTTTGTCATCGCTGGTTTGTAGTTAGGTCTAATTGTTACATTGGGCACGTGCTCTTTGACTCATTGTTTTAGATCATAGTAAAACTAGGTTACGTGAAATAAGCTCGTTTTAGTCCATTGTTATTTAGTTACCAATTCAAACAAAAGTAAATATTTCAAAATAACTTGAACTATGCCGCTTCATTTATGTTTAATTTTCTATCGTTCATCGTGAAAAATAAGTTTCAATATATTTGCCTTTCTCTTGATATTTCTTTAGAATTATTATTGCTAAACGAATGTAGAACATTGTTATTGCATAAAGTAATTAACTTTAATTAACTTCTTATTTACTATTCTAAATTCTAATGCATCTAGCAGAATCATAAATATTACGATGTCAAATCTCATACAGCATCTACTGTTAACCTTTAACATTCTACAAGTAAGGAGTAATTGAACAACTTCACCATAAATTAACCGATAGTTATATATTACTTCAACTCCGAGAACGATTAACACCTTATTTGCTTACGTTTGGATGCACATTGCGTTTCTTTTGCTTATGTCACGTTATGTCACAGTATATGTCACTGGTACTTGCTGACATTTGCCAAGTAGAAAGCATCCGTGTAGTTTTGCAATGGAATCTTCAATGTAATTTTGCAAAGGATACATGTCTTCTTGTAAATGGACAAGATATATCGTTATATGATATTAAACTTAATTTAGATACATGTTGCACATCTACGTATGCAAATATATCTAAAATATAATTTGAACGGTACATTCTGATTAATTCTGTTTTTGTTCAGACTACTAATTTGAATTAATTGCCATATAAGTATGATTTGCGTGTTGTTCAAGAATCCATCTTGCATATTAATATTGTGTCTTCATAAATATATAATACAAATTATAATGTTATCACTCGCAATATCTTAATCGATTTGTATAAACTGAGTTCACCTACTTTCCGATCTGTTTTCAAACGAAGCAAGTGGCAATTCAATCACTGTATCAAATGTAGTGATGTAATTTGAACTACCATTAATATAAGACTTATGCAACAACTTGTAAAGTCAAGTGTAATGCTTTACTGGTGTTTAGCTTCTGACTTTCATGTTCGACACATGATTATTCAATCTTAGATTACAATTACAAAATGTTTGAACTCATGTCGAAAAGTCTGCTAATCACATTACATAATCTGCGCGCATCTCTCTAAGTTTTTGATGCAACTACAATTTCGTATTCTGATTATCCAGGAAGCAGGATTACAATTATTATGTCCGCGATTACTATTTTTACCGTTCTTATAATCAACAACGATTAAATGTTATTGCAAGATTGCGGATTTACCATTACCTTTTGTAAACACGATTATTTTTAAGTGTTAATATTATTACTTTAATATTTGTGATTGTTGCAACCTTGATTATGGATGATTATGGATATATTGAAAATATCAGCATAAATGCTTGCATTCTAGATTACCTTTGTTAGTAAGATCAAATAGGTCTTCGAGGTGATCCGGTCACCACATTCCACGCTAGGGCGAAGTGTAACAAAATATAACTGCCCCTTCTACTGTGGAAATTCTGTTCAGTATCGGTTCGGTTCACCCGCTCTATCGTGGAAATTAATATTATGCTTGTTATCTTATTTAATTGGTCGTCAGTTCTTAAATTACTTCAGGAACTTAAAAATACTTCTACGTACATACATATTCACGCCTGTAATCCACGAAGGGGTAGGCAGAGGTGTAACCAGTACATCCACATTTCACCGAGCTTATATCCGTCTCATGATGTGAAAAGGGTGAGCTTATCACCATACCGAGCACATCTCCAGACTCCGGGTTGATACTGATTCTTGTATATTTATCAGAATTTCTTGTCAACTTAATATTCTTTTATCTTTATAGTACGTAGTACCACCATAAAAAGTATTCGAATTTTAACTATTTTCATAATTACTATGACAAAGATAAAAATTCATATTGAAGGTATTCAACAATATAATTTGGCTCCGATAAGGCTGTCTACACGCCCTCAACATCTCGCACGTTGTTCCACATTCTGAGGCAAATTAACGTGACACGAGTCAAGCAAGGCAGGCGAGGCGTAACATTTCGCAATGCCACCCGGGGCGACACCGGAGCCCAGCGCACTCGCGCGTCCTACACTAGTGACATAATTATCGGATTCTCTTGACATAATATCTTTCATAATCTCCTCATGGGAATTAACGCTAGATGGCGGTTTTTACAATTGCAACAATAACAATGTCAGTACTCTATAACATTATATTTTTATTGGATTGATTACACATTTCGTCGATATAATATTTACGATATTACATAAATATTATTCAATACAAAGGTCTGTGAAGTAATGTAGTGAAAGCCTGTTGACCTGACAAGATGATCGTGGGTGTAACTTTCGATTTCATCGGAGATGTGCCGCGGTTCTTTGTAGCATGACCTTTATTATTAATTTATTTGCTTCCATCAATATAAATTTGCATGACATGGTCATTTAAAATGTCTCATTTTAATATTTATGATTCGTATATTTTATTAATAGGAGGGATTATGTAACTTAATAGGAATTTATATAATTTATTGTATATTTTTCTCACCAAATAGTAAAAAAGGCATAGCTAATTAATTAAACATATTGGTCAATGATACAAATATCTATAATGAATCACATATAGTTAAATAAAACAATCACTTTTATGAACTTATACGACCGCTTTAATCAACTAATTGAAATTTGATAAATATAGAAAATAACTACCAATCTTGAGATAGTTATTTATGATTTGTGTAATAATCTCATGTAACCAAAAATCCAATTAAAAAGCATCAACAATAATATAATATAATATCTGTTTCTTTTAAATCACGCGTCATTTTTGTCAGTCGTTCAAAATGAGATAACTGACATGAGACTGACGTAACAAATTAGATAACTTTAGATATGTCGGTGAAAGTCAGAACGATCTCGTTTTATGACCGTAATGAGCATTTAGGCCCTATAAATCTTTTGAATAGTACCTTAACGAAGAATAGGCTTTGTCGGAAGAAGGTGATGTATAGAACCATGGTACGCTATACACAGAATCACGTAGTTAATAATAAGCTCAAGGAAAATGATGGAAGCTCCATTAAAATATATCAAAGATCAATCTAATGTACCAATAGATACTTATAAGTAAGATGAACCTGCATATTTGCAAGATATTTATTATAAAAACACAATTCAAATAATAGACTAGATTTTGCTTTGGGCCAAGCTGTATACAAAAACTAGTAAATCAATACATGACGCAATAATGATTGATTGTTTAACGATATGTCAAACGCATCGCGCAACACAACAGATTGAATAGTTTAAATTCACCATAGCCGAAGGCCAGGCACTGATACCCGCGTAATCTTACGTGACAATTTTTAATTTCCCTCTTAATGGACCATTTGCAAAAACAATGGCAACATTAGTCAATGGTGGCAAGGTTGAAAGAATAAGCTAATATGATGTGTAATAAAAGGAGTATGAATATTACAAAAGCAGAGCAGGTGATTAACGTAGAAATAGTGTTATTCCGTAGATATTTTTAATAAATTACAGATAAAAGTTGAGAACAAATAGCATGGTGTGTGTGATAAGGGCACATAGAAAATAAATATGGTAGTATAAAACTCCGGAGCAGGCTAGATGAGGCAATAGATAATTATAGATCAAAACGAAGTGAAAAAGGTGCCCCTAATTTAACAATTCCAAGAGATCGACACACTCTATTATAAAAACCACAAAGTGTACAAAAAGTAATCCGTGGCATTTATCATTAAGTAATTGAATACGTAATAAAAGGAAACAAGACCAAATAAGTAGACCCTCGTTGATTCATTCGATTACCTTGTCAAGGACAAGCGATGTCGATGTTGATTTGCAAAAAAATAGAATTTACACCTGAGATTTTAAATATGATGTAAATAATTTCGTAAACTCGATACGCCTAAAACAAGCTTGATCTTTTCGCAACGGATGTCGCAAAAAACTTTGCAACCGTATGGGATTTTATTTCAATGCTCATGCAATAAGTTTTATTTTATTCTCTATTTTCGAAATGAACCTTGTAGGAGTTGGTGGATCTTAAAAAACAAAAATAACTACACAATACGTAGGGCCGACCAGAATTTATTTATATCGTCGCCTCTAGAAGGACAGACAATCTCCGTAGGACGGCTGCGGCTTGCTATGCACGTTCGGTACAATCTTCATACAAGGTTGTGTCATAAGCGAATAATTGTATATGTAACGTATACATTTAATTATTTATGCGATTTCATTTGTTTCAATATTCACTCTTTTCCCCGGTTATTATCAAAATGAAATTAAGCAGGAAATAAATGATATCATAAATATAGGAGAGGTTCATCTTCAGAAATTTCAAGTTGAAATTCTCTTCGAAATTCTTGAAAAAATATTCGAAAGTTCACGGATATTCTTCAATGTTTTGTATGCAACTTTAGTAAGAATAGACATGACCGGATTTTCAATCCATTATTGAATTAGAGGTCTTGCCGTGGGATAACATTGTGCCAAGAAATCTTTGTCTAACCAAGTTTCCGGTACATTGTTACTGTGAAACGTTAATATTTCCGGTAGTAGTGTCGAGTTAATTTGTGACATGGTTCTTTTGTTTCACGCTAATTACACTTATTACTTTAAACGATCTATTTTTTTACGCGATTGTTTGAGTTATGAATGCTTAGCTAATATTGACGTAAGTACAAGAGTTTAAAAATTGATTGAAAAGGTCAGGTTCTAAATATAAGTGGTATTTAGATAGAATTGCTATTACTAAAAGGCTGTAACTAATGCATAAAATAGATGATAGTATTGTTGACTGCGACGTGGCAAATGAAGTCGCTTGAGGTGGTTTGGTCACGTTTTAAGGATTTACGTAAGATGTAAATTCCAGTGCCAGATTGTACCATGGGAGGCACGATCCCGCGGAAGCTGACGGCCCCAAAAGCGCTGGCTTGACGTATTAGAGGGAGACATAATAAATAAATAGCCAATGATTTCACTACAGACAATGTCAAAGACCGGGTGAAGTGGAAATGTCTAATACAAAAAGCAGATCCGAGCATTAAGCCAGAATAAAGCCAAATAGAAAGATAACACAGCATTGTTATTATATTCGTTATCATAACTTAATCATCACCTTGCATTGCCAAAAGGCCGAATATTTTACTTAGCTTGAATTTGTTTTTTGGACATTAATTCCTTACTTTATTACTACTATATTTAATTAAATTACAATGCATTTTTGTGCAATTAAAATAACTAACGCTAATGACTGCCTTGTTCACGGTAATTACGGTACAAAAACATAAGTAAAAACTATAAAAGCACCTATTTTGGTCTATTACAAACAAGCACCATACATTTTATGCAATTTATAACACGTTAATGTATTGCGTGTAATGAGTTGGTCAATCTCAGGTTAATGACTTAAGTAAAATTGGAGAGAGTAGGCCGATTATGCAATTACTTTTATTTTCTTTGTTCTTTTCTTGTGTTTGCGGTATTTTAAGGCGGATTACTTAATAAAACTATTAGGAATAAGGTGACACATTTGTACTTACAATTAATTATTGCCTTTGATTATTGAGCTTTAACTTGTTTTTTTAACGAATTATTATCGAGTATTTATATAAACGTACAGCATTTTACAATAGAATAGAAAGAACAAATGTTTTAAATTTATTGTCAATAGAACTTTTGACATAAAATTCACTCAATTCAATTAAAACTATGAGCTCTTTTAAACCATGCCGTATTAAGTAACTTTATACTCAGCTGCATATATGCCTTATATTTCCACAAAATCTAGGTATCTATTCATTTATTTCCTAAAGAAACAAATGAGATCACAAGCTTGCATGTAAGTTTCATTCAAAAATTATCTAAATGTTGATCTCTAATGGCTTTGATACGTTTACAAACTGTATACAATAAAGTTGTTATAATTGTTACTATATTATTAATCATTTCTTTTATTTTCATAATTCATTTTGGGTGTTGTCAACTAAGCTCCTAAATACGTAAAAAGCTACGATACTAAATTAGAAAATCACCTATAAAATCAATCTACTACAAGATATGAATTCTTAACATCTACGAGTATATTATTATGTGTCCTCGATCATCAGCGTCTACGCAGTGATGCGATCAAATCATTTTCACTGTTTTCATCTTTCTCGTGAAATTAGCTCGCGCGCTGCAATTCTAAATAATTGAATACCTTCACGCTATGCTATAATAACTTATGAATATCTGATCGCGTGGTTAAACACCGTTTAAAATTACTATTAGATGGTTAAACGAGCTTACAAAAACGCTGTAATTTTAGCAAAAGTTAGCTTATTTGATTGCTTAATTTTGATATAGGTTTGGCAGACGTAATTAACTATGTCTTAAAATATTTTGATTACTTCTGCAACGGCTTATTGAATTGCAAAATTGGAAAAACTATCATATTAAAAGACTGTTTTAATCGAATGTTTCGGTGCATTGAATTTATCCTCACGATTCATTCAGTCTCAAAAAATAAACGATGAATATCAATTACATTACAGACACACAATAGAGGATTTACGTAAAAGACGTAATTATTGCGGTTACAGTGTTATTTATTATGACATTATTCGCAGGTTTTTCAATGAAAACAGAAATATCGGCGGTTACGCAACCGTGTGGGAATTGGGTACGTGGTAGAAATCCTAAACAATGAATACCACATTCTCATATCTCTTCCAAGTGAAAAGAACATCCTTTATTTAATTCAGACTTAAAGCGGAGCTAAAAATAACCGTTGCCATGCATGTTAATACTTTTTGAATACGAAATGGCCTTGAGTTTGCATACCGTTACCTGCTTATTGAATGCTGATGGAACTTTTAATAATAATTTAAACGTATAGTGTGGGAAGACAATGTTTTAGGTCATTTATATGTACACAGCTATAGTAGAGATACTCATGGAAAAGTACTGAATTTTTTATGCAAAAGTAAAACATTCTATAGATGTTATACGATGTGGAACATTTTCTTGTTAATAGTTGACAACAGCATTATAATTTTTATAACATTTTAATCCAAAAAATGTATGTAGAGTTGTAACTTGGATAATGGCGTATTAGAGGGAAATATGAGAACAAATGGTCACACTCGAGAGTTTTTTTTAATCCTGGCATGACAAAGTGATTACACTGGATCTAATGGTAAGTACAATGTGGTCCTAATATAACGGCAACAGTCGAGAGACAATGCATCCTGCCTGCATGCGTCGACCGTTGCCAGAATTATACCGGCCTGAACTAGCCACTATGGCGAGTGTCTCACCATGTGTACGGTGGTCGTTATCCAATAGGTCATAAAATATCAAGTGCTCCATCAGTATGGTACCCAAGACAAGGATGGAAAACATGGATGCTCAAGACATGGTGAAGTAAAAGCGTCTAAGTAGGAAGGTGGGCCATGGCAATAAACTGGGATAAGGCAGAAAGAATTGTGACATTGAAGCCAGTGAAATTACTGGGTATTATGAGACTTAATATCTTATGTCTCAGGGTGACGAGCGCAGTCCAATGCCATGCAGTGCTTTGTAATTCAAAGTTATGTGTGGTGTTGCTTCTATTTAAGGACAGGCGTAGCGCTTACCATCAGGCGAGCGACCTGCTCGTCTCGTCATTCAAGCTAATAAAAAAACTCAAGATACCTAAATCATTTAAGAAATAAATTTTCGCAAAAAATCGTTTAAAACGCTACCTACTATTACCATTGAATTATGTTTAAACACGCGTGTAGACATTAAAAATAAAATTATTCAGTTAATATCATAGTAATTAGATATTACATATGTGGGTCATACAATTATAGATCATTCAGCTTGAAGCTACGTGTGCTGGTTACGAAAATCATGCAAATATGTCAGTTATGTATTGCACAATGGTGAATTTCAAATTGTTTTGATTGCAATAGATTACGTAGTAAGGGCATCATAAAGTAACTATGATGAATTTATATTAAGTAATTAACGAGTTCTAAAGTTTTTTTTTTGTTATTACTTCTTTGTAATTAATCGTTTTAGTGATTCTTAATTTTAATATTTTTTTAAAAGTATCTGCATAAAATTCATGTCTAATATGTACTTATAAAATCTTCCGCAAAATCTTTGCCATTTTTTTGGAATCATCTTCAATTAATCAAGTTAATTTAATTATAATTCATCTTATTATAATCTTTTTTAATTTAAGAATTGATAAGAATATTAATATTTAATGTACTGCTATGGTTCCCGTTGCGGGTTATGGGGGGTCAGACGGCGGGCCACCCAATATAACCCCAAATACCGTCAAATCTATGGTATGAGAAGGCGGACCCTGTTATTAAACCGGGATAACGTCAGGCAGAAACATATGTACTAATATTCCGAGATATACTTCAAAGATTTATCTCTATCGTCGTGTCGGGAGAAAGTTCCTATATAATGTCGACGACCGTTGTTTTCAATTTGCAAATTGCATATTAGTCAGTGCAAGGAACAGCGATATTGAAGTAAACAATTATCGTGAGATTGTCAAGACTTTCACATTGCACTTGCAAATAAGAAACATTTTGCAAACATTCCGACAGATCGACCACAATAAATGTAGTTAAGTGTGAAAATTATCGATCTAACAGTAATCAGGACATCACTCAGCTTCATCGTGAAGAAATCTTAACTGTCGTAAATGATACAAAAATTATGATAAGTAGACAATTAAAAAAACCGGGTTGACACAGCGGCTCTTAATATTCAATCACTGTAACAATGATAATAGTTTCTCATAAGTTTTCTTCGTCTAGTGTTGTGCAACTAGGCATTATTTACTGACGCTCGAAATCGACATCGATTAGATGTAAATATAATAATAAACACAATATTATCTGAGTACGCGTGCCGCAGAGCTAATTCATTGCCGTTACACCACATTGTCGACCGCAATCTCTTTATTCTGAGCACTAGTTGCGCCCAAGCATTGCAACTGGTAGTGTGGAAACTTCGATATCACACTGCTTTCGCGATACGAAGCCAATTATTTATCGATTCATGACAGCATGCCACAGGTAGGCCGTTCTCTCGTCACAAACGCCCGTCGCGGCGCTCCTTAAATATTTCAAATAGTACGTACCCACGCCGAGGGCGGCTGCTAGCACTAATAAACACCGTGTATTCATGATTAAACTGTAAGTCCTTGCACGGGAGGAGTGGACACTGTTACGTTCAAGCACACACTGCGAGCGGGTGAATGGGCGGCTGAGGCTTTTATATCGGGTAGACGTACGCGCCGCTTCGGCGGTGAAAAGCGACGTCGCCGCCCGCGCAGGCCCCGTCGGGTTCCCGCGCGCGCCCCGCACTCGCCCGATAACCTGCTGCGGGGTGGAGCATCACCCCCTCAACCTATAAACAAATGCATTGTTAACGACATTAGCCTCACTTAGACTGACGAAGTACGATGTCGACGAAAAAAACTATTGATAAATTACACTTGAGAGTTAATGTAACATTTTTTCTTCTCTTTAATGTTATATCAGCCTATTTTATAGTGAAGAAGAATAATCACTGCTAACCAATGTTTATTACAACTTGCATATTAATCAGTATATTAATGAATATTATTAACCTTGATCTTAATTACGTAAAGATTTTTAAATATTTATTTTGCAGAAAACATATATGATTATGCAAATGGAATTATAAACAGAATCGGTTACGGTTCGTCACATTTCCATTTCTTTATAGTGTCAAAGGTAACGCGTAAAATTGTAAACAACCATAATGTATTAATTAATATTTGCTTTCAAATCTTTTATCACGAAAGAATGAGGACAAGTGTGAATCTTGATTGTTGAATTAACTTTTGTGACTTTAGACACCATATTTGTTATCATTCGATGATATAATACACATTCCAATAAGTAAAATTATAAACTTCCCATCTCGATAAAATATGTTTTCTAGATGTCGAAATGCGTTCTAAAATTCCGATTCTTAATTTAAATTGGGTTGCATTACAAATATATTTTGTGGTAAAAAATATAGCTCGCTATTTAAAACAAAAAACAGAAAATCTGTTATTTAAGTAGTATTTTCTCTTAGCAACAGGTTCAGCTCCTGCGAACCAATGAAAGTTTACTCCACTATGAATCATCCTTATGTGCTCGACGACCCTTCGTACCAGCAAAGGAAGCGGATTATACAGCCATTTAATATCATACAGCCAAATCAAATTCTGAAGGCGCGAATGTTCACACACAACAATAGATTCTGTCTAGGTCTAAATCAAGGCTGAGTTTGTTAAGTAATTAAACAATATATGTTTTTGGCACTTAAAGGTAATACCGATTTATGAATATATATTATACATGCATACGCTCTCACGCCTGCAATCCCCGAAGGGGTAGGGAGAGGTGTAACCAGTACACCCACATTTCGCCGAGCATATCTCCGTCCCACGATGTGATAGGGGGCGAGCCTATCGTCATACCGGGCACAAATTCCAGACTCCGGGTTGATACTGAGCATTACGTAATAGAAAAACCCAATACCACTTTACCCGACCCGGGGATCGAACCCGAGACCTCAGTGTTAGCCTCAATCGTAACGCATACGCCAGCTCCGTGGCGCAGCGGGCGAGTAGTCGGCTGCGAAGCGAGAGGCCGTGGGTTCGATTCCCACACCGAGGCAAATGTTTGTGTGAACACAAATATTGGTCTCGGGTCTGGGTGTTGTGGGACCGCAAGTCCCTCGTAGTTCCTGATACCCACGACACAGGTTTACCTAGTGTGGGGTCAGGACTATGTGTGTGACTGTTGGGTGTATTATTATTACAACTGCGCCACCGAGGCAATTTATGAAGTATTGTTATTATTAGTATTCTAATATGACGATAATTAATGAGAAGAGCTGTAAATGGTTAGCATGATTAGCAAGTTATGCAAACGTATATGGAATAAGAAGAATGTTAAATAAGAAAGTAGAAGATGACGTAAATACTAGAATAACGCTCAATAAGTAAAAGATGACGAATGATAGAAGTATAAAGCATAGATTTCATAAAATATAAGGGGTCGGGCAGAACGATGTGATAATATTACTGTAAAATACGATGGTTTAATTTAATCAAAGGAGAGAAGTAGATAGATAGATGTTGTGTACTCTATAATGTACACTACTTTAAGACAATAACAACTATGGCGCAGTGGGCGAGTCGCCGGCTGCGAATCGAGAGGCTCTGGGTTTGATTCCCGCACCAAGACAAATCTGTGATCCACAAATATTCAACAATTCAGAAGTCCTTCATAGTTCCTGATACCCACGTTACAGGTTACCCAGTGTGGGGTCAGGAATATCTGTGTGACAGTTAGGTGCTTTTATAACTATATTAATATGTTACAACAGGTGGCCTTATCGCTTAAATCGATCTCTACCAGACAACCTTTTTTTATAGTATAGGCCGGTAAACGAGCTAGTGGGTCACCTGATGGTAAGTAATCTCCACCGCCCATGTACGCCCACAATACTAAAATAATCATGGGCGCGTTGGCTACTTTAAAGGAAAGGGATAAGTTAGGGATTGGGAAGGGGAGGGGAATTTGGGCCTCTGGATATCACACTCACCGTACGAAACGCAGCAGCAAACTGCTACATTACGCCGGTTTTCTGTGAGACAGTGGTAACGACCCGGATGAACCGGCCCATGTAGACAGAACTGTCTACAGCGTGGCTCTACCACTCAAAAACCCTATACAAAAACATCAAAATAAAATTCATTTCAAATATTTATGGAACCTTTGCCCACTGCGCGGCGCCATGGAGGCTGTTGATCAACTATAATCGAACCATGTAAACCCGCTTTTACCTAAATTATAATTGCCTCGGTACACGTCTCGTTCCTTTAATCCGACATCATAATATATCATGAATTTAATATAACGGTTTTAGGAAGATGAAATTTGCATTTGAGCTCGGCAATCCTAAAGATAAAAAAATAATATCAATATTTAGGTACTGGATATTTCAGATGACTCATTCACTAAACATTGAAGTTTAACCTTGATATTATAAAAAATTTTATGAGTATGTTATATCCCAGAGCAGGTAAAGGCCTTGCTTATATTTTGAAGGAAGAGCTTTGGACTAATAATATACCACGCTGAGCAAGTGGGTGATTTTTAATTTACTTTTATTAGATTGAATTATTAGATGAGCAGGACGCTCATCAGATGGTAAGCGCCACTCCTGCCCATAAACAGAAGCAACACAACACAGAACTTTGAATTATAAAGCACTGCATGTTATTGGACCGCGCTCGTCACCCCGAGAAATAAAATGTTAAATCTCATAATGTATTATCAGTAATTTCACTAGCTTCAAGTCCTCCAATCCAAAACACAACCATTCACAAACCTGCTTGGCGGCAGAAATAGACAAAGTAGTGATACCTACCCATATGGACTCTCGAATAGGAGACGCCTACTACCGTTTAAAAACTTTGCCGTCAGTATAAAAAACTGCAAATATTCAAAATATATATATCAGGACTAGTTGTTGCCCGCGGCTCCACCCTCGTGAATGCCCATTTCCAGGATTAAAGGAGTCCCGGTGAGAAACGCGCTTGACAAAAATACTAATGAAGCTATTAAAAAATTATGTTGATTGTAGAGGGTTGAAAATTTAGGGTTGTATGTATTATTTAATGCTGTATCATAAAAAAATAAAAACAAAAAAATAAGAAAAAAAATTAGGGGTGGACCACCCTTAACATTTAGGGGGATGAAAAATAGATGTTGGGCCATTCTCAGACCTACCACATATAGATATGCACACAAAATTACATACAAATCGGTCCAGCCGTTTCGGAGGAGTATGGGAACGAACATTGTGACACGAGAATTTTATATATAAGATTATTTATAACAGCGATATCTCAGCGAGGAGTAGTACAGACTGGCGAGATGAAACTCGCCAGTTCGAAAACAGCTCAAGAGCATACACCTCTGACTTTTCTAAGTTACACGTGTATTCATTGTATATTATCGCTTGCTATAACGGTGAAGGAACATCGTGCGAAAAACTGCATACCTGGATATTGCTCCAAAATTATTGATAATATAGGAAGTCTGGCTACCCGCATTAGGCGACGCACGTGATTTCCGGTAGTTCGTATGTTGCTTGCACTGATAGATCTCTTGAATTCAATGAATTAGGCATGAATTTATATAATACACATTTATTTCCGCAGTAAGAGCCTTTCGAGAAATCATGAAGTCGTCATTCCGGACCTAACAATAAACCAGCTCACGAATACTCGCACACTGAGTTATCATTAAAGAAATCAAAGTGATAGCACTTTATTTCGGTAGGAATGTTTGAAACGAAGGAAGTGTTTTAGAGATGTATATTATGTTCTCTTCATATTTAAAAACTATACATACATATGCACCCACGCCTGTAAACCCCGAAGTGGTAGGCAGAGGTGTAACCAGTACACCCACATTTCGATGAGCTTATTGCTGTCCCATCTGAGCCTATCGCCATATCGGGCACAATTCCAGACACCGGGCTGATGCTGAGCATTTTGTAATAGAATACCCCAATATCACTGTTACCCGACCCGGGGATCGAACCCAAGACCTTAGCGTCAGCCTCAGTCGTAACGCGTACGCATTACAACTGCGCCAACGAGGTAGTTTTGAGTACTTGTTTCATTATATAAATAAAAAGACAGCATTATTACTGCCAAGTAACGATAAATACTTCCAAGTAAAGAGATACGATTCATTGGTTATACTGTTTATCTTTATTGTATTAACCGCTATAATTGTAAGTACTGTGAATACTTTATAATTCATTTTTGGTACAAGGGCGCATGGGGCGCCACCGACCCCACTGAGAAGGCAGGCCCGAAGGCCGGTCGGTTATTCGAAGATGAACACAAAAATGCATAGCACATGGACGTATCAAAGGCAGCTAGCATGGTACTACGTATCTACAGTATGTATTGTGTAATTAAATTTAAAACCAGTAAACAAAATAAAATTATATGAGTGTTTTTTTTTATTAGGTTATATAATGATATTCATTGTTTTTGTAACCGTTTGAAATATCCTTGTAAATAAAGATGTACGTCATCCTTTTTTTATAGAATAAAGGAAAGGGATTAGGAAGGGGAGGGAGATTTGGGCCTCCGGATATCTCACTCACCGTACGAAAAGCAGCAGCTAGCTGCTACTTTACGCCGGTTTTCTGTGAGTCGGTGGTAACGACCCTGACGAGCCTATTCATGCTGTAGACAAAACTGTCTAGAGCGTGGCTCTACCACTCATCCTGGAACTCCTATGTAAATCCTTCAAGAGATTAGCCCAAAATCAAACCATTTGAAGTTAAATCATGCCAGAGAAATAGAAAATATAAATTTAATCCAAACTATTTACCATCACAATTTACGTTGAAAATGTCATATTCTACTGCAACCCTATACTTCCCCATTTTGACCCTCAAAATAAATCCTAACTACGTCCACTCAGTGATAGGTAAGAATATATTTTTAGATGCACTCATATGTTTCAAAATCAATGGAAGGTCATATCAACACAAAAACCAGTTTGAGACTCGACTATTTAGGTACTAAAATGGTGATATTAGGCGCTTATCAGCTTTGTTAGCTTTCCATTACGCTTAGCGAATGTATTTTCACTTTCACCGATACCATTCATATAGATTGTAAAACTGAGAAGCGAGAATCCGAAAACATAAGACGGCCTAAGAATACCAATGTTTTAGTAGGAAATCGTAACAATCGACCGAGACTTAGGTAGCGTTACAAATTAAATTACTAGTTTTTTATCCCCCGACTAAATATAGAGGTGTAATAAGTTTGACCCTTCGTCTGAACTGGTTGACTTGAGTTGACTGGTAGTACTAATTTCTAATTTTTTTATTATAATTAGTAGAGGCTGGAAAATGAGCAAGTGGGTCACCTGATGATAAATAATTTGCACCGCACAAGAACATCCAAAATACATGAAAAATCATGGACGCGTTGCTGACTTTAAAAAAATAAGATAATTAAGGAATTGGGAATAAGAAGGGCATTTAGACCTCCGGATATTCTCACTCACTGTGGAAAATACAACAGCAAGCTGCAAATTCACGTCGATTTTCTGTGAGACTATTATAAGTTGTAAGTGAGTTTTCCGGAGGCTTAAATCTTGCCTCCTCTTCCCAATCCCGATATATTGGCATTATATTGGCAATATATATTGGCAACACATCCCACGAATATTCTGGTATTATGAGTGTTTTTTGGCGGTAGGGGTCACTTCCTATTATGTGCCCCAGTTGCTCGTTAACCGACCCTTGCTATAAAAATAAACTTATATCACACATTATATTTAATGCCTCGGTGGCGCAGTTATTATGCGTACGCGGTACGACTGCTGTGCTGGGGTCCCTGGTTTGGTCCTCGGGTCGGGTAAAAATGATATAAGGTTTTCTACTACGAAATACTTAGTATTGGTCCGGAGTCTGGAAATGTGCCCGGTATGGCGATAGACTCGCCCCATATTACGGGACGGAATTAAGGTCTGCAAAATGTGGGTGTACTGGTTACCTCTGCCTACCCCGTCGGGGGTTACAGGCGTGAGTGCGTATGCATGTATATTATACTTGCCACGTTTTGCGATGTTTTTCCTTGTTCGTTTATTATGTTCCTACAAAATAAAGTTTGGTGCATTTATCATGGTTTAATACATACAAAAATGATGTATACATAGCCCGCTTATCCACACACCAAATTCTTACATCCAAATCCTTGACAGTGATAGAACCATGCTGTAGACAGTCTTGTATGGGCCGGCTCGAACGGGTTGTTATCACTGTCTCATTGAAAACCGATGTAAAGTAGCGGCTTGCTGCTGCGTTTCGTATATGAGATATATCCGGAGGCCCAAATCGCTTTCCTTTAAAATCGGCTACGTGTCCATGATTTTTCCGGTATTGTGGGTGTTGAAGGGCAGTTAACATCAAATTTATATGCAGGATTGAATTTTCTATGTTTTAACCGACTTAAAATAGGAGGTTCTGTATTTCTTACCCAGTTGCGAGTAGCAAATCGCTCCATAGTTAAAGGGTATCAATTACGTGTAAGCTAAGATACAAAAAATACCACCATTTGGCAACTCATCGCAAAAGTTTCACGAATACCATTATTTTTGATACCTATACTTATCATAAAAGTAATATCCAAACAATTAGGCTTGAGTAATGGTTGCTATGACAACGTGATTTTAGCCGCCCTGCGCCTGCGCAACCGTGGTATGCGGAAGCCTGCAGGTGGATTTAAGCGCCAGTAAAAGGATCGGAATGCAATTGCAAGGTAAACTTGCAATTGCATTCATGGGATACCCCATTGTGAATTTAATGGCGCTTTATTTCCATAATATTTACCTGCCTCAAACGCACTGCATTGCAGATTTTTGAGTCACTTTTTAAGTTTTAACGATTATAAGTTATGTGGTTAGACTGCCTCGGTGGCGCAGTTGTAATGCGTAGGCGTTACGGCTTAGGCTGACGCTGAAGTCTCGGGTTCAATCCCCGGGTCGGGTAAAAGTGATATTAGTATTTTCTATTACGCAAAAGCTCAGTATCGGCCTGGAGTCTGGAATTGTGCCTGGTATGACGATAGGCGCGCCCCCTATCACATTATGGGATGGAGATACGCTCTGTACATTGTGGGTATACTGGTTACACCACTGCCTACCCCTTCGAGGATTACAGGCGTGAGTGCGTATGTACTATATTTAACTTTAAAATTTTTGTAAAGCAGTGGGGAATAGAGTCTTATTTAGATAAATAATAATAAATAAATAAATACACCCTACAGTCACACACATAGTCCAGAGGGCCAATTCTGCTATTTTAACTGACACTGCGAATGAATTTTAACCGAACTGAGATTACATTTTGAATTAATTAAAAATATGGCATTCTGCTCCTATAAAAATTCGATATCATCTCAGTTAAATTGCATTTAAACTGTCAATTCGATCAACTTTCAATGTCTTTCTTTTGTTGAAATTATGGCTTCGCATTATTATGCATTTCGCCAATGACAAGTATTTTACCGAATTTTACGTATCAGCTGCCATAGACTAAATTCTAGAAATTAAAAATGACCTAAGCGACAAAATCAATGTTACCAACTCACAATAAAATACCCACAATATGACTAATTTCAGTGATTAAAAAATTACGTAACTGGAGGTTATGATTTTTTAATTAATTGATTTGACTAATGCCATGTATTTTATTTATTTAATTAATTTATCTATTCCATGGCATAACTGAAGGAAAACGGCACAACAGCACCACTGAGGCAGTCCTTTCCGGAAATAACCACAATCGCGATTATTTTATTGAAATTTGAGATAAAATAATAATAATAATAATAATACACCCAACAGTCACACACATAGTCCTGACCCCACACTAGGTAAACCTGTGTCGTGGGTATCAGGAACTACGAGGGACTTGCGGTCCCACAACACCCAGACCCGAGACCAATATTTGTGGTTCACACAAACATTTGTCTCGGTGTGGGAATCGAACCCACGGCCTCTCGCTTCGCAGCCGACTACTCGCCCGCTGCGCCACGGAGCTGTCTGTGAGATTCTACCGAATTACGATTTTGTAACACTGCTGAGGACATATTTATAATAATTATGAATTGTGCGAGAGTTTTGGCGGGAATTTTGACAGTGCGATTGATCTCATAATTTAATCTACACTAATATTCTAGAGAGGAAAGATTTTTTGTATTTTTGTATGTAACAAATAAACTAAAAAACTACTGGGCCGATTTCAAAAATAATTTGGCCGTTAGAAAGCTACATTATTATTCTAATATTTTACTGAAATAACGAGTCCACAAAGTCGAACAATTTTGACTACTTTTAGTTGCTTGCAGTAAAAGAGAATAAAGTTAAGAATTTATCTGCAGTTAACTCACAGTCACTTCACCTCAGTGTTGCCAAGTCAGATTTTTGAAAATACCGTGGTGTCCACATTAAAATACGGTATTTGCGCCAAAAATACAGTGCTTGATGGGACATACAGTGTGTACATGAATACAGTGTATTTTACAGTGCAATAAAATGTCCTACAAAAAAGGAAATAATTAAATTATTATGTAAAATATAAATTTATTTTAAACTTTATATCCTAAACTAACTTAACATTTTATTTGTATATATCGATCGCTGCAGAAATGGATGGCTGCGTTGATGATGATATCGGTTTAGTTTTTTTAATGTGTTTAATCAAAGCGTAACAATGCGTTTATGTATACTACTAGACAAGCTGCGCGGTACATAGAAATTGTAGTTTAATAAATTAATTAAATTGTAGTATAGTAAATTAGTTGTATTACTAAGTTGCAGTCAATTGACCGTAACTCAATATTATCATCGCTTACTCTCAACTAGAACCCCTATTGCGCTCCCTGTTTGGGAACTGTCAAACTCCCGCGTTATGTGACGCAGTTTTACTTCTAAATAACCTGTCTAGTAGTATACAATAATAATACGAAATTTTGACTGTAAAAAATACTGTGTCTCCATATACGGTATTTATAAAAATACGGTGTCCAGTAGATGACATGAAAATACGGCAGATCTGTTGTAATTACAGTGCACTTGGCAACACTGCTTCACCTTCAGTCACATTTCGTTCTCAATTAATATTTTGACGTTTGTCTATAGACGAAATGCATTATAAATAGTTAAGTGTCAAAATTGTTACCGGAATGCCGTTTTGGTTCAGTCAACTTGTATTCTACTTTCGATATCATTGCGTTCTAAGTTCTTGAATATTGGTTTAGCAGAATACCATTTGCAACTTTCTTGTCGCTGAGATTAGATCGGAATGATATTTTAAACAATTAAAATTACGAGAATTGGCCCTCTGACCCCACACTAGGTTAAACCTGTATCGTGGGTATCAAGAACTACGAGGGACTTGCGGTCCCACAACACCCAGACCCGAGACAAATATTTGTGGATCAGACAAACATTTGTCAAGGTGCGGGAATCGAACCCACGGCCTCACGCTTCGCAACCGGCTACTCGCCCGCTGCGCCACGGAGGCTGTCGCATTAGATAGAGATAGAGTTAATATTAACACACAGACGAGAAAATAACAGAAAACCCTTGTTTACGAGATCGCATCATACAGTTTGAATTTATAATTTACCTATGTTGTACGAGATTAATATGCAATGAGGTAAATATCAATAGGATGTAATAAGAGAAGTCTAAGACCAACAAGAGAAGAGTCGAAGAATTTAAATTAGTGGATGTGAAATAAACTAAAAGTTCAAAACTGAGATCATCTCAGTGGTCTAGTGCCATCATATTTAGGCTGAGAAACTGTGCGGTCCTGGGTTCAAATCACAGGTCAGGCAACCTCAATACTTGCTTGTTGCCGACCTTAAGGAAAGGGATAATTAAGGGATTGGGAAGGGGATGTATTTGGGCCTATGAGATATCCTACTCACCGTACGAAACTCAGCAGCAAGCCGCTACTTAACATCGATTTTCTGCAAGACAGTGGTAACAACCCGGTCGAGCCGGCCCAAGCGTTAGTTTATGTATGTTTTTTTTATTGCAGAGGCCGGCAAACGAGCAAGTGAGTCACCTGATGGTAAGTGTTCTCCACCGCCCATGTACGCCCACAATACCAAAAGAGTCATGGGCGCGTTGCCGACCTTAAAGGAAAGGTATAATTAAGGGATTGGGAAGGGGAAGAGGATTTGGTCCTCCGGACATCTCACTCACCGTACGAAACACAGCAACAACCTGCTACTTTACGTCGGTTTTCTGGGAGACAGTGGTATCGACCCGGACGAGCCGGCCCATTCATGTTGTAGACAAAACTGTCTACAGCGTGGCTCTACCACTCGTAAACTAGTACAGATTTTAGGCAACCAAAACTAATGTCAGAAATCGGTAATGCACGTCCTATTTATTCGAGGGTACCCTAATATGTGTAAGTAAAACGGTACATAGCTTTTAATATTCATGCACGGCACGCTCGCACAAATATCTCGGCGATACGCACTTCCTTCTAGTTGACAAACTTGTACGGTAGCGCTGCATTTTTAAATATTCAAGAATCTTTAAGAGTTCATGTTCATTTAACTTTTAATAATATTACAAGGTGGTAGGTTCCTTGTATGCAAGAGGCCGTTTGAGTTAGTATCATCACTTTGTCTATTTCTGCCGCTAAGCGACAGTTTATAAGCATTATTATGTTGTGGTTAGAAGGGCATTGATGCCAGCGAAATTATTAGGCGTTATGAGACTTAATAATTTATGTGTACAATGCAGTGCTTTATAATTAAAAATTCTATGTGGCGTTGCGTCTGTTTATGGGCAGGCGAGCGACCTACTCGTCTCGTCATTCAATCTAATAATAAAATCCACCAGCCCTGTATTATGCTGTGCACTGCTCTACGAGTGGGAGGCGTTAGGCCCTAGTCCACCATGCTGGCCTAATGCGGGTTGGTAAAATTTACAATATACTATCTACTTTCGAGATTCGTATGGAGAAATCTCAGTTTTCCTCACGAAGTTTTCTTCGCCGTGAAACCAAGCGATAAGTAACAATGAATACACATGTAACTTAGAAAAATAAAAGATGCATGCCAGTGGTATTTGCCCTAAGGCCTAGTAGGCCCGGGCCTAGGGCGGCCAGATATTAGGGGCGGCCGATCGTAACAAAACATTCACAGATGAGAACAAGAGTCTATATTATTATGATGGGTGCTGAGAAATCCGCCACTGGTGCATGCTCTTGGGGCTAGTTTCGAATCCGTGACTTTCTGTCTCTACAGTCCGTACCTCTCATGTATCTCGGTGGTGATGTTTTCATACAAACCTACTGTACGATTAAAGTTTTGCTTCGGCTATATTGGTTTTTTCTTAATATTACCAATATGCAAACAATTTCTGACTATCTGCACGAGCGAGCACGAACAACTTACGATATAACTATTCGAATCGAGAACGCTAGCATTTGTATGAAGGTTCAAACAATTGTTTGACATTTCGATACGAATACGTTCTCGCAAGTTATTCGTGCTAGCCCCTCAGATCAATCAATCAAGAAAAATAATGCCTAAAAAAATTGCGTAAGGATCTAATCCTCAAATTTTTATACTTTAAAATTCCTTCTCGTTCGTCGTAAACCTGTTATTGTTAATCAGAGAATTTCATTGAAAATATTAACAAAGTAATGGTATAACTAGTAAAGCCACATAATTTAGGATAATTAGGTAAATACATTAATAAGGAAGTCATTATTAAATCAACTCAATCACAAACTGGACCAATTATTAAACTAATCTGCTAGGTACTATTAAAAAATGTGAAAGTTTGGATATTTGTGAGTTTCTGAATTTGTATGTTTGTTAGACAATCACGCCTTAACAGGTGGACGGTTTTGGATGAAATTTGGCACACAGGTAGACCATGACCTGGATTAGGGTATAGGCTTCCCTCTATCCCGGAAAAGGCCGTTCACGCGGGCGAAGCCGCGAGCAAAAGCTGGTATTATATAATTTAGGTAATTTATAATGCTTGCCCATAACCACGTATGAATTTTCCCTAATGATTTTTATCGTGGAATAGGCCTTTCACGCGGGCGGAGCCGCGAGCAAAAGCTAGGTAAACTATAATTTGTAATTATAGAATCTGTTACAATATTCTGATTACCGAATTAGGGAAGCGACTAAAGGCTCTAGAGCTTACAACTCGCCTTTGTAAAATGCTTATTAGAGTATGATATATTATAATATCAGCCCTGTAATTTACATAGTCCTACTTCTGGTCAAAATCCTCCTCCACTAATGAGTTGGATTAGGCTTTAGTCCACTACGCCGCGCTGGCCTAATGTGGGTTGGTAGAGTTTCTCCCTTGGCGCGACCATTAGTAACCTATCTTTTGGGATATAAAGTGAGTGGTAGAGCCACACTGTAGACAGCATGAATGGGCCGGCTCGACCGAGTTTTTACTACTGTCTCACAGAAATCTAACGTAAAGTAGCGGCTTGCACCTGCGTTTCGTACGGTGAGTGAGATATTCGGAGGCCCAAATAATATTACTCCCCTTCCCGTCGGCAACGCGTCCACGATTACTCTGGTATTGTGGACGTGCATGCGCGGTGGAGATCAAGCACCATCAGGTGACCCACTTGCTTGTTAGCCGGCTTATGCTATAACAATATACAACGTGTTATAGAAAGGGGCGAGCAAATTTAAGCAATGTATAGTGTAGGGTATAAGTATTTTATCTTCCATAGTACCAAATCCGATTGCATTGCTAGTACAATAATTATAGAATTTCCTTTTTTATCGAATGAGTAACATGTCGATATCGACTTTCAACTTTGGACAACACTAAATGATAAACAATGATACTATAGACCTCCTTTCATTTAATTATTTTATAATTAAAAAAACATTAAACAGTTGTCAAATGTCAATATTTATTTGACGCAGTCAGTTCGGCAAGTTCTGATTTTATGAAGTATGATTACGAGTTAAAAAAATATGTTGTAATTGACTAAAAATAAGTATTATGTATTGGTGTAACTGATAAAAGTTTTTAAGAGGATCGTCGACTGTAATAAGCCAAATTCATAGATGGAAGACCCGTGAATGAAGTCTTTAACATGCTTCTAAAGGATGGTACCTATTTGTCTTCAACACACAATCTCTTTCAGGTGTTTATTTGTGTTTAAATTACAAATTACGTACGTATGTCCGTAGAATTACGTGCATCTTATTCAAGTTTATTAAAAAGTGAGTATCGTTCATAATAATTAATAGTGATATCATCAATCTGATCAATCTTAATAAACGAGTGATTAAATTTTACGTGAAATTTTCGGATGTCTTGGTTTTGAAAAGATCCGGTACATAAGTACTAATTGTACGGTGTATGTAATGACCCTAAAATATGACCACACCTTTCTGTAACACGTTGTATATAAGGGATAAATTAAGAGGATTAAAAAGAGATTTTAAATTCTGATTCACAGTCCGTTTGCCGTACTCCGTTGAAGAGTTTCCTATTTTCTTTCGAACTCCGTCATCAGACCTTAACCTTTAAATGGGCCTAAGTAAGATGAACTAGCTATTGCCCGCGGTTCCACCCGCGCGAACGTCTTTTTCTGGCATAAAAATAGTCTAAATCCTTTGTTAGCCGGTTACATTCTAGGGTTACTATATTATATTGCGGGTACTACATGTTTTTTTTAATACAATCACTAAACTGGACCTTACACATATCTTACTTGCTAAGAAACTAAAATACATAAAAGTAGAATTGCACTAATGTGTATGTCCTTCTAGAAGTGAATACAACATGCTGACTTTAGTATAATCCAAACATAACATTAACTATCATCTGACCAAATTTGATGATCCTCCTTTTGTAGTTTTTGAGATATCGAGAATAATCAGTGATTGATATTTAGGTTTTAGATAGATATAAAGTAAAAAAGAAGTACCTATTGAAATAAAACTTAATTTTTACATTAGTACCGACGTTTCGACAGCTTTTCAGTCTTCGTGTTCATGGGAGAGACTGAGGTGTAGGTCGTCTCGAAAAGTTAATGTGACATTGACTACCGTCATTTTAAAATTATACATTTATTTATTAATTATTTAAAAAGTTAGTTGACACTAGTCCGATCTACGCAGAAAGAGCACACGGTGTCTTCTCTTGTCTCACGGTGTTATTTCAATGTGTAATATTCGCGCAAACCTAAGAAATCACTACAGAAGTAACTATGTTAAAAAATAATGAAAATTTGGCACACAACGATGACATACGAAATCCTTTTAATGAGTTCTAAATGAATCTAACGCGTGATGAGCAGAGTTACATAAGTAAAATATTATTGAAATCTGTTGCGTTAATAATTACTCAATGCACTGGCATTTGTCTGAGACGCGAGGCGAAAGTTCATTGGTATCGTACTTAGCTTTTGGTGAATCTGCATTTTAGTAACATGCAACAATATTATTGGTACTTATTTATTATTTTATGAGGACATCTTGCATGCCTGGACTGCGCTCATCACCCTGAAACATAAGATGTTAAGTCTCATAATGCCCAATCATTTCACTTCAATGTTCTTCAAACCGGAACACAACAGAACTTACACACTGCTGCTTGCTGCTGGCGGCGCGTTGGTACCTTCCCAGTACACTGTGGGTGTACTGGTTTCACCGTATCACCGTCCCATGATGTGATAGGGGGCGAACCTATCGCCATATCGGGCACAATTCCTAGACTCCAAGCTAATACTGAGCATTTCGTAATAGAAAAACCCAATAACACTTTTACCCGCCCCGGCATCGAACCCGGGACGTCACGACGCACCGAAGCAGTCCAGTTTAAATTCATAATAAAACCATATTCACAATATCAGATTTAATCCCATCAGGTAGGTAGAAAGTGGGGCATAGCATGCATCTCCATGAGTGTCAACTTTCAAGGACATCATTCGAAAGTAACAGGTTTGGATAATTTATTAAGACATCGGTTATTTGTTACCTCATCCATATATTTCTTCTTTTTTTCTGCGTCAGGCAATCTTAACATCGAACCAAAAATTTAAGTGTTGCAAGATAGCCTTTGTCTGCATGTCTGTATGTGGCATCGTAGCTCTCACACGATATGCTAATTGTTTGTTTTTATTTGAAAGCTGTTTTAATTTAGATGGTTAAAGAAAATCTATCCAACCCAAAGACTTCAATACTAATTCAGACATTTATATATATCATAGAATATATTTCGATTGACGTTGGGAATTTTAATAGGTAAACTATAAACAATTTCAAGATATTTATTAAGTTAAATTAAATCTAAAAGTGTTATTCTAAATAGACACAGCAGTTAGATTCATAGTACCGTTTCCATTAGGATTTGCATCAAAAGAATGAAGATAAAGGTCTCAAAATACCAAGTAGACAAATATCTGTAATTATTACTGATAGCATAGTATACAATTAAAAAGGTGATGAAACACTGGATTAGTATTGCATATTATGCAATTAATTTTCATTCTATATCGATACATAACTTCCACAAAAAAGGATGTTCAGAGTTTGAATGATCGCAATATAAAAGAAGGAATAAAATAACTGGACTCACGATAAATTTAGCACCACGAAGTCAATGATCGGTGCATGACCTTTTCGTAAATACAAATTCTCTGCCCAATAAGGGCTTGAATTTTTTTGTAGTAATCGTAGTCTGTAAAATAACAGACGAAATCAAGCACTCATTTGTACTAACCCCTTAGAATCCAAAGTATTAACTAAAATCACCTATTTGTTATAACACAGAAATATGTCATCCAATTAATACAATAAATGTGAAAGGTTGGATGTTGGAGGATTTTAATGTTTACTAATCTGGATGTTTACTAATTTGGATGAAACTGGTAGACCATGACCTGAATTAGGATATAGGATACTTTTTATTTCAGAAAAATCTAGTACAAATGTATAAATTAATCAAAAACACTACAACTTCACTTAAGGTTTCAGGTGTTCTCATAAAGCATCTCAAGGTTGTATAACTGACTCAGCTTTTATTATTCTAGTGGCAAATGGTTTTATACCTATGTGTTATACTACATTATGTTGACTCACTATGTGTGACGAATTTTGTTACATAGAGGAATTCTGAGTACTCATATCTTTATGCGATAAAATATCTTAAATTTTTTTACTACTTTTCCTTTCAACGATTCATAAAAAAAGGTTCTTGTAAAGAGCTTAATTCTTCTTTTATATTGCATTGTGCCAAATCAACCTGGTAGGCTGTACTTCGAACCGTACAACTTTAATTACGACAACACAATTAATGATTAGCCCCCGATACAGATTGTGCCTAGCTTGGGTACCATTCTTTGTTTTATCCTAGCTCGGCAAAGTGACTATGCTACATTAGTGTAGCGCAATCTAAGAATAGTGTCGACCAACGACAGACGATGCGTCAAATATTATAACCTCTGTTAAATTCCTTTTAATATATAGTTTCAAGTAGTTTTAGTAATAATTAGTAATACTATTTTTTTTATTGCATAGGCCGGTAAACGAGCTAGTGGGTCACCTGATGGTAAGTAATCTTCACCGCCCATGTACGCCCACAATACTAAAAGATTTATGGGCGCGTTGCCGACATTAAAGGAAAGGGATAATTAAGGAAATGGGAAGGGGAGGGAATTTAGGCCTCCGGATATCTCACTCAACGTACGAAACGCAGCAGTAAGCTGCTACTTTACGTTGGTTTTCTGTGAGACAGTGGTAAAGACCCGGACGAGCCGACCCATTCATGCTATAGACAAAACTGTCTACAGCGTAGCTCTACCACTCAAATAATTACTACCTACCGTTTTAAATATACGCAAGTATCATTGGGTATGTAAATACAATAGTTGGTACAATCTGGATATCAATGAATTAAGAAGTCATGTAAAAACGACTGACTGCCTCGGTAGCGCAGTTGTAATGCGTACGCGTTATGACTTAGGCTGACGCTGAGGTCTCGGGTTCGATCCCCGGGTCGGGTAAAGTGGTATTCGGTTTTTCTATTAATAAATGTTCAGTATCAGCCCGGAATCTTGAATTTGTGACCGGTATGGCAATAGGTTCGCCCCCTATCACATCATGGGACGGAGATACGATCGGGGAAATGTGGGTGTACTGGTTGTAACCAGTAGTAGGCAGAGGTGTAGGCGTGAGTGCGTATGTATATACGTACGTATGTATGTATGTAAAAACGTTAATTTGCTGGAATACTATATAGAAAGAGAGAGAATGTTGACGTATTGTGCTACCACTACTCTATCAGACCAATAAGGCTATTAAATAAAGAACCTGATTTGCATATAAACTTCCAAATAATGTTTAGACATTGCTTGCACATACATCTAACATTTTCGAAAGGATGAGAAAATAATAAACTTAGCAATTATTCAAATATAATTGCATTTTGATTGCTGTTCGTAATGCACGAAATATTACGCAAAACCTATATTTTATCCAGTTATGATATTATAATCATCAATTAATTGTCATTTTATATTTGTGTAATATAATCTAATTATGATGTTCTAATACTTGAGGCTGGCTGGGTTGGTACCACCGCTTTGTCTATTTCTGCCGCCAAGCAACAGTGTGTAAGCACTGTTGTGTTCCAGTTTGAAGGACATTGAAGCCAGTGAAATTACTGGGCATTATGAGACTTAACACCTTATGTATCGGGGTGACGAGCGCAGTCCAGTGGCATGCAGTGATTTGTTATTTAAAGTTCTGTGTGGCGTTGCCTCTGTTTATGAGCAGGCGTGGCGCTTACCATCAGGCGGGCGACCTGCTCGTCTCGTCATTCAAGCTAATAAAAAAAACCTAATATTACTTTCTATTAGTATTATATTTATTTAATTATTTACAAGAAAATAAACTTACGAGCTATTACAAAGTCCCGCAAAACTTTACAAAGAGTTTGATTGAAGGATGAATAAAGTTACTTAGTAGGCATTTTGTATGTGACTTTTGCATTTGAACGTTATATTTTACATACATACGCACTCACGTCTGAAATCCCCGAAGGGGTAGGCAAAGGTGTAACCAGTACACCCACATTTCGCCGAGCGTATCTTCGTCTCATGTTATGATAGGGGGCGAGCCTATCGCCATACCGATACTGAGCATTTCCTAATAGCAAAACCCAATATCACTTTTACCCGGGATCGATCCCGAGACCTCAGCGTCAGCCTTAGTCGTGACGCTTACGCATTATAACTGCGCCACCGAAGCAGTTATATTTTATTTGAAAAATACCATTTTTTTTAATGGTAGAGCCATGCTGTAGACACTTGTGTCTGCTGCACGAATGGGCCGGCTCGTCCGGGTCGTTACCACTGTCTCACAGAAAACCGGCGTAAAGTAGCAGTTTACTGCTGCGTTTCGTACGTTGAGTGAGATATCCGGAGGCCCAAATCCCCTCCCCTTCCCAATCCCTTAACTATCCCTTTCCTTTAAGGTCGGCAACGGACCCTTAATTCTTTTGGTATTGCGGGCGTACATGGGCGGTGGAGATCACTTACCATCAGGTGATCTACTTGCTCGTTTACGGCATATGCTATAAAAAAATAAAATAAAAAAAAACTGTTTAATGGTGACAGGCTCTTAATCAACAAAAAAAAAAAATTCCATCAATACATTATTATATGCAAGATAAAAGTTCAAAAATCTCATTAATTTGATCTAAGGTCAACGCACAATACGAGTAAAATAGTCCGCAGCACAACGTAAATGATTACAAATAGCTAAAATGCTATCTATACACACGAGTGTTTTGAACTTGCAAGATGCATCTTCCTTTGACGTCATATCTCTTAGATTACAAGTTGGATCTCAGACACACTTTACAATATTCATGAACACTGGTGGCGAGAGACCGTCTGTGTTTGTACCACCGTTTCGTCTATTTTTGCCGCCAAGTAGCAGTGTGTTTCAGTTTGTCATTTTCCTACACCATGGACCCAGGAATTATGGGTCATAAGAAAAAAAAACAAATAATACTAGTCCTGTATTATACACTTCCCACTGCTGGGCACGGGCCTCCTCTACTGAATGTGGGGGGTTAGGCCTTAGTCCACCCCGCTGGCCTAATGCGGGTTGACAGACTTCACATACCTTTGAAATTCTTATGAAGACCTTCTCAGGTGCATGCAGGTTTCCTCACGATGTTTCTTTCACCGTTAAAGCAAGCGATAATTAACAATTAATACACACGTAACTTAGAAAAGTCGGAGGTGCATGCTCTTGGGGTTGGTTTCGAACCTGCTACTTTCATCTCGACAGTCCGTACCACTTCCCGCTAAGCTATCGCTGCCTTGATCACTTAAAATAAATTATGTTAATAAAATACAGTAAAAATATAAATTAAATAATCATGTAAGTTATAAAAAGAGCAAGATTATCTTTGTTTTTCCGAGATCACTTTTCCTGTTCACCTTAGATATAAATTATATAATTGAATGACATGAATACAGTCGTACACAATAGTATAAAGTTTATTATATAAAATATTGAATCGTATATAATCACAGTTTCACAAGATGGTACATCCCTTGTGTATGAGAGAACGTCTGGAGTGGTACCACCACTTTGCATATCTCTGCCGCCAAACAGCAGTGTGTAAGCACTGTTGTGTTCCGATTTAAAGGACATTGGAGCCAGTGAAATTACTGTGCATTATGAGAATTAACATCTTATGTCTCGAGGCGACGAGCGCAGTCCGATGCCATGCAGTGCTTTTTAATTCAAAGTTCTGTGTGGTGTTGCTTTTGTTTATGAGCAGGCGTTTCATCACTCAAGCTAATAAAAAAAGTTTTTAATGATGCAACTGGCACATAGGCATTAAACTTCATGATCAATAGTTCAGAGCCATAGCTAATCTTCCACCTGCCCTTGTCCCAGTCGCAGTGGGGTCGGCGCAACATACTTTTTAATACATGTTACAGAAAGATTTGGCTTCTAATTTTTACAAGCGGCTGCCTGTCTGACGTCAACCCCTCTGGAGAATCAGTACAGATCTATAACTAATACATACAATAATTGAGCTCTAGCCAAAATTTTTCACTATATACCAGTAATTCTCTTCCAGTCATTATTCCAAAGGAATCACAAAAGGTTACGATTCAGAATGGCCTTTGCTGTGCCTAATCTTGTTCAGTAATAGCATAGCATCTGTATAGCAGTTTCTATGCACTTGGTGAAAAGCACAGAGTCACCATGTGCATTGACGTGCGTGACATTTGAATTCCGGCCTATGTGGATCCAATTCGTTTGTATAAGAAAGCCACTCATCCACCGGTTTAGCTTTGAAACTCACCTTAATTTTCTGGACCTATGATAAAATATTTAATATTTGTCACCGCAACGATGGCCGTTGGGGTCGAAAGAAACTAGAGTGGAGACCACGTCTATCCAAGAGCAGCGTGGGCCGACCTCGAGCCCGCTGGACCGACGACCTAATAAACGTAGCCGGAAGCGGCTGGATGAGGAAAGCAGAGGACCGTGAAGGGTGGCGCCAACTTGGAAAGGCCTATGTCCAGCAGTGGACGAATTCAGGCTGATGATGATGATAAAATAATTTATCACTTGCTAGGTTGTAGCTTCCATTTTATAATTTTTAATGAAAAACAGTCGTGTAATATTCGTAACTTTTGCTAACCATTGTAACTATTGTTATTCGGTTATCAAATGATTAATAATCATTCATAAACTTCCTATTATTGTATTTGTACTTCTATAAAAAAAACAGCCACTCGTATTACCTTGTGCAGAGACCTCGGGTAATGACGAATTATTTTGAAGATCATGAAGCGATCACCATTTTTTGTTATCATCATTTAGGATTTGCGAGTACAGTCTGCGCCTGAAGTGCACCTGAAATATATTTGATGATTTACGTTGCAGCTAAAAGTCTTGGTGTTATAAAAATATTTTTTGGCCGATAATAATTGACGATTACAGCTACAGTTGCTGCGTTCCTATATAACTATTTTTTTCGAAGATTACAAGATAATAATTAACTTTACCTGTTAAAATGTGTGGGGCAAATCATGCAAATAAATTTAAAACCAACTTCACACAATCGATTAAGCTGAAATATTGCACACAGATCTAATACTCTCAATTATGTATTTTTTTTAAATTTTCGTTGCTTTCGGTGAAGAATTTTTCATTTTCATAATAACCTCCTTGATATTAAATCAAATGAGAAGGTTAGATGAAAGAAGTACAAATTTAGTGACGTCATACTACATCCAATATGGTGGCCGATAAAAGCTTGTTTTTTTTTATTTATTCAGCTTTTTCTGAATTATATGAACTCTTGTTTTAAGTGGTAACTCAAGTTTCAGAAATATTTTAGTAAAGTTATGTGAATTCTAATGTTGGACCACGTCAGTATTAAAAAGCTCTGGTTTGTGGCTCGGAGAATCTTAGACCAAAGCTATGTATTATATTTTTATTAAATTTCAAAATGTATCTTTTTACATCCTAGTAAAGATATTAATAGAAAATTGGGATAAATTACGGTATGAAGTAATATTATTTAGGTACATACTGATAATGTTTCAATGTTTGTTAATTAAGGTAATGGATTACTTAAAAAAATTGCGTAAGTTACATCACTGACATACTATGGTATACTACCTTGGCGCATCGTCGAAATGGTACCTCCATTATTCCAAATTCGAAGAATTCATTCTGCAATTGCAATTTTCAACAGGTTTTTAAAAATGTACTCTCGAGTAAAAAAATTGTCAATGGTGTTTATTTTCTTTCCGTTTTTAACCCCCGACATAAAAAAGGGTGCTATAAGTTTGACTCCTTTTGCTGCCTGTGGGTGTGTGTGTGTGTATGTGGCACTGTAGCACCTAATCGAATGAGCCAATTTGTATGCGTATTTTTTTTATTTTAAAGTAGGTTTAATGGAGACAGTTCTTAGCTATATATGAAAAAAATAGTTTCAATCAATTGTGTGACAGATGTTTTTCTAATTGACGCCGGGAGATTTTATTAAATAGAGTTAGAGGGTTAAAGAATGTGACGTATTTATTATATTTTCTTGTGATGTTTGTCCTACTGAGTTCCATTATATTAAGCACAAATTTGTAATTTTCTAAATAATGTAACGCCAGTAGCGATTTACTATGTTATACAAGAATTAAACAAAATATAATGATATATCAAAAGTAAAGACATTTTTACAAATAATATATTACATTTTACCCTTTACACCTTTGTACTTGATGATAATATCATGGTTACAGACCTACTAAGGTCAATATTATGTTATAAAATGGTTACTTGTTTACAACGAATACATTACATAAAGAACCTTTTGTGAAAATGAGATGGACCGTGTGCGTGGAAATTAATCTGATAATAATTATAGTGTGGTTAAATAATGTGTTTTCATTATTCATTTATGTATCAAATAGAACAGAGAAGTTAACAACGCCCTACTCTGTACCTGAAAAACAACATTTGATATATAAAGAAGGATTTGATGAAGACACTTATCTAAATTTCAATGAATTAGCGTCGAAGTATGACTATTTATGTGAAGAGCATTCCGTGATTACTGAAGATGGATATATCCTTAAAGTGTTTCGAATAATATCCAAATGCGAAACAAACGGACGGTATCCAGTTTTGTTGATGCACGGAATACTAGACAGTTCGGATGCGTGGATACTGGCAGGTTCCGATCTGGGCATTGGGTTCATTTTGGCGCGCAATTGCTACGACGTGTGGGCAGCGAATCACAGAGGTAACAGCTATTCAAGACGTCACGTCCATCTCGATCCAAATTTAAATCCAGAATTCTGGGACTACACATTTGATGAACATGGAAATTACGATCTGCCAGCCATCATCGACTATATTTTACAAAATACCACACAGCCAAAGCTCAACTACATCGCCCACTCGCAAGGTACTACAGACTTTTTCGTCATGAACTCCTTGAAACCTGAGTATAATGATAAAATTAGTGTGTCTATACAATTAGCCCCTGTAGCGTGGTTAAAATACATTAAAAGCGCTATATCAGTCATCGTTGCTGAACGGGCATCCCTATTAAAGAGCCTACTAGATGCTATAGGGTTAAGAGAATTATTTGCTAAAAATAATCTCGCTCATTTTGTGACTGAAATTCTATGTCAGATAGCTCCTGAGCCAGTGTGTGGACAGGTGTTATCCCTTACTGTAGGATACAAGCAAGGATCCGTGAATGCCAGAACGCTATCAGTCGCATTTGGTCATTTGTTGAATGGTATATCGAGCAAAGATGCTGCTCACTTCGGTCAACTAGTCGTATCAGGCAATTTCCAAAGATATGATGAAGGCAAGGAAGGGAATATAAGAAGATACGGGAAGACTAAATCACCACAGTATAACGTGTCCCTAGTGACTGCTCCAGTAGTACTATTTACTGCGACAAACGACTGGGTGTCATCACAAAAAGATGTCAGGATTTTGATATCGAAACTGCCGAATGTGGTTGAAAATTATGTAATACCACTATCGTATTGGAGTCATCATAATTACCTGTGGGATCCGCAAGCAGCTGTGTATGTGTTCCCCAAAATTTTGGAGTACTTGAACAAATTTAATCCAATTACTTAGTGTATTATTCAAAATCTTCACATAATAAGTATAATAAACATCACGCCTGTAAAACAGTACGATAGTATAGATGTTTGAATTCCTCATCAATATTGTAAAGACTAAAATTATTCGTTTTTTTCCATTGAGTCACAGTCTCAATGTATCACAGTGTCATTCGTTGAGGAAAATAGAGAAATAAATATATAAGATGTAATTCAAATTGTACACATTGAGGATGTGGCTCGTTAGGGACAAACGAAATTAATTAAATAGAGTAACAAAATATGTTCTATATATACTTCAATACTTTCAGAGGTAAAGTAGTATAAACTATGTAGTTTTTTAATTAAATTCACATATTGTATTGTATGAATGTAAGTGGACCACTAATATCTTAGGCTCAAAGGCAACTTCACCTGCACGTGGTACTCTCTGCTGATTAACTGATGAGGCAAAAGCGAAACTTGGTTTCTGTTGCGGGTTGTGGGGGTCAGATGGCGGGTTGCCCTGTATAATTCCAAATCCACTGTCATATCATGATGGGTAGGCGGACCCTAGCATTAAGCCGGGACAATGCCAGGCAGAAAGAAATAATGTAAGCAGTACCCGTAGAGCAAGACTTTTTTATATGTCACGTTATCCATGTAAGAGAAACATGTATGAAGTGAATACTTTTTCAATAAAATCTGTCAGGGGCGCTGTACGGATGTTTTCACGACACGGATGTCCGATGCCGTGACAGCTATCAGAACTCGTAAAAACTTGCACTAAGTAAGAGCTATTTATGCAGATAACACACCAAGTATTATAGCGTCGAATTAAAGTTTTTTGTTTCTTTTTTCTCCGATAAAAACATCATTAAACCACTGAGCTAGTTCGTAGGCCCCTATCTGATTCTGTAATGACTACAATCAACCTTATTGTACAGTCATGTAAAGCCGGAAAAGTATAGTATTGTTTATTTGTATTTTTATTGCCAAACCAAATCAATTCCTTTGTCAATATACAAAAATCCTTCGTAAAACTGGTTCATCGAGTGATCAAAGGGCTGTGTCATGGATGATGTCAAATACTCGAGTTAGTTTCCTTATGATGCCTAATTTACAGTTATGAGATTCATAAAATATAAACAGAGATAACAGCGATCCTTTATTACTGTATACATCGAATTAAGATGACACTATATATAATAAAACGGGTAATATATAAGTATTAAATAAATCTATTTGGACGTTTAAAAATATTTTTATTCATATAAATATATAATGATTTTAGAAAATATAGAAAATGTAGTGTTAATTTAATAGTATACTTTGTATATATATTTTTTATCATGTATAAACATTAGGAGTAGTAACTGTTTTTAATTCCAGAAATGAATTGGATTTTACAACCATTAATAAAAAATATGTTAAATAAAATTTATATTAGGTAGAATTATTCAATAAATACTAATTATTATTATTATTAATAATAGACTAAATAAATTAACCTGGGCGGGGCATGTGACTAAGCGAGCTGATGACAGGTCGAGTAAAGTGCTAACTGAGTGGTTGCCAAGATAAGGCAAGCGCAGCGTTGGCCGTCCAGCGGCAAGATGAAACGACGACATTGTTAGGATGAACCTGGATGCGACTGGCTCAGGACCTTTACAAATGGCATGATATGAGGGCCTATACCCAGCAGTGGGACCCTACAGGCTGTGGATGATAATTATGAATAGGATAATGTAAAATACACGGATAACATTGCTGATGTCATATGAGCTAAGTTGTTTTATCCTCTGCGAATTCAAATTGCATTTATAGTTTTATGTATATTTTTGGGTGGAAACTCATTCAAAATTCGATTCGGCGTCCTACGTTTATTTTAAATATTTTTGTATAATATTTAATTACACAAAAGGCTAGGGAACGTTCCATGTTGGGTATAAGTTTGAGAGACCGAATTTGAAATAGCCAGATCTGACAAAGAACAAAAGTCACCGATGTCGGAAATCGGTTCATGGTACTCAAGTGACGATGGGCGGGACATGTTGCTAGGCGAGTTGACGGTAGGTGGAGTAGAGTTCGCCAGAGTGGATGCCATTTGGGGGAAGACGATCCGATGGCAGACCAGCTGACCGATGGGTCGTCGACACACAAATGGTCGCAGGGAAGACGTGGACGGGATTAGTGAAGAACAAAGATCATTGGCACAAGGGAGAGGAAGCTTAAACCCAGCAATGGGTCAATACATGACCTGACCATGATGATGATAATGATATTATTTAGAGTTACATTGCCGTCAGTGTGAGTCTGTCAGAGTCCTTAGTGAGTATTGTATAAAACTTTCAAATAATTGATTCCTCTACAAATTTCTCCGAAAACTAAATTTTATCTTTTACTGTGACATCCAACATGCATTAAAATAAACCTTAAAATCAGTAGTCAATCAATTCCAAGTTAACATACAAAATATTCTTTATAATGCATCTCCTTATCCACGTTTGAATTTGCCCTAATGAAAGTTTTATTAATTGAAAAGACTTGCCGGTCTGTGGAATTGATTTTGCACGCAATAGTTTAATCTAGTGTTTCTAGACTTGACCGCGAGGTCCGGGCTCAGCGGAAACCGGGTCAAGGCGGCTAAACCATGCGCCCGGTATTTACTACTCATCTTGTTAATGTTTTCTGTAATAGGAGTATAAAAAACATATTAGAGTTTTTTTAGTTATAATAATATATTATCGCCTCATTGGTCTAGTAAGCCTGAGCACTGTAGGGTCCTGTGTTCAATCCCATTGTCAGGAAGAAACAATTTGTTTGAATTTACGATTCCGTAAATCGCATGAATTTCCGCACATTGGATTTTTTCTCGGTATGGCGATAGGCTCGCCCCTATCATATCATGGGACGGAATAAGATTGGCGAAATGATATCCATCCCATTAAACACCCACAATACCAGAAGAATGATTTTTCTGAAAGATTACGTTGCCGACCTTGTAAGAAAATGGCGATTGAGATAGGAGAGAAAGATTTGGGCTTCCGAAAATCTCACCTTACGAAACGAAACAACCAGCTACCACTTCACGTTAGTTTTCTGTGAGACAGTGGTAATAACCCGGTCGAGCCAGCCTATTCATACCGTAGACAAATGTCTACAGCATAGATCTACCACTTACATATTATTATTATTTTAAAAGCCAGAAAAACAAATGCTCGCCTGATGGCAAGCGTCACGCCTGCCAACAAAAATAACCAACATCACAAAGAACTTTGAAGTACAAAGCACTGCATGGTATGGGACTGAGTTCGTCAGCCCAAATCATAAGTTGTTGCTTTCATAATGCCCAGTAATTTACACTTCAATGTCCTTTAAACCGAAACACAATATTACTTACTATCGACTGCCTCGGTGGCGCAGTTGTAATGCGTACGCGTTATGACTGAGGCCAACGCTGAGGTCTTGGGTTCGATCCCCGGGTCGGGTAAAGTGGTATTGGGTTTTTCTATTACGAAATGCTAAGTATCAGCCCGGAATCTCGAATTTGTGCCAGGTATGGCGATAGACTCGCTCCCTATCACATCGTGGGACGGAGATACGCTCGGCGAAATGCGGGTGTACTGGTTACAGTCTGCCTACCCCTTTGGGGATTACAGGCGTGAGTGCGTATGTATGTACAATATTACTTACAGCCTTACAGACTGCTGCTCGGTGGTGAAAAGAGACAAAGCGGTAATACCAACCCAAACGGTCTCTCGCGTATGTGGGTCCTATCACTTATAAATACTAGTAGGTTGTAGGTTCTTATTCCGGGGTGGCGCAATATGCTTTTTAACACATGTTCCAGAAAGATTTGTGTTGTAGTTTTTACGACCGGCCGCTTGCCTGACGTCAACCCTTCTGGGGAGGTCTTGTTATAGGTTATATTATAATATTCTTTGTCTTTACAACTGTTTGAAATAACATAGTAAATAAAGATGTACTTCATCCTGTAATTCCTATGTAAATCCTGTAGGATGTATAACCAAAACCCGAATGTTTTGGAGATAAATTATGTCACGTAATAACTGAGAATATAAATGTTAGCTTGATTTCATTTACCGGCAGAACTTACTTAAGAAAAGCCAACATTCCATTATTTATATGTTGTACAGTTTTTAAAATAATAATAATATACTAGCCCAGTATTACACTCATCCCACTACTGGGCACGGGCCTCCTCTACTGAATTAGAGGTCTTAGTCCACCACTCTGGCATAATGCGAGTTGACAGATTTCATATAACTTCGAAATATTTATGACGAACTTCTCAGGTATCCAGGTTTCCTTCACCGTTAAAGCAAGCGATAATAATTAACAATGAATACACACGTAATTTTAAAAAGTCCGAGGTGCATGCCCTCGGGGCTGGTTTCGAACTTGAGGCTATTATTTTGTCAGTTCGAACCACTCCGTTCTTCCGCCGTCTAATTTAAAATATAATCATTCAAAAAAACATATTGTATTACCGCCTCATTGATCTGTAGCTAACTTCGGCTGAAAAACCGATTAGGCCCTGAATTAAGATCCCAGACCAAACTCATCATTTGTATTTGAGACTTTCGAATCGAAAAATCGCACGAATTGGCTCCAGATTGGAATTTTTGCCCGATATGGCGATAAGCTCGCCATCTATCACATAATGGGATGGAAATAAACTCTATGAATCATGGGTGCACTAGTTGCAAGTCTGCCTACTCCCTTGAGTGGAAAAATGTATATTTCCACTCTCCCTGATTTTTTATTTGATTAATTTCGTTGCGGGATAAAGAGAAATTCGCATTCCTAGACTCGCTGAGTTTCATTGCACGGTGTCGAAATGGGCGTGCCACTGTCAATCCTGACTTACAGGTGTTACAGTGGCGGGTGTGTGGGTGGGATAGTCTCTCTACCTTACTTTTTGTTTATTAAAAATTACTAACTAGTTACTAAATTCATCTTAGTAACACGTCCCACTAATTTTAAAATAACCTTTTTTTCTTCGCCATACCCAAAACTCGTTTTAGGATATCCGAATGACGCCATCGCGGCTACATTCAAAATCCTTACCTAAATCGGACTGCAATTATAACTGATAAATTGGCATACGCCCTTTATACCAGGCCTATTTTTTTACTTTTGGCCATCGACACTGACTTATCGAGACGTAAGCACATACATAAACTCACACTTGTCTCCTGGAAAGGGTAAGCAGATATGCAACTAGCACAGTAACAATTCGCCGATATTTCCATCCCATTATGCGATTGGTGGCGAACTTATCCCCTTATTACCCCTACTACAGGGGTTATTATTTTTTATCCTGACACATCACTGGATCTGATGATAAGTACAGTGCAAGCCAAATATAATGTCGACTGACAAGAGACACTGCGTCCCTTGAAAGTCGGCAGAATTAGGCCGGTATCAACAAAGACCTTAATGTATACTACTAGACAAGCTGCGCGGTAAACAGAAATTGTACCACTAAGTTGCGGTCAATTGACCGTAAGTCAATATTACCATCTCGCTTACTCTCAACTAGAACCCCCATCGCGCTCCCTGTTTGTGAGCTGTCAAACTCCCGCGATATATGACGCAATTTTATTTCTAAGCAGCCCGTCTAGTAGTATACATTAAAGTCTTTGGGCATAGATACATAATACAACAAATGTGTCTATGCTTTGGGTAAGACACCAGAACGCGACTCCACGAGCCACTTTAGCGGGTTTTTCACCATGTGTACGGTGTTCGCTACCCAGTCAGGTACCCGCCAAGCAGCAGTGTGTAAGCATTGTTGTGTTCCGGTTTGAAGCACATTGAAGCCAGTGAAATTACTGGGCATTATGATGTGCTCTAGTGCTTTGTAATTTAAAGTTCTGTGTGGCGTTGCTTCTGGTTATGAGCAGGCGTGGCGTTAAACATCAGGCGAGCGACCTGCTCGTCTCGTCATTCAAACTTATTTATTTTTATACTGAGTTTTTTTTTTTAATTATGAAACTGTGTGCAATCGAATGCCATGCAGTGTTTTGTAATTCAAAGTTCTGTGTGGTGTTGCTTCTATTTATGGGCAGGCGTGGCGCTTACCAATCGGGCGAGTTACATGCTCGGTTCGTCCCCAAGCTAGTAAAAAAACAGCAAAGCGTGGTATAGGGGTAGTTCATAATTAAGTATGGTTCTCTGGTAGTGGAGCATTGCGGGAGGAGCGTGTTAACGTGTGTAGCGCATCACGTATGTAACACGACAGTACTGTTACGTCATAAATTTTTACCCCTCCCTGCCTCGATGACGCAGATGTGATGTACGCGGTACGAGTCCGTATATATGTATTAACCCCTCCTGCACCGCACCACTTTAGCGGTTTTCCTGCGTAATAATATTATAAAAAACACGAATAAACTCTCGAATGCTGGCATGCAAGTACAGTTCGTAGTACACGTGCGTCTCGACGGTGCATCTCAATTCATTGTAAGCTTTCACATTTGTTACGTAACACAATAATTGTTGAAAGCAAATGTTTCTCTATTACATGTGCGTGTGTCTATCAAGCGGCAAAAGTGTTTAATATTGACAGTAAAAGGTTAATATTTTCTCTTAATAAAGGTTTAAATGTGTTTTCTTTTTTTTATCTCATAAGCCGGTAAACGAGCAACTGCAGTCTCCACCGCCCATGTATCCCCACAATACTAAAAGGATCATGGGTGCGTTACCGACCTTAAAGGAAAGGGATAATAAGGGATTGGGAAGGGGAGGGGGATTTGGGCCTCCGGATATCTCACTCACCGTACGAAACGCAGCAGCAAGCTGCTACTTTACGCCGGTTTTCTGTGAGACAGTGGTAACTGTTAAGAAAAAGTATTAATTTCCGAATTTAAAAAGTAAATGTATTTCGTATTTGGAATACATTCTCTCTTGTCTTCTTTGGTTTCCTCCTATAAAATGTTGTTGTACGAATACGTGTTCTTTTATCAATAATTAAAATACTCTGTTATAAGTGTTTAACTAAAATAAAATCCGAACAGTAACGACCCGGATGAGCCGGCCCATTCATGCTGTAGACAAAATTGTCTACAGCGTGGCTCTACCACTCGTAAAATATGCTTATACTGAGCAATTCGTAAAAGTAAAACCCAATATAACTTTTACCCGACCCGGGGATCGAACCCGAGACCTCAGCGTCAGCCTTAGTCGTAACGCGTACGCATTATAACTACGGCACCGAGGCATTGGGTATATTTATTTATTATCGCTCCCATTACTCTACCAAGAGTACCTATGTGACTCAAATGATTTTGCATACAAACTTGATTTGGTAATAAAATAAAGTGATGAAACTAATATGTGATAAATAATAAAAGTCTCATAGGCGTGGGAAATGAACTGTTACACACGCTACGGTCGAGTTAGGAAATTATATCAGAGGGGCTAGCACGGAAAACTATCGAAATCGTAATGTAAAGGTATCGAGGGCTCGATAGATAATTCCATAAATATCATTGATATATATTCCATATATATTAGTTTCTTTTACGTCCGATAGAGGCGCTGTACCAAAATCTCATAGAAATTGTTGTCGATGACAGCTCGAATAACTTTTCGCAATTTTCCGTGCTAGCCCCTCAGTTGTATAATATTCTGATCTTGTTCAACACAGATCTCTTCATACTTCGAGTGAACTGAAGCGTATAAATTTTTTATAAATATTGGCTTCGCATTTCCATGCATATAGCTAATGACACGTATTTTATATATTTTCAAGTATCTATTCACAAGTACGGTGAAACACCGGTGTGGCCGATTTCAAAGTCTTGTTGGAGTTGTGGTGGCAATTCCTTTCAGTGCAACGCTTCATAGAAGCTTTTCTCAAATCGGATCAAACGACCAAGTTCGATCAATACATTTCGTCAAAGTCACCTAAATTCGCCAATTTCAATGACTATATACATGGTAATGATACAGTGTATGGAAGAATTTTACTTATCTACCACCTTGTAAAATGTTCAAACTCTGCTATTTAAGCTATGATATTATAATATTTATTTGAATAGAACGGTATGAATACCACTTATACTATTCAATAGGTACAATATACAAATTATTGTGGTAATAATAGATTCATCCATCATTCTCGCAAAACATCAAGCATTCTAACATAAATAATCTTCTGTCACTCGTAAATATGTCACACTCTGGTTTCGAGTCCAGAAATCTGTTTAGTAAGTTGAGCGTGCGAGGCAATGGAGATTTGGATCTGGCAACCGTTCTACCAAGCGGGACTGCGAATAGTAGTAATAGAATGTAGTTACACCTACCTAGTTTAGGTGCTACATTGAATAATTATTAATGGATTTTATTTTATTTGAAAGCAAGATCCAGAATACATAACATACATGAACCATTCTATTATAATAATCATAGAAGGTAAATCAAACAAGAATATAAACAGACCCTGAATTGATGATCTTTCCTATAGTCATTAATATTAAAACATCGTCTACCGCTCGTACAAGTTATTTAAATGAACCCCGTAAATAAAGTCATGTTCAATTGTATTATAATAAATAAAATAACTGCTGTCCCACTGCTGGGCACGGGCCTCCTCTACTCAATGAGAGGGGATAGACCTTAGTCCACCACGCTGGCTTGATGCGGCTTGGCAGACTTCACATACCTTCGAAATTCTTATGAAGAACTTCTCAGGTATGCAGGTTTCCTCACGATGTTTCCTTCACCGTTAAAGCAAGTGATAATTAACAATTAATACACACATAACTTAGAAAAGTCAGAGGTGTATGCACTTGGAGCTGGTTTCGATACTGCGACTTTCGTCTCGACAGTCCATACCACTCCCCGCTCAGCTATCACGCTTAAAACAATTGTACTATTACTAATAAATAGGCTATTTACAAAAAATAAACAATACGCAGCTATTCACTGCAACCACCTTGATGGCGTACATTTTAAAATAGTCATTTGTGATGATTGTTATGTTATGATGGTGGTAGGTCCTTCGTGTGCGGGAGACTGTCTGCAAGCAACAGGGTGTAAGCACTGTCGTTTTCCGGTTTGAAGGACATTAAAGCCAATGAAGTTACTGGGCATTATGAGACCTAAGAGCTTATGTCTCGAGGTAACAAGCTCAGTCCAGTGCCACGCAGTAGCGCAGCTTTGTTATTTAAAGTTCTGTGTGGCGTTGCTTCAGCTTATGGGCAGGCGTCGCGATTACCATCAGGCGAGCGACTTGCTCGTCTCGTCATTAAAAATAATTAGAAAAAAATATCACCACTCAATTTTATGTGAAGTGAGATTCAAAACTGACTGCATAACTTTGCTTTATTTCTGCCTGGCGTTATCCCGGCCTAATGCCAGGGTCCACCTTCTCGTACCATAGATTTGACGGTATTTGGTATTGTATGGAGTGACTCGTGGTCTGACCCCCATTACATGCGTGAGTGTGTACCTATGTATGTTTAGTAGACTCTAATACAGGAACTATAGGCATTACTAAAAATGTATTTTGTGGATTGGTACATTATTGCATAACATGGTTAATGAAATTGTAGAGATGATAAAGTAGGTACAATTTATTTTATCCAAATCGATTATATATATATTAAACGAAACATGCCTTTCGAAATCTTGGTCAAGGATTTCTATATAGGTACTCATACTTACGGCTCATAATTTATTTTCCGGGAAGAACTATAAATCGATTTCATTGTCCTCTGTAATATACATTCATTCCGGTTTCAAATTAATTTCAAATCTTTTATTTAAATACGTGAACGAACCTTTGTTCTATTCCAAAAACTGAACCATAAAACAATTTATTATATTTTGCTCAATATTTTCCTCGCCACAAAATACTCCTTTAACCTTTTGGACCAGGCTTTGATGGTTAGGTATATATATATGGTTTTTCCAATCTCAAAAACATGTTTTAGAAATAAGTTGATCAACTTTACTACCCTGACACACGTCTTAGTAACATAGCATAGGCCGGCAAACGAGCAAGTGGGTCACCTGATGGTAAGTGATCTCCACCGCCTATACACGCCCACAGTAGGTACCTGAAGAATCATGGGCGCGTTGCCGATCTTAAAAGAAAGGGATAATTAAGGGATTGGAAAGGGGAGGGGGTTTGGGCCTCCGGATATCTAGTATATCACTCACTGTACGAAATGCAACAGCAAGTTACCACTCCACGTTGGTTTTCTGTGAAACAGTGGTAACGACCCGGTAGAGCCAGCCCATTCGTGCTATAGATAGAACTGAATCAAACATGGCAACAGTATGAAATTTAAAAATAGATGATACTCATAAAAAAAGCCCGTAAACGACCCGATTTCGCTATTCATTAAATGCCAACAGAATAGTTTCGTATGTAAACAGCATTATGTTAGCAGCATACGAAAACTATAAATAGATGACACTCAAAAACTCATCATTGGTCAAAAATGAGCCAACATTGCAACTCATTAAATGCCATCAGAATATTTTCGATTAGCTAACGGCGAGTGAAACGCGCTTCGCATCGCATTATCGATGGACCTTTGTGAAATTCTGAACGTGTTTTTGAATATTTATGTTGCGTTCAAGGTCTCATAAATTGCTATACATTTGAAAATATGGTAAACAATATGCACGGTATTTTGTCCCGGTGCCGTTAGTTGTTAGTAGGTATACTAGAACAGTTTTGATTGCTACGTGCTTAGCATTTATGAAGTCAAATCTATTTAAGAAGCTAATGGGAATGACGTGTAAATTTTGGTATTGCACTGACCATCAGAGAGTAAAATGTTCTATCCCCTATTTTTAAAATAGTGTGGAAATATTGCCTATAACTGTACAAATTTGAGTCAAAGCTTGGTCTTGTAGATGGATCAGGAATGTAATCTTCGTAGATATTGATAATAGACTGATTATTGGTTGACTCGATTTGTTTTTGTTCGTTAGCGTAGCTTCGCATGACTCCTATTTCCACTTCTTATACATCATCATCAAGTCTACGATTAAATAACTGTAGGGTCCGATTGTTATCAACCCAGAATAAAAAGGCTCATGTAATTGACAGCCCAATTTTCCACAAAATGTTCATCAAATGTCCCACTTCTTATAATCTTATATCATCTGGTCCATGATTAAATAATTGTAGGTTCCGATGATCCCCAACCCAGAGAAAGTCCGATATAGCAACTTTATCCAAACAGTTCCTATTTCATATAGATCAGCATTTGATCTAAGATTAACTAATGATATATTCCGATAGTTCTGTGAATGAATTGCCAAGACGGAAATCGTGGATTCGAAACCAGCCCTCAGAGTACACACCCCTACTTTAAAAGTAAAGTGTGTGTTAAGGTGGTAGGTTCCTCGTATGCGAGAGGCTATCTGGGTCTCTTATGTCTCGGGGTGACGACCGCAGTCCAATGTCATGCAGTGCATGGTAATTCAAAGTTCTATGTGGTGTTGCTTCTATTTATGGGCAAGCGTGGCGCTTACCATTAGGCGAGGGACGTGCTCGTTTCGTCACTCAAGCTACGAAAGAAACGCGATTTTTCATGGGAAATCCAGAAATCTATGAATTGTTCATAAAAATTTCGAAGGTATGTGAAGTTTGTCAACTTGCATCAGGCCACCCGATAATACTCACCAGAACAATCCAGCGCAAAGTGGTTGATATGTATGTCACTAATACGCCAGTACCATATTTATATGCCCGCGATACGGCGGCACACAAAGCCTGTCCCACTTGTGGTCCCAATGGGCAAAATGTCATAGTTATATCAGACTAGTGTAACGGAAGCGGCGTGTGAGGCGCACGACAATTATATCGCCCATTTACTAACAATGCACTTGACTTTTCATAACGGTAGTTTGTGTACTAATTTCATATATTCTTATTCTTGATTAGGTACTACAATAATCTTCCTTATGAAATATACTTTTTAATATTTTGGTAAAACGTAAAAAAATTGGACTGAATATGTTATAAATGTGTGGCGCCGTGGGCGAGTAGTCGGCTGTGAAGCGAGAGGCCGCTGCAGCGCTGGTTCGATTCCCGCACCGAGACAAATGTTTGTATGATCTACAAATATTTGTTTCGGGTCGGTTTACTCCCCATAGGAGTTGACGTCAGGCAAGCGGCCGGTCGTAAAAACTACAAGCCAAATTTTTCTGAGACATGTGTATTAAGCATGTTGCGCCGACCCCACTGCAAGTGGGATAATGGAAGATGAAAAGAAGGAATATATTATAAATAAGAGATTAATATTTTTAAAATACAGTTGCAGAGTTTTAATATCATATTAAATGCTATGTCTCGTAATACCTAGTAATTTCCCTGGTTGCAATGTCCTTTAAACCGAAACCGGAGTGCTTAAACACAAATAGGCAAAGCGATGATGGTACGCAGATGAGCTCTCGCAAACGTGGAACCTATCATCTAACATGTAATTGGATTTTACGTAGCCTATTAAATAGGATATGGTCGTAAGCTCTATATGCTTTATGGTCAGAAAAATCGAACTTACACAGCGAGATAAAGCCGAAGATAAATATACATACGAAACGATAATTCAGTGCCGTACTATATCAAGATAAGTTACTCTTTAAAATGTCTATATTTCTGGAATGCACCCAAAAGTTGGTTGCCAAAGGCCGGTACAAGACCTACGTACCAAAACACATTATACCACAATTCACTAAAGGACTTGTTTACGTTGAATGTAATCGTTTTGTAATACGAAAGTTACGTAACAACTCGCCACCAAATACGTGACGTAATGCCAAACGTTTCCCTGTCTTTGTGGATTAAATTCTCACATATGCGATTGTGCGGATTGTTGAGACAAAAGTCGTAGGTTCGAAATTAGCCCCAAGAATATGTACCTCTGACTTTTCTAAGTTACGTGTATATTACTTGTTAATTATCGCTTGCTTTAACCTTGAAGGAAACATCATGACGAACTTCGCATAACTAATAATGTCGAAGGTATATTCACATGGCAGACTTCAGACTGCGAACCCGCATCAGGCCAGCGTGGTAAACATGTGTCGATATGGACCATGGGCATAACTGAAACGGCACGTGTTTTAAAACTACCACCGGATCCAAAACGACCCAACCTGAGAAGACCCGGCGAAACAAACTCAGTGGGCTAACATTTAGAAAAGCCCGATATAGCGATAGGCTCGCCCCCTGCGACCCATGCGAAGGAAATAAGCTAGGCGAAATATGGGCATACTGGTTACCTCTGACTACCCCTTGGAGATTACAGGCGTGAATGCGTATGTATGTATTTAGAACAGCACAAACGGATAGCAAATACTAACTTACGTATAAAATTATAATAAAGATAGGTCTAACGGATATTTATAAAGTAACTGAGTTTCTAAAGGAATTTATATATTTTCCACACAAGGCTTATGACTCAGGTCAATGAACTCATGAACTCAAAGTGCACACAGAACAAACTCCAAATATCAGATACAAAATTATATTATATTGAAGTAACTGATTATATAATAATGATAGCCTCCGTGTCGCAGTGGGCGAGTAGCCGGCTACGAAGCGAGAGGGCGTGGCTTCGATTCTCGCACCGAGACAATGAATCACGTTTTTTTTTTTCGGGTCTGGGTGTTATGGGAACGCAAGTCCCTCGTAGTTCCTGATACCCATGATATAGGTTTATCTAGTGTGGGGTCAGGACTGTGTGTGAACTGTTCCGTGTATTTATTTATTTATATAATGGTAAGGGATCACCATTTTTAACACTCAGAACTAAAATGCGATTATGGGGAGGGAATTTTGTGCCTTCAAAAATCTCACTGCCCATACGAAACATAACTTCTAGTTGCCACTAACCACATCAAAATTTACGTGATTGTGAGTGGTAGAGCCACACTGTAGACAGTTCTGTCTACAGCATGAATGGGCCGGCTCGTCGGGGTCGATACCACTGTCTCACAGAAAACCTTCGTAAAGCAGCTTGCTGCTGCGTTTCGTACGGTGAGTGAAATATCCGGAGGCCCAAATTCCCCTCCCCTTTCCAATCCTTAACTTATCCCTTTCCTTTACGGTCGGCAAGGCGCCCATGATTATTTTAGTATTGTGGGCGGTGGAGACCACTTACCATTAGGTGACCCACTTGCTCATTTGCTGGCCTATACTATATAAAAAAACACTAATCTGACAGTTGAATAGATCTTTAAAATGTAAAAAAGACACCTTTATCATATTCACTCCTTGAGTGATTGTATCCTGAATTAAAATACAATTGCTAAAGACAATAGGCGACGTTATAAATTCTGCACAAATTGTAAATAGGCTTTAATTCACTTTCTCGTGTGTGTAAAATTTGTATAAACACCTCGTAGGAATTCTGCATGCATACGAGATCGGAACCAATGTGCACCGATTGCGCGGTGTATTAGTCACACGTACTGGAGAAAGGTCTCATGTTGCTCAGTTTTTTTAAAGCAGAGGCCGGCAAACGAGTAATATATCTTTTTAACGCTTTTATTAGCGATTTCTTATGTTTACGCGAATATTACACATTGAAATAAAACTAGTTTATACGGATTTTATCGCGGTTTAATTTTATTTTAATCCCGACGTTTCGAGAGCTCCTCAGCTTTCGTGTTCACGGGAAAGACTGCTGTGCCGTATAAATTAGTTTTATTATAGCTTCATACGTATGTGTGTATGTATGTAACGGAAACTTTGAACATGATTTTGACCCCCGTTTTGACGTCGGATTAATTCGAAATTTGGCATAATTATCAAGAACTGATGACAACTCAAAAAATTAAATTAATTATTATATTTCAATCATATTGAAAATCACTGGAAATAGTTTAATAATAGTATATCATAAAATAATACTTTAAATTATTTTATTGTAAAAAAGCGTGGGGTGCTTTTTAAGATATTATCAAAATGATAATCCTTCTACTCATATCTGTCAATAAAATATTTCTAACTATTGGCACCATGCACCGTTTATCTTCTTTACAGAATAGGTCGGCTAACAACACCTGATGATAAATGATCTGCACCACCCATGTACACCTATGAAGAATATAATAAAATATATATACACCCAACAGTCACAACATAGTTCTGACCCCACACTAGGTTAACCTATATCGTGGGAATCGGAATCTACGGGACATGCGGTCCCACAACACCCAGGCCCGAAACAAATATTTGTGGATCACACAAATATACAATTAATTGTTTATGCAAATATCACGTGAAATATTGCAAACCAATTTGGTAACGTTATATTTTAAATAAATATGCTTAATTTAGCGTTAAGTAGGTTCAGACAAAACTAGGCCGACTGCGAAATTCATTTTATAAGTGTGATGCTGATAAATGATAATAATGCAAAATATCTCATAGTCCTACTACTATTATATATGAGAAAGTTTCGGTACTTGTGAATTTGGATGTTTGTTAGTCCATCACGACGTAACGGCCGAATAGTTCTGGATGAAGTTTTTAGGCATACAGACAGACCATGACCTGGATTAGGACATAGGTTACTTTTTATCCTAGAAATTTCGATGTTTATAATGTTTTCAACTATTTCAAACGTCTACTTACTCTTTTATTATATATCACTAACTCAGTAGCCACTACATTGGACCTTTCTATATTCTAATAAGAGAAATGATATTTCTTTCTATATGCCACTATTGGCATATGCTGCTCATCATCCTCCTCAGAGCCAAAGGAGCAGCCGCTCGAGTCAAACAGAAGGTGCTTGTACTCGTAGCATATCCGTCCCCAGAGCTCAGACTTTTCTTCTGCTTAACTATACAAAATATAAAGGGCAGGCGAAACCATACTTTGATCTCACTCCACCCTTAAATTAGTTTCGGGCTGGTTCACCCCAATTTTTTATATTTTGCACGCCTTTGAGCATCGTCAGTAAGACTATTGACTTCTAAAAATTATCATTCCTATTCCATTGTAACTAGCATCAATTTACTATCTAAAATCAATGAAATGCAATCTTCAACTTATCATTTCACACACGTGCCGGCCCGCGGAAAATGTGACAACTCAAATAAATCAGACGCATTCAAATTCTCAACTATTCGCAGATCGGTTAGATTATGCAACATCTTTGTACATCGAATTGGGATTCCGTAGGTATATTAGTATTCTGCGTAATGACTGCACACTACGATAACATCTCACCCACGGAAAATCGTCGAAAGTATTCGACAAATGCCATTAGGCCTCACGATGCGTGCTCGTGACGTTTACGACCAGACAATGTAGCACTGCGTAGTTGCAGCGTAATTACGCTGGCGTAATTACGCTGCAACTGCAACTTTTATACTGAAATGCTACTCAACTGTCTGACAGCTAATGGCTACTTAGTTTCATACAATTTTGACAGGTAATCCATGACGGCGGTGACCTCTTACCATCAGGCGGGCCGCTAGCTCGTCTGCCTATCAGGACAATAAAACAATCTGGTAACTGAACCAAATATAATGAATATAAAAAACCAATGGTTAGACTAATTTAAAAATGACAACGACCCGGGAAAAGCTATAGTTTCTCATTATTATCCTGCAAAGCAACTGACGGATCCTGAATCCTGTCTCACTAGAAGAAGATCTTTTTGTTCGTCCGCAGAATTTCGGATGGCTGCAAATAAAACAGTTCCTCTAAGTAAATCGCTCTTGAAAAATAATACCGAAGGCGACCAAATAATAGTATTTTGTGTCGTAAGAAATAAATAATATATATTCTGTTTTAGCAGTCTGAAAATATATAATGTACACAATCGTTAATAATAGCCATATCAAGAAAATAATAACACTCAGTTCAAATATTAGTGAATAAAATTTGCATAAGTTAATAACAATAAATGCGACGTGAATCATTTGTTTAACACAATACATAATTCAAATATTGTTCAACGAGTTTGACAACAAAACATTGCGTTATGGTTGCCAAAAATCGTCATTTCTAAATAGCCTCATTTCGAGTGGCAAAAATGCGAGAGGTCACCGACCGTTTGACTGAACTTATGTATGTGAGTTTGCGTCCTCGTAACTCAGTCATTTCTTTACATAATGGACGCAACGGTACAAGCGTGGCGACACTTCGACACCCGATAAATATTTACGAACATTTTTTGAATAACGGCACGCAGTTGTTCCGGGATCGCAGAGAGAAGAGGATAATATTTTGCAAAATCTTTTTGACATATCTTTTGAATTCTCGGAAGGATTTGTACGCAATGGTGCATATAAGGAAAATGCGTTTTGTGTTTTAGTGTTAAGAAATAAAATGGGTCATATTGTGTGTAACAAAATGTTTCCGGAAATTCTGATCTGAAAAGTCCCTGAATATGTTTTGATATGGTGACATGCACTAATGTCAATATAGGTATTTTTAATCCCGGAATTAAACTATTCCTAAACGTCCGTATTCATAAAGACTACTATGAGGTCTCGTAGTGCCCGTGAACGCATAGTGGCCATTTTTGTACAAGTGATGGGTTCGTTTATGGCGCTAAATAAAAATAAACCAATGACGTGTACAGGAATCTACAGTTAGCAAAGAGCTGACTTGGGTGTTGTTACTGAATACGGACTTCAGTTTGTGTGCACCAAGTTTTTTATCCTGACACGGCAAAGACTAACTAACTAACACTGAACCTGATGAAAATGTATCTCGTACGCCCACCAGATATTCTTAATCAGGAAAAAACATTGCAAATGGTTATTCTTTTAAAATGTCGCAACAATTTGAAGAGATGTCTCTTCAAATAATTTAGTTACGAATATTTAAATACTAATCTATAATTAATTCATCTTTTATATGTAACTAGCTTTTGCTCGCGGGTCTACCTGGGTGAACAGCCTTTTCCGGGATAAAGAGTATGAGTAGAGCCTATGTCCTAATCTAGCTCATGTTCTGGGTGGCAAATTTCATCGAAAACCGTTCAAGCATTAAGGCGTAATTGACTAACATACATCCAAACTTTCACATTTAGAATAGTAGTAGGAAGTAGGAGATGTAGCTATATACCTAGTAGGATTTGTTTTTAATTCTTTATTATTTTGTTGTCTAGATTTCTCTAGGTGTAGACTTATATTAACCAACATTTTCGTGTTAAAATAATAAATATGTTATTAATTTTCGTTTTTAAAAACGGGTACAAATTCCTGTTTCAAATGATTACTATATGACATGTAAAAAGATGATTTTATGAGAAAACGGAAATATAAAATGAAAATATAAATTTCATATAAATGATTAAATGATGTATATAATATATGTATGAATATATTTTTGTTAAAACACCTACGGCTGAGTTTCTTGGTGCTTCTTCTACGACCTGTGGGAAATGTTTTATTATTGACGTGTGAAAGAGCCCTTTGTGACTAACTTGCAAAGTCAATGTTTTGATTTAGATTTTCGACTTACCCGTGTAGACAAGACATTAAATCATCAATGAAATAAACACACTAAGCACCTTTTGGAATAATGCAATTGGATTTAAGATTCAATAACAACATTTTACTATATAATAACAGGAGTATTATATGACCCCTATGAAAGGAATTCAGCTTGAGACAATGAGACTTGAGAGTAATGTAACGGTACATTACTCGGAGCATTGCTTGTATTTACTTACGAATATATTATGGTAATAATAGATTTATCGAGGACCTTGTTTCCACTATAGGAATGCTGCTTTAGAATGTTAGTTAAAATATCATTCAAATCATGAATTAATTTGATGCAGCGTCGCTAATTTTATTGCCGTTTTGACCGTGATAATAAGTATATGTTTTGAAATAAGTGAACCTTTTTAAAAGGCCAAATAAAACACATGAGTTTTGTGCAATCTAGTTTTTATAATCCATCCACGATCAAGAAACATCTGCCAGATAATCTTGCTTCATATTGAAATGTTGAAATACTTACATATTTATTTTGTATTTTTTACATATTGCATTTTGGATAGCATGAATGTCGAAATATTTTGCATATTGCAAGTAAATGATTATTATTAGCTTGAACAACTAAGAGATACCGTCCTTCAAGTCTAAATACACCCAACACACATAGTCCTGACCCCCCATTAGGTTAACTGTATCGTGGATATTAGAATCTTTGAGAAACTTGCCACCACTGTGATATTTGTTTCGAAACAAATACTACATTTATTATATTTTGCCCACAAATATTAGTGTGATCCACAAATATCTTGGAGCGGGAATCAAACTGCAGCCTTTCGTTTCACAGCCAGCTACTCGCCTACACCGCCATCACAAGACTATGGCACCTTACAGTTACGTACACCAATTCGTCACTCGTGTTACAATAACGCGACAATGGTGGTGTCAATTTCACGGCCTTAATATCACTACACGTCAAATCACAAATGCTGGTGCTTCACCGAATCTGGTGTTTGGCGAGAAAGCTCCGCAGACGGCATGCTAAAAAGGCTTACACAACGCGCCCGTGCGGCGTGCCGACCGCGACGTTGCGTCAGTGTGCATCTTAGATAATGTCACAGAAAGTGTCAGAGAAGTCGCGTCAGGTCGAAATATGCCTAATGTGTGCCACACGTGACTTAGCGATAGCCAGCTCAAGATGTGATTATACAATTGATTCAGCGAAATATGACGTACATATAATATTAGCAATATAAAATAAAATTTCTTATTTGAATAAATTACACAAGTCTTTAAGAGCTTTATAACCTAGGTAGTACGTTTTCATTCTTTACCGCAAACATAATTTAAATATCAACTTTTTTGTCTTAATCTATAAAAATGTTAGAAGATTTGGCAATAGAATAATGATTACGTTTCGTGGTATTTAGGTGAGGCATGACATTTTTAATGCAAGTAACGCGCTTGTAATGGCAATCACAAGGAAATCCTCTTCCGCACAACTTAAATAAGTTTAATTGAAACCACGATTTTTTTAATAATTCACGAAGCAATTATTGCTATTATAATCGAACCCGCGGACTCTGACTTCACAGTCGGCTACTCGCCCACTGTGCCACGGGGGCTGCTGTTTGTTGTATCAAACATATTTAATTAAAACCAAATCAATAATTTATCATTTGTCGTACCTACATTAATTATCCTAAGCGTGCATTGTATTGCTGCATCTCGTGACCACTGCGATGTGCCACAACCATGACCTTTTACTTCACTGTGCGCTTTCCGGATGATGTTTTTTTTTATTATGTTGAATGACGAGACGAGCAGGTCGCTCGCCTGATGGTAAGCGCCACGCCTGCTCATAAACAGAAGCAACGCCACAAAGAACTTTAAATAACAAAGCACTGCATGACACAGGACTGCGTTCGTCACCCCGAGACATAAGGTGATAAATGCACACGGATAATAATCGTCATGTATCACAGTAATCAGTGGCGGATCCAAGATTTTAGTTTGCTTGACTCAAAATTATAATTAAAAAAAAATAAGAACATACTATACCTACTTAAAATAGAATAAGTAAGGGTAAGCGATGAAAATTATATTGTAGGTAGTAGTAGTAAGTATAGTACTAAGAAAATAGTATAGTATCAACTGGATCCGCTAGTGACAGTAACAATAACTGAGTAAACATGTTTAGAGAAAGTGTTATAATACGCAGATATTGACATAACTTGTCATAGATATTGTTCATTTCTGCCGCCAAGCAACGCGACGGTTCGATTCCTGCACCGAGACAGAATGTCTGTGATCCACGGATATTTTTTTCGGGTCTGGGTGTTGTGGGACCGTAAGTCCCTCGTCGGTGATATCCACGATACAGGTCTTATACGTAGTGTGGGGTCAGGACTATGTATCTGACCGTTGGGTGTATATTTTATTAATTTATTATATTTTTAATTTTTTTATGGCGTAGGCCGTCAAACGAGCAAGAGGGTCACTTGATTGTAAGTGATCTCCACCGCCTATGTACGCCCACAATACCAAAAGAATCATGGGTGCGTTGCCGACCTTAAATGAAAGGGATAATAAAGGAATTGGGAAGGGGAGGGGGTTTGGGCCTCCGGATATCTCACTCACCGTACGAAACGCAGCAGCAAGCTGCTACTTTACGCCGGTTTTCTCTGAGACAGTGGTAATGAGCCGGCCCATACATGTTGTAGACAAAAGTGTCTACAGCGTGGCTCTACCACTCATACCACTCATATTTGATGTATGTTCATATGATCACAATAAAGAAGTACGAACGTAAGACTACTAGTTGAAATTTTATCGGATTATAAAGTAGGAACTCTATCGGATCCCGAAATACTTGTCGCGGAGTTTGTTTTTTGTACTTTGTCTATTTATTCGTTATTTTATAAAACAACGTTGATGATAATAATCAAATACCGACTTTACACATCCTTATGTGTTCAAAAATATCGTTTCCTGTAATGTTGTGTTGTAATGGACGGATTAAATGTTGTAAAAATATGTACGTATATGTGTGTACAACCTGTAATAACATTAAATATAAAATGTTAACATTTCCTAGATTATATTTTTATCCAATAACCGCATAAATGTTTAATAACCAAATATGTTTTAAGTGACGCTGCAAAAAAGGAAAATATTAAAACCTTCCTGAAAATATGTATACGATAGTGATATAATTATCACAATTGATTCTTTCGTTTTTGAGACATACGAATCGGATGTTTTAATTCGGTAAAAAATAATGTTATAAAATCTTTCTAAAAAAAGACTTAAATCCAAAACTAAAGTAACTTTATCGGTGGCGCAGTTGTAATGCGTAGGCAGTTTGAGTAAGGCAAATGTGTCAAAAACAGTGGCTTTACCCATTCAGTGACGAGGACCCAAAAATAAAACAAACATAATTCCACGTATATCGATCGTATCACAATGGTATAAGAGTTCAAATGTGTCACCGAGGTCTATGGGCATGCGTCAAGATTCTTGCTCCAATTCGTGACGGGCTGATCGCTGGTCAAACGGCTTCCTTGTGACGTCACCGTCTCAAGGCCAACCACATTGCACACAGATTATTAAATGTTATTACAGCCTGCCATGAAATCTAGACTATGTTAAATATTGTATAATGTATTTAACAATGATTTAATTTTGCATTTGCGCGATTTATAGTCTTAGTTTTCACTGGATACTCGTAGAACCTTTATGTGCAAGTTGGTACCACCGCTTTGTATATCTCTGACAAGCAGCAGTGTATAAGCATTTTTGTGTTTCAGTTGAACGACTAAGTTCGACTCGTACTAGTTACAAGCATCACTTATGTCAGCAATTGCAATATAATAATATTAATTATACTAGCCCTGTATTATATATGTTCCACTGCTGGGCACGGGCCTCCTCTACTGAATGAGAGGGGTCAGGCCTTAGTCCACCACGCTGGCCTTGGGTTGGCAGACTTCACATACCTTTGAAATTCTTATGGAGAACTTCTTAGGTATGCAGGTTTCCTCGCGATGTTTCCTTCACCGTTAAATTAAGTGATAATTAACAATTAATACACACATAACTTAGAAAAGTCAGAGGTGTATGCACTTGGGGCTGGTTTCGAACCTGCGACTTTCGCCTCGACAGTCCATACCACTCCCCGCTGAGCTATCACTGCTTTATGTTACTGAAAACAAACCTTCAAGCTAATGCCCATGAGACACACGAGCCTATTTTTGAAATTCCAACAGTAACGTAATGCCGAAACCAACGTACAGCGCCCTTGCATGGTCTAATCATTAGCTCACAGTCAACGTGGGTGTCAAAATACATTGTTCGGCACAACAATGAATACATCTGTGCAATATCACACGAAAGTATTATCTACCTACTAATGTATGCAGAAGTTGCATCCGACCCAAGGATACATTTTGCTACGCGTGTTACCAGTTTATAAAACTAAAATACCGAAAAACCATAGAAATGGCCTTGCCGTATCTTTTTTATTGCATTGGCCGAAAAACGAGCAAGTGGGTCACTTGTTGGTATGTAATCTCCACCGCCCATGTACGCCCACAATACCAGAACAATCTTGGGCGCGTTGCCGATATTAAAGGAAAGGGATAAATAGGGGATTGGGAAGGGCACATTGGCAAGGGACATTTGGGCCTTGAAAATACAATCGTTCAAACTAGGATTCGAACCCAGGACCTCACCAATTTCTCAGCCTATGTACACTGGCACTTAAATGATACCATAAACCAATAGGCGTGTCATCCTACATCTCTTTGAATATCTGTGTTTGCGATACCTGGAGTAATAATAATTTAAACCCGACCCTCGAGGAAAATTTCATTCGTATGCTTTTGCAATAAATTTTAGGGACCTGATTAAGATATACTTTTTATGGAAAAATATAAAGAGATATTAATATACAGATTACTTGGATTCATTTATTTATTTATTCATTTGATAATATAGCTAGCTTTATGAACATCTTTAATAATAAAGTATCCGGGAATTACATCCAAATTCCGTGAACCTGGCAATCCTAGACACACGACGGGCGTATTGAATTGTTGTCTCGACGTAGGCGAAGTAATATGACACCTTTTGATGCTTTTGAGAGGCTGTCAGCCAGTAACATCAGTCAGTGACTCAGCTATTATTTGTGTTTAATTAATCAATTAGAATGAAAGTTGTGTAATTATATTTAATGGGTGGTATAATAGTCTGTTAGTACGTTAACCCGTCAGTGGTATGGTTAAATGGCCATAGTAAGGTTAGAAGAATGGCTTGAGACTTCTTATAATATACTGGCCCCTATGCTACCCAATGCATACGTTATACATTTTGTCTGAATAATCACCACCGTACATACATACGCACTCTTGCTCATGCCTGTAATCCCCGATGGGGTAGGCAGAGGTGTAACCAGTACACCCACATTTCGCCGAGCGTATCTCCGTCCCATGCTGTGATAGGGGCAAGCCTATCGCCATACCGGGCACAATACCAGACTCCGGGCTAATACTGAGCATTATGTAATAGAAAAACACAATATCACTGTTACTCGACCCTGGGATCGAACCTGAGAACTCAGCGTCAGCCTCAGTCGTAACGCATACGCATTACAACTGCGCCACCGAGGCAGTTACCGTACAAATGGTAAAAATCCAACCGTAGTGGCTCGTTCAGACGAGTCGAGTTCCGGGGTCAGCCCGTATAAGTTCAGGCTAGCATAAACCTGCATATATAGCATAGCCTGCTCCTCTCAAAATGCCTCTTTACCTACTCCCATTCGCACCTTGATCCTTCGTATAGTAGGTAGGTGTTCAAGGGCGTTGGCAATCACTTACCTTCGCATAACCCACTTGCTCATTAGCCAGCCTTCTACTATAAAAAGATCAGATTTCATACGCTCATAAAAAAAACAAAGATATTAAACAATGAGTGACGTCTAGACATCGCAAAGAAATCTGTGTCAAGCTATGTCAAGTGTCATTACTCCGACGCACCATTTAAATATTTGGAACATGTCAGTAGGACGGTGCGTGCTATCGAAAAGTTCATGAATTGTTTTTTGAATTTTAATTCGTCGCCTCATAAAAGTATAGAAGTAGGCACACATTTGTCGCAAAGATAGCTGAAGAGTTGAAATAAAGTTTTCATACAATCATCTTGAATTGTAAAAAAATAAATACAATAAAATGCACCCAATAGTCACGCACATAGTCCACATGTAACGGTTAACCTGTATCGTGGGGATCAAGAACTACGAGGGACTTGCGGTCCCACAACTTGTTTCTTAAATGTTAATTTAAGCGCACAGTGCTTCAGACACAGCGCTAGTATACTGTCTCATCCCGAAACATAAGTTGTTAAGTCTCATAGTGCCCAGTAATTTCACTGGCTTTAATATCATGCAAACTGAAACACAATTGGGCTCTACTTATAAACTTGCTTAAGCAGAAAGCACTGATTATTTCAACACTGTTTTCGTCTCTTTCTAGCCACTTTATAAATCGCGTGACAGAGAGACAAAAGCGTGTTTAACTAATCAATGCTTAAATAACGTCTACAAGTAAGGCCCAATAGTGGTCTCACACTGCTGTACTTGGCGACAGAAATAGACAATATGGTGGCACTCCGACGGCCTCTCCCATACGAGGGATCTACCACCTAGTAAACATGTACAAATAGGTAAATAACAACGTCACAAGTAGCCAAATATATGGCCTTCTAGTTTTACAATTAAACGAATGACTAAGAGTATAACCCAGTTAAATGTTATCAAATATCTTTATGAGTCATTGAGATTATGATATTTCCGCAAATGTATTTTTTACAGCCTTGATATTTATAAGTTATAAGTCCTGATTACTCCAGATTTTGACGTGATGTCATGATGTCCAGTCAAGCAATTATTATCGGATGGCTAACTACGGATGTAGTCTATTTGCTAAGTAAGTATTATTGCGAGAGCTCCCGAATTTGTCATGATTCTGGGTGCAAGCTTAATAGTTATTCAGTCATAAAAATCAAATTTTGGTAGAATAATTGAAACAACAATCTTAGAATATATTGTCATTTGTCTTTTAATTTTCATTCTCTTTTTTATTTTATTGTGTAGAGTCAAAGATGTGTAGAGTATATACCAAATATTTGGATATTTTAAGATATAATAATAATAATAATAATACTATTATTAGTTACTATTAAATATAATATTATTATTATTGACTTGGCTGTGACCCGGCCCGTCCGTAAATGCAGTTAAAATAATCAGTGTAAAAACTGAGAATACATACAAAGATACGAAAATAATAATAATCAATACACCCAACATTTACACACATAGTCCTGATCCCTGAGTTTTGTTTACAGCATGAATGAGCCGGCTCGTCCGGGTCGTTACCACTGTCTCGCAGAAAACTGGCGTAAAGTAGCAGCTTGCTGCTGCGTTTCGTACGGTGAGTGACATATCCGGTGGCCCAAATTCCCCTCCCCTTCCCAATCCCTTACTTATCCCTTTCCTTTAAGGTCGGCAACGCGCCCATGATTATTTTAGTATTGTGGGCGTACATGGGCGGTGGAGATCACTTACCATCAGATGACCCACTTGCTCGTCTGCCGATGCTATACTATAAAAATAAAAAAAATATTTTTGGATACACTTAAATAAATCCGTAACCCCACACAGAACGTACTATAGAAGATTAATCTCATATTTGATTACAATAATGCGGTCTGCCTAGCTCATAAGGCGACTTTGACATACAAATATGTTCTGCAATATCATGTTTTAAAACTAAATAGACCGTGAAAAGCACTGGCCACTAATCAATAATATTTATAACGTGAGGCGTTATAAATATTATTGATTAGATGTTGGACTCCTTTGTCTGTGTTTGTGTGTGTCACATGTTTAAAACAGGCAGTTAAAGTGGCCATCTCTTACTTTTCTAAATTACACGTGTATTCATTGTTAATTATCGTTTGGTTTAGCGGCGAAAAAAACTTCGTGTGTATACCCGAATTCTCTATGAAAAGTTTGAAGGTAGGTGAAGTCTACCAACCCGCATTAGGCCAGTGTGGTGGACTAACCCCTCTCATTCGTAGATTAAGCCCGGTTCAGCAATGAGTCGTATGTGTGACTGGTATTTAATATGAATATTATACTATACTCTGCAGGGTACGGTCCTCCTTTACTAATGAGAGAAGTTACGCCTTAGTCCACTACGCTAGCCTAATGCGGGTTACACATTATTGAAAGATAAAACTTAGGCCCGCACATGCTATAAATCCGCAACGAAGCAACGAAGTTTAGAACATACTTAGAGTAAAGTAGGTATTGAATAAGCATGACAATAATAATATTTTTGATATAAATTGGCACAACTAACACGAATTTCTTAGTAAAATATGGAAAATGATTGATATTTCCTGTTTAACGTTATTTCCTAGAAAAATTATGTTGAAGTGATACAAAAGATCAAAAAGTACATAAAAACTCCAACATAAAACGTTACACTAAAAAGTATTCCCTTTTTTATACACAATTTTTTAAACCTCTATAATATAATATTTTGTATTAAAATAATATTGTGTGTTGTATAGTCTACGATATGAGATCTAGTGATCTACATTTTAGAACATCGTTGCTTTGGGGCCCCTTTTTTTACATGGGGAAAATCCTCTTGGATTCCCGGCCACCTTACAAGAAGATAGACGGGGTATGCCGGATTTTTACCGGCTAAAAACCCCATGGTTGTCGTCATCTGCAGTATGGAAGGGTTTCGGGACCCCCAACAGAAACACGCCGAAACCCCTCAAATGCAACGCTGTAATAGCACGCCGAGGGGGGAGTATGTGTTAACTCCTCCAGCAAATATATCTTACCTCTAGACAGAGGAACCGAGGTGATTTCTGGCATCCCCTCGACGTCTACGCCTCCGAGCAGGGTCAGCCCTCTCCCGAACCCGCTCCGCAGCCTCCTTGCTAACCATAACAGTCTCACAGAAGGAGGCTACCGCTTTCCATTCATCCTCTCCCTCCAGCATCGCAGAAACAACTGCCGGTAGGGAGAGGTTTTGTCCAATCTTGTTGACCAGGATCCGCCGTTCCAGCTCCCACGCCGCACACTCCGAGAGCGTGTGCGTTGCCGAGTCCTGGTATCTGCCACCGCAATGGTAACAACTTCCAGTCACCTCGCGTCCTATCTTATTCAGGTAATCACCGAAGCACCCATGCCCGGTAATTATCTGAGTAAGTCTGTAAGTGAGTCGTCCCTCCTTTCGCTCCATCCAGGCTTCGAAGACCGGCAGGATTGCTTCGACGACGCGTTTGCGCACGTATGGCTCCTCTCAGAGCCTCGAATGCTTTGGGGCCCTATCTTGATTTAAATTAAATTCTCTTAATATATAAATTATTTTATATAAAAAAATTACCGGTATATACACACGTGCTCAGAGCCGAAAATTTAAAAAACGTGACATTCCGGAAAAAGATTGCTTCAAAAGATGACACGGTCTGATCAAAGCTAATATTATTCAATGACATTTCAAACCAGACAAACTTGTGTATCGTTTATGTAAATCCTTATCTATGTTACGAAACACGCGAAGATATTTTGACCCAAATCAGAACATGTTGGCAACAACTGTGCGATCTGCTCGATTCAAGATGTTACGTTTTTAATCTCTAACAAAAAAGAGGGAGTTTTGTTTGAAAGCTGGTTTTATCGAGATGGAGTTCAGCCATTTAAAACTTACCTTTTTTATAATCACCGTCAGAGGTAGTTAACGGTTTTTATAAACTAGTAGTAATTATGGTATTATGGTAGGTCTCTCGTATGCGAGAAGTCGTCTGCGTTGGTGCCACCGCTTTGCATATTTCCGCCAAGCAACAGTGTTCACACACTGTTGTGTTCCGGTTGAAGGACATTGAAGCAAGTGAAATTTACTGGGCATTATGAGACTTAAAAAATGATTTCTCGGGGTGACTAGCGCATTCCAGTGCCATGCACTGCTTTGTAATTCAAAGTTCTGATGGCGTTGCTTTTGTTTATTGGCAGGCATAACGCTTACCATCAGGCGAGCGACCTGCCAGTCTCGTCATCTTAAACTAATAAAAAAAGTTTTTTTAGTTGACTGTCAAAGTTTTAGTACTAAATCGCTCTCTTCCACCTTTTTTTTTTTTTTTTTTTCGCGGGGAAAGTGAATTATTGCTACCGCCCCGCCCCGGGGGAAGGCGGAACGGTTATGTTGGGTTCACCGGTCTTACGACCCAGAGTTAAGCCGCCCGGGAGAGATGTTAAATCCGAGCGACTGCTGGGCCGAGTCCCTAACACTATATACAACCTACACCGGCATACCAACTAAAACCCCGCGGTGGCCTTCTTCGGCGCATGTGGAGCGGCCCCGGGGTATCCTTAGCTATATCTAAGGATTGCTACCGGAACCGCCCCTGCGCGGTGCCGCCTAGCGGCCCGTCACCTTGTCGGGGGGCTCAGAAGCCCCCGCGCACCGAAGGACGCCCTCGGCGTCAACGGCAGACACGAGGCCGACCACCCGTGCTGCCGTCCATCCCGGGGTCGCATGTACAACAGTACCATAATGGCGCTACGACAGCCCCCGGCTGCGCGCCTACGACCCCCGAAGGCCCCAATTAGTCGCCTCTTGCTCTCTTCCACCTGCCTTATCGCACTCGCAGTGGGGTTGGCGCATCATGTTTTTAACACATGTTACAGAGAGATTTGACTTATACAACCGGACGCAGCCGCCTGCCTAACGTCAAACCCTCTGATTTTAGTATTATAACATAAAATCATAATAAGACCTATATTTTCCTCACGTCATTTAAACATAGGATATTTATGTATTTTTGAATGAGTCATTTTTATGAGGACATTACTAAATTAAATATAAATGTTATTACCACAATTTATTTATATTATATTACTTTCCTGACGTCACTTCGTGGAATGCTACCGTTTCCAAATAATATACCAGTATTCCTCATTAAGCTTTATGTTTGATAATTTTCACATTATTGAATTGCAAAATAAGTTAATGCTATTGCCTAACAAAATCTTTAATTACAAATTGTTATAACCAACACGGTAATTAATTAATCCGTGTATCTACTACAACTTTTTTTGTTCCTATCTAAGCAACTTGAAATAACTATTTAGTGGCAGAAAAGCTAAGATTTTTTCAACCGATTTCAAAGAGGACGACGCGGTACGACTGCTGTGCTGAGGTCTCTGGTTTGATACCCCGGATAAAAGTGATATAGGGTTTTTTCCAAAACGAAATGCTTAGTATCAGACCGGAGTCTGGAATTGTGCCCGGTACGGCGATAGGCTGGCCCCCTGCCACATCTTGGGATGGAAATAAGTTCGGTGGAATGGGTGTACAACTCTGCCTAGTCCTTCAAGTACGGATTGATTCTGATGATTATGTTACATAGGGTATAGGGTTTCTACTGAGAGTTGGATTTAATATGAAGGAAAATGGGAAACTCCTTAACGAATAATTGTGAATTGCACCGCAATCTAAAGTCAGTTTTTGAAGGTTACATTTTTTTTATGACATAATACAAAAACACCCTACGTTATACTAAGATACACCTATTGTGACATATATCAGGAACTATGACCTACCTGGAACTTACGGTCCTACAGCATTACGAATATATTATAATAATCACACAAAAACTGTCTCGTGGCGACGATCGAACACGCGACCTTTTATATCATAGCCGGCTACTCGGCCACGAAGCCACGGAGGAGCGCATCTTTATAATATAATGATAATCTGTTTTATTGGACATTCAGTTAAGTGACCTTCATGGCAGTCGTTGGGAATTAATGACTGTACCTATCTTACATCTAATTGTCATCAGTCTGGGTATGTCATGCTCGCTCTAATGTCTGTGCTTGTGGCGGCGTCGTGTGCCGGGTCGGTCACTTCCCTGTAACATGGTTGAGGAGGCCGCGTCATACTCGTGAACGGGTGCTGCTTGTGTGGGCTGGATCTTTTGTTTGTTTACACTAGTTTAAGGTCTTAATTTATTCGGTATGCTTATGGAGGACATGCAGGTTAATCTAATACGTATATATCATTTCTGTAATTGCTTGGTTGAGCTGCTCTAATTCCAATTAAATATTGTAAAACCTTTATGCTCTAATAATTGTAAACTAGTTTTGCAAAGAGCAACGCTGGAGTTTCTTGCTCGTTCTTCTCTAGCGAAACAGCATTCCGTAGAATTTTGACGGACTCTAAATAATGTTAAACATTTTATAGATTAAATATATATTTAGTTTTTTTTTAAATTTATATCTAATATTTTAGGTATCAATGTTGCTTAAGTTAAATCAGCGGTTGAAGCTGACGGCAACATAGTCAAATCAACAATAACACAAGTCGTAAAGAATAATATAGTATTTACGGTGACACGTGAAAGTAAACATCTTTATGGCGTATCCATTTAAATCCATGTTCATCTACATAAGTTAAGAGAGTGTGTGTTCGTCGCATTTCAGCAATCTAGCTTTTTATATTGAGAAAACTTTCCAGAAGTTCTGACTAATAAAATCGATAAATATTTTCATACAACTCTTGTTTAGATGCTAATAGGAGATAATGTGTTTCTTAATAATTCAAGATTGTAAATGTACATTTATTTCATTATTTTCTTATTTCTTTTTTATTAGCTTGAATGACGAGACGTGCAGGTCGCTCTCCTGATGTCAAACGTCACGCCTGCTCATAAACAGAAGCAACATCACACAGAACTCTGGATTACAGAACACTGCATGGCACTGAACTGCGCTCGTCATCCCGAGACATAAGATATTAAGTCTCATAATGCTCAGTTATTTCACTAGCTTCAATGCAAAGTAACAGTGCTTACACACTATTGCTTGGCGGCAGAAATAGACAAAGCGGTGGTACCAACCCAGACGGCCTCTCGCATACGAAGGACCTAGCACCTTGTTTCATAACAGCTTTCCCTGCAATTTCATCATAGAAGTCCTGATGTACTCCATTCCTCCATTCCTGATGTATTCCATACTGGATTCCCGCAGCGAGATAAAATGTTTGTGTGGTCCACAAATATTTGTTTCGGGTCTGGATGTTTTCTCCCCAGAGGGGTAGACGTCAGGCAGGCGGCCAGTCGTAATAACTACAAGCTAAATCGATCTGTAACATGTGTTAAAAAGCATGATGCACCGACCCCACTGCGAGTGGGATAAGGGCAGGTGAAAAGAAAGAATTATTAAAATTAATAAAAATCCTTTTAAATTAAAGTGTACTGTACATTTATATAATATGAGCCCTTTCTTACTGCTGCTACTCTTCTATTAATGAGTAGTGTAAAATGTTAGAGAAAATTGCTTTCATTTTCAGTTACTCCATAACTTATCTCAAAAAGAAAATCTATTACCGAGTTTTTTTTAAAGCATATGCAAACAAACAAGCAAGTTGATCACCGATGATCAACTTGATCTCCACCGCCCATGGACATACACAATACCAGAAGAATAGTGGACGCTTTGCCGACCTTAAAGGAAAAGAAGAATTAAGGTAATTAGGAAGGGGAGAGTTTTTTTGGGCCTCCAGTTAACTCCCTCGCTGTACAAAATACAGCAAAACTTAACATCGCTTTCCTGTGAGACAGTGGTAACAAACCGGTTGAGCCGGCCCATTAATGCTGTACACAAAACTATCCACAATGTGGCTCTACCACTCAAAAAAAAGAGTAAACCCAAACAATATACTAGTTAATAGAAAGTTGGTCAAATGCAAAATAATGTTTAATTTTTGTGTGTTTAACAGCACTAAAACTTATAATGGCGTTGTACAGAATATTTTCCGTCTGTTAGAACGTTTGTTCCGAGTTGTTAGTGTGTAATTGCGTACTATATGGTGCCATACAATGGGAGCTGATGTTATCTTGATTGTAACGCTGGTGCATTACAAGTGGGAAATAGTATTTCGTATTCGTACAGGCATTTTTTTATCACGTATGTTGTGAATTGTAAAGGACAGTGACATCTTACAGCGATATTAGATAAGGATAGATTAACTATAGAGCGTTAGCAAATTAATTGATAATAATTAGTATAGTGGATCATTGACAGCCTCCACAGTGAGCGAGTAGCCGGCTGTGAAGCGAGAGGCCGCGGGTTCAATTCCCTCATCGAAAAAAATGTTTGTGTAATGGGCTCTCGATGGGCTCATAGAAGACCAGCATCGCGACTAGCTCGCGGCTTGTGCTGAATGAGTCCCGTTTGCTCCCATACCATGACATTCGGCACAATGCACGCCAATTTGCCACTATAACTTATTGTCATGTTTTTATTTTTATTTTATTTGTAATAGGTATAAGGTCTTATCTAAATTGTACTCTTGTGTGATGGTGTGGTGGCAATAAATGATTTCTATTTCTATTTCTAATCCACAAATATTTGTTTCGGGTCTGGGTGTTTTCTCCTCAGAGTGGTTGACGTCGGACAGGCGGCCGGTACTTAAAACTACAAGCCAAACGTTTCTGTAACATCTCTCTATTCTAAAAAAAAGTAACTGGCGCCGCCGCCGCCGCCGCTGGCAAAAGCTTGTCACGCTATCTCCTCCGAAACCGCTGGGGGTATGGGGTCGAGACCGATACCAATCGATGCAGAATAATGTGGGGAAGAAAGTAAGATATGTCTCATATTCGTCGGACTTTAAGTTTTGTTTTTATTTTATGTTTTGTGGAAAAACATGGGCAAAGCCCCTAGTATTTTAAAAAGCATGTTGCGCCGACCGCTCTGCGAATAGGATAAGGTCAAATTGAAAAATAAGAAGATTGTCATTTGTGATATATTACATAAGTTGCTACGCCTCATAACGTCTTGTAATTGCACTGGTTCCATTGTCTTCAAATCCGAATACAACACGTTACCTTCTCTACAACTAATAAAAAAAGAAAATTAGAATGTTATGTAAATGTAATTTTTCTATAATAATCTCACTTGTGTCGTACAAGAAAATCATAAATCTAAATGAGTCTTTAATCATTCCACCATGTAGCTATAGCTTTACTAATAATGTAATACCTAACACATGAATCATAGCCTTACCATTGGTTACGTTATTTATAGAAAGGTAAACCTTATAAAAACTACGTGCACTATTAAACAGGTTATAATAATGCAACTTCCATTTAATGTTGCAATTCTCGTGACAACCATCGCTTATAAATTGTCGATTCTGACTAACGACTTATCACTTCCTGTCAGGAATCTTGTGAACGTATCGATCCAGGATAATGATTTACAATCAGAGGCGTTTTAGTGGGAAGGCGGACCCTGGCACTAGCCGGGATAACGCCCGGTAGAAAGAAATATTGGTTAAGGAATAGTACCTATTAAGTATTAATTTTATTACGAATGCCTCAGTGGCGTAGTTTTAATGCGTACGCGTTAAGACTACTGTGCTGAGGTCTCGAGTTCGATTCCCGTGTCGAGTAAAAGTGATATTGGGCTGGTATTCATTCTTGGCTGATATTCAGCATCAGCCCGGTGTTTGGAATTGTGCCCGGTATGGTGATAGGCTCGCCCCCTATCACATCATGGGACGGAAATAGACTCGGTGAAATGTGGGTGTACTGGTTACACCTCTGCCTATCCCTTAGGGGATTTCAGGCGTGAGTGCGTATTAAATGAATTGTAAGACCGAGTCGGGAATACTGAAATATATTTTATAGAGTTGCTGTTGGAGCAAAGTAAGGAAAAACCACGGTTTTAAGTAGATCCACGCTATAGACAATTTTGTCTACAGCATGAATGGGCTGGCTCATCCGGGTCGTTACCACTGTCTCACAGAAAAACGACGTAAAGTAGCAGATTGCTGCTGCGTTTCGTACGGTGAGTGAGATATCCGGAGGCCCAAAATCACCTCCCCTTCCCAATTCCTTAATTATCCTTTGGTATTGTGGGCATACATGGGTGGTGGTGATCACTTACCATCAGGTGGCCCACTTGCTTTTTTGTCAGCTTATGCATTAAAAAATTAACAAAACGGTTTTGAAGTGGTAGAGCCATGCTGTAAACTATTTTTATCTTCAGCATAAATATCTGGCATGATTGGATTGTTACTGTCTCACAGAAAACCAACGTGAAGTAGCAGTTCACTCTTGTCTTTCGAACGGTGAGTGTAATATCCGGAGGCTCAAATCTCCTTCCCCTTCCCAATTTGTAATTCCTTTCGAAAGAAGGAAAGAAAAACTTTATTCGGCCTATGCTTAAGACACAAGGAACACTATATGAAAGTAAAAAATTAATTACAAATCAAGTTTAAAAGTAGCTAGGTAACTAGGTACGTGGACATAGGATAACTTTATATAAAAATATATATGTAACGCTCGGTCGCTCCTTTTATTAAATTTATTTATTTATTATTATTTACTAATAAATCAGTTTATTTAAATATTTTATCATAATATCTAAAAGTCGGGCTTGGGAATATTTGGACGGGCACGACTGTAATAAGCCAAACGTCTGACTAAAGCCGGACGGACATCTAGCAAGGTGCACTACGCCTTTCCGTCGGGGTCGCGGAAAAGTACAAAAGCGTCCCCGCAGCCCTGACCGAACAAGCGCACTCGGAGGAACATCGTTGGGTTTTAGTCCGTGGGAGTCGGACATAACCGCCCCGGCCGACCATGCGGTCGAGGGGTACCCATAAAGGGTTTCCCAGCGTAAAAAAGTTGCACTACGCCTTCGGGGTTTCAAGGTTATGTATGATGACATACCACATAAGTGGTTACATAATGTTTATTTTAAATTCTGTATCGGAAGTAGTTAAATTGGTTTCTATCATTATTTACGGATTTTAAGGTGCGGTTGTTGGTAAAATATTAGGTCATTTTATTTAATTGATGGAGGAAACTAATAATACGCAGGAAATCTTTTTAATTATTTCGGACATTATGTATAAATTATGTTATAGTCAATTAAAGGGCGTGTTCGGGCGAACTAAGTTCTAGGTAGTCTAAGTTAGGCTTTAGTTAGGTGTAAGCTTGATTTTCGTCCAGGACACTTGCAAATAATGTATCTTTGTTTCTTTCAAACACTCCGCAAATTAGACAGTGGCATCATCTTGCTTAGTATCTATTAAAACTCGTTGGATAATCGCAACAAACTAGGTAGATAGCGTTAGCAGTAACTAAAGCAGACTATATATATTTTGATACAAATTATTTATACTAACACCCCCACTTATCAAAATAAGCGAAACATTAAACACTTACAATACCCAACATGTTCATGAACTTATAATGTTTTAAATGATTCAAACCCTTAGTCAACATGTCAGCAGGCATTTCTTCAGTAGGAATATATTTAATTTTAATTATATTATCATTAATGACATTTCTAATATAATGGTAACGAACATCTATGTGTTTTGACCTATTGTGACACTGATGACTAGAGGCCAATTTCATGGCACTTTGATTATCACAATGCAAATCAATTACATATAAATTCCCAGTAATCTCATGAATTAAATTTCTTAAATAAACAGCCTCTCTAGAAGCTTCAGACATAGCTTTATACTCAGATTCAGTACTAGATAGACTAACTGATTTCTGCTTCTGGCTTTGCCAGGAAATTGCTGACCCTGACATCATAAAACAGAATCCAGTATAGGATTTCCTGTCTAAGGCATCAGATGCCCAATCACTGTCTACATAGGCTTGTAAATCCATATCATTACTGGTATACTTCAAACAATAATTTTTAGTACATTGTAAGTATCTCAATATTCGTTTGGCATAATTATAACAACCTACACTATAACATGTATTAAATTGGCTGAGATAGCTTACAGCATAGGCAATGTCGGGCCTTGTTAATACTGCCAGATACATTAAACTGCCAATAAGTTTTTGATAAGGAACATTAGGTAAACATTCTGTAGACTTTTCTATATTCAATTTTGGTTCAATAGGAGTACTTTGTGGTTTACAATCAGACATCTGGAATTTTTCAACTAATTGTTCAATGTACTGTGTTTGATCAACAGTAATAACATTTTTATCTTTGTTTACATTTATTCTCATTCCTAGATACTGTCTAACAGGACCCAAATCCTTTAACTTAAACTCTGAAGCTAATACATTTTTCAATTTTTCAGTTTCTTTGTCATTATTTGAAAAAATCAAAAAATCATCTACATACAACCCAATGATTATTTTAACATTACCCTTAGTTTTCGCAAACAAACATGGTTCATACTGACTGTTATTAAAACCTAATTTACAAAGACAATCTTTTACTCTCTCATACCATGCTAGAGATGATTGCTTTAAACCATAAATAGCCCGTTTTAATCTTAACACCTTTCCCCCACTTTTGTTTGCAAAACCTTCAGGTATTGACATGTATATTTTTTCTTTTAAATCACCATTTAGAAATGCAGTAGTTACATCTAAATGTGTTATGCTCATGCTCATTTTAACACTAAGAGCAAATAATAATCTTAAAGTGGAATGACGAATTACCGGTGCAAAAGTATTAGTATAATCTATACCTGGCTTTTGCGTAAAGCCTTTGGCTACAAGTCTAGCTCGGTACTGCACTTTATTGTCAACATCAAATTTTTTTATAAGCACCCAGCGACACTTCACTATAGAGACATCACCAGGGTTCTTGACAAGCTCCCACGCGTTGTTGTCCTCGAATGACTGTAACTCAACAGCCATTGCACGCCTCCACTGCTCCTTCTCAGACCCCTCCAGAGCCTCTGAGATTGAGACCTCCTCGGATGCTGGAACAGTACTGGATAAACACAGGTTGCTAAAGCCGTATCGTTCAGGCGGTTTCCTTTGGCGCTTTGTTTTGAGCTCTGGCTCTGGAACTGATGTTGCCTGAACCTCCTGCACCTGCACCTCACTTGGTGGAGAGTCATGAAGTGTGTCTTCACCGTCAGTGTATACTGAAGAATCTGAAGATCTATCATTTTGATCCTCTACTTCTGAGACACAAGATGCCCCCACTGAATCGTTGCTCTCCTGCTCTATGCTGACCTCTGGTGCTTCCACATTGTGCTGCGTTGTCTCGTCATATGGTATCCATATAGCCTCTTCACTAGTTGCAATATTATCTATCTCACCTTCCATCACAATGACATTCCTGCTGGTGATAATGGTGTTTTTAGTAGGATTATACAGCCTATATCCTTTGACATCCTCTCCATATCCAACTAAGATATGTTGTGTGGCCTTCTTATCCCACTTGAGACGCTTCTCCTTAGGGACATGTACCATTACCTTGCTTCCAAACAATCTGATGTGACTTAAGTTAGGTTTTAACCTATACCATAGTTCATAAGGGGTCTTCGGTACTCCTGACACAATGGACCTGTTTTTCAGATAAACAGCGGTATTGGCTGCTTCCGCCCAAAATCTCTTGCCCAACTTTGCATCATACAAAAGACATTTGCCCTTTTCAACCACTGTGCGGTTAGCCCTTTCACAGACACCATTTTGTTCGGGTGTATAACTATTAGTTTTTTGGTGAATAATACCACATTGTTTTAAATAATTTTCAAATTCTTTGCTGCAGTACTCAAGTCCATTATCGGTGTGAAAGATTTTTATTTTCTTTCCTTGCTGGTTTTCTACCATAGATTTAAACTCTTTAAACCTATTTAAAGCTTCATTTTTCTGTTTGAGAAAATAAATAAAAGTCATCCTACTGTAATCATCTACAAATAGCATAAAATATCTGCTGCCATTTAGAGAATTCACCTCCATTGGTCCACACAAATCACTATGTATCCGATGACATGTCTCTGTACTTCTTTCACCAACATGATGGAATGGCAACCTCATCTGCTTTCCCTCACAACAAGTGGCACATTCAGCTTTTGTAATGTCAAACGAACCATCATATGACAAGCCATCTACAATGCCATTTTTCATTTTGTTCATATCTTGGCTGTTGATATGAGCTAGTCTTCTGTGCCACAATCGTCCGGTAACTGCAGAAGCTGCCAACACACAACTCGGCGACTGCAATCTCAATTTATAAACACCACCAGCTAAATCAGCTATCGCAACTAAAGCATTACCTCTGTCATAAATATAACAATGCTTGTTTTTAAATACGACATTGTTGCCATTCCTGATGAGCTCGCTAACTGATAATAAGTTTGTTGTCAAACTAGGTACACATAACACATTTTTGATAGTTATGTGACATTTCAAATCCGAAACGATGTCCACATCTCCAGAACAATCGACTGGCACCTTTGACTCGTTAGCAACTACGATTTCTGGTAAACACGGCGATAGGTTCATGTTTTTAATCCAATCCTTGTTTACAGTCATATGCGCACTCGCACCACTGTCGACGTACCATTCCGTCTTACTAAACTTTCCGTTTATAAAAACAACATTGAAAACGCATTTATCAGCAGTTTTCTTCAATAATGGGCACTGGTTCCGATAATGTCCGTTGCCTTTACACTTATAACAAATAACTTCTTTTGTTTTTGAATCGGTAACTGTCTTCTTGTTTGACGTGTTAGACGTAACTGCACCGCCATTTTTCTTCGGCTTAGCGTTGCCAGAGAAATATTTATTTCTCGCAACGAATGCAGTGCCACTAACTTCGGATTCATTGGTAACTTCCATATCGAGCAACTTTGATTTAATGACATCAGCAGATATAGGTATACCCGAATGTTCTATTGCCATTATCATCGGAGAATAACGGTCGGACAAACCTGCTAATAATAACGATCCCACCCATTCGTCGGTTATTGTAAATCCTGTGCCGTTTAACCTTTGAGCTGTTTCGACTATTTGTGTGACATAGGTAGCCATTGAGTCACAACTATCCAGTCTTATGGAAATTAAATGTCGAAGCAAGGTTATCTTCCTCGAGAAACCGGAGTCGTCAAACATGGTCCTTAATTTAGTCCATAATGCCGCTGAACTTTCCGTGTTTCTTATGTGCACGTACAAAGCTGGATCAATTGTCAATATTAATTTGGCCTTAGTTTTTGCATCTTCCGCTGGCTTGATTTCGAAATCGGCCGGTGGTTTGATGTACTTGTCCATCCCATCCAAGACTAGTAAGCTTTCGGCCGCAAAACACCACTCGTCATAATTTTCCCTGCCTTTTAACTTTGGCACACTTGCGATATAGTTCGAGTTCATTTTTCCGCGAATCCACAAGCACAATTTATCTATTTTACACATAAAATAACTGATAAATTCGGGAGAGGCCCATAACCTATTAAAACTCGTTGGATAATCGCAACAAACTAGGTAGATGGCGTTAGCAGTAACTAAAGCAGACTATATATATTTTGATACAAATTATTTATACTAACAGTATCATCTGTAGTCAGTCATACATTTATTTAACCAACAAACAAGTATAGTCAACAGTCCGAGTGCTGTACGTAAACGTAACCAATTCAGGCTACTTAGCCTATTTAACCCGAAAAGCGCTGTACTCAGTTGCCTAGACCCTTACTTTTCAGGCCTAAATTAGGCACTCAGAAGGGCGTTCGCCGGAATATGCCCACTGTTAAAAAACAATAGATTTTGTTTTTATTTATCAATATCAAGTGCTGTGATATCCAAGTTGTCATAAACAACACGATGCGTCAATTATTGATACCAATTGTCAAAGGGAGCCACAAGAGTTGGCATTACTTACAATGAACAATTGAGCATCTTTTTAAAGATGTCTACGTTAACGATGGGGTTGGCATGTCCATACTGGATAAAAACCCCTAAATAAAAACAGATTAACAAAAACCGCCTCGGTGGCGCAGTTGTAATGCGTACGCGTTACGATTGAGGCTAACGCTGAGGTCTCGGGTTCGATCCCCAGGTCGGGTAAAGTGGTATTGTGTTTTTCTATTACGAAATGCTCAGTATCAGCCCGGAGTCTGGCATTTGTGCCCGGTATGGCGATAGGCTCGCCCCCTATCACATCGTGGGACGGAGATACGCTCGGCGAAATGTGGGTGTACTCGTTACACCTCTGCCTACCCCTTCGGGGATTACAGGCCTGAATGCGTACATAAAAACAGATAAAAAAAAGTCTACGTTTTGATCTTTATTTTTAGACATTGCTATTTTAATACTTGACATTGTCGACAATCGATGGGGCCATAATCTAAAAATAGAAAAGAATTACTCAAAATTTGCCTGAACCTAAAACACTGCAAATACAAAACCATCATGAGCTTAAAATAAAATTGCGATTACTTTTTCGTTAGCAACATTTCAGCGTCATTTTTCGTATATTACTTTACAATGTCCATCTCATTGAGCATAAAATGTAACTAACTGTTCATTGTATTGAACTTTGTTTCTTGTCACATGACACCACACATACGTGTATTCCACACATAGCCGACATAGCGTTCTTCTTTGATAACATTTGGAGCGCAAGTTCATTTACAGGAAAGTAGAATATTAGAATGCGTAGACGTGACGCCCGCTTTACCGTTACAATCGAACAATAGTCACCATGCTCCCAAGGGAACTCGAGCCGAATTTTAATTTGACAAGCAAATTAGGCCGAGTATGGACAATTGTGATGTATTGATTTATTAGCAATTCCTATGTAAAAGACTAATATAGAATTCCTTGAAGAGTCATTAGGTATTCATGTGGTATCATAATAAATATGCATGTGCAGACTAAATGGCTTGAAATTACCGATACCATTGCCTTAAGGCAGACTTCCGATGGCATTGTCAAACGCAAGCGTTAGTGACGTTGTCGTTCATCAATACCATGTCCCTAGTGACGACATGCGTCACTGACGCTTGACACGACCGTCGAAAGTTTGTCTTTAAGCTAATACCTAGTTTTTTTTATTCAACGAATGACGAGATGAGCAAGGCGCTCGCCTGATGGTAAGCACCACGGCCCATAAACAGTAGCTAGCAAAAACTACCCAGGAATTTAAATAACAAAATAGACTACGCTTATCACGGGCTCTTACTTTCTTACTGTAATCATGAACCTAGATGTAACTTTTATAAAGATAATGTACTAAATAACTCGACATACAAAAGAGCTATCAACTTCGAAGACTATTAAACATTAATCATGTGTCTCAGCCTTAAATAAAGTATAACAATTTAGAGTATTCCTTTAGGACATATTTAATTTGTTTAAAGTTATTGAACCCTTGTGTCAGTCACACATACTAAACAATTGCGTGACGCCTTAATTATTATCGTCACGTAACACTATTTCGATCAAACTGTAAATTGTTATAATTATGCAGTACGTAAATATACTTAGTTGTGACAGCATCCGTGGCGCAGTGGGTAAGTAGCCGGCTGTGAAGCGAGTGGTTGCGGGTTCGATTCCTGCACTGAGACAAATGTTTGTGTGATCCACAAAAAATTGTTTCTGGTCGGGGTGTTGTGGAACCACAAGTCGGTCGTAGTTCCTGATACCCACGATACAGGTTTACTTAGTGTGGGATCAGGACTATATGTGTGACTGTTGGGTGTATTTATTATTATTTATTTATGAGATCCACAAATATTTGAATCAGTTCCGACTATTTTCTCCCCAGAGGGTTTGACGTCAGGTAGGCGACCGGTGATAAAAACTACAAGCCAAATCTTTCTGTATCGTATAGTGTTACAAAGCATGTTAAGCTGACCCCACTGCGAGGGGTATGGACCTACCACCTTGTGAGTGAAATGTGTTAATTATCATTCTTAAAATTGTTATTACAATAATAATTAGATATTTACAATAATTTTACTTACTGGATTTACTACAAGTACCTTTGTGAATTAGAAACCACGAGTTACAATGGAAATTAAAGATATGTTTCCGATCGGATGTATGTCTAACGTTTATTTAAATTGAGCAATTAGAACTAACAAGTATCACTCGATATAATTGTGTTATATTTGTTATGACCTCGATTTAAATACTGAAAAAAATTGAGCACACTTTAATTCAAAATACTAGCTGGATTATATTTACAATAAGCTATTTAATAAAAAAAATTTAAAAGGAAATCCATTTCAGTTAGTATAGTTTAGGCTGCCTCGGTGGCACAGTTGTAATGCCTACGCGATACAACAGCTGTGCTGATGTTTTGATCCCCGGGTCGGGTAAAAGTGATATTGAGTTTTTCTATCACGAAATGCATAGTATTACCGATAAGTATGGAATTATGTCCGATATGGCGATAGGCTCGCCCCCTATCAAATCTTGGGACGGAATTAAGCTCGGCTAAATATGGGTTCACTGGTTACACCTCTGCTTTTTAGCCCTTCGGGGATTACATGGGTGAGTGCGTATGTACATATGTCCTCAAATGAAGACCTTGAAAGTAATGGAACAAGATAATAAAAACATCTTGACCGCAAACGGAATTTTCCTTGACTGCATCAAATGCGCCTATCACAAAATCTTATTAAAAATATATACCGATGGGTACCAAGAAGGCGAGAGCTGTTTCCTGTCCACCGGAAGTGCAGGCAACGTTCATGGCGGCCGCACATCCGGCCGGCATTGATTCTACACTACATTTTGCGGCGAGGCCGACGGGCCGAGTTGTCACTTTTACTCACCGACGAGGCCTTAAATACGAGGAAGGGATTTTAAGTATGTTGATATCGATTAATCCGCCACATTTAAGCTAATTTGAATTTCAATAATTAGTAATGTATTTGCTATAGCCACCGGTATTCGGATATGCAAGGTTTTAGTATGTTTGCTTATGATCATGTTGACAAGTTCAGGAAGTCAACTTTATGAAGGTTTGAATTAGTTGAGCACACCTTGCGACTTGCACCCACCCAGATAGCATTATCATTATAAGTACAAGAGTATAGCCTCTAGTCTTTCTTGTCACCTCTGATCCAATGGCAGCATATGATGGTTGAAAATGGGTGCATTGTGTGAGTATGTTTGATTCTGAAATATACCGTGCCGAAATTTTTTCTTAGGCTATAGGAGAAAAGTGTAGCCACTAGAGTGTAAGTGAGCTTTGAAGTGTAAGTGGGCAACAACATTTTAGACCCACTTGTACGTAGTACGCTCTGTTGATTTACGGACGAGGCAATGGCGAAACTTGGTTCCCGTTGCGGGTTTTTGAGGGTCAGAAGGCGGGTCGCCTTATAATACCGTCAAGTTTATGGTACGAGAAGGCCGATTCTGGCATTAAGCCGGGATAACGCCAGGCAGAAAGAAGGATAAAGAAGGAAATATAAAGCAATAGATCCTTAGTGTGAGTTTGCACATATGCTTACCGCTACACGAATAGAGACGCTGCAGTATGATAATGTTAATTTTAGCGCAATCTTATTTATTATTATATATTTATATATATATAAATTTATATTGTTTATATTTATTACAAAGTGAATGTTGTTATTGCAAAGTTATAGTCAGAATAAAATTACATTAAATATTTCCTGTTGTAAAAATAAAAGGAATAGGTATAATAGATTTACTTTAATTTGTATTGCATGATCTTTAAAACAATTCATCTACAATATAAAGTATGACTGTACTGTAGACTATGTAGTAATAGAGCGCAACACACCACATTCATGTTGACTAAACTCGTTTCATAATACATTTGGACTAAACTTATTGGATTGGGCGTGTTCGTGTGAACAAAGTTCTGAGTAGTCTAAGTTACACTCAGAATATCTAACTTAGGCCGTGTTCGAAAATTGACTGACAGTACTGTCAGTATTCGTATAGTGTTCTAAAGTACTTTTTAGCACAGCGGGGGATACTGAAGAGTGCTACAGAATTACTGACTTTGGTTTTTACAAGTGCAGCACTGTCAGTAAAACCGGACATTCGTTTTCTAGAAAACTAAATAACATCAGTACAGTCAGTAAAATTCCGAATACAGCCTTAGTTTCCGTCCTAGACGCCTTAAGTCATCTGTAAAACTGACTGTACTATACGAGTCGATAAGACCTTTATACTAAGTGTCTGACTTAGTTAATGGGGATCCGCAGTAAAATATTTTACAAGTATTTAAAAAAAAATGTATTCAGGTCCGTACAGCGCCCCTAGCGGATCATATTGGATGCGTATTAATTTCATACATATTGGCCGTTTACGAACGACGTGACCTTTGGACGTGACTATCGAACGAACTCGCACTACGGCTATACAAGTTTAATCGCCCATTAATAACATAAACAAATATTATGACATATTTTGTTGAAAGTTTCCTTATACCACATTGCACATTCAGTTTCCACAAATAATGAATCACACCTTTACCGCAATTTATTATTCATCATCATCTATCTTAGTCCACAAACTGAGTGTCCAAAACTCGTTCACAATTGTGAAAATTGCCTTGTTTTGTGCTGTGCTTATATTATAGACTGAAGTAAAGTTCGCTCGATACTGCTAAGATTTAGTTTTAGGGTTCCGTCCCCAAAGCTAATGGAAACCTATGACAGAGCGTATACCATCTGTCTGTCTATCTATGTCCGTCTTATCCATTAGGCATTGTATCTTTTGAACAGTAATCGGTTTAAAGTTCCACCGCCAAATATCATACCTTTCTTCTTTCTACCTAGCTTTGTCCCGGGTTAATGTCAGGGTCCAACCAAGTTTCGCCATTGCTTCGTTCGTTAACTGCAGAGTGTACCACGTGCAAGTGAGGTTGGCTTTGAGTGTAAGATGCAAGATATATTAACAAATTATAGAAACTAAAATTTTTAGGGTGTGGGTACGGAACTCCCGGTCCGAAAATTCGACTCACATTTTATGGATTTTTTATGTGATTTCAATGGTCAGTAATTATCCTTGATATACTTATTAAATAATATTTAGTTTTATAAAATTCCGACGTTTTGTAATCATTAATAAATAGTTTGATTTTTAATAGCGCTTAATATGTCTTAATAGCGACTAATATAAGTTTTTTATGTTATTTATGGCGCGAGAAAACCTTGCGCGGACTTGTGGCCCCCCAACACCCAGACCCGACACAAATATTTGTAGGTCACACAAACAATTGCCTCGGTGCACGAATCGAACCCACGGCCTCTGGCTTCACAGCTGGCTACTCTCCCACTGCACCACGGAGGCTGCCCTTCTAATGTTACAACTACTCTGTATTGGATCATCATAATAAGGTGCTCACAGCTGGCTGCACTGACTAATCGGTAAACATGATTTAAGCAACTCTTGGCGCTGTCAGTCTATGGATGGGTGACCACTTAATTGTATTGGCCAACTGAGCGTCACCGTGCTTCGGAGGGCACGTTCAAAGTGGAGCTTTTATGAACTGACAGCACTTATCAAGCTAAATTGGTGGCCTTTGGCTGACTTGAAAATTTACATTAGGTTCGCCACTAACCATTTTATATATAATAGAGATGGAACATCGTCATTGCCTTACATGATTCCTAAAATAAACAAATCTTGCCAAAGCGCATAAATTTAATCGTAGTACATAACGTAAGATGCCTTTATATGTTTTTTGTACATTTTACATTAATGGTTAATCATAGTACATCTCTATAATAAACCTAACAGCTGCTCCTAGAGTGGCAGCGGCTACTCCTGTGACATGACTATTACACACGCTTTCAACAAAGTTGTGCTTTATTTTAAACGATCGATGTTTAGGTCGTCTAGTGTGCAACCTTTGCGGGTATTCTCCAAAACACCCGTGTGGTGCTTGATGACGTAGAAGTCGGGACAACCAGGAGCGGTGGAGAAACTCGGAGTGTCCGTCTAGACTGCAGAGAGCTACTGCAATTATAAAAATAACTTTTTATCAATTGAACCTCAGTTCCGGGTTTACCCTATAGGCACCCGAGGACTGGCCCAGGGCGCATGGTGAATCAAACTAAGATAGTTTATTAAAAAATACCGTAACAAGGTCCTGTTATACCTCATTTGTCTAGTCACTAGTAGAAGTGATACTCGATATATACAGTGTCTGTCATTGGTCGACACTATTCTTGGATTGCGCTACACTTACTATCAGGTGTAGCGTAGTCACTTTGCCGAGTAAGGATAACAAAAAAAGGTGTTTAGGCTCAGTAACCGTTGAGGTACATAGGTATAATCCTAATTTAAATTTTACGTTTCATAAAACCAAACATGAGTTGACCGGAATTGACGTTTGTGTCCGATATGGCGATTTGTTCGTCAACTATCACATTACAGGACGGAAATAAGCTTGGAAAACAACGGGAGAACTAATTGCAATTCTGACTACTCCTTCGGGAATACTGGCGTGGGTTTATGAGTGAATAATATAAGACATTTAATGATTCTAAAATCTCATTCATGAGGTCAATTAAATACTTTAAATACTAAACCAAAGAAGGCTCAGACATAGTAATCAAACATTAACTAATTAATTAATTCAACCGCTGCAAAGCCTTATTTGAACGCGAAAATGCTTCTAAAAACTTAACTAATCCGAGAATGGGCTGGTGAAGATGAATAGATGATACTGCATGTACATACACATTGCCCGTCGACGACCGGTCACCCTTGACAAATTAGTGGTGGTCAAGGTGGAAGGAAAGAGACCCCGTGGCCGGTCACGGCCTTACTGTTCTGCCTATGACAACCGCTCTGAAAGAAGCTGAGGGTCGCACGAAATGGAAATAACTCATACAACGAACAACCAATGTTTTTCAAGGACAATACCTTCAATAATGAAATATGCGGCCAAGAAGAATACAGGTGAATGTATTATCTGATGGAAGTTAAACTAATTCATTCAAAAATCTCCTTCGACCCTACGCTATAACCACTTCTGGCATTTTCAAGAAACGTCGACGATCGTCAGTCAGAGGTTTATTGTAAAATTATTAGGTTTGTAATATTTTTTTGTACCGATAATTCCATAAAATCATCATGTGCAGGATGTGGTTATACTATAACCAAACTTGTTTTTTATTGGCTTGAATTACGAGACGAGCAGGTCGCTCGTCTGATATTAAACGTCATGCCTGCCCATAAACAGAATCAACGTCACACAAAACTCTAGATAGTAGTACTTAAAGGTAGACTTTCGATGATCGTGTCAAGCGTCGAACACGAGTGCCAATGATGCCATCCTTTTTCAATGCCCTACTGAAGGGCTAGAGCCACCATACGTCAGTGACGCTATCGTCAAATTATCTCCCATAGCTTTACGTAGTATATACTACAAGACGGTGTCATTAACGTAAACGTCTGATACCATCCGCCCATCAGAATTATAGCATAGGCCGGGAAACGAGCAAGTGGGTTACCTGATGGTAAGTGATCTCCACCGCCCATTAGCAGCTACAATACTACAACAATCATGAACGCGTTGCTGACCTTAAAGGAAAGGGAGAATTAAGAGATTGGGAAGAGGTGGGGTATTTAGGCCTCCGGACATTTTACTCACCCAGTGGCGGATTTGCAGTCTTGGCCGCCCTACGCCCCAGGCCATGTAGTACCATCCGCCCCTTTTTCAGCACCCATCATATAAGCTCTTGTTATCATCAGTGAATTTTTTGTCACGACTGGCCACCCTTAATATCTGGCCGCCCTAGGCTCGAGCCTACTGAGCCTTAGAGCAAATCCGCCACTGAACTCACCGTACGAAACGCAACAAGCTACTTTGAATCCTTTATCTGTGAGACAGTGGTAACAATCTCGTCGAGCCGGCCCATTCATACTGTAGATAAACCTGTCTACAGCGTAGCTCTATCATTTTAAAAACGTTTCCCCTTACTTTGTTCCAACATCAAGTCTATAAAGTCGTAGTCATGGATGGCAATGTACTCGGCTTCCTCATAAGCACGTCCGCACAACTCGTGTCTTATTCTTTCGTCCAAAGTCGGTGAATATATGCTGCAACCACGGCCGGAACGCGCTTGCACCAAAAATAATAGTCTGAAATTAACAAAATAATTAATAAGTATAAGTTTTTTTTGAGTGGTAGAGCCACGCTGTTGACAGGTTTATCTACAGTATGAATGGGCCGGCTCGACCATATTGTTATCAGAATCAAAGTCGCTCGCTGCTGTGTTTCGTAAGCTGAGTGAGATATCTGGAGGCTCAAATACCATTCCCAACCCCTTCATTTTATTATTCATTTCCTTTAAGGTCGGCAATACGTCCACCATTCTTTTAGTATTGTGGGCGTTTATTGATATAACATACATACATCCTTATCGTTTTTAATTAAAATCTATTCAACCGTTTAGCCGTGAAAATATAACAAATAGACAGAAGAATTACTTTCGCATTTTTAATATTAGTATGGATATACACTTTGACATAATCTGTAGAAACAGATGGAAACACTTATTCATTTTAATTGGTAAAAACAAACCTCTTGTTAATAATATAATTTTGAACAAAAATCTATTCACCTGTGTGTAAGCGCATATCCAAAGTTAGTTCCATTTCTCAGCATATGGTGACAGATCTGAGAAACTTCACATTTCAGTTCAGGCGTTTTTTGACTGCCTACCAATGATCTAATACAATAATCTGTAATACACAATCATTAAAAATTATAATGGGTTTTGTTAGAAATATTATTTTAATTCATTACAAACTACTTAACGCATATTCATTAATTCATAGTAAAGCTATAGTCTCATTACCAGAAGTCTTAGGGTTTGGTGTCCATCGGTCGTAATCAGGCATCCTTTCGAGATAATCTTGCCAATCTAGATCATTTCTGCCGCTATGTGATCCTGATCGGAATATCGGTTCGTTTGATCGGACTTGTTTGAATCTTTCTAAATGGTTGACCCATGATAACTCATTCAATAATGGTGTTACTGTGGAATTATATTTTTAATTATATTACAAACATGTGAATATTTTTATAGCAGAGGCCGGCAATAAATCAGTGGGGCCGACAATAAATCAGTGGGGCCGGCAAAAGTGGGGCACCTGATAAGTGATCTCCACAAGCAATGAACACCCACAATATCAAAAATCAAGTTAACGTTGCCAACCTTATGGAATAGAATTGGTATTGGGAAGCAAAGGGGTTAGATACAGGTGATTTGATTTTTGCTTTCTCAATTTCGGCCTCCGGAAAACTCACTCGCCGTACGAAATGCAACAGCTAGTCACTACACACGGGTTGTCTGTGAGACAGTGGTAATAACTCAGTCAGGCCGACACATTGATGCAGTAAATAATATTATATCCAACGTGGCTCTACCATTTCTTATTTGGTTAAGAAGAATCCGTAAATACAAGTACAGTTATTGGCTTGGCAGTGGCTTGACTGTATAGCAAGCACTATGTACCAAACATAGTGGATGCCTCTGGGCGACGATAACTATATACACTTAGGTGCCAGCGACTCTACCTTCGATTTATTTTCTTTTGCAATCACTCAGCTATTCATCGTCATCCATGTAAGTAAAGTCCCAGGCGCACTGATTCTGTGTCAGTTTTGTCTACAGCACGATTGAGCCTATTCAATCAGGGCAGTAACACTATTTTCTCGAAAACTGATGTAAAGTAACGACGTTGCCACATGAGTAGTACAGTTATTTAATAACTACTCCTATGTCTTTGCGTTGGCAATTCCTACTGTCAGTGAGATTGCTGAAAGATCACTACATACTTCCCCCTACCTACCCATTCCTTTACTCAAAGTATTATGTCCATGAGCGGTGTTGATACACCTAGCATCCAAGTGTCGAAGTTTTTCGTTTGCCTCATCTATATTTTCTTTCAGGGGATAGAGGGCAAGCGAGCAAGTATTTGACCGGACTGGAAATGTCATCCACAATATCAAAAGAATCGTTAGTATATTCACTTTTGAGGAAAATATTTATACTCTCTTCTCTCTCTACTTACTATGTAAGCTGTTTATTTCTTCTGAATCAGTATCGTCTGGTGTTCGTTGCTTGACATATTGCAGCAGTTCATCATTTTGTATTAATAAATAATGTAGATCGTTTCTTAATACGGTAGGTAGCTCTTTGTTCGTCTCCAAACAGCTTCTTAAATTTACTGTAATGATAAATTTAATTTTGTGAGTTAGAACTATAGATAAATTAATTTCCCCCAGATGGGCTGACATCAGGTAGGCGGCCGGTCGTATAAACTACAAGCCCAATCTTTCTGTAACATGTGTTAGAAAAGCATGTTGCGCCGACCCTACGGCGAGTGGGATAAGGGCACCATACAGATGCAGGTGGAAGAAAAAGTTATTTAATCTAGTTATGCACTACTTTTCCTCAATTAAACAATAGTTAATTTTAATTAAAGCGTATCGTCGATAAATTCGATACACAGATAAAAAAATAAACAAACTTTACAATGTTCGTGGACCATAACGAAATGCAAATTCAAATAATTGTGGCAAGAGGCATGTTATGTAAACTTAGCTTATATTTAACTATTGTCGATCATTGATGTCCAAATATGGCAAAAAAGATTTTATTTGTTATTAGCTTGAATGACGAGACGAGCAGGTCGCTCGCCTAATGGTAAGCGCCACGCCTGTCCATAAATAAAAGCAAAGCCACACAGAACTTTGAATTACAAACCACTTCATGGCACTGGACTGCACTCGTCACCCCAAGATATGTTGTTATGTCTCATAATGCCCAGTAATTTCACTGGCTTCAATATCCTCAAACCGGAACACAACAATACTTACACACTACTGCTTGGCGGCAGAAATAGACAAAGCGGCGGTACCAACTCAGACGGCCTCTCGCATACGAGAGACCTACCACCTTGTAAACTCACGCCTGTTTCTCATAGGGGTAGGCAGAGATAACAGATTTCCATTTTCTACGATTGTTGCACAACTCTTCCTTGTAACTGTATGAAATTCGTGCATATCATAACAATTCATGATATATCATCATCTACTCGTAATATTAGGGTGTTTTTTTTTATCAAAGTTACAGTATGGATGGCATGAAATATACATACGCACTCACGCCTGTAATCCCCGAAGGTGTAACCTGCAGTACACCCACATTTCGCCGAGCGCATCTCCGTCCCATGATGTGATAGGGGGCGAGCCTATCGCCATATCGGGCACAATTCCAGACTCCGGGTTGATACTAAGCATTTCATGATAGAAAAACCCAATATCACTTTACCCGACCCGGGAATCGAACCCGAGACCTCAGCGTCAGCCTCAGTCGTAACGCGTACGCATTACAAATGAAATATAATTAGGTTATAATACGAAATACGAGGAACCTATCACCTTGTAAATATCCCGTATAAAGTTTTAATGCATAAAATCCCACATATAAAAATAAAATTACTCCACCACATTTCTTAATAATCCTGAACTCAGTAGCCAGTAAGATAGATATCCTACTGAGTTGCATCTAAACAAACATAAGTCTATGATCATTAAAGTACATTACCATGTATGAGAAACAATCCAAACGCTAAATTCACATCAATATCAGTTTTACGTTTGAAGCTGTATTTTATTATTCTTCTCAACGACGCCAGTAAACCGTGTAAATCACTTTTCAACGGCAAATCTTTGTCCAATGTGATAACATTATATCTCTTAGTTTCCCTAACACGTTGACAAATCGCGACTGTAATAAGAAGTAATAAAAATATTTTTGGACTCGCTAACATTTTCTAAAAAATAACTAAACACCAGTAAGCGCTTCAGTAGCGTCTGAAAACAAATGAAAAGTGCGGTTTTCCCGCGGTCCTCTCGCTTTTATCTGTTGCGAGTGTAGATATTTTTCAGTCAGGATATTTATTCGGCTTTATAAATAAATAAATCGGCTCCGTGGCGCAGCGGGCGAGTAGACGGCTGCGAAGCGAGAGGCCGTGGGTTCGATTCCCACACCGGGACAAATGTTTGTGTGAACCACAAATATTGGTCTCGGGTCTGGGTGTTGTGGGACCGCAAGTCCCTCGTAGTTCCTGATACCCGCGATACAGGTTTACCTAGTGTGGGGTCAGGACTATGTGTGTGACTGTTGGGTGTATTTATTATTATTATTTTATTAGTGATTTCTTAGGTTTACGCGAATATTACACATTGAAATAAAACTAGTTTATACGGATTTTATCGCGGTTTAATTTTTATTTTAGTCCCGACGTTTCGAAAGCGTCCGATTCGACGTTGATTATTGGTTTAAGAGAATGCCATTTGCAACTTTCTTGACTCTGAGACTAGATCGGAATGATATTTTGAACATTTAAAATTACGAGAATTGGCCTTCAGGACTATGTGTGTGACTGTTGGGTGTATTTATTTAAGTTTGAGCCAGACTCGCGCACCAAGAGTTTCGTACCCATGCCTTTCAAATTTATGTTTTGCATTTTTTTTGGCCTGAAAGAGAAAACGAGCATGTCTTAATGGTAAGTGCCACGCCTGCACATAAACAGAAACAACAACACACAGAACCTTGATTTCAAAGCACTACATGGCAATGGACTGTGCTCTTCATCCCGAGACATGGGATATTAAGTCTCGTAATGGCCAGTAATTTCATTGGCTTAATATCTTTTAGAACCGAAACACAACAGTGCTTATACATAAAGCTGCCGTAAAGTAGCAGCTATACGGCAGAAATAGACAAAGGGGTACTTTTAATAGTAGGAGGAGTTATCTTACATTTTTGAACATAAACACACACGTCTGTAATCCCCGAAGGGATAGGCAGAGGTGTAACAAGTACACCCACATTTCGACGAACGTATCTCCGTCCCATGATGTGATGGGGGATGTGTTTTCGTCATGCAGAATGGTGACATCAACAAGTATTTCCCGCCACGCTAATCGATCTACTACCACAATATCAGACTTGTTGGCAATAATAGTCCTGTCAGTGATAATACATTTATCCCATACAGCGTTGCATGTCCATTTTCGAGAACCGGGACATACTGATAATATACCTAATACCTCAGCGTTCACAAGCCAAATTATTAATTAAATACCACTTATGTGTTAGATTAAGATATCCCGCTCAGAAAATATAACCTTTTAAAGGTAAGTCAGAGAGATGGCGCGACGTAGAGTCCGTAATTTTAATAGGGTCCGTTGGTAAAATACCCTTTATGAAACCCTAAAAATCGGCCAAGTTAATCTCGCACACCAAGGGGTTCTGTGCCGGGAGGTACCTACACTTAATTATTATTTTTTATTACTTGTTATGGGTTTACAAGCTGGTAAGTCCCTCGTATGCGAGAGGTCCGTCTGGGTTGGTACTACTGCTTTGTACGTTTCTGTCGCCAAGCAACAGTATGTAAGCACTGTAGTGTTCCAGTTTGAAGGATATTGAAGCCAGTGAAATTACTAGGCATTATGAGACTTAATATCTTATGTTTCGGGGTGACGAGCGCAGTCTGATGCCATGTAGTGCTTTGTAATTCAAAGTTCTGTGTGATGTTGCTTCTGTGCATGGGCAGGCGTGACGCTTACCATCAGGCGAGCGACCTGCGCGTTTCATCACTCAAGCTAATAAAAAAAGGTATCGATTAACTGACTTGGGAATCAAACCTCAATTCGCAAAACGATGATTAAAAAATTACTCGCCTAAATGTAATCTTACAAAAATACATCGCAATTTAATCTTGTGAATAAAAATAAATTAAAACACGAAATGAATCCTCTCTTCCGAGTTTATTAAAAAGGATCGTCTTGATTTGGAGTGCTCTGTGTAAATTATTACTGGGATAAGCCGTGAATAAGCACCGCCGCGGGTGATTTGATTTAAGTCTCATGATTCACACCAGTTCCAGCTATAAATAATGATTAGGTACTACAGACCGCACTTCGTTATTCGATTTTAAATCAAGACGCGACACAATGGCATCTAATAGTATCTAAAGTAAAAATCTTGATGATCTCTACATAACAACTTTTCAGGTCAGATGTTTTCTGCCTCGGTGGCGCAGTTACAATGAGTACGTGGTAGGACTGATGTGCGGAGGTTTCGGGTTCGATCCCCGGGTCGGGTAAAAGTGATATTGGTGTTTTCTATTGCGAAATGCTCAGTATCAGTCCGGAGTCTGGAATTGTGTCCGGTTTGGCGAAATGTTCGGCCCCTATCACATCACGGGACGAAAATAAGCTCGGCAAAAGATGGGCGTATTTGTTAGTGGCTGCATACCCCTTCGGGGATTACAGGTACGTATGTAGGTATGTATTGTTTTATATGCATTTATCTAGATTTAACAACATTTAACATCATTTTTAATCGACGTAAAAAAAGTAGGATATTCTCAATTCAGCGCGTTTTTTTTGCTTTTTTAACTAGCTTGTAAATGCATAGGTAATATGATTAAATGTGTCTTACAAACACGACACGATTGTTCTTACCGTTTGATTGTGATTGGTCGAGAGACTAATCACGTGTCTTTATACGATACAAAGCTGAGACGCTGCGATGGAACGTTTAGTTTTTGAATTTTTGCATTCTAAGGGACTGGTCGCTCGCCAGGTGACATCTTTTTGGCGGAAAAAAAAACAATACCAAAAGGGAGTACAAAATGCCTTTGAAGAGTTTGTTGCCTCCCGTCGAGTCCTCTGTCCCATTTTTATGTTGGATTTTTCTCATTAGAGATATTTCCTTATGTTCACAGCTAAAAGGACCGACAGGGTTTATATAACATGTTGCTCAGAGTATGGAGTAAAAAAATTATACTCCTCAACGGATAGCAGTACCTACACTCAAAAAATGTAATAATAGATTGGGATTGCACACCATAACTGTAGCTTCTAGCTAATAATAATAATCATTCTTTATTAGCATGAAAAAACTACGTACCACTTTTTATTTCTTTCTATGGCGTTAACCCGACTACTAGCTACTTACCACAAAAAAAAATCTACTATGATGATAGAACTTGAATTAATGGCCGTTCCCTATATTCTATCTATCGACAGATTTTCTTACTGTCAATAGTGTTTTGACAGATCTTCCATACAAAATGTGTCAAAATTTTACTGCCGGTAAGCAAATCTGTCGATAGACAGAATATTGGGAACGGCCATAATAGTCTAAGGATTAAGGATAGAACGAACAGATCTAACCCAAAAATGGGACTTGGCTGAACACTTGTGACAAGTGTTCCAAAGAACTTCAACCACACAAAAGGCATAGTGTAGGTAAAAAAAATATAAATTTAAATTAATTATTAACATTGTGTCATGTGTGTACGAACTAATAATGAACTTGCATCTACAATAAAACTACATCTGAAATTGAACGCGATCAAATTTTTTATTATATTTAATGGCAACATTATGTTTTGTCAATCAATCAACCATTTTGAAGTGTCATCCTCGATATCCGACTGTTGTTTCGTTTTCGTAAAATATTCTGAAACTTCAGAGAAAAATGGGTTTAGCTACAGTTATTGAAAACGAAGCCCATTTTCAATCGGAAATGGCCAAAGCGGGCACTAAATTGGTGGTAGTGGACTACACAGCTACTTGGTAAGTTTAAACCGGGTTCAAAATTTCAAGTCATCGTGTGGGCCTTGGTGATATTTACTTCTCGTGTTATTTGTAGGTGTCCGCCGTGTCAGAGGATTGCCCCGTTCTTCGAGCAGCTGCCAGCGAAGTTTCCTAGAGCAGTTTTCTTGAAAGTTGACGTAGATAGATGCGCGGAGACGGCGGGTGCTCAGGGCATCAGTGCAATGCCTACATTCGTTTTTTATAGGAACCGAGTAAGTATATATTAATTTTAGAATGTATAGATTTAGTTATTGTAAGAGTGATAACGTCGATTGTTACTTTATATTTTACCGACAATCCTTATTATAACCAATATTATGCTCACTCACACACGCACAAACTTCCGATCCCAGACAAATACATAAGTTTTTTTTTATATACTTTTTGTTCCCATATTTTTTTTAATAATTACTTTAATTTATTGATGATGTATCTCATGTTCTATTCAAAGTGAAAACAATCAACCAATTATTTTTGTATCTATACTTTCAATTTTCAGTGCATAGGTTGAACAAGTTAAATAAAGTTTTTTTTTTATTATTGCATAGGCCGGCAAACGAGCAAGTGAGTCACCTGATGGTAAGTGATCTCCACCGCCCATGTATATCTCACTCACCATACGAAACGCAGCAGCAAGCTGCTACTTTACGCCGGTTTTCTGTGAGACAGTGGTAATGACCCGGACGAGCCAGCCCATACATGCTGTAGACAAAAGTGTCTACAGCGTGGTTCTACCACTTTTAAATGAAACCAAATGTAAAATGGGGATGAATTGTTTATGAATATTTCATATTATACTACACTTGTTTTATGACTCCGTAGTAGTATTTTCCAAACTAAACTATATGATACTTTTACAAATTAGTTTGATAAAAAATTTGCAGTATAAACAGTATTAAAATACACACATTTTTATGCAACTGAATAAAAAGACAAGCCAGTAAACAATAGCAACACTACTCAGAAATTTATATTAGAATGAAAGTAATTGAAAGCATGGCACTGTCTAGTCAATATCCTAAGACATAATATTATTTTGAGGCTGATTTTACAATATTCATGTAAACATTATTTAGAAGATGAAATAAAAAACTGCATTATACAAATTGTCACACTGTTTATATATAGTACATGTATGTATTATTACTCCCAAAATGGACTGTTTAAATCCATTATCTGATAAATAAAATTTATTTGTCAGTTTACAATCAGCACTAGGTCTCATTATTAATTTGATGACATTGTGTGAGTAAACAATGAAACTGTCTATAAATTCCATTAAATTTCACGGTATTCTAGTCTACTACTTGGACAATAAGATTGTATTAAATGAGTGCAGATTACTCAAAAAGTTTTTTTTTATTACAGACTAGGATTGATCGGTTACAAGGTGCTGACTCTGCCACATTAGAAAGTAAAGTTAGACAGTATTATGGTACTGAAACTGATGAATCTGGTGATGAAGACAATGCTGTGGCAGGACATGTAAGTGCAATGCTATTTATAATTTATTTGAGAACGTAAAATTAAACAGTCATCAAATAATACTTTCTCTTATCAAAGTGCTAAAAATATGCTGAACTTAAATATACTTTATTATAATAAGAAAGTTGCAAGTACAAAAAGTTATTTCAGTAACATAAAAGCAGGCAATATTCAATGTCAATTGAACTCTCATTTCATTGTATTTTTTTTCAATTTATACAACTTTGTTATCTAACTAATAAATAGTCCATTTCTGATACCAATAGAGAAAAGTCTGGCAGAGTTATCTCATTATTGGTAATCAAAATAACCAGATTTAGAAGCTCTACTCTCTTTTTAGATGGATTTGCTCACTTTCATAACTAAGAGTGAATGTGAATGTCTGAATGAGGCTGATGACCACCCCTTTGCCCATGCACTAGTCGCGGGAAGGGGACATCTGGAAAGTGACTGTGATGGGCAACTCATTATTAATGTCTCTTTCAATCAGGTATGTAGTAGTGCTGATGTTTTTCCTGCAATCAATTACAATTTGTTCCAGCAGTGTTTAAGCACTGTTGTATTTCAGTTTAAAGAATATTGTAGCCAGTGAAATTACTGGGCATTATGAGACTTAACATCCTATGTCTCTGGGTGATGAATGCAGTCCAACACCATCCAGTGCTTTATAATGCAAGGTTCTCTGTGGTGTTGCGTCTGTTTATGAGCAGGCATGGCGCTTACCATCAGGCGAACGACGTCTTCGTATCGTCATTTAGGCAATAAGAAATATTACAAAGTTGTACATTAAAAATACTCATAAAATTATTGTATTCCAATACTTCTGCAATATATTTCTTCTTACATGACTTTACTGCTTACTAATATGATAAATGTGAAAGTAACTATTAGTAATCCAACATTCATGTATAATGAATTTAATTCCTTTTACAATTTAATTTGTACTTTAAAAACACCGCATTAGATACTTTTAATAATAACTTTGCATTACCACTGTTTTTACCGTTGCCCTATCTATGAATGACATGTTTTTGGATCAAAAGTAAAGTTGGTTATCACTATTTAATTGAAACGAGTTGAGTGGAAGAGCCACATCTGTGTTAATTGGAGTCCTTTTCTACAATACCTTCATATTGAATCTGTTTTAGACAGTGAAACTGCACTCATTGAAGATCAAAGGGCCGGCTGACAAGGGACCTAAATTCGTAAAATTATTCATCAATCAGCCAAGGACACTTGATTTTGATCAGGCTTCTAACAATGTATCAGTACAGGATGTGGAGTGAGTATTATACAGATTTTACCACAGACCACAGATAGTACAATAGATCATGTAGGTACTACAATCTGTAGTGACACCAAGCATGCCACTTTCTTACTGCATAAACTGACGCCATAGAGATGTACTTATATAGTGCGCGTTGGCACGTTCTGCTAAATGTATACACCCTATAAATGGCAAGAATAATAATAAATGAAATGTAATATTTCATTATTATGTTTAAAAAACCTTTTAAAACAAAGATTACAGTAAAATCTTCAAATTATATTTTTTGACAGTGAGTTGATTTATTGAAATAAAACTAGTATATACGGATTTTATCGCGGTTTAATTTTTATTTTAGTCCGTTTTAGTACGTTTCATTGTAACATTAACTTTTCGAGACGACCTACACCTCAGTCTCTCCCGTGACCACGAAGGCTGAAAAGCTTTCGAAACGTCGGGACTAAAATAAAAATTAAACCGCGATAAAATCCGTATAAACTAGTTTTATTTCAATGTGTAATATTCGCGTAAACCTAAAAAATCACTATGAGTTGATTTATTGTTGTGATGTTAAAACTATTACCCTGTATCTAATTGACTTTACCTTGTGCCTATGCAGCGATTGTAATCTATTTTGTAATCACACCGTATCATTATGGACCGGTCAACTGATGTCTTCAATTTGCTTCACAGATTTACACCAAGTGACCTAGAAGGCAAACCAGTTCCACTCAAGTTTGTGAAGTTCCAGACTGTTCAGAACATTCAGTTATTCATATCGGATAATCAAACTGGGGGTGATGTGACACAGATTGACCATATCGCTTTCTATGGCTCCCCAATCTCAACAACAAATATGGGAGAATTCAAACGTGTTGCCGGCAAAAAGGGGGAGAGTCATTAACTCCTCTGACTATAGGTAGTTCAGATTTGTAAATATGTACCTGTGTGCATTTCATGTTCAAAAACATCAATCAGAGAAATTGTGTGGATGGTATGCGTCTGTTGAATGCCAAAATGTATGGACTGATTTTAATGAGCTTGTATACATTTTGATCCAATAAACGTAGACAATCTTATATCTGTCTGACCGGCCCTAAGATATGACTGACGGAGTGGTCGCTCTAGGTGCCAACCCCAGGTTATAGGTTATGCCTATTCTCCGAGTTCAGGCTTTAAATAACAAACCATGGACCATCGCTCCATCCTAAAATAATCTCGGGCCGACACTATTGCCGCAACATGTTGCACATAATCAATTTTAGTCTTATACAGACTTTGTATGCAATTTTTACTGAATAATGCAAACCTGAACTATCTTATTCTTAATTTTTCACGGCAGTGTGTCATAGAGCATTTCTCAAACTGTGTCAAATAGTTAATGTGAATTTTCTAATATATTGTCACATATTTATGAAATATGTATAACTTTGTGATTATTTCGTTTTTAAGTGTAAGGTCATTCCATGGGCCACAGTTTGTTAAATGGTATTCTAATGATATATGGAATTTGTATATTCAATAAAACAATATACATTGACTAATATAATATTTTATTTACACTCAGTCCTGCTTAAGTTCATATATCTGTATGTACGCCTCAGTTAGTGTGATCATCTGTGGCAATATGCTGGTCACGTGTAGATCTTGCATTTCACACCTGCAATGCAAACATGAATTATATCCGGCTTGAAGGACCATTTTTTAACACAAGTAAATTTGTTTTTTTTTTCGAAAATTTTATCCGCCAGAGAACGCATTAAAACAGCCAATTTAAGAAATACCAGTACTCGAATCAATTTTATTTGCTAAGTATAAGTAACATTTACTAGGACAATGTGAAACGCGCTAATACTAACCATTGCTGCGTAGGTTTGTGTAACACGTGAGCTCTGTAGGTTCCCTTCTCAGGTGTGCCATCATGCACAATATTACCAACAAGTTCGTATATTGTTTTCCCATTATGCTTAGCCTTCACTTCAGGCGTCAGTATATCTCCAAAATCTACATTCCTGTAAAAAAAAAACACTAGTACTAGGTCGTTGGTAGTTGGTACCAACGTTTTGTCTATTTATACCGGCAAGCAGTAATGTGAAGCGAATGTGTTTCGGCTTGAAGGACATTGAAGCCAGTGAAGTTACTGGGCATGAGACATAACATCTTATGTCTCTGGGTGATGAGTGCAATTCAGTGCCATGCAGGGCTTTGTAATTCAAAATTCTGTGTGGTGTTGTTTCTGTTTATGAGTAGGTGTGGCGCTTACAGTCAGGCGAGCGACCATTTAATTTCGTCATTCAAGTTAATAAAAAAAGAGCAAGTGCTTACTATTATGATATACTTTTTTTATTTGAATGACGAAGGGAGCAATTCGCTTGCCTATAGCCCATACTTGTCAATAAAAAAGAGCAAAACCACCCGACACTTTGAATAATAAAGTACTATATGGCGCTGAACTGCGTTCGTCACCCCGAAACATAAGATGTGAAGTCTCATAATGCCCAGTAATTTGGCTGGTTTCAATATCCTTCGAACGCGAATACAAGTAAACTAGTAAAAAGCTTTGGTAAGTAACAGATTTTTAAATACCATTAAAATAATCCACAGACCCCGGCTAATATAATAGATGAAGTACAATCTGTGTGAAAACAATGCATGATAATTTTTACTACATAGACTGACAATGTCATCGCGGTGCGCATAGATATTATAGTTCGCCACGCGACGTAGTATAACATAATACCTAGCCCTGTATTATAAACGTCGCACTGCTGGGCACAGGCCTCCTCTACTAGAGGGGTTAGGCTGTAGTCCAGCACATTGGCTTAATGTCGATTGGCAGATTTCACATGCCTTCGAAATTCTTATGTAGAACTTCTCAGGTATGCAGGTTTCCTCACGATGTCTCCTTGACTGTTAAAGCAAGTGATAATTATCAATAAATACACACGTAACTTAGAAAAGTCAGAGGTGCATGCTCTTGTACCTGCGACTCGCGTCTCGACAGTCCCCCCTGAGCTATGCTTTTAGTATAACATACGACATCTATTATATTATCTGTGATCTGTGAATGTACCTTAAACATACTTAACAGGGAAGTTGACGACAGTTGGGTTTTTCTCCACGAAGAACGTATTTTTGGTAAACCTCTTGATATACAATATTAAATATGGTGGCAATTGTGTTATTTCAAATCTCTTTAGAAAATTCTCCTTATAAGTTTTGTATTCTTTGGATGTCTGCCCGTTAAACTTTGACAGCAATTGATAAAGATTTACCTGTAATGTAATAAACTGATGTTTAAAAATCATTTACAACAAATATAAGATTTAAATGCTGCCTCGGTGGCGCAGTTGTAATGCGTACGCGTTACGATTGACGTCAAAGCTGAGGTCTCGGGTTCGATCCCCGGGTCGGGTAAAGTTGTATTGGGTTTTTCTATTACGAAATGCTCAGTATCAGCCCGGAGTCTGGAATTTGTGCCCGGTATGGCGATAGACTCGCCCCCTTTCACATAAGGGACGGAAATACGCTCGGCGAAATGTGGGTGTACTGGTTACACCTCTACCTACCCCTTCGGAGATTACAGGCGTGAGTGCGTATGTATGAATGTAAGATTTAAAAAAATATATAAGTATCAAAATGGAAAATGGTAACCAAAGATTAATTATCTACTTGTTTTTTCAATTATTTTAACCAATGAATTATGTTATAAATCTGTTCAAAATTAATTAAGTTAATAGCTATTCAAATCTGGTGGAACAGGTAATTGTCAAATGACAGAGAAAGGATGATAGATTAGTGATGTGATATCAACGACCGCAATGGCCATTACTGTGCACAGCAGCGAAGGAGAAAAAAGATGTTTCCAGTATGCCTCGGGTTTTGCTCAACAAAATGAAAATTTAACAATTTTGTCAAGTTATGTTTTAATCTATTCAGCTGTTTAGTAGTTGCAGATGTTTTTCTTGATCTTTTTTTCGAGGGTTTTCCTATCAAGTTATTGACTGCAGCATATTATCATCATGATCTAGTTTACCTGAGGAATTATATTTTCTCTAAACTCGTCCGTAAAGAGAGGCGTAGGCGGCAGATCGCACGTGAGGTACAAAAACGGCGACTCTGTTATCATCTCACTATACTCTTCGCTGTTTAAATCTATTTTGGCGGCATCATCAGCATCAGGTGGAGGTAGTTTCCTAAAAATAAGTATGGGAAATCTAATGTGCACAGAATATTTGCAATTACAAGCCGCCGTCGTCGAAATGATGTAATATATATTTTTATTATGGCAGACTGTTTGATGATCGCTTGACTAGCGTCATTGACGCCGGAATGCAATGTGCAATCGATGGGAGACTATTCCGCGGTAGTATCTCTAGTGCACGGCGGTTTTTTTTTATGCGGGCTCATTCGTAAGACTATAAACAGATAAGTTCAGTGGCTATTAACTGTCTGAATTATGCATGGCAAATAGTATTATTAGGCCATACCACAATACAATCGTGAAAGATATTTTAACTACACTATAGAATTAAGTTAGTCACTTCATACATTTCCTCTACAATCCTTCACTCTTTTAGTCCATAAAATAAAATCAGCGTATTGTACAATACCTTGTGTATATTCGCATGTGGCCAAGAAACGATTTGTAGATAATGGAACTGTTTGGCTTTTTCGTCCCATTCAGTGCTATATGTAATGAGTTTAAAAACCAAGACAGGAAATCTACTGGATCACCTGAAAAAAAAAACTTGTACCAATTTTCAAAGTGTTAATACAAAAGTTTATGAGCGCAAATTACACCATGATATAAATATTTTTCTGAAAGAGGGAGCTAACAAGCAGCTAGGTCACCAGATGGTAAGTGATCACTGCCACCTTGCACATCTACAATACCAGAGAAATGGTCAGTGCAATGCCAGCATTTGAAGAAAGAATAGTTTATTTTCTTGAGTAGTGTCTGATATTTACAAGAATTCTAGTATTAGAATATAGACTTACTCTGTTTAATAAACTGGAACCGCTTTTTGGACCATAAAACTACAGCCTGCAGCATCTCGTGGGGCGAAACGTGAGCTTTGAACGCTCGAGGGTTCCACAATTTACGAAGCAATTCGCCGAAGCGTTGAACGAGCAGGAATGACGAATCGCCAGGCGGTCGCTTAACGTCAGCGTAGTTTTCTTCACGTAGGAAATAATTACGGAGCGGTCGCACTTGTGATAAACACTGAAATGTTGATATAAGTACATCAAAAGTATTTTAAAATTTGTAACCTGGATAAAATAATTATTTTAATATTACATGTTGCATGTAGAAAAACATAGTGTAACTACTAAACTATTTATTATATACATCCTTATAAATAATGTATATATATTGGGTGTAAGAGGACCGCTTTCGAAGCCGAAACGGAATACGGCTTCATATGAACGGAAAACGCTATTCCTTTGCTGTTTACTTGCCATTTTGCGTATTAATGCTTAAGTCAGGGTCAATGACCCGCGCGCATTACCTCGCTTCAATACTCACTAGGTAGATCGCACCGGGCGCCGACCTGCACAGCTGATTCAGAGCGTCGATGATTATTTGATTGACTTTACTAATGTAAAATACAATTTCAATTATTATTTGATTAAACACCATTATATTTTTTGGGCCACGCCCGAGAGTGAAAAATTAAAAAAAAGTTTAACTTATTTCGCGATTTTTTAACCAATACCACATGTCTTCGTTTTCGGAAGCGTTTTCCTTACATCCGGTATATAATGTCCCAATACTGAACATGGGTTTCCTCTTTTTAGGATAGAGGGAAAGCCTTCGTCCACTATGTTAGCTTAACATTCTTATGGAGAATTTAGGCCTCCAAGTATCACACTCATCGTACGAGACGCAACAGCCAAGCTGTCACTTCACTTCGGTTTGTTGTGAAACAGTAGTAACCTGGTTGAGCCGGACAATCATGCTGTAGACAAAACTATCCACAGTATGGCTCTCCTATTACTACAGTAATAGAGAGGGCAGAAATGCAGTTGTACTTGCAATATACATTTCTATCTATGCCCATGGTCTACACCAATAAGGTAATTTGATTATTAGTACATTTAATCATATATTATTCACTGAACTAACCTGTAAAATAACATTACAATAATCATTAGCCTTAATATTATTGAGACCCACAATGCCAGGCATGTACATGGTACCGTCTATTGCTCTGCACATCTTTGTATTGGAATCCATCTGCTTAATCTGTTCAGGTGTGAATGTTGGATTCAATACATACTTTATATCATTGAGGGATGAATCTGAAAATGTAATGACCTGATAACAATAATATGATGGCTATTTTTTTTATATACGAATCTCATGGTTCTGTTAAACTAACTATTAATCTACCCTAATCTAATGTGTTGATTCTGTTAAACCAACTATTGCTCTACCCTAATCTAATGTTTTGATTTTGTTAAACTAACTATTGCTCTACCTTAATCTAATGTTTTGATTCTGTGAAACCAACTATTGCTCTACCCTAATCTAATGTTTTGATTCTGGTAAACCAACTATTGCAATACCTGAATCTAATGATTTGATTCTATTAAAGATGTAAATTTGACAGTGAGACAGAATTTTAAAAGATTGAATTTTGATTTATGAATCACATTACTTATTAAAGCACTATTGTAGAAATCATAACATTATGAGTTTGTATCTTCTTCGTAAACTGAAAATACTGAAATATTTGCCCATTTGGTCTGTGAAATTTGGTTGAGTGTAAATAAGCTGGACAATAGATTTTCCTGTTGCATTTCTATCATACCTCTTTGGAGATACAAGTGTTAACTTAAAAATTCAATATTATACATGCAATATCATAAGCATTGCATAGTGCATACTTACCAATAACTTCATAGTTATCTGGCAAGCAGTAGAACTTCAAAGTGTGAAGATTGAGGAACACATGGTGACTTTCAGCCACCGAGTGAGTGTATGCATGAGTGCTGGTACCTCTTCCCTGTTATAACATATAAACATTGCATTCAAATTAAATTAATTCTCAGAATGTGAGCAATTATAGAATTTATATATGAATATGCATAATGCATCTTCTTTTTATTATTAGCTGAGTAACTAAATCAAGTGAATCTGCCTGTCTGCCATTTAGGACTCTCATTACCTTGTAGTTTCTGAAACCAGTAGCTATAACACCACTTGTGACTAACTTCAGTTAAGTTAATATGCATATTATATCTCATTGCAAAATATATAATAATAAATAAAATAATCTTACTACTATTATAAATGTGAAAGTTTGGATGTGTCAGTTTTTGAATTCGCATGATTGTTCATCAATCTCACCTTAACGGTTAAACAGTTTTGGATGAAATTTAACAGATAGACAATAACCTGGACTAAAATATAGGCATAGTTTTGATATCTGAAATGGCTGTTCACGCGGGCGTGCACGGCTATAAAAGATAGTATTTTCATAATCCCAAACTAAGGATTATATACTTCAATTGTTCGTCACATTTGGTGGTGGTCCACCTCAGTAACTATTACGACAGAAAATTCCCGAGTGTATTCTTAGTAGTATAGTAGTATCAAGAATATAAGTAGGTATTCTTAGAAGAGTAGTTTCTAACCTTTCAAGTACTTGTTTGCTTTGGGTTGATCACTCACCTGAAAATATTTCCCGCATACCAAGCAAGCGTAAACATTGATTCTTGTCAATGAAACCGAACATAATTTCTCAAAATCAAAGTCCAGTACGTGCCTGTTTATAGTATCGAGATACGGGCACTGAATATTCTTCGATTTTGCAGAAGATTCTAGAATTTAAACAAAAAATTAGATACAAACAACCAAAAATATAGGTTAAGATGTAAATATTTACCAGGTATTTCGGATCCATTCTCCTCCAGTTTTCGTTTTCTAGATTTATTCTCGGACATTATCAAATGAAAACACAGTACCAATATTACCAGATATGAAATTATCAAAGAAAGTCTCCAAAATTTTTGAGACGCTGTTTTTGACGACGACGGCGAATGACGTTAAACGCCAATTTTATTTTTTTTGTTTGTTTGTTCCTTTTTTTTGTTTGTTTGTTCCATATGGAACCGGCTAAGATCAGAGACCATGCTGCCAAGTCATTAGTTATAAGATTCTTTTCTTATATTCCAAGAACGATGAAACGGGGGTGAAATTTCAAGGTCTTGTTGGAGTTTTGGTGTTAATTCCTCTCAGTTCAATGCTTCTTAGACGACTTTCTTCAAGCGAATCGAAAGCACAAGGTCGACAATACCCTTGATCAAAAATCACCTAAATCCACTTATTTCAATGTTTCCATACACCATTCATCATCGTTAATGATATTATTGCACAAAACCACACCACTTTTATACAACAAACACAACTTTCAACCAGTTTAGGAAATAATTAAAACAAGAGAGCCACCGCACTGTAAGAATTCCCGCCAAAACTCCATGATTCATTCCGATTCATTCATTGAATCCACAGATTACAGAGTACACAGATGCATGATTCAATCAATCAATCGACAATCGTTCTTGTTTTCAACGAAAGGCTTATTACACACATTCGGTTTCCGATATATTTTTCGGATTCGGTTTGCGGATCGAATCGTCTATAGGTAGCTTTACAGGCTTGACAAGTCTAAGTAAAGACACACAAAATATACTAACATGTGAATTGAGCCGCGCTGGGTGGTTCGCTTAGTTTGCCTACGCAATTAGGTTTCCGTAAATTAGAGCATCTGCTCTATTATTCTAGTATTTCGTGGTCGAGGTCATATAACTGTTTCTGAAGTGACTGGCTGATGTTTTTCTTTCCACTCACATCTCACTCTAAAGCTTATCCTGACACAACGCCATTGTATCTTAGAATATTTATTATCATGGCCGTTTTAGTTTGAAACAGACTCCTGACTTAACTTTGAAAAAAAATACTTAGTTTAATATACAATTTGGAACGTACTTACTTTGTTTTGTTACGTGGAGTTTTTATAAACATTAGGCATAGTAAGTTTCACCTCAACTGCCTCGGTGGCGCAGTTATAATGCGTTACGACTGAGGCTGACGCTGAGGTCTCAGGTTCGACCCTAGGGTCGGGTAACAGTGGTATTGGGTTTTCATGTCACATCATGGGATGGAGACATGCCCGGCGAAATGGGAACAGGCATGAGTGTGTATGTATGCATAGCAAGTTCCCCTGATAATTTAAAGCTTAAAACCATAAATAAAGGTTTAATATTTCCACTTAATATAATTATTTATGTTAATATCCATATGTATAAAAGCGAAATACTACTCACTCACTGATTTATCACGTTTTCTCAAAAACTACTGAATCTGGGATCATGAAATTTGGTCAGATGATAGTTTGTGTAATGTAGTTTAAGAACGGATTTTTGGATATTTACATTTTAAGGGGTTAAAGGGGTTAAATTTTCTATAAAAAGAAAAACGGCTGTGAAATTGAGTACTATGAGACACGTGTGTCATATATTTGTAAAATTCAACATGCGAAAGGCGAGGGGGGTATTGAATTTTTGGATGTTTGTAGATCAATCATGCCTTAACGGCTGAATGGATTTGAGTAAAATTTGGCATACAGGTAGACCAAGACAAGAATTATAGAACATAGGCAACTTTAATCCCAGAAAAAGACTTTTACGCGGGCGGAGCCGCGAGCAACTGCTAGTATTACTATAATTATCATAATTCTATGGATATCGAATCAAAGCACGCATGAACATGAAAATGCTATCGATCTGTACTTTACTTTATTTCTTGAAATTCCTTCACTCATTCTCGCAAAAACCGTAATTGACAAAGAAATAACTATAGATTTTGAAGACTTATTTTTGTTTTTCTTTACAACAAGTGAATAATTCATGTTCCATAAATGATCGATTCTATAAAAACGAATGCAGTTATTGTTCTAATATAATATCATACGATAAGACCAAACCTAGGAAATGCAATAGATATCACGTAGATAAACAAGAGGCATCATCGAACGTGTAACATGCATAGCTGCCATGCGCACTACCAGTAGAGCCTTGGGTTTGTAAACGCGTACACGAGTGTGTTTTGTGTTGACATTTGCGGCTTTGGGGAGTGATATTTTAAATATTAAGTGCCGCTAAAATATAGTTAGGAACTTTAATACTAAAAGTAGTGTAATATGCTAATACATACGCACTTACTCTTGTAATCCCCGAAAGGGTAGGCAGAGGTGTAACCAGTACACCCACATGTTCCTTTTAGAGTAGCTCTAATATAAGTTAAACAAAGTAAATACGCAACAATTTAGCTAGATATATATAAAGTATTTTAGATAAAGAATGAAAAACATCGTAATATACTGTACAATATATTTATAAATCTGCGCAACATATTACTTTACTATATATTATCAAATACTTTCACTGTGAACGTACTCTTGTCCTATGTTACTTGTCAATATTAAGAAAATCGTGTCGAAAATTTAAAAGCGTCATTGTGTCGTACGAAATTTAGGCGCTTTAAACATCATTATGGCTGAGTACGTATTGATTTCGGAATTTCCCGAAGTGGCTGCGATCCATATCTTTAGTCACCACATATTGAACATTATTCGTAGATTTTCGTTCAGAGGGGCTAGCACGGAAAACTATCGAAATCGTAATGTAAAGGTATCGAGGGCTCGATAGATAATTCCTTAGATATCATTGGTCTATATTAAATTGTAGTCGATGATAGCTCGAATAACTTTTCGCAAGTTTTCCGTGCTAGCCCCTTTGTACATTGAGCCCTCATAATGAAAAATGAAAATGAAAAAATCTTTATTTAAATAGAGAAAGATACAAAAATATTTACCAGGGGTTCTCAAATTAGGCGGAGCCTGTGTCTTGAGAAACCAATTAAAATAATGAAAACATTTGTTAGCGTGAGTGAAGTCAAAGAGCGTGTGTGCGTTTATGCTTGAGTGTGTAAGATCTTTTCTGTTTTAAAAGTGTCATTAAATAAAAAATTAAATGTAAACTATGGCGATGAAAAGATTTTCCTATTTTTAAATGTAAAATTATTGTTGCTCGACTTTCTTTACTTTCATCTATGATATTAATGGCTGTGTGCTGCCAAGTGTACAAATAAATCCGCAAATTAACGGATTTTAAATTTTAGCAACAATAATATGCGGTTATTCCATTCTTAAAAACAAGCGTGGCAACTGGAAAATCTGTATAAGATATTAAATAATAATATAAATAATACTACACCTGTATTATATACGTCCCACTGCTGGGCACAGGCCTCCTCTACTGAATGAGGTCTTAGGCCCTAGTCCACCACGCTGGCCTAATGCGGGTTGGTAGACTTCACATACTTTGGAAATTCTTATGGAGAACTTCTCAGGTATGCAGGTTTCCTCACGATGTTTCCTTCACCGTTAAAGCAAGTGATAATTAATAATAATTACACACGTAACTTAGAGAAGTCAGAGACACAGATATTCCGAAGTATTTTTTGCATATGTTACGTAAATTCGATACCAACTTCACAATGAATTTAGCGAGTGCTTTCGATGCTCTAGTTAGACTAAATGTTAATGTAACCAGCCGAAGGATCTTTATGATTGTTGATATTATTTTCTCATATATAAACTTCATAATATTATGTAATATAATATACGTTACAAGAAAATATATCATCATTTGCAATCTCCATTTTTGCGTTATTTAAAATCAGCAGAATTCTCAACATATTGTGAACACATTAAAGAATAATATAATAATGTAATGTACAACGTAATTTAGGACTCGTTTCACAAACTGCGCTATTAAATTTTACTACCAAATAATGCATTAGATAGCCAATTCAGGAAGTAGCAATTTGACAAACGCTTTTCCGTGTATACCAGCAGCGTGATAATCTTGTATTTAGCTGTCTTATATTTTATTTGATTATTTTATGTAATATTTACTTGATCTTAGTGTAACAAGATCTTCATATTGCTTTTTACTTATTTATAAGTACGTCTGATATATGAAATTCTTTATATTTAACTAGTTTATTAAACATTTTTTCAGATGTCCGTTCCAGATTTCGGAGAAACAGTTCTGGCAACATTAAAGTTGACACTACAAATGTCATCATGCAATGCAATATTGACCTGTCAAATTCGCTAGTCTTCATTTTCTTCTCGAACCCGAAAATGGCCGCATCGGGAGGAAATATTGAGTGGTCTACAACTGTTAAACCAATATTAACAGCGCTTTACGGCCCGTTTTTCGACAAAAACGATGCCGTGGAAATCATACAAGCCATCATCAAAAGGTATTCATCGTGACTTTTGCCAGAAGGGAATAATCAATATCTCAAATATCTTGTTGGGTCAGCATATTTTTAGGCTTTGTATTTATTTATTTATCTTATCAGAATAACAGGTACTATGTTTGTATTGATTATTGCACGGATATCATGTATAAAAACAAAATATAAGTTGTCGGTGGTCATGTGTGGCTTAGTTTCTGAATCATGGATGCACACTTCTTTCTTTAGTACATTTTTTTATTAGGATACCCACAGTTTTATTTATGTAATAAAAGATCAGACAAAAGTAACTGTTTTGACATAATGATGCTCGCAATCAAGTTGATTCAGATCTACACTCTTTGTGTTGGTACAGTCAGAAAATCAGTCTAATTTTAACTTTATGCTTGCTTTTTAGAATGTGATCAAAATGATAAATGAATCATTGTTTTAACAAGGTTGTCAATTTATTAAAACTATTGTTCTATCATTGACTGATGTAGGTACTTATAGATAAAACCTATTTTGTTTTGATGTTAAAACTTTTTAAGCCATGTATTGTTCCTGTAATTACAAATAGCTGTTGCCAGCAGCTCTGCCCTGTGCATATATTTGTCTGAGATAAAATGTAGCTATCCTTAGAATAACTACTTACAGAATGTAGATGTCCAAACAACACATACTCACAATTGTAATTTTGAAAAATTTGCTAAGTGTGCTGTATTTACTTGCAACATCATGCACACAAACACAAAATAGATGTCAACTCAAATGTATTTTCCTAAACATTTGGTAATTTGTAGATGGTCAAATTTGTTACATACATTGATTTATAAGTGAGGATCATAAACATAATATGTTGCTCATATTTTTGAGCTATATATGGCTCCAATTAAACAGCTTAAATTTTGTGTGTGTACTTTATTTATTTTTATTAGATTGAATGACGAGACGAGCAGGTCGGTCGCCTGATGGTAAGCGCCACGCTTGCTCATAAACAGAAGCAACGCCACACAGAACTTTAAATAAAGCACTGCATGACACTGGACTGCGCTCGTCACCCCGAGACATAAGGTGTTAAGTGTGTACTTAGTTTCGTGCAGCTATTATACAAAATTATTTATTTGTTTCACACCCTTTTGATATATGATTTCTTGATAAGCTAAATACTACATTAATGTGACTTCATTATTAGAATTATACGCACTCACGCCTGTAAACCCCAAAGGGGTAGGCAGAGGTGTAACCAGTACACCCACATTTCGGCGAGCATATCTCCGTCCCACAATGTGATAGGGGGCGAGCCTATCGCCATACTGGGCACGAATTCCAGACTCCGGGCTGATACTGAGATTTCGAACCCGAGATCTCAGCGTCAGCCTCAGTCGTAACGTACGCATTACAACTGCGCCACCGAGGCAGAACTCATGTATTAGAATTATACATTGTAGTTATTTTGTCCATAGTGAAAGTGAGTTCCAGAACCATGAAGACATATATGACTTATTCTACACATGCTTTGCCTGTCTGTCTGCACATTTCATCAGTGTCAACGCAAACAACCGTAAGTTACATGTATTTATTAATACTAATAATCCCGTATTGCTCTAAATTAGACCTAATTTAATCTTATACTTGTTGGTCTATAACTTTAGCTGCGAGATTTAACATTCAGACATTGACAGTATAAATGTAAACAATGGATATTTTATTTGATTTATAATAGTTGTTACAGATATTATATAATAGCTTTCTTCTCTTCCATATAAACTTTAACTATAGGGATTTATTACGTTTTCGCGAATATTACACATTGAAATAAAACTAATTTATACGGATTTTATCGCGGTTTAATTTTTATTTTAGTCCCGATGTTTCAAAAGCTTTGTGGTCACAGGAAAATAAAAATTAAACTGCGTTAAAATCCGTATAAACAAGTTTTATTTCAACTTTAACTATGTCAAATCTGGCACACCTCCATGTGTGCATATTGCTTAAAAAGGGGTCCAAAGTTTTCTCTTCACATATAAATATATAGATTTGGTATGTTTTATATTGGGCTTGTACAAGAATATGGAGCATGTAGCAAAGTATTGTTTCATGTAACATTGTTCAATGAGTAATACCACTCATAAAGACATGCATCGATATTGTTATTATTTTGACTTTGACATATTTTTGTTTTAGCAATATTGGTAATGATGTATTTTCTAATATTTTTTGTCTTAATATTACTAAGTTTTAAAATCACTGCTGTATATGACAATCTATGACTTAGCCACAAAAACCATGTGTTCATTAATAGTCATTCACAGCTGTACATATTTCTTTCCAAGATCGGACCATACAACTACCAACACAGAATAACTTCACCCACACATCTTGCTTGCATGTTTGCCATATACATTATATTTAGTGAAAATTGTTAATTTTTAGTGCCCAATGATCAGCTGAGCACTGCTCGCGATGCATTCAGAGTGATACTGAGACAGATATTGAAGAAGCTCTCCGAAGCTGGATTGAGCTGTGATGAAAATACTTCTAACACTGCCGCTCCTAATGTGTCCGTTAAACAGGTTGGTTATTTTCTCATATATTTTTCTTTTTTTCCTTTTATGGTAGAGGAGGGTAAATGAGTATGTGGGTTACGTGATGGTAAAATCAAATTCAAATCATTTATCGAAACCATAAAATGTTATACCATCATTTGGATTCAGTTAAATTTTAACTGTACCGCCAGTTCGGAATGCTGTTTTCACAAACACATCAGTCCGTTGCTAACCCGGTCGAGCTGGCCCATTCATGCTGTAGATTTAAAACATACCCTGTTGACAGCTTCCGTGGCGCAGTGGGCGAGTAGCCGGCTGCGAAGCGTGAGGTCGTGGGTTCGATTCCCGCCCCTAGACAAATGTTTGTCTGATTCACAAATATTTGTCTCAGGTCTGGGTGTTGACCGCAAGTCCCTCGTAATTCCTGATACCCACGATACAGGTTTACCTAGTGTGCGGTCAGGACTATGTGTGTGACTGTTGGGTGTATTTATTTCTTATTCCTGCTTGATACAGGAACATTTCCATTTTTTTTAAAAGGGTATATTTATTATTTAAAAAATAATGCAGTGGGGTCATTTTTAATGTACTTAAATTTCCGAAGTTTAATTTTATTCTCTTTGTTTACATTATTTTCGTGTTTTATTTTGTAGCTCCTGCTGCCTATCGTGGGGCTGTGCGGCTTTGATGGTGGCGGTTACCCACAATCAGACTTGGTCATCTTGACTTCCTTATTGAAGAATGCTAAGCTGCCAGCACATGTTAATGTGCCAGGTATGTATTTACTGTCGAATTCACAATCAACAAGAATGGCCTTTTGGAGACCTCGATTTTTAACAGTGTCGAGTCTTGATGGTCGATATTGTGAGTCTTACTTATAAATGCTATTGAAGCATGGATTAGTTAAACTCTATATTATCTCTTTTTAGTAACTTATAAATGGTGTTGACAGAGAAAAACAAAAGAGTGTTTAACTAATCAGTGTTTGAACAATCTTTCTATAAATATGGGGTCTTACTTATGTAAGACTTCATATTTTTCAAATATACTATTACATTGCCCAAGTACATTATATAGTGTAGTAGACATGAACAGAGTCCATTTGCAATGAAATCTAGTAAGAGGCAATATTTCCTAATTTGTGTTTTTGTATACAGTGAATTGTCATAAACATTTCGCTCTTATCAGACAAAAGCTAATCATTGAGATTGTTTTAGACGCACAAACAACAAAGTCGTCAGTGATGCCGAGCCCAATCACATCATGGGCGGCACAAACAACCACGTCGGAGAAGCAACCGCCGTCGACGGCGCAGCGTCGGTCCGACGCGTTGTTGGAACAGCTGACGGCGCCGCTACGGAACCCGATGACGTCGATGTCGTTTCAGAACGCCCCGGCCGCGGCTGTCACGTCGCCCGGGAGTAAGGATAGTTTGGACAGTACGAAGGACGCGAACGCTTCCCAACAACCTACTATTGATATGAAGGTACATACAATATGTACGATTATTCATTATTAAATTTATATGACCAATTCTTTTTGAAGTCTTTTACAATTAATTTCACTCCACATAAGAAGTAAATATTTTATTCATTTACCACATAGACAGCCTCAGTGGCGCAGTTGTAATGCGTACGCGTTACGACTGAGGCTGATGCTGAGGTCTGGGTTTGGAAACCTCGGGTCGGGTAAAAGTGATATTGGTTTTTCTATTATGAAATGCTCAGTATTAGCCCGGACTCTGGAATTGTGCCTGGTATGGCGGAGGGCTTGCCCCCCTATCACATCATGGGACGGAGATACGCTAGACTTATAGGCATGAGTGCGTATTTATATAGTAAAGTCTTCATTGTTTTTCTTTTTTCACTGAAATCTAATATAAAATCAGGTAGAGGTTTCTGGTACTTTAAATACATATGTTATATTGTAGAAGTGGATGGCATCAACCTGCTCATCCCTGCTGATGGAGCTAAGAGCGGGCTCGGTGGTGCTGAAAGTGTGCTCGTCTCTGCCGTGCCTGCAGCGGTATATGAACCGTTGGCAGACCGCTAAGGAGACGGCCGTTTCGCCGCAGTTTAACTCTGATGCCTCACTGTATGTATATTGTTGATATCATTTTTCTTTATTTTCTTGACTGCCTCGGTGGCGCAGTTGTAATGCGGACGCGTTACGACTGAGGCGGACGCTGAGGTCTCGGGTTCGATCCCCTGGTCGGGTAAAAGTGATATTGGGTTTTTCTATTACGAAATGCTCAGTATCAGCCCGGAGTCCGGAATTGTGCCCGGTATGGCGATAGGCTCGTCAACTATCACATCATGGGACGGAGATACGCTCGGCGAAATGTGGGTGTACTAGTTACACCTCTGCCTACCTCTTCGGGGAATACAGGCGTGAGAGCGGATGTATCATTTTTCTTTTTAAGTTTTGATTGCGATTTATGTAAAATCTCGCAAATGTATCTGTTTCGAGTTACCAATTATTCTATATGGAGTTGAAATTTCAGAAATTCAATGTCTAGAGTCAATTCACAAAAGTGAAGCTTGAAAATGGTAAAAGTCAAAAGAGCTTGATTGTTGTCACTGGTTTTACTTGAAAGTTTAATAGACAGTTTTTTTATTACTATGAATACGAGCACGTCGCTCGTCTGATGTTAAACACCATGACTGCCCATGTCTGCCCATAAACAGACAACACCACCCAGAATTTTGAATAAAAAAGCGCCGTACGGCACTGTACTGCGCTCGTCACCGCGAAACATAAGTTGTTAAGTCTCATAATGCCCAGTAATTTCACTGGCTTCCATATCCTTTAAACCGAAACACAACAGTGCAACATTGCTGCGTGGTGACAGAAATAAACAAAGTAGTGGTACCAACCCAGATGGCTTCTCGCATATGAAGGACCTAGTGAATATTATATTAGCTATTCTTTTATAGCATAGGCCGGCAATAGAGCCAGTGGGTTACCTGATGGTAAGTGATCTCTACCACTCATGTACCACAATACCAGAAGAATCATGGGCGATAAAAGGGATAATTAAGAAGGCGAGAGGTATTTGAGTCTCGAGATTTCTCATTCACGCAGCAGCAATAATAATAATAATAATAAAGCCGCTAATATACATCGGTTTTCTGTGAGACATCGATAACGAACCCGTCGATCCGGCCCATTCGTGCTGTAGACAAAATTGTACAGTGTAGCTCTACCACTCGAAATTATAGAAAAATCTGCTTATAGTTTGTTGAACATTTTATATACGCACTCACGCCTGTAATCCCTAAAGGGGTAGGCAGATGTGTAACCAGTACACCCACATTTCGCCGAGCGTATCTCCGTCCCATAATGTGATAGGGGGCGAGCCTATCGCCATACTGGGCACAATTGCAGACACTAGGCTGATACTGAGCAATTCGTAATAGAAAAATCCAATATCGTACACGACCTGGGGATCGAACCCCCAACCTCAGCGTCAGCCTCACGTAACGTGTATGCATTACAACTGCGCCACCGAAGCAGCCATTCATTGTCAAGCATTGTTTTTTTTTAACCAAATTTTTTTAAATGTACCCTACTAGCCTCCATTTCCTTGTGAACGAAGTGCACGTGTGCCGTCTCGCTCTATCGTTGCCGTGTCTGGAGCCGTTCACTCCGGACCGCATCACTACACTGAGCGATGTCAGTGTTGCAGCGCTACTGTGCGCTACAGCTCAGGTATGTTTCATTCTCTTATCCTAGTTACATTAAAATGACCAAGACAAAATCCGATGTCTTAGGGTAAAAAGCGACGTTCAATGGACTTGACTGATGCTGAAACGTGCGTAATCTGAAATAACATGCTGCGTTCATGCTACATTCACAGCACTCTATTTTGCGTACAATAAGGTTCTAAATATCATAGTCAAAGAGTACTTTCTGCCTGGCGTTAATCCAGCTTAATGCCAGGGTCCGCCTTGCCATCATGATTTGTCGGTGAAAGCTGTTTAAATTATTCGTCGATATCCCTTAACGCAACCTTAAATAATGTTTATTGTATATCAATAGGCATCTCTCCATCCGAAAGACGAAGAGTACGAGCAGCAGACGGCTACTTTGGTTGAGAGCGCTCTCAGCCTGTACAACACTGTTGGGGAGACGTTCAAACAGTCCACGCGCGCTGGTGGTTACGTAAGTAGATCACTATTATGCTTACGACTTCTATTAGTATGACTCATTGAAAAAATAGTATCCAGAATCATGATAGTCAGTCGATTCGAGGAACGATCTATTTAGGTTAACTTACGACATTACCAGCTCACGCAAAGCAGTCATCGAACTTTAGAATTCGTTGTAAGTATGCTTATTTAATGTACAGGGCATTCCAAATGTAATGTTGACCATCAAGAGACATTGTGTCCAACGATTGGCAGAATTATTCCAGTCTGAAGTTACTGAATATACACTGGCTGATCCTGGAATGTAATTCGCCTGAACCGGTACCATGTATGGTGGTCGCTATCCAGTCGGGTACAATAATGGGTACATGCCATCAGCTAATTATATAAAACCCCGCACACCTATCGATGCCTCACGAGCCGCAATGAAATGCCATACTTAGTACAATTTGATGACAACGGTGCGTGTAGGTAGTGCGGTGCGGATGCGTATACGTACACATTTAGAAAGTAAAAATTTGTCACAAAATATTTGTTAGTTATAAATCTAGGTGTTGTTAGTTCAAAACATTAATTTATTTTCATTCATATTCGATTCGATTAATATTTACTTAGCATTGAAAAAGATTTTATTTCTTTATTATGAATTTCACCTATGTATACTGGGTATAAGCGAAACGCTTCTGGTAGTAAACAGGTGGTAGTGCTGATGATTATAGACATGATAACACTAAAAAAATAAAGCAAAATAAATCCACCTATTTTCTTTTTACGACCACCGTCACGACGGCCGTTAACTTCGAGCGTCAGTTACACCTCTATTTAAAAAAAAATACAATTATTTTAACAATATGCTATGAATAACCATTGTATTTCTTTATCCAAATATTAATTGCGCGAAAAAATTAAATATAGGTAGTTTTATTACGGGATTTGTTCACCAGAACTACAATCTCTCTTAGTTTTCGGAAGCGGTTCCGTTACACATTTTATAATTGGTACAGATATATCAAAACCACCTGATGATCGGTGCCTGGGTGCTGTTGTGTGGTTTACATCACGCGCTGGCGGGCGCCCCGTGCCCCTCCGCTACACCCGGCAAGAGTCCAGCCAAGGTCCCGTCGAGACCATACAATCTTACTAAAATGTAAGTATACTGTTTATATATAATAGTAAGCGAAAAAACTGTAATGTGTAATGTATTTGTGTAATCCACAAATATTTGTTTTGAGTCTGAGTGTTGTGAGACCAAAAGTCCTGATACCCACGACACGAGACTCGTTTGTTGTGGGCTCAGGACTATGCGTATGACTGTTGGACCTGCCTTCTACGCTTCCGGTTCCTCTTTAGTCTCTGTAATAGGTGCGACACTGCTCGTGATTAACTTCAAGTCAGTTTAGTTATTTAACGCCTATTGTAATTTGTAATTACAAATATGAAGCAATAGTGGGCCTCCAACATCGAAGGCCGAAAGCCAATCTCACCTGCACGTGGTACACTCTGCTGATTAACGGACGAGGCAATGGCGAAACTTGGTTCCTGTATCGGGTTGTGAGGGTCAGACGGCGGGTCGTCCCATATAATACCAAATACCGTCAAATCTAATCGTACGAGAAGGCGGACCCTGGCATTATGCCAGATAACGCGAGGTAGAAAGAAAGAATGGTAATGATTAACATTGATGCTATAATCGCTTGTTTGTGATTTGTCAGGCAACAAGGCTTGGGCGTGGTATGGGTGGCGCTAGGCGGTCGCTGCCTCGCGTGGACGAGCACGCTACTAGCGGACGCACGACTGGAAGCGTTGTCATGCGGTGGCACCGCACAGTCCGCCGCGACACCGGCGCCGCTGAGAGTGTTGCCGCAACACGCCGCGCATCAACGCGAGCTCAGGCTCGCTGCTGCCGCGCCTTTGCATCAGGTATGTCTGAATTTGATTATGAGAAACAGTTCTAGGTACGGCGTGAGTGACGCTCGGCGGACGTATCCTGACGTCAATGATCGCGTTAGTTGTGGATTCGGTTATCCAGCGAAGATCTGGGCGTAGTTACTAGCGAATGTGTGCCTCGAGACACTACCGTGTGAAATGTCGGGTTTTTGGCTTTTGTCTGTAATATATTTCTCTTTAATATTTAACATGATTTTCCAAGTAATAACAGAGTGTAATAATATGTATAGTGAACCAACACCTTTGATGTTTGCATAAAAACCAACACTGCCAGACAACGGCTACAAGACCAATTATTGTCACAGCATTTTATATTTTTATCTACATATCTTATAATGAGAAAATATTTGTTTGTTTTATGTACGAATTAAACGCTGAATAACAAATATAATTTTATTGTGGTTTGTGGAGACGGTGCCCCAATATAGATTTTATAGTTATATACATACTATATACTTACTTAAATATATATTGGTATTATGAGTAAATGAGAAGGTGAATCTGATAGATCCGATGATAGAATTTAAAAAGTGACCGTCATTTTGTTTTTCTTTGTTTGAGGCTAATTGACTTCAAAATTGATATCTGAGACGCCCCATAGTCATAAAATGGGATCCGATATTAAAATTAAAAAAGTGGCTGCTCTTTTCTTTTTATTTGTAAGGTCGACTTCAAAATCGATATCTGAGATACCTGCATCGAAATAAGATGATAAGAAACATAACTCAAGTAAAAAAACGACCCCACCAAAACTCTGTGCAAGGGGGCGGGGCTATAACAGTCTGTGCATAATAATCTCTAGTTGACACTTGATACGTCAAATTTTTGTGGGATGCAGAACGTCGTATCTCGATCTAGAAATGTAATATTTAGACCATCGAAATAAGATTACAAGAAACGTAACTCAAGCAAAAAAATAACCCTAACAAAACTCTGGGCAAGGGGCGGGGCTATAAAAGTCTATGCAGCTCGTTCATTCATCAATTCTTAAAAATTTATTATTTACCATAGTTGACACTTAATACGTCTATGTTTTGCGTGGTGCAGAACGTCATATCTCGATTTAGAAATTTAATATTTAGACATTATCTTTAGTGAAATAGTTGTTTTTTTTAGTTCATAAATTTTTTGTTGCGTGGATAGGTGTTACGTGTGATTTAGCTTTGCATGTGTAAGTGCAAAACTCTGTGCAAGGGGCGCGGCTATAAAAGTCTATGCAGCTCGTTCATTCATCAATTCTTAAAAATGTATTTATGATCCATAGTTGACACTTAATACATCTATTTTTTGCGTGGTGCAGAACGTCGTATCTCGATTTAGAAATCAAATATTTAGACATAATCTTTTGTGAAATGGTTGATTTTTAAGTTATTTTAATGGTTGCGTGGATGAGTGTTACGTGTGATTTTACCTTTGCATGTGTAAGTGGAGCCGTATTTTTGGCAGATTCATATGAGAGTTATCGTACTATTTATTATTTCGATGCTTGTGGCAGTTTTTTTTTTCACTGCCCTATATATTTTTCGTCACTTAGTTGCTGGTGGCCCTCGGTGTAGTGTGCTATCGCAAGGCAACGAACCTAAAGCGGGCTGTGGTACAAAAACAGCACCAAGATGCCGATCCTGACCGTTCCGACTCCACCGTCTACTTCCAGGACATGATACTGTGCTCCGAGGACTCTGAGACTGATGATGGTGAATACTATTCATGGATAGACCAGCTCATTTGTGCATGTCTTGCTATGTGTCCGTAAACTTTTAAAATATGTATTTATGTACCAATTGATTTTTGTTTTAGTCATTGTGTTTATACAAACACACGCACACATAACAAGACGTGCACGAATGAGTTGAATTATCTATACTAACATTGTGTGCTTTATTTATTCTGTATATTTCTCTCTATTGATAGACAAGGGTTGATTTATATTTTTTTATGATTAATTATTATTGCGACGTCTACGGTTTATTTACACACAGTCATATCTTACTCTTATTTTATTATTTGCCAATTATTTAAATTCAATATTGCATGTATTTAAAGAAACATCTCCAGTTTTCAGTAACGTAATGTCTACAGTTTAGCGAATGTGGGAACAGATATAAACAGAGACAGAATATAGAGCGGCTCGCTAATAATGTCCGGGGTATTGGTTAGGGTGGTGTCGCTAACGTGTTATTCATTTGCACAGAAGACAGTGAACCACTATTTGGGTTATGGTTCGAATCTACTCTAGTGGCGCCCGAGGCGACGGAGACGAGCGCGCGGCCGACCGGCGCCGACGCGACCGACGCGCCGCCCGCCGGGCAACACGCCATCGTGCCCGACAAGGCCGAGCCCTACGCGGTGAGTCACAATACTATACTGTAGCGACGGAGACGAGCGCGCGGCCGACCGGCGCCGACGCGACCGACGCGCCGCCCGCCGGGCAACACGCCATCGTGCCCGACAAGGCCGAGCCCTACGCGGTGAGTCACAATACTATACTGTAGCGACGGAGACGAGCGCGCGGCCGACCGGCGCCGACGCGACCGACGCGCCGCCCGCCGGGCAACACGCCATCGTGCCCGACAAGGCCGAGCCCTACGCGGTGAGTCACAATACTATACTGTAGCGACGGAGACGAGCGCGCGGCCGACCGGCGCCGACGCGACCGACGCGCCGCCCGCCGGGCAACACGCCATCGTGCCCGACAAGGCCGAGCCCTACGCGGTGAGTCACAATACTATACTGTAGCGACGGAGACGAGCGCGCGGCCGACCGGCGCTGACGCGACCGACGCGCCGCCCGCCGGGCAACACGCCATCGTGCCCGACAAGGCCGAGCCCTACGCGGTGAGTCACAATACTATACTGTAGCGACGGAGACGAGCGCGCGGCCGACCGGCGCTGACGCGACCGACGCGCCGCCCGCCGGGCAACACGCCATCGTGCCCGACAAGGCCGAGCCCTACGCGGTGAGTCACAATACTATACTGTAGCGACGGAGACGAGCGCGCGGCCGACCGGCGCTGACGCGACCGACGCGCCGCCCGCCGGGCAACACGCCATCGTGCCCGACAAGGCCGAGCCCTACGCGGTGAGTCACAATACTATACTGTAGCGACGGAGACGAGCGCGCGGCCGACCGGCGCTGACGCGACCGACGCGCCGCCCGCCGGGCAACACGCCATCGTGCCCGACAAGGCCGAGCCCTACGCGGTGAGTCACAATACTATACTGTAGCGACGGACACGAGCGCGCGGCCGACCGGCGCACTATACACGTATAATGACAATGTAGACCACGTTATGGTAATCACATATTTTGGTCACTCCTATATGTTTTAACGTTGAATAAATATTGTAGTAACTTAATTGTTCAGTTTTAATATTTTATAATTGAAATAAAATTATTTATTTTGATGATTGCTTTAAAAATTCGACGCTCCTAAGACACATAGATAAGTTCTAAACAACTGGTAATTATAAAATTAAAAACTTTGTCCACAGTACATAACACTAGCGACAGAAGTGTTCACACTTCTAACAGACGAGATAATAAGCGAGGGTTCTGACAGGCTCGGCCAAGCTTCCCTCCAGCTGCACGATGCGCATCAAGCGTTGTTGGCCGCGTTGGCCAAAGACCTCGACCGAGAGACAGCGCGCACCGATACTGGTAAACCATACAACATACTCCTCGCTCATTTAGGCTTTATTCGGACCAGGCGGAAAACTGATCGCGCATGCTCTGAAAATGTTTTTGATTCTTTATGGAAATGTATGTACCTAGATGTGCGCGACGCGAAATGAACTCCGACTCTGATGAAATAGGACTGATATTTAATTTTCGCTAAAATAGTGCTCGAACAGTTTTCCGCCTAATCTGAATTGACTTTTATGCATTAAATTAATCTTAGTCATTAGACAAGTTATAGGCGCGCGCTGATAATCATCGGCGTGTTCACCATCATCATCACAGTCATCGCATCATCCAGTCCACGTGGACTGGAACGCCATGGAATTTCACCTTCCCGCTTCTGTTTTACGAAGGACGTCCCACCATCTGCTTAGTTAATACATATCGCATAACTTTAAAAAAATAAATGTTTTTTAAAAGTAATATTATTATGTAGCTCTTCTGGCCAGATGCTACTGAACATTCCATTAGGTATAATAATATACTCTATGAATACTACCCAATAAATATTGTAATTGTCTAAAGGATATATCTTTTATAATTATTATTAATGAATAATACTCATCTGCAACGGTTCACACGGGAAAAAATAATAGCAATTGGTTATGCTGTTTCTTAATTAGCATATCATTTTCTCGGTTCAACCATCTATAATGATATTTTTTGAGTATATCATAATTCTTAGGTGACTTACCTATATAATTCTTAGTTGACGGGCCAGATAGGAATACACTCGTTACCGCGCTCCCCGCACACGCTTCAACTGGATGGTCCACAAAATGTATAATTTTACAAACATGTTAAATTTGTGAAACATTTTGCAAATTGCACATTTAAATACAAGACCACCTGACCAAGGGCCTTAGCATCTGTAACACGAGATGATTATGTCAACTCTTTTGTCGTAAAGAAAAACAACGCCAACATGATTGCATAGAATACTCGACTTGTTAAAAGTAGAGAAAATAGTACTTTCAATCTCTCTGTGGTATTTTGTCTACGAACCCTAACATGACGACGTAATTATATCGAATTTTGACAGTGTTACCCGAGACAATTGTCGATAGTTATCTCTCTCGCGCGCAAGATATGTCGTATGCTAAGCCCGCATACTATGGTTTCTGAAATCTGTTTAGGTACAATATCGTCGTGCTTCGGTCCGCGTCTGGGCGCATTGTACGCGAGTTTCAGCTCTGCACTGGTACGGTATCTGCACAACTTGAGCGGTTCGCCGGCGTTCGCCTCGCTGCAGCCCGCGCTCTACCAACAACTCGCGTCTGCAGGCTCGGATAGGAACAATATGACGCCTCTCCAGGTCAGTTCATTATATCGATATTTCTGTGATATGGATTTCTATCAAATCATAATTTATGTGGTTTGTGATTTATAAATGCATTATGAATAAAAAATAATTCATGTGCATGCAAATGTTTATTATATCGATATTTCTGTGACATGGATTTCTATCAAAACCATAAGTTATGTGGTTTGTGATTTATAAACCCATAATAAATAAAAAAATAATAGCATCTAAATGTGGCGCAATGTCGAAATCACAAAGTGAATAAATAAAACTTAAAATAGCTTACTTTTAAATAGACGTCGAATTTTTACTACATACATTGAAAGTGTAATGCGATGGCTGTGGGTAAAATTATAAAGGATGTAAGAGAAACGCTTCCGAAAACTGAGACAGGTGATAATGCTGGTGATTGCGGACATGATAATACTAAAAAATTTACATTTATTTAACTTAAAATTAAAAACTAATCATCATGCGTAGCGTGACTCCTTTGACGAGACGGGATTTAAAATACACCATTGGATTGAATGATTTCCTAATAAAAACAACAACACGTTATAAATGATTAATTTGTTGCGTCGCAGCTGATATTCGAGATTATCAATTACGATGTGTAATATGGTAATAAACTTGCATTATGGTTTTGTTAGGTTGGCCCGCGCGTAGTGAAACTGATCGGGAGCATGGTGCTGAGTAAATCGGCGACTGAACGTGAGAACAGCATCCTAGCGATGTGGCACAAGATCGTCAACACTCTGCAGGAGTGTGCGCTGCAACAACCCTCGCAGGATCATGATTACGAAGGTCAGATGAAGAATATCTATGATTATTTATGGTTTTGTGGGCGTTCCTGAGTGGTGATCACTTACCATCAGGTGGTCGACTTGCTCTTTTGCTGACTTCGTTCATAAAACATATTTATAAAGTTACTTCTGATTAGTTTTATCTATACTTTCTTCACTTATTAACTTCCGCAACCAGAGACGTCAGTTAACTTTAATTGCTGTTGAGCTACTTCTTAAAAATCGATTATTTCTATACTCAGAGTCAGTTCATGCCTTATGCTAAGTTACTGAGTACAAAAATAATCTAAATTCAAATCTAAGAAATGGCTAATTAGTATTTAAAATTAATTGAGATTTCTGAGTAAACACTTCTAAACGTATTGTGTTTAGTTAGAACACTTAACTATGAGACAAAGACGACAATTGATAATCGGACTGTCTGATTTTGTGCCCGGTATAAGCTCGCCCCTTATCACATCATAGGACGAAGATAAACACGGCGAAACGTCGATGCACTAGTTGCACCTGTGCCTGGGATATAGGCGTGAGCTTATGCTTGAATTTATTTTACTATTGCTAGTAAAATAAATAAATCCAGGATTGTCTTTTCAGATTTGAATGTTGAACACGCCCAGCTGTTGGTATACCTGTTTCACTCTTTAACTCTGATGCAGAAGAAATCAGTGTTACTTATGACCTCCAATGCTATTATAAAGGTAAGGTATTTAAACATACAAAAAAATATACTGTTAGATCCAACGAAATAAGATGACAAGAAATGTAGCTCAAGCAAAAAAAATTCCCCACCAAAACTTTATGCAAGGGGGCGGGGCTATAAAAGTCTGTGCAGCAAGTTCAGTCAATTCATAAAAATTTATTCATATCTCTAGTTAAAAGTTAATAGGTAATTTTTTTTGCGCGGTGCAGAACGTCGTATCTCGATTAAGAAATTTAATATTTAGACATTAACTTTTATGAAATAAAGTTGATTTTGAACGTTCATTATTTTTTGTTCCGTGTATGACGTGTTATGTGTGATTAACTTTGCATGTGTAAGTAAGTGGAGCCGTAATTTTGCCAGCTTCACATGAGAGTTATCGTTCTAGTTATCTTATTTTGGAAGGTTAGAGCTATTGCAATATAATATCAATTGGATGTAAAATCTAATAATATTAAATCCATATTTTTTATGTCTCAATTTTATTGTACGCTTTAGGTGGTAGAAACTCTGGGCATTAGTGACAGGAAGAAGGCGATGAATTTAGCACCGCACCAGCTGGTGCTGACGACTAGATTGATGCTCTTGTTGGAATACCTCATGAGACATCTGTATGACGCGCCGCAAACTTTGCTGCAACAGGTAACCATTTTCTTATATATAGTGATTTAGATATATCTATAAATAATAATGCCAGCCTCCGTGGCGCAGTGGACCAGTAACCGGCTGTGAAGCAAGAAGCTTGGATTCCCGCACCGAGATAAAATGTTTGTGTGATCCTCAAATATTTGTTTTTCTGGTCTGGAGGTTTTCTCCCCAGAAGGGTTGACGCCAGGCAGGCGGTCGGTCGTAATAACTACGAGCCAAATCTTTCTGTAATATATGTTCAAAAGCATTAAAGACCCCACTGCGAGTGGGATAAGGGCAGGTGGAATAAGATGAATAGAAAGACATGAGAAGCCAATAGTCTCACTAGGGAGAATGCTTGAGATATGGCGAAGTGGAGGCGTCTTAGTACACTATCACACACTAGGTACACTAGTAAGGCGGACCCTGACACTATCCAGGATAGAAAGAAATAAAAGAAAGTTGCCAGAGAAAGACAAAAGAGTGTTTAATCAGTTTTTGAACAACTTTATAATTATGGCACATAATGTTTAAAATGTTACATTATATTTTGATACATTGAAGCCATTTATGTTTATTGCTCCTTTTTATTTAACAAATCATAACACTTGTTACTTACTTCAGCAGTAAACTAAAGCTTTATTTATTTCAGATTGAATGGAATCTAATCATATCCCCCGGACTCGCTCAGCCGGCGTCAGAGGCTGGCACAAACAGTAGTAAAACCGCCAGTAACGGTCTTATCAAATCCCGAATTTACTGTGAAGTGCCGTTCATAGAACAGGCGTATAGACGACTATCGCAAGACGAGACTTCAATGAGACCAAAGTTTTATTCACTCACCAGCGCTGAAATTAATAATCAGGTAAGTGTCTGTTGATAAGTGCACATAATACTATTCTTTAACTTTTAAGATATTTGGTATTTTTAGATGAATAATCGATATTCTAATGGCAGCGTACTAAGGGTGAGAACCGTGAAGTTCTGGGTTCAGCTCTCAGGTCGGGCAATCGCAATTTACAAGAATCGTGGATGCGTTGCCGTCCATAAAGTATTATAATAGGAAATTGGCAAGGGGTGGGGATTTAGGCCTTAGGGAATCTTACTCACCATACAAAACATAACAGCAAGTTGCTAATTCACGTCGGTTTTCTGTGAGATAATGGTAATAAGCCGGTCGAGCCGGCCCATTCATACTATAGACTAAAGTCTTCTACGAGGCTGTACAACTAATTACTCTACATCACACATCCAATCTTCCCGGGAATCTGCTTGCCCAGTTCCTCTGAAATCATAATTTAAATATTATTAGGGACTCTTTTCTATATAATTGCATCATTGTATTTCAACAGGAAAATCCTAAATTCGACGGCCTAGCATGCAACTTCGTGCTGGGCACACCACACAAGCTGAAGTACCCGCTATTACTGGACGCGTTGCTAGCGTTGTTGAACTCGGCGTGTTTGTGCGACAATCCGCAACAACACTCGTCAGCTGCGGCGTTGGCGGCGGCACATTACTGCTTCCAGACTGCTTGGAGGTATTTTTGATTTTAATCCTTGAAACAATAGAGGGGTGTTTTATGCTGGACCCATTTATCTTCTTTTTTGTGATAGCATAAGCCGGCAAGTGTGCAACTTGGTCACCTGATGGTAGGTGATCTCTGCGGCTCATATACGCCCACAATATCAGAAGAATCATGGGCGCGTTGTCGACCTTTAAAGGAAAGGGATAAAGGGATTGGGGAGAGGAAGGGTATTTGCGCCGGATATCTTAGTTATTGTACGAAACGCAGCAGCAATCTGCTACTTAACGCCGGTGTTCTGTGCGACGGTGGTCACACAGTAAACCAAAATATGTCTACAAAGTTTGTTTCACGAAAAAAAAACTGCAATATGACTAACCATATACATTATTTCTTACCCCAGGCTAGTGATAAGCATGCCGCCGGCCACTCCTCACATGGACAAGCTTCAAGCTGGTATGACTGCAGAGCTACCATCACCCCTGCCGCTGCACGCTGTCATATGGGCACCACGTGCTGACAACAAAGAGGTGTTCAACCCTTGGCTCAAAGACGCGCTGGTTAAACAGGGCATGTATACTCAGGTGAGTTTCTCTCGCATGTTGTGAACATGGGTGCAGCAAGAGGTGGTCTGAATGGTCCTGGTACACTGTGCTATCTTGTTGGCCCATCCCAGAATCCTATATACAGCCTTTCTCAGATGTCTTTACATATTTGTTTTCGATAACAGGGGCAGTGAAAAAAAATTAATTACTAATCTGGATAACTCGCATTGATCGTAATAAGTGATAAAAATTAGCTTAAAATTTCAAGATGCATACATTTTGTTAAGATCTGACATAAAGACTCAATGTTATGTGTATATAACAACCCTTAAATATGACCACACGTTTCTGTAACACGTTGTATATATTTTGTTTAGTATGCTGAGAACCTGTTAGCTGGTGTGAGCGCATCCTGCGAGAACATCAATTATACAACATGGCTCGCATCTGAGACTATCAAGCATCTGAAGCAGAATATTGGTGGTAAGTATATTTGCCTATGTTTATTTAAACCATGCATAGAAACTGTCACTTTAAAACAAATACCTAATCGACAGTATAGCACAGATCTATATGTAATGAAAAGGTCGGAATACGAGCAAGTGGGTCACTGGATGGTAAATGATCTCCAGCGCCCTTATACTATACCAGAACAATCATGGGCGCGTTGCCGACTTTAAAGGAAAGAGATAATTAAAGGACTGGGAAAAGGAAGGGGATTTGGGCCTCCGGATATCTCACTCACCGAAGAAAACGCATCAGCAAGCCGCTAATTTACGTCGGTTTTCTGTGAGACAGTGGTAACGAACCGGTCGAGCCGGCCCATTTGTGTTGACAAAACTGTCTTTAAACCGACGTTTTTAACCGACTTATCCTTATTTTAGAACATACATATCTCCACCTATAATAGTCCAAAATTTTTGTTGCTTTCAGCGAACGGATTACCGTCCCTCCTTGACGTCATATCATGTGACGCCGTGCTGGTAAGGCTGAAGGTGTGCCTGACTGATTTCCGAGCTCTCACTGACCCACACAAGTTTATGTACGACCTGCTCGACTTATTAGAGACCATCTTGAACTGCTGTCGGTGAGTTGTCATTTAATTTTTATTTATACTATAGATATAAATATCTTTTTTTTTATTTAGACAATTTTAGACTGCATCGCATTTCCATCAGGTGCAAAGTAATTACTTTGCCTTGTTAGTATAAAAAAAGTAGGTCCAATGCGAGCCGGACTCTAACACCGATGGTTCCGTACCTCTTACCGTTATTTTTTTTTTGTATTTGTTAGATGTTCTCCGTAATAACATGTATTCTGTGAACAATTCAGCCGGTTATCTATTACGGTTAAAAATATAGATTTTTTGAAAAAAAGACTTAAGACACACAGACGACATCTGCTTAGTAATAGGATTCCGTTAGCATGCTAGTGTAAATAGTAGAATAACACTGTGGGCGATTTTATCTACAGCATGATTTGGCTGGCTCGATTGTAATGTTACTACTGTCTTACATAAAGGCGACGTAAAGTAACAGCTTGCTGTTGACTTTCGTATGGTGAGTAAGACATCTGGAGGCCCAAGTCCCTATTCCGTTTTCAATCCCAATTATTAAAGTTGCCAATGCGTCAATAATTCTACTGGGTGTTCATGGGTGGTGGAAATCACTAACCATCAAGTGACCTACTTGCTCGTTAGCCGGCATATGGTATAAAATCCCCTTTGTCTATGGAACCACAAAACTGACTAATAGTATTTATGTATCCAGAGTAAGCGCGAACTTAGAACTGGAGCCTCTACTCGAGGCGTCGAGCAACGGGTCCGAGCTGGCGGTGAGGGCGGCGCGCTGGCAGGTGTGCGCGACGTCGGCGCCGGTGGGCACCGCGTCGGGCAGCACGCCGCCGCCTGCGCTGGGCTCGTGGCTGCGCGCGCAGCTGCCAGCCAACGCGGCCGCTGCACTCGAGAGGCTCTCCACGGCGCCCACAATAGCCTGTGTCATGAAATTAGTGAGTGTACGATCGGGTTTGATTTTTTTTTATTGCAAAGGGTATTCCATACAGCCAGGATTTTGTTAATAAATTAAACACGTAATATTTTATTTTGATATTTTACATATTACTTCATTTGGAAATTATTTTTATCGAATATTAAATTGCAGTTTACAGAAAAATAAAGGAATACATCCAACAGTCACACACATAGTTCTGACCCCTCGGTCAGTCTATTGCACGACGTTCGAGTAACATTTAACCACTAATTAACGTATAAAACCTGTTGGTGGGAAGGTTGCCTAATCATTTTTGTACCCTACTGAATAGCAACCACCATGCACATGGTACAAAACCCGACATAGTGGCTCGTTTAAGCGTGTATGCCCAGTAACTTCAGGCCTGCATAATCGAGGAACGCGATGTCACTTGACGTTTGACAGGATCTAAATAAATCCAGTGTAGTCATTATGTCGTACTAGAATAAAAAAAAGCTATTTTTCAAAGTACTAAGTAGACATCTTTGTACTGATATGTCAGAGCGTGACTTTTATGTACGAACTTGTTATAACGTGTCATAATGTAAGTTCCTACAAGTGGGTTTCGTACTAGAGTCTGACTTCCCCCACAGGCTTACGCGTACCACATCATACCATCAGAGAGCGCGGTGCTAGACCTGGTGAACTCCCACTGCGAGGCCATCAGCGCTAACCCAAAGTACTCGATCGGCAACTCGCTGATGATGCTCGCATGCTCGGCGGGTAACCTGCTGGAGGTGGGCGTCACCACTGTACTCGACAGCGCTGAACTCACCAGGAGGACGTTGGACCTCATCGTGCCGGCATTTGTGAGTAATATCGATTATTCGTTTAGTTTTGAACTGTTTTGTCTCACAAGAAACCAGCGTAGAGTGGCACTATGCTGATGCGTTTTGTACAGTATGTAAGATTTTGCGAGGATCAATTACCTCTCTTCCTTGACAATCCCCAATATTTTTAAGATCGATAACGCCTCCATAATTCTTCTGTGTTGTCAGTGTTTTTGGACGGTGGGTATTGCTCATTACTCGTTTTCCAGCCATTGCTATAAACATATAACTGCTATATACAACATGTGTTATAAAGCATGTTGCACCAAACCCACTGCGAGTGGGATAAAGATTCGTGAAAGAAGATAAGATCCTTAGTTTTAGGCTGACCAATTAAGTTAATGTTTCTTTTTTGTACATCAGACGGACGGTCGTGTAGAATTCATGGCTGAACTATTGGCAGCTGCGTTGAACGCACTCGTACCGCAAGTGCACCGCGCCGAGCAGCTGATACACGAACATATCTTGAAGACTACGTACCCAGTGCTTGTCGAACATCTACAGGCTTCTACAGAGAAAACATTAAGGCATATGGTGAGATTCATTTCTGTGTGTGAAAATACGCTTAAAATTACTTTGTAGGACTGAAGTTACGTTTCTTCAATAGCACTCTACGCCTCCCGTAAAGTGTGCTTTGACCTAAGACTAAAGTTAATTGTAATACTTTGAAAATCAATGTTTGATTATGTAGGTGAAGTACTGGGAGAAAATTCTGGATCGTCCGGCCGGAAGATCTGCATATGAAGCAGTGTTTTGCGATAATTCAGTTTATTCTCTTGGAAAAATTCTACTCTCTGCACCAAATGCTAGGACCCCTTATGCTGAAAGAGTTATCAAGTAAGTAAAGACTACAAACTGATAATTTTTGTACTGATTTTGCCTCTCTTGCAAGAATTTTATATCTTTAACACCAAACTGTTTACAATATTAGTTGTATAATAATTGTTTCAAAAAGTTATTTATAAATAATCATAACCCAATACTTGTGTTTTAAAAAATAAATAATAAAAGAAAGTTTTGATTAATAAGGATTAATATAAAACCAAACATGAGGTGAATACAAGCCGGTATATTATTATGTATCCTTTAAAACTATTGATAAGAATAATTATATTGTACTATATAATATATTATTGTACCAGTAGAATGTGCAGAATTAAGTAAATCCTATATAGTCAGTGTCTGAGAAGTATACTTTTTTTTAGACTGTTTATCAAGATATTCGCTGGGTGCGAGAGCTCTGAATTGAACAGTTCCTTGTGCATATCTGTCTGCAAGTTCATTGGCATTGCGGATCAACAGAAATTGGCGTGTCTTCTATCTCACATATGCATTGGCTCACCTGGTAAGTTACATTTAATAAACTTAACACGGTAGCTAAGATAAATTTACTTTCTAGAGGCCATATTATATAACTGCTAAGTATCTCCTGCTGTATGTATGGGTACAGCAGGCGGGAGATCGATGTAAGCGGCGTGTCGTTCTTCCCTTTCTCAACTACGTGTATATTACAGATGTCTAGCACTTGTCCGCTTGTCGTTTTTTTTTTATGACATAGGTCGGCAAACGAGCAGGTCGGTCACCTGATGGTAAGTGATCTCCACCGCCCATTTACGCCCACATACCAAAAGAGTCATGGGTGCGTTGCCGACCTTAAAGGGAAGTGATAATTAAGGAATTGGGAAGGGGAGGGGATTTGGGCTTTCGGATATCTCACTCACCGTACGAAACGCAGCAGCAAGCTGCTACTTTACGCCGGTTTTCTGTAAGACAGTGGTAATGACCCGAACGAGCCGTTTTTATACTGTATGGTAGTAAAATTCTATGGATTCGTTTTTATATTCTATAGCATCTACCACCGGTGCCGCTGGAACAACAAACGGTACACCAACAGAAACCGAGCTACCGACACCGACGTCATCAGCACCCGACGCAGCAGCCAATCCCGCTTCAGTGGCGCTACGCAACGCATTACGTACTGTATTCCGCAGTGAAGTAGACTACGCGCAGCGCCCTAACGAAACACCGCCACAGCGAAATGATTCGGATATGCCAGTCGATGTGTTTGAAGCACCGTAAGCACCAGTTTGTCTTTTATATACTGGATATTTTGAATATGGGGTCGTGAAAACAATTATAGCATATGGCAATTGGTTACATCCGGCTTGAAGGACCAAAATTCATTGATTTTCCTTTCTCATGAGGGTGTGAAGTTCTCTAGTGTATTCAACACAGCGCCGATGTGATGTGATCGGTGTCGTACGTAGTTGCCACACCGCTTGGCCCTACGTAAAGTAAGAATGGTATTCCGCAGTGAGGGTGAGGGGGGAGAGGGCGCACAGCGTACAAACGAGACGCCGCCGCAGCGTGCGGACGCAGACATGCCCGTCGATGTCTTTGAAGCGCCGTGAGTTGTATAGGTTTATAAATTAACCGAGTGACAGTGACATCATCGGTGACTAAAGCCTATTCCATATTTAACCCACTTATAAATATATTTCATAATCGCTGTTTTGTCTTTTGTTAGATTTTATATAAGTAAAAACACAAAATTCTGATTCAAATTATAGTAAGTCAAAGAATATATTATGTTTCTGACTCGATACGACTTGCACAACGGCTTATTCATGTACAATATTACCATCGTTGGTAACATATCATGCAATAGATAAAACACTGTTTCACTGCCATCCATGATGTTGTATTAATCTATATAATTAATTATGTTAGTATGCGAAGCTACATTATATACATACACTTGGCTTTTTACTATCATGCATTCCATGCACTTTGTATTTCATTAGTGTTGCGTATATTATATATAGTATTCAGATATGAGTGTGTATGTATATATGCATATTACATGTTTTGAAATTAATTACAGATCAGGAAATTAAATTTCTTATGTAATCTTTTGCAGATCTCCAGCACCTAGAGCTCAGTCCGAAACCGCGCAGCAGTCTGGAAATTCAGGTTGGTATTTGTCTCCTTCTTTTATCTTAGCAGAGCACTTGTTTCTTAATTCATTTGTCGTTTCTATTCACCTTACTTGCATATTATCTTTTTAGACCCCTACATCAACTAGGGCAGATAAAAGTACCATAAAATTATGCTCTTTAGAATTCGCGTCCAAAGTTATATATTTTTTATGCATTGATATATTTGTTTCGAGTCTAGGTGTTGTGGGACCGCAAGTCTGTTAGTTCCTGGTACCCACAATACAGGTTAACCTAGTGTGGGGTCAGAACTATGTGAATGTTGAGTTTATTTATTATTATTATTTAATGACTCATATTTCTGTTAATGCAATTTATCATCTCATTTGGATATTGTTTATGTCCTGGTGATTTCTTATATTATATGGTTTGTGTGCAGAGAGCTGCAGCTGGTCGGACGGCAGCAAGGAGAGTGGTGCGCCTGCGACGAGTGTGGCCGCGCCCGCTGATACTGCGCAGGCGCCGCTCACTGACACAGCCAATGACAATGCGGCGCTGCTCTCAGCGTTGTGCAAACATGTCGTGCAGCATGTGTATGTTATAATTTTTCTTTCTTTATTTATATAGGTTTTTCATACTGATAAGGCTAATAATATATATCTGGTAAATATAGATAGGCTCTTTTTGTGTTTGTGAAAGTGCAGCTTTCATTATCCGTGATATTGCAATTTCCCAGCAGCGATGAGGAATTCTAATGGAATTATTTTGGTAGTCTGTAGAAAGTAATTATTGTTCCCTATTTTAAGACGCTTATAATATTATTGTACACAATAAGGCAGAAAATAAAATTACTTTGTTACAGCAGTGAAAATGTAAGCGAGCGCATGTTGTCGACATTGATCACAGTGTGTGGTGACAACCCGTGTTCACCATTACTTCTACGAGAAATGTGCCGGCTCGCCGACGCACATGCTGGTGGCGATCATCGTCAACTATTCCCTGCTGCTGTCGGATGGCTATCTGCATGGTTAGTATAACTTATATTATTATACAAGTTAAACAGTCGATAAAATTTGTATTCTTTTTCGTAAAAATGGTGATATATTGAATGGTGGTACAGACCTATCGCCAAACTAACGTCCATTCCAGCCAATGAATGTGTGTCAAAACATTTTAAAAGTAATTGGACCTATCTAAACTAAGAGCTCCTTTCATAGAAATAAAAAAATACAGGTACTAGACCAATTCAAACCTTTTGTTCCAGTGTCGATAATTTAAGTAGCCCAGAAGTCTTGGAGAAATTGGAAGAAGGCCAAGTGGATAGCAATCTCGCGCCGCAGATAGAGTCCGCTTGTGTGCTGCTCTCGTACCTCGCTGACTCTCTTCATGCTATCAACATGACACAACCACACTGTAAGCTATCACCTTTCATTATTTATATTGCCGATGTAATCGTTATGCACCCGGTTCTCATTGGCAGTTTGATCTTAGGTACAACATGTGCTAAATATCTTGGCCCGGCTGAAGTTACTCACTTACCACGCTCTCTACGCCTTCTGTCACTTTTGTGTCTGAAATCAATAGTCGGTAAGCCACTCGTGACTAACTTCAGACTGGCTAAGTTGTTTTGCGCATATTGAATCTTGTATTTTTTTTAATGTGTTGAAAGTAATAAGTAATGTCATACTTTTAGCTTGGCGATCTGTTAGCCCGACATGGGAATCGCCTGCCGATCTCGGATTTGACCTCGACTACGCTGATGAGCAACAAGACGATGATGATACCAGTGCGGATGATTCGGTAAGAATTCATCGATATATTACAATACATAGTGACGTTCACAATAGAAAACAATCACTGAAATTATTTTCAATTGTCATTGATTTTTATACTGTCGTGTTTTAGTAAAGTGACTGTATTGTGGGTATTATCCAATGTGGATAACTAAAAAAGCCGGTCCAATCAATACTCAAATCACACATGACAATTACATAATCGTAATATTTAATATCGATTACTTTATCCTAATAGTTAATACATATCGGTAAATTTATCTACCTGTGAAACTTTACCAGGATGAAGATGCAATGCTCCAATACAAGCTGTGCACGTTCACGGTGACTCAGCGTGAGTTCATGAACCAACACTGGTACCACTGTCACACGTGCAAGATGGTGGACGGCGTCGGTGTGTGTACGGTGTGCGCGCGCGTTTGTCACAGAGGGCACGACGTGTCATACGCCAAGTTTGGCAACTTCTTCTGTGACTGTGGCGCGAAACCGGATTCCAGGTAAGTCCTCATTTAGTTTGTTTGTTTTTGCCACTTGCGTCACGTCTCTTTGAGTAGACCAATGAAACACCTCATTTGCTTACCCCGCCGATGAAATACTACAATGTTTACGTGGCGTCTTTGTGGACAAAAAATCTATTAGGTAGGTTTAAGGTAGAAAAAGACTTGTCCCACGTATGCAACGCAGTATTATGCCTGGATACTTAATTCATCGTATCTTACGTTGCATACGATAACCATGTTTCTATTCCTTACATTTTTATATAAAATCAAGTGTCTAGATATCATAATGCATTGCATACGTTGTGCACATGGGCTCAGTTTATGCCTGGTTTTGACATTTCACAGATAACTAATATCAAAATAAATTTGCAGCTGCCAAGCATTAGTGAAACGTTCAGTGACACTGGGTGGCGCAGCGCGTGGTGGAGCTGAAGAGACAGCGCCCGCGCCGTCGCTCCGTCGCCGACCCTCGAGCCCCTCACCGCCTGCCCTGCTCGCGCCACCACGTCGCCCGCTACTCGCTGCTAATATTCAAGGTAGTATTATTATTGTCTCTCATCTCTTGAATAGGTGAGCGTTTATATAAGCCATAGGCCAGTGAAACTTAAAATATTTGATCTTAACCACTGTTAATTTACAGACCATATGTCGATATTTTGATAGTGGGAAATATAAAATAAAAACATTTTGCGACGACTTAAACTATTGGTTTAGGGACAGTGGGATAGTGATTATTTTAAAAAAGTTGTATTACCTTGAAAGTCGTAAATATTGGGATGTGTGTAAATCATTGTATATGTCGATATTTGTCTCATTTTAACACTGGATAGTACATACGCACTCACGCCACATGTAACCAGTACACCTACATTTCGCCGAGCGTATCTCCGTCCCACAATGTGATAGGGGGCGAGCCTATCGCCATACCGCGCACAAATTCCAGACTCCGGGCTGATACTGAGCATTTCGTAATAGAAAAACCCAATACCACTTTACCCGACCCGGGGATCGAACCCGAGACTTCAGCGTTGGACTCAATCGTAACGCGTACGCATTACAACTGCGCCACCGAGGCAGTCAGTCAGACACTGGATAGTATATTGTAAAATTTGTTATATCGGTACTGGAGTATAGAAGTGTTACGATGAATTTGCTAATATTATATGTCACCTTTGGTCATATAATAACATAATGTTTTGTGTAAGGTTGTCGCGGATTCCTGTCAGCGTACGGCGGTTGGGGCGCGTGCATGGAGCGCGTGCGCCGGCTGCTGGAGGCGCTGTCGGCGCCGGTGCGCGCGGCGTGCGAGCGCAACGCTCCGACCGGCGCGCACGGACGCGCACAGCGGGCACTCGCGCAGTTACATCTCGGAGAGAAGCGGTTCACGCATACGGACAGTCTGATGCTGCCTACGCTCGGTTAGTATCTACCTATGTATTGTGTTATTCATAATAATACTCATTATAATTGCCGATAAAAATTGTTAGAGTCGTACACATATGCGTGCGCGCGCACTAACACACATGATATAATTTGTTTTGCTGGTCTACCTATGAGCCTATTAGGCGACCAAAACACGGTGTAAAATCAATATTAAAATAGTATTCCAAGTTATCGTTCATTGATCAGCTTAAATATAACAACCAGGCACTTCTCAAAAGCAACCTCCAATATTCATAGGTAAGTTATGTTGATATTACAGTTACCATTTTGTTCATCGATTAAACTCTTGGTCTGCACTGAAGCAGTCTCCATAAATCCTAGGATGAAAAGTATTATCTAATTCAATTTAACTATTATGTTATTATTGGTTATGAATATAAAGTTGACACGATTATTTTTCTCTTTTTTTGCTTGAATGAAGTGCAACATTTCGAAGGGAAACCAGAAGGTTATCAGTTTTATTTAATTATATTTTTTTATGAAAAATATTCATATAAATAAAAAAAGCCTAGTAGGCATTCTAGAATTCGTAGTTTATACTTTTTGGATCATTTTATTTCGCATACATATATCGATACATGTAGAGAGTAAACACACTTTGTAACATAATTTTCAGATTGTTATACGTAGATAAAAAAAGTCCTCTAGAAGTAAATTACAATAATATTTTGCCATGTACGATATACGAATTAGCTACTTATGAAGTGTTTGTGTGCGCCAGGTTCGCAGGAAGGTGCGTTCGAGAACGTGCGAATGTCGTACACTGGTGAAAACGGACAGACTATACGGCAGCTGATGTCGGCGCACAAGCTACGTCGTGTCGCTATGTGCTGCTTAGCTTCGCCACATGGACGCCGGCAGCATCTCGCTGTATCGCATGAAAAAGGTAACACTGAAATGTGGTTAAAACATTGATTCATTGATCCCGGAACGCGTATTGCCAGAACGAGCTACTATGGTGGATTTTCCACCATGGATACGGTACTATCGGGTACAAATATATATCAGATACTCTCCCACCAGCATAGGTGGGGCAGAGCAACGTAAACGGTGTTTATACATCATATCCATTGCGTTCTCCCCTGCACCGCCCCGCGCATAACACAGAAAGTGATCAGCGCTTGTGTAGGAATAGGGTACCTGACTAGATTTTGTTTATTATTTAAATCAATTAGTTACGTTACTCAAAATCTATTGCAGAAAGAATTTTATAAATCGGACCAAAAATAAATAAGTTACAAATCCTGTAGAAGGGATAATGACAGACTGATGACTGTTAAATGACAGACGATGCAACCTTTGACGTCATTGTGTAAAATGTTCATTATGGTGCATGCATGCAAGGGAGATAGTGAGATATCCCTACTACGCACCCACTTTTCCTCATACCAACATTTAAAGTCATAACTGCGGGCACATTTCTGAATCAATTTTGATTGTGTTTTAATAAAAGGGTTTCTTTTGCGTATCATTTTCTATTGCTTATAAAATAATGTATAAAATTCAATATAGGAAACTACCCTATTGATCAACATGATTATAATGTTTTCTCAGTCAAAATTCTTAGTGTTATTTTTTGTATTTAGGAAAAATCACCGTCCTCCAACTGTCGGCGTTGCTAAAACAAGCGGACTCGTCGAAACATAAACTGACACTGACTCGATTGTCGTCCGCTCCTATACCATTCACGGTGCTCAGCCTGAGTGGGAATCCTTGGAATGAGGACCTGCTCGCCGTTTGTGGACTGAAGGAATGTCATGTCCTCACTTTTAACAGTGGCGGTGAGTTGTTATTTTGCTAGGATTACAAAAAAGATTTGATAGAAACTAATGTAAGATTTGTGCATCAAAAAAATAAGATGACAATCAATGGGAACTAAGTCATCAGTATGCTTACTTGGTCAATAATGAAACTTGATCGATATATAGTAGCTGTATAGATCCGCGACTAGTACACGCGATACTTCATACTCGTATCGTATTTATTTATTTATTTATTTTGGATCGCCAATGGGTGTATATATAAAACTTATTAAGTAACAAACAAATATAACATACTACCCAGTTACTGGCAAACACAACTAACACAAGTAATGCACTGGATATTCACTAATAAACTAAAATAATAAAATATAATTAAAACACAACCAATATTTTGTAAGAAATTACAAATTAATAAAAATTGAGTGGTAAATATTGTGTATCCAACATAGTGACTTAACACAGTCTGGATTCCCAATAATTAGTAAATTTCTTCTTAAAACACAATAAATTATCACAGAATATATCTACGTTTATAGATCTGGGCATATTGCTGTAAAGTCTGGTCATTCTAATTAATGGTGAGTTTAGACCTAGGTTGGTTCTGTGGCTGCGTATATCGTATGCTTGTAGGCACAGTTGTATTCCTAGATGAGCACAACTACCCTGATTCTAAATACATAATCAATAGGAAAATATTTGGATATGTAAATAGCCTTCATTATTATAAACAATTTAAACTACAGGCGCTGTAGCAGATCACCTAGTGCTCAACACAGCGTTAGAAGGCAATAACTACGTCATCAAAGCACTATGGTTGCCGGGATCGCAGATTCTACTCGCACTGGTCACATCAGACTTCGTCAAGATCTTCGACCTTAGCAAGGACTTGAACAATCCTACGCATCACTTCCTCGTGCCTAGTGGAAAGGTAGAATATTTATTACATAGACATTTTTCTTTTATATGCCATGTCATTTAAACAGTAACGGAGACCTTAAATTCAATATAGTCTCATAGTATTATTATTGCGAAGGTATAAAAAGTAATTTTCCCATTTCGTCGCCTTTAACGATCTCTTCTATATAGGTAAGTATGGAGGAAGGCTTTATTCAATATTCTTATACTAAAAGACGTCAAATTCCTTACAGGTCCGAGACGTTACTTTTGTTTACCAAGACGGCGTTGTGCACATGCTATGCATGAGTTCTGCTGGTCACATCTACTGGCAACCGATGACCGAAGAGTCAAGCGCCGCACTCGGCACTTTCTACGTGACTAATACCCTTGAAGTACTTCACCCTGAGATACAGGTAAAAATACTAGTCTAATTATGCATTTAGTTGCCATTAGGTTGTGCAAAAAATGAGATTCTTAGTCTCGATTATTCTTGGTAGTCGGAATCGATAGTATTGTGTCTGATTGTAAAGTATCGACTAATATAAACAGTGCTAAACAATGGAGGCAGATTTTCTGGATATTTGCAAAGACTCATTTGAAAGTTATGAGCTATGACATAATATAATATGTAACATTTTAATTCAAATAATAAATATGTTTCATCCTAAACAGGATGTCGCTGGACTTGTTGGCGGAGGCGGAGTGTCGATATATTACTCGCACACACTCAAGATGCTGTTCTTCTCTTATGCCCAAGGAAAAAGCTTCCTTGCTCCGTTGAGTAACGTAGAAGAAAGTGTTAAAGGTACAAATAAATATATGTTTAGATTTTCGCTGTTTAGTAAACATATAACTTATTTGATTTCTTCCCTGTTGATATTTTTTATGATGACTTTTTTTTGCTGTCTGTTTTTTATTGAACTTGAAAATAAATTGTAAAGAATACACATTTTTCAATTTTCGTTTTTCTAGGAACGGCCATGATCACGCTATCGGCAGCAGCGACGCAGAAGGAAGGCGGTGGTCGCGGCGGTGGCAAGCAAGGCGGCGTGCAGTCACTATGCCAGTGGGCCGAGGTGCCTGGACATCCGGGACTCGTCACCGCTGTCATGCAGGCCTCTAACAACCCTGTGGTGCTAATGTTAACGCCTACTAACATCTACGTGCAGGAGATTAAGGTTTGTCATTATGTACAACTTTTTTTCTTTACTATTGATTATTGTGTTAGTTTATATCAGTTTGTCAAATAAAGAATGCTTTACAACCTTGTTTATTCAAGGCATTTGAGGTTTGCATCTGTATTCTGCCAATCATGTAAGATTGATTCGTGTGTATACAGATATTACCACTCCTCCACAGTGACAATGATTTTAAATATGTATGGCATCAAATCTTCGTTTAATCTCAAAAGCACGATTTGTATATTTGGTCTTATTCATAATAAGTTATCGGAGCTTTATAAGGCCGTTATTAAATGATTGATAAAAATTGTTATTCATAATCGTTCAATAACGCTAAAACGCTCATTAACTCTCCTATAAAGTGTCACTATTTTATAGAAGCTATAACCCTTCTATAAACCTATTTTAAGCGTTCGATAGTGAAAAACATGGCCGACATCGGTCAGCTGTTTCTTAGTTAACGTATAATTTTACGTCTACTGTAATTTTTTTTTAATTTATTACTTTTTCTTTATTTATAACGGCTTCGCCCTATTATACATTTCACCAATGGCAAGTACTATATTATATATTTTCAACTCATCCTAAGAACGACGAAATATCAGCGCAGCGGCGTGCCGTGGTAAATTTCAAGGTCTTGTGGAATTTTATAACTCCTGTTTGTTTACCTTTCTTGACATAATTGACATTGATGAGATGTCAATTTTCTTTTTTTTTTTTTTTTGTTGATTTTTAATGTTTCCATACGCTATTCATCATCGTAAATGATTATTGCACAAAACCTACCACTTTTATACAACAAACACAACTTTAAACTAGTTTAGGAAATAATTAAATCAAGAGAGCCACCGCACTGTCAGAATTCCCGCGAAAACTCCGTCAATTTTCTTTTTATCTAGTTTGTTTCCAGTCTTTCCAGAGACAAACCATATTAAAATCATTCAATCAATCAATCATTTTATGTAAACTGGCAACTTTGTGTATGGTAAACCTATTTTAGTTATCGGAGCTTTATCAAACGATTATGAATAAAGAATTTTATTGAACGTTCGATAGGCTTAAAATACGTTGTAACTAATGAAGGTTTATACCTTCGATAAGCGTTTTATTATGAATAAGACCCTTAAAATATAAATTATTGTTTGTCATTAGGTGGTTCCAGCTAAAGCGAAGATCACAGACATGGTAGCAGTACGTCACTGGTGCGGCGGCGGCGGTGAACAAAAGAGCACGCTCATCTTACTATGCGAGGATGGTTCCTTGCGTATGTACGCCGCGAGCAACGAAAACACGGGATACTGGCTCGCGCCCGCCATACAACCCACACATGCCCCGAGACGTCGACCAAGACAACCTCTGCATCATGCTAAAGGGAAGGCGCAGCAGGTGCGATTTACTTATTTCTACGTCAAATTATTGTCTTCTACATTTTGCACATCGAGTCTAGTGTCCCAATTGTAACCGAATGACAATGACCGTTTATCAAAATCAGGCGTTTATTTTTAAGCACTGAATTGAAACGGATTTTTACATCGAGTATTACTCTCGTGAATGCATTTCGTTTTTTTTATTATTTCATTCTTAGAAAGAAAACCTCAAGACACACGCCTTATTTCGTTTCGTAGATATGAGGTTTTCAATATAAGGAGACGTTGTCGATAATGCGTATAAATACTATCGTAGGCCGTGACGAAGTCCAGCGCGAACGGCACACCACAATTCCCCATCGACTTCTTCGAGCATTGCGTCGCCATGACCGACATCGAATTCGGTGGGAACGATCTACTGCAAGTCTACAATACTGCACAAATCAAGCATCGCCTCAACACTGCAGGTAATGTTAAACTCTTCTTTATTTATTTAAGCCCTTTTCATAATTTTCATGATTTAATAACCTTGAATGTAGTCAGATCGATAGTAAAATGTATGAAATTGTTTGTAGTGATGTGTCATTTTTGTTTGTTGATACCTACTATATCTCCATGTAGTTCAATATGAAAGCTAATGAACCAAATATCGATTAATAAAAAAAATGTATCTTTGCTAACTTGCTTTCCTTTTGATGCAGGCTTATACGTAGTTTCCACTAAAATGAGTGGATTCTCGATGGAAGTGATCAATTCAGATCCCAACATGGTTATTTGCGGTATAAGAGTGCTTTTGGGAAGCCAAGACGTTGCTAGGACACCGTCGTTCGTAGAGGTAAGCTGCGATATTTGCTTAGGCCTTTGAACGCTAAAGTCATCTGTAAAGCTCATTAATTTGCTTAATTTAAATAGTAAGCACTACAGCTAAGCTATCGACTACATGGAACAACAATAATTATCTATACTTCAAATTTATAGTTTTTCATAGTGTTTATCGATAAAAGTCCCATGTAGTCGATAATAAATGATGGCACATTTGCATTTGATTTTTTAAGCTAACCACATAACATCACATAATATAATTGTAGTTCGATTTCCTTATATTTATGATTGATAGTCTTATTTCAGTAACAAGTTTATTTTTTATCAGCTTTACTGATTTAGCACTTTATATCGATATTTATAATTTAATTTGAATGTAGTCAACCACTAATATCTAGCATTTAGAAGGTTTTTCCATTGCATCCAATGATTTTCTCAAAGTTTTGGCGTTCAAAGGGTAAAGTATATTCATAAACATATAAATATCACTTCAAAGCAAAAATTAAATTGTTTTTACTTTTATTTGTTATAGCACGCCGGAGTTAAAGGGCAAATGGTCATTTTCATTTTTAAATTCGACGCTTTTGATATATTTAAAACTTCGAGCATATTATAATAGTGTATTATTTTCTTACAGGTGTACGGTAGGTCGATACAAACGGTCGTCGTTCGCAATCGTTGGTTCGATATACCACTTACTCGCGAGGAATCTTTGCAATGCGACAAGAAACTGCTCCTAAATTTCGGTCCGTCTCAGGACCCTGATGGTGTTACCATGGTTGATTCAATTAAAGTAAGTATCGATAAGTTTAGTGAACAAACAAGTGGTTGTGTTATTTATTAGTGTCTTATACACACTATCTGTAATAGTACCTTATGGAATTAATGATTTTTGTAGGTTTATGGAAAAAACAAAGAGCAATTCGGTTGGCCCGAAGAGAATGAAGATCCTTCCGCATGTCCGTCATCGAGTAAAGTTGTTCAAGTAAGTGTAAAACATTCTTTATTCCATACTATTTTAATAACGTAAGTCTTATTTTAATGTGTGACTTTATAACTCTAGAGTTTAAATTTTGTAGACAAGACTCATAACTTAGCACTTTTATATTGTGATTCCAATATTTCGTTTATATGTAACATTTAGAACTGATTAAAATTTGGACCTTAAATAGACCATGCCCTGAATTAAGACATGGCTTTTAGTTGCGGAAAATTACATTCTGGAGTTTCGAGCATATCTAGTAGACAAATAAATTCTTTCCACATTAATCAGTTGATGTTCACGTAAATTATTTAGACGTTTTTACACATTACCCAGGAGGCGGAAGGAGCCAGCGGTGCTTGGAAACCCAGCCCGTTGGAACGTCTAGCTTGCGCGGCACTAGAAGCCCTGGAGCTCGGCGCCGGTGCTCCGGCCGGCACCGGCGCGGCGGCGGGGGCCGAGGGCGGCGCCGAGGCGGCGCGCAGGCTGCTGTGTGCGCCGGCACCGCCACATCTACATGCACGAGCGCAGTGTCTGCTAAGAGCTGTACACCACTCGCATTATCATCAGTACAAGGTTGGTGTTTTCATGTACTGAGGTAAAGTCGATTAAAAGACAAAGGCGGTAGATATTAGGGCGGATAATTACACTATACACACGAGTTACTATCAAATCGCTATTGCATAACTGTACTCATTTTGTTTTTTTTAACAGGATCAAGCGATACTGAAATATGTGTGCACCACCCTACGCGAGCTACGAGATACTGCTGATCCGCATAACATCGACCCCGAAGCGTACTTTAGGCTAGTGCTGCTGGCACGTGGCGTTGCTGTAGCGCGACCCCACCACCTCGTCAAGTTTAGTGTGGCTACACCGCAGAAGCCGGCTAATGGTATATATAACGACTTATGTATGAGTCTTTGGTAAAATGTCAAGATTCCGTTGTATGTAACTAGTATACCTTTAAAAAAGACATTTTAAAACCTATAATCATATTTTATAAAATTATAAATTAATTTAATTCTATTGGTATCAATAAAATTGCCAGTTACCCTTATCAACTTTACAATCAACATTACTCATATTCCCTAGGTGACTGGTCGGTCCTATGGAAGTGTTTAACCGAAGAAGAAAAGAAGAAGGAGCCCCACCTATGTGCGTTACTCACCAGCGTGTTATGGCGTCTGGCTGCTTGTCGCAGTAGTACTGGTGGGCCTGGCGGTGGTAGTGGTCCGGCCGCGGTGCTGTCGTATGGTTTACGTCACGCAGAACACACGCTCCACGCGCTCGCCGATGTTATACACGCGTTCCAGCTGCATGCGGATAATGAATGCGTATGTTTTTGTTTCTTTTATTCTCTGGACGAAGAGTCTAGCCGAAGGAGCCGCTCCTATGCGTTACTATAACCTGCGTCCTTTGGCGTTTGGCTGTTCATCGCAATAGTACAAGTAAACCTATTGGCGGCGCCCTCTATGCTCTTGTACAGGTTGAGACATGCAAATCATAAGGTGCTGCACACGCTCGCTGACGTCATATACGCGTTCCAGCTATACTAATTTAATGCGTTGACGATGTTAACAATTTAGGTTGTAAAGAAAACAAAATTATTAGGTTTATATTAGCGTATACCATAAAAGTTGATTGAATATCAAAATGAGGTCGAATCTTAATCCTACGATAAGCATGTCCGATAAATTTTGAAACGGTAAATGTATAATTTCGTTGTACTTAACAGATTGAATTCGGCAATCAAATCTACCTATCACTGCTACTTGCCGAGGATCAGAACATAAGCTTCGGCACAAAAGCGGCTCTAATGAGAGTCCTACGTCCCAGAGTAAAGAAGCGACGCGTGTTCATACCATCTCCGCCCAACACTCCAGGTATGAGTTGTCTATGTATACACTTATTTCTCTTTACAGCAAAGTGTGGAAAATATATTATGGTAATGATACTGAATAAATACAACACTCTATCACAACTTTTACTCGACTTGAGCAGCGTCATGAATACATCGTTTTACGTCTACTGTACACTTTATGAGGTGGTATAAAAACCTCTGTCTCAAAGAAAACCGACATGAAATGGCAGCTTACTGTTGCGTTTCGTACGGTGAGTGAATTTCCAGAGGCTCAAATCACCCCTTCGTTTCCCAACCACACTCTTTATTTATTATTTATTTATTTTCTTTTGGTGTAAGATCGGCAACGCACATGGGTGCGTACAACACAAACAGTACCAAAAGAATCATGGGATTCTTTTGGTACTGTTTGTGTTCATGGGCAGTGGAGATCACTTACCATCAGGTGACTCGCTTGTTGGTTGTCTGCCTCTGAAACAAAATTCTTATGAATATAATCCAACCATCATCCTTCAAATTATCAATGTTGTATTTACCAATAATCTGCTGTTCTATACAGTATGTAATAAAAACCCTGTTGGCCCTTTTTGGGTCTTGAAGATAGTCATATAGAGATATTATCCTTAAACTGATAACTTAAAAAATGAACATATTAAAAAAAATGTTATTTGTATCTGAATTTCTGTATGGATTGACGAAGCCGAGGCGCGGCACATTTGATGTATGTGGACACCGCAACATACTATCTCGTTCTGGCTCCAAGTCATCGCCCTTGCAGAGGTAATCAATCGGAAAACAGTTTACAAACAATAAACTAATTCAAGATTAAAAATTAAATATGATTATTTTTTTAGTCCCATTTCCGTATGCAAGTTTTTTCATTGCGTTTGAATATCTATTCTGCTATCACAGTTAAAATGCGCAACAGGGTTTTTATTACATATTGTATAAGAATATACTACTGTATTTGTCCAGGTGCCAGCTCATCAGTAACGGCAGCTCAACCGACAAGCTCTATCACAGAAGCCGTTGTCTCAGAGTCGGATTTGAGCGCGAATAGAGATGAACAACAAGAAGAGCAACAGTTTATGGATGTCGATGATTCACTTGAACCTATGGTGCTTCTAGCACCTGATGGAGGTAAGGTTTGCTGCTTACAAATGACAGACCATCTTATTCAATAGGATGTGAAGTTTTACCATGTCATATAAAAAGATCCAAGAGCATGAAAGACCAGACGAATTAAACAGAAATTCTGACATTCTTAGTCTTCACTGCAACCACTTTTCTGGCATAATCATAAAAAAGCAAGTTTCCTTGAATTCGAATTTGTGCCAACGGTCATCACGTACAGACGTACCTAAGCTTATACGGTTTACGCTTATATTTACATGGGTGTCTAGTGTCTACCTATAATATGATTGGCTAGAATCTTGCAAAGATTCATAATGCGTTTTTCTGTTAGGTCTGGAAGCCCTCTTGGACATTCCGCCGGATGCGGACGACGAGACGATGGTGGAGTTAGCAATCGCGTTGTCATTACAAGAACAACCGCGCCGCGCTCCCCCCGCACCCTCCGCGCCTCCGCCGCCGGCGCCGGGCTTCAGCGATGCCACTGCTTCACCACCTGGGTATGTTTACTTTATTCACACATATACAGTAAAGGGGCCCCTAAGGTCATCTTCACTAGTATTTTTTTTAAATACACTCAAACTCATACCCACTCACGCCTGTAATTCCCGAAGGGGTAGGCAGAGGTGTAACCAGTACACCCACATTTCACCGAGCGTATCTCTGTCCCACGATGTAATAGGGGCGAGCCTATAGCCATACCGGGCACAAATTCCAGACTCCGGGCTGATACTGAGCATTTCGTAATAGAAAAACCCAATATCACTACCCGGCCCGGGGATCCAACCCGAGACCTCAGCGTTAGCCTCAATCGTAACGCGTAAGCATTACAACTGCGCCACCGAGGCAGGCCTTTTTTAAATACAGTGATGTAAAAAATCTATTCCTTAGGATTTACATTCGATATGCCATTAAACCATTTATGGTCTCTTTGGTGTGCGTGTTTGATATGTTTTTTTGCAGTAATAATAGGAAAACGTGTGTATCGCTGCAGGTCCGACGACGAGGGCAGTACGGCAGCGACGGACGGCAGCACGCTGCGTACGTCACCTGCTGAGCCGCCTGGTTCTGCCGGATCAGAAAGCGGCGGCTCCGGTGCAGACAGTATCGGGGGAGTGTCCGGGCGCAGTAGCGCATATGGTAACTAAGACTTATCTATACATTACACTACTTAATTCCTACAACCAGCTCATATTTACGCCTGCCTCCTATCTGCCCTCTGTTAAACCTAGATTCAATTTCACAATGTGATAGGATTTGTCTTGTGTCTACTTGAATGTAGGGATAAGAATCGATAAATTATATTTCAATATTAGGAACTCCTTTTAATTTTTCCGGGTTTTTAAAATCTTTGAGCGTTGGTATAATCGTCTCTCCCTGTATTTTACTACCACAAGAAACCACTGCTTTCAAGCACGTATTCATATTGCGATAAAAAATATGGATAATTTATTCGAAATACATGTCTTTCGCTTTGCATGAAATTAACAACGTATTTTGGATTGCAGGATTTTTACATCCACATTTATGGTCAGTTTCAATAAGCGATCTTTTTTATCCAAATAGATCCAGCAAATTAACCAATCGAACTAAGTAATTGTATGCGTGACCTCCAAACTGTATTCTGATTGGCTCATTTGTGGGATCAATCCGGAGATTTAAACTAAGATCTTTTATTGAAGTTGGCCATTAGTGGCTGATTCGATTTTATTACGGATAAAATATTTAACTAAAACTATAATAATTTGCTGATCTTATATCGTAGCCAATATCTAATGAAATATACGCTTTGCTAATAAACTATGCTTGTGGCGTAGTTATGTTTGACAATATAATAAATGTTCTAGGAGAAATGGTGTCGGGTCCCTCAGCGGGGCCGATGCCTGCCTCGAACGCGGCGTCTGCCTCTTTAGCAGGCCAGTATGAGTGAATGTGTCACAGCTTTTATAACATAGTCGTAGTGATTGCAGCATGATTCATATTGTAGTTTTGTTTCATTGAATTTACGGTTATAACTTTTTGTAAGCCGAAGATGATTAAAAAAAATAAAATAATGTAAAGATAGTGATGGGAACATTGCTTAACACACTCCATTTCATCTTTCATTTACAGCCTCCTAGTCAAAGACGCCGTTTAAATGTCAGTTTCTTTGTCAACCTCGTTCATATCCTGTGAACTAATTTCATATATTATTAATTTATATATAAAATATTATTAAACGTTTCACTAAACTACTTTCATAATTTACCATGTTATTGATCATCGTAACTTATCGATTATTTGGATAGCTTTAAGTCTTACCATACAAGCTAATCATCTTTATATTGACATACTATACTCATTGCTAACTTGCGGTATTGTCCAACAGCAGGTCCGTGTTCGTCATCAGCGGTGGCGGTGTCGACGTCACGTGCTGCCGAGGTAGAGAGCGAGGGTCGCAAGCTGCATGCACTGCGGCTGGCGTTGCTCTCCGCTGCGTTGGATGCTCTGCCCACGCTCAGGAATCTGCCTGGAGTACGCGCTATACCGTTTGTGCAGGTACGTGTCTCTTGCATCCAAGGAAAATATGTAAATAATCTAGTATTGAATTCAAAATTGTCGATAATTTTATTTTAAGTGTCGAGTATAAGTATCGAATATTGACTCTAAAATTCTTGGTATTGACGTTACAAGTCCTATCTACGAATTCTTAAGTATGTCGTGCTGGAAACAAGAATATTATCAGTTACAAATGATACATGACACTTTCTTTCAATTCGTTTGGTGTGTTTGTTATTACTCTTTCGCGAAGATTGCATATTTTTATGTCTCATAACGTTGAGGGAACAATTCAGACATCCACATAAGAATATCTATTGTCAATTATAAAACTTTCTCATTAGGTGGTCCTAATGTTAGCCGGCGACCTTGACTCAAGCGTGGAAAGCGATCGCGCGGTCCTAGACCGACTATTAGAACTGCTTGTTGCTGAGCTCGACATTCAGCCTGAAGAGCCTACTCCTGCTGAAGACCGTACAGATAGGCGCGAGTTGCAACTGGCCATCATGAGACTGGAATTGCTCGTGTCGGAGTTAGACATGCAAGGGGAGGAGACAAGCCCGCCTATACACGAGAGAACTAACAGACGCGAGCTGCAGTTGATTATCATGCGACTTCTAAGTGAGTGATGATTTTATGTAATACATTTATAATAAGTAATATTTAACACAATTCTAGTATATTATTATTATTTGCAATAAATTCAAGCTTTTCACGTTTCGCTACATCTTATAGTAAAATATAATAACAATAGTACCAAGTGTATTACGCAGAATAGGGTCGTTTCCTATATTGAATTTTATACATTATTTTATAAGCAACAGAAAATGATACGCAAAAGAAACCCTTTTATTAAAACACAATCAAAATTGGTTCAGAAATGTGCCCGCAGTTATGACTTTAAATGTTGGTATGAGGAAAAGTGGGCGCGTAGTAGGGATATCTCACTATCTCGCTTGCACGCGTGTACCATAATGAACATTTTACACAGTGACGTCAAAGCTTGCGTCGTCTGTAATTTGACAATTACCCCTTCTACAGGATTTGAATGGCTTCTAACTTATTTATTTTTGGTCCGATTTATGAAATTCTTTTGCAATAGATGTGTTGAGTAACGTTACTTATTATTCTAAATAATAAAAAAAAATCTAGTTATCTACCCTATTGTATTAGCGTTAGTTTGAAGTCAGTAAAGAGTGGTTGTACTTTTAGATACGAACAGAAGCTACAGATGGTGAATTAAGTGTTTCATTAAACTACGCGTGTTGTACTATCGCAAATTGTGAACCTTGCAATCCGGTTCGATAAAATCGTTAGTTAAAAACTTACATTTACATTGTGCAGGTGTGCTGATGGCGCGCTGGAAGACAGCTGGCGCCGGCGGCAGTGGCAGCAGCGGCGGCAGTGGTGGTGGTGCCGGTGCTAGTACAAGCGCAAGCGGCAGCGGTGGAGCTGGCGCGGCTCCACGTGACGCTGTCGGTGCGAGCTGCGCAGCGCACGTGTCCAGACTAGCGGCGGCGGCGCTGGTGCGAGCTGGAGCACCCGCGCACTGCTATAAAGTACTCGCACATCTGCTGCCCTACTGGAAAGACAAGGCAACCAGTGAGTCAAAAGATAGATCACTAGAATGTTCCTTAAACTTAACTCAAGAGCTCGCATAATAGAATCATACAGCAGTGGTATTTCCTAACAGTTACAATATGAGGTGTCGAGCAAGTGTGTATGAGCAAGGATTGTCGAATTTGCTAACGCACAGGGCAAAGCGTACACTCTTTAAAAGTACATATTATTTTCAGATACTGGCACTACGGCGCCTGGACAACAATTGCTGAAGCCTCAACCACCTCAGCCGTTGCCTGATATGCAACCCTTCTTTGTCAAGGAATATGTTAAGAGTAAGTTATGTTCCTATGCTATTACAAATTCGTTTTAGGTGAACATTTTGAGTGATATAAGTTTATTTACCAATCTAAAGAATATAATTCTTTCCACAAGGTCATGCTCTGGACGTGTTCGACAACTATCCTCAGCTGCTAATGGAGATGGCGCTCCGTCTACCATGTCAGATCCACAAGCACTGCGACCCGGCGCACTTTGACGCACGCTGGCGCACTCTGCTCTGCGAGTATATGATGAATCAGCAGACACCACTGAGGTAAGGACCTATTGTAGCTCTGTAATATCTATTACAAGCCATAGATAACAAAATAATTTACTCAAAACCTGTAAGGGTAACAAATGCATTAAAAATCTATATAGGTTCACAGTCGTAACAAAACTGTTATAGTGCGCCTGGAGCGGCGAAATCAATTAAAATTTAATGCGTAATTCGTTACGAGTAATTAAATGTTTGAAAATGCGTGTTTTTATTAATCTGCCTCTAAATACTTATAAGAATATATTTTTATTTTGTTTTATTAGGAAACAAGTACGCAAGCTACTTTTGCTATTGTGCGGCACGCGGGAACGTTACCGTCAGCTGCGTGACGTGCACGCACTCGACACGCATCTGAACGCGGCGCGCGCTCTGCTCGCCACCGACCCCGCATACGACAAGCTCGTGCAACTCATGGACCATCTCAAGGTGGGTAACACAACATCTTTCGATACCGGAACGTGCGTGATGGTGTGTCTACATATGTTCTGTGGCATGACAAGACAGCTGGCAGGCCTTTAGACGAAGCGACAGCATATTATGTCGCCCTGTCAAACGACTTTTCCGACGAAGCTGTCGATATAGCCGAAGATGTATATATGAATATGCATTAAAACATATTTACTTACGAGTACATATACAGACGTGATCACCTGAAATTTCTATCATGAATTGTTATTTCAGTAAACTTTAACATATATTTTGTTCCAGGCGTGTGCAGAGATCGTGAGCGCCCGCACCGGCAACTGGCAACACACATGCGTGACGGAAAGACGCGAGGCGCTGCCGTGGCTGGTGTCGGTGGCGCGACGTGTACACCCGCACGTAGCGCCTACTGTATTGCAACTGCTGCAGGCTGCGCTGTGTGCACCTGCGCATCAGCGCACTGAAAATAAGGTAAACGAAGACTATACCAGTTATATAGAACTACAACGAAATAGTTTAGTGACGGTTCTAGTTAAGGAACACTCGATATTATTTTTTTCTATTCGGTATTATTAAGTTTTAGCATTAGAGCTTACATTGCATCATTGAAGAAAACAAACTTCCTTAAATGCTGCATTTAATATCCAAGTTCATTTAGAGTCATTGTTTATTTGTAGCAATCACCGGAATGGACAGAACGTGAACGCAGTGCAGAAAACGATGCGTTCGTATCGGACGGATCTAAATTCCAAGAGCAAAAAGTTGCACCGCTTGTTCAACAGATCTTGAAGCAGGTAACTTACTATTACTACTTGTATTTAGAATTTTTAAGGGAAGTGTTGTCTTAATTTGCCGATAAGAAAATCGCCTACCTAGGCATTATTGAAATTCTCATTGATTCCTATGTAGATGATTTCCTTATCGATAATTTAACACAACAATAGCATAAAGTTTTCTAATATAGAAATAGTCTATAAAAGCTGCTATCGTCATAAATGTACTGAGTTGAAAAACCGATAGTTTTTTTTTTCCTATTTTATACAGGTGTCACAAGAAGAGCTAAGAATGTTCGTAAAGGCGTTTTTATTGGAAACCAACTCGACTGCGGTGCGTTGGCAAGCACATGCTTTATTACTCGCCATTTACAAGTAAGTTATAGTTGAAATTCTATAATCGTAATCTTATACAACTTGTCGATATTTATTTTAGTCCTCAATAAATTTTCCATGTTTTTTCGCAGTAACTGTACGCAGTCGGAACAAGCATCGCTGGTATCTCTCCTGTGGGCCATTTGGCCGAATCTTCCTCAGTACGGACGTAAAGCGGCGCAGTTTGTCGACTTGCTCGGCTACTTTACATTGAAAACGCCTGATATTGATACTGAGGTAACTTTATTATTTTCGATGTATTTATTCATTTTCCTAAAAAAATAGCTAGGTTTTTTTATTTTAGATTATGTAAATAATGATTTAAAGGAATGCTTTAAAGAATTTAGAATATGGTGCGACTTGTTTAATCGAAAATAAATTCGAAAAAATCATGAACATTCGTTTTCGCTGGCGCTTTAATTTTTTCATGTTTATTTTCGAATTTAGTAATATGATATTCTGTCAATGAGATTTTATTGTAAATTATATGTCAAAATTAAAGCCGCGTTGTGCTATCCAAATTGACGTTGGTTTTACTAGAAATTGGACGTTTGGTTTTGCTGAAAGTTGCTGACTGTGCTGTTTCTACTGGTAAAAATAGTAGTCAGTAATTTCATAGCACCAATGGCCAACATATCGGTGTTATTTTCAGTATGCTCCGCTGTTCTAGAAATAAAGAATTTTAGAACGAAAATGCCAATACTGTCAGTAAATTTTCGAACGCGCTCAAAGTTTACTTTGTTTCACGGTAGATTTGGATTCATTAGCATTCGCATTAATTTTAAGCATGCGAAGTGTCATTAAGCATTTAGCAAATTAAATACAGTTGCTAAATTATGTGAAGTATGAATTCATTCGTCGCGTATTACTTCGTGTATTAGCGCGTCGCAGCAACGGTGGCAACGTGCTATCCACTTCGCACCCGCGGGAACACCGAATTATTGTGTCATATTAGCAAATAGCATCAGCCCGCATGATAAGCGTGCTAAGACACGAGAATTCACATGCTAATGAAATTAAATCGTAATACCATTAATTGCCATTACTATTTCACAGAAATACGTAGGCAGCGCTGTAGAACTGCTACGCAATCAGAACCAGTTACTATCGTCCCACGGTAACGCAGCGCTGTACGCCGCTTTAGGCGCTTACGTTGAACTGGACGGGTACTACCTCGAGTCAGAGCCGTGCCTCGTCTGCAACAACCCCGAGGTGCCACTCGCTACCATCAAACTACCCACCATAAAGGTAATTATCGTCAATTGTTCTATTGGCATGATAATCGATGTTAGTAGAATTTATTGTGTTTCGCTGTGTCAGAATTAAATATTATGGCTTTAAATGTTTAGTATTGCAATGTTATCTTATTGTGTTCGCACGCCAAATTGAGTTTCAAAGAACTTAACGAATACTACTCAATATTTAGATTCGTTAGATATCATTTCATATTAGAACTGCATAAATTAACTCTCATAAAGTATTGAGAAAGATGAGGAACATTACTTTATAGAAGACAAGTAAATTATATTACTCTAGTCTCAAAATGGCGAGCAACATATATAATTATTATAACATATATAATTTTATATTTGATAAAATTTTATTTTTTCATGTGGCAATGTTAAATTTAAGCTAATAATTATCTTCAATATTTTTCGACCCTAAACCAGCTGACACTGTTTGCGTAAGGAACACGGTATTTTAAACGGGAAAACGCTTCACTTTTTACAAATAACCATATTAATTAAGAGCTGAACGCATACACTTAACACAGATCGACTCCAAGTTCACGACGACAACGCAAATAGTGAAACTGGTGAACAGTCACATGATCAGCCGCATCAGTCTGCGCATCGGTGACATCAAGCGCAGTAAGATGGTGCGCACCATCAACTTCTACTATAACAACAGGACGGTACAGGCTGTGCAGGAACTCAAGAACAGGCCAGGTTAGCAACGTTGCATTGTTTTTCTTTTTCTGTAAACAATGATAGAATAAGTCATTATGAAATAAATTGTAGGTCAAAGTTGATTGTGTGGAATATGGAATCATTATACGATATTTCACCTGCCCTTATCCCACTTGCAGCGTGGTCAATGCAACATGCTTTTAACACATGTTACAGAAAGATTAGGCTTGTAGTTTTTACGACCGGCCGCTTGAAACTGTATGTAACCCACCAATGAAGTTATATTCAAGCTTATTCATTTTTCTCTTGTAATATCGAATTATAATGCTGTTTTATTCTAGAGTGTATTTTAATTCTTTCACATCTATTTGGATGGTTCTATAGGTATGTGGCACAAGGCAAAACGCGTGCAGCTGCAATCAGGACAGTCTGAGGTGCGCGTCGACTTCCCGCTGCCCATCGTCGCATGCAACCTCATGATGGAGTATGCCGACTTTTACGAGAATCAACAGGCTACTGGTAAACATTGTGAATTAATTTACTTGTAGAATGGAGGCCGATTCTAGGTAAATAGGATGTCGAATCAGATATAGGTGTTCCCCGCTTGAAATATTTCGAAGGCCCATGTAAGCTTGAGTTTCGTAGTAAGCACGTTATAGTAACGTACTTAGTTAGACGTATAGTGGTGAGAATCGATGGATTGCCAATTCCTACCATCGTTTTATTTGATTAATTTCACGGTTTAAATATAGCATAGAATTCTCCAGAAACTCGTCGAGCTTCGAGGTGTTGTTAAATTACTGCCGGTGTCAATTATAGCTTACAGGAGTTAGTGACGGGGGTGCACTAGGAAGGCGAGATAGTATTTAGTTATAATAGTAGTATTTACTAGGAGGTAATATCTAACATGCCCATTTAGCGTTGTATAGACATGGTATCTTTTGATAATCACCCGCGTGACATTATAAAAGGTATATTATTTTCAGGTGAATCGCTGCAATGTCCAAGATGCTCACAATCGGTGCCGGCTAATCCAGGCGTGTGCGCCAACTGCGGTGAAAACGTTTTCCAATGTCACAAGTGCCGGTAAATAGTAAACTTTATATGTGTCAAGTTTTGCAGCTATAGAATAATCTTTGATACCCACGTCGCCTTGTAAAAAAATCTTCCGTGCGCGGTGTCTTAAATCTTCTAGTCCTTGTGGTTTGTAGTTTAATTATTATCGGAATAGTTGTGCGTATATTGCAGCACGCTCTTCAGCGGACGTAGATTAAAATGTCTGCTAGCTTTTGATAGGTAAACTCCTTAACAATTTTTTTGTGCTAAAATAGGTCGTAGTGGGCCATACTATCTAATAAAACTAATTTATCACCAGCGCGATAAACTACGACGAGAAAGATCCTTTCCTGTGTCACGCGTGTGGATTCTGCAAGTACGCCAAGTTCGACTACACACTGATGGCGCGACCTTGCTGTGCTGTCGACACCATCGAGAACGATGAGGAGCGCAAGAAGATGGTGCAGACCATCGGCGCACTACTCGACAAGGCAGACCGGGTCTACAGGCAGCTGGTCTCTAACAAACCCGTACTGGAGGTGAGTTTACTCGCTTGCGACATTGTGATTGGGGATGTATGGTATACTAGGCTCTAGGATATGTACAAAATAAATTAATTTAGCGAACTTGAATTATATTGAACGAAATTTTCTCTTTTATATATAGCTTTTCCTAATAATGATATCCATTTGGTTTGATTAAATTAAATAAAGCAGTCACTTTGTTACTTTTTAACTGACCTTTCCCCATGATAGCCCAACTTTGAGTTCAAATTACCAATACCAATTTAAAAAGTTTCAAAATAGTCCCCATTTGTTTGTATTATAATTTATAAATAATTAATTTTCTCATAGTCATTAAAGGTTTAAGCTAAATACATAGCTAAATAATGAATATGCCCTCATTGGCCGCAGTCCCTCCTGCACAAGATAAGCGAGCACCGCGTTGAAGGACGCAGCGGTGACGAGAACAGCAACGCAAGCAGTACAGCGTTCAGCGGCGCGCAGATCAACCGCGTGATACAGACACTCGCGCACAAGTACTGTGTTGATAGCAAGGGACACTTCGAGGATCTGTCCAAGATCATACAGAAGGTGCTCGCTTGCAGGTGAGTTTCAACGGGTTTTACTATATTTTGAATGTTTCATTTAGTGTTTGAGTTTAGTAAAATTATGCACTGAATTTGATGTTGTTTATTTGTCGAATGGCCATTTTGTATAATGTATTTTTTTTGTTATAGAAAGGAGCTCGTGTCCTATGATAGATTGCAAAGCGAGCAGCTCAAAGGTGACACATTGCCAGTTTACGCAGGATTACTGCAAAACTATGATGGTGATGTTACTAAAGGTGAGTTCATGTTTTATTGTACTATAAATTGAGGGATTGACATATAAAACAAATAGACAAGAGTTAAATGGTCATTCGTGATGCGTAAAGGACGACTAAGGACGATAATTTTTCAGGACATTTTTGCACAGATTGATAATAACGGAGACATAAATTGAAAAAAAAGCAATGAAATATGAACCACTGTTGTATTAACTTGTCAACAAATCTTCACAATTATAATACATTTGAATGTCATGTAACAATACTATTGTAGAGTGCGGCGGCGGTTGCTACGGGTGTTCGCTGTCGTGCGCGGAGCATTGTCTCACGTTACTGCGCGCGCTCGCATCGCAACCCGACCAGCGAGCCAGGCTCTGTCGCTTCGGACTCGTACACGAACTAGTGCATCACAACCTGCACCGCGGCACGCCACAGGTATGTACATACTGCACGCACGGATACGTCAGATACGTACGCATCCGTATACGTACGCACACATACGCACATTGACCGTACGAGTACATACTGATCTTCATTGTGTATCTTTCACCTGACATTCAGTAATGTTTTTCAGTTATAATAAAAATAACCAATCCACGTCACCAACATTTACAAACATGCACTTTTACTAAAAGCAAGAAAGTTAATATTCTTCGAATTCTTGTCACATTTAACTGAAACTATATAATCTATGGTATACAAATCTCAAAACACATAATTTTATTGCTATTTAGGACTCATCATTGGCAAAATCATCGATTTTCGATGAGGTCATAATCTAAAATTAGAATAGAAATAGAACTACATAATCGGCTGTCTGCCGTTATCCTGACCTTTTGCCAGGGTCCGGCTACTTACTTAGATGCTTCGCTAGATTTTGAGCATCCTCCGCAGTCAGACCATTTGACTCTCATATCTTCCTCAACCAAATTTTTTTGGGCCATCCACTACATAATTTAATAAATTAAAATTAAAACACCATTATTCAGTCATGTATTAGCGCAATGTAATTTCTTATTTCATCAGTGTCAAGAAGAAGTGCGATCGCTCATCTGCTTAGTGACGCGCGATAATCTGCCCGCAACTGAACATCTTTGTAATCTACTGTCACAAAGGATTACGCTCTCGCTCATGGGGCATGCGGCCTCGCAAGACCATAACAATTCCGTAAGTCTATTTCTATTAAATAAATTTATTTTTTTATTTGCTTGAATGATACTATATTTTGTAGTTGTACAGATGTCTATTTTCAGTTAATTTAGCATCGTCCTTAAACACGAGACATATGTAATGTATTTTTGTTTGTTTTAGGTGCGTCCCTTAGTAGTATTGTTGGGCTCGCTGGTGAAAGTACAGGACTCTGTCGAATGTTGGGAAGCGAGACTACGCTGTATCGTGAAGCTTTGGGTGTGGTATGTAAAAAATGAATACACTTTTTTTTTCACTTCATAAAACTATATAAATGTGTGAGGAACTAGTTGGTTGAGGACTGCCTTGAAGTAAAGAAATGGCATCCAATGCAGATGAAAAAATACAGTAACAATAAAAACTTTGTATGGTTGTAGGTGTTGCCCGCAACTGACTGAAGTGGCAGGAATAGCGCCAGCCGCTAACGCCTTACTGAGACCGGAGGCGCTAGCTGGTATACCAGGCATTAACACTTCTTCACCGAACTGTAAGTAGACTGTATTACAGGTTTCAAATGTTGCTTTCACATGTCGGTTAATAACACGGATTATAATATTTAGACTTCTTTGTGTACTCCCTTTGCGTGATTAAGCGCAGTGCGCCAACGCGCACTATAAAATCTATGCGCAACACAGACATTAGTCTACGTAGTAAAAATTGGCAAACTTAGTTTTTATACATTTCTAATATTGCGTACGTTTATACCACATAATGCATAACACATTTACAAGGAATAAGTTGCCAACGTATCATTTAGTAGTATTAAAATGAAGGTTCGCACCAAACAAGAGTTAAGAGTGGTAGAACCACACTGTAGACACTTGTTTACAGCATGTATGGGCCGGCTTGTCCGGGTCTGTCTCACAGAAAACCGGCGTAAAGTAGCAACTTGCTGCTGCGTTTCGTACGATGAGTGAGATATCCGGAGGCCCAAACCCCCTCCCCTTCCCAATCCCTTAATTATCCCTTTCCTTGAAGGTCGGCAACGCAACCATGATTCTTTTGGTATTGTGGGTGTAGGCGGTGTGTCATAGGCGGTGGCGATCACTTACCATCAGGTGACCCACTTGCTCGTTTGCCGGCCTATGCCATAAAAAAAACAACAAAACAAGTTATAGGTAAGGTAAAAGCATGGCGTGTTTTCACGATTCTATTGTTATTTTCAGCACATCAGTTCGCGTTGCAACAAGTGGCACTTCCCTGCTTGCGCTACATGCAGGAGCTGATGGTGCCGGCTACTCCAGCCCCGGCTGCGTCGACCACCGACACCGACACCGACCAGGCTAAGGACACCAAGGTACAGTTATCGTTCATCTATATATACTAATCTTTGTGTGATTCCTGCAGATTTATGTCGACTATTATTAAAAATGGCAACTTTTGTTTAACTTTACTAGACACAAATTAAACATTTATCGGTAAGGTTGCAAAATATATTGATACTTTTTCAAAGAGTCCGTTTCCTTAGCTGAAATGAGATTCCTTAGCTGATTTTCACACGATGAGACCACCTTTTTGAAGTTATTTTATTCTGGCACAGCAAAGCGAGTACACTGGATCTGGTGTTAAGTACAATGCAGTCCAAATATAATGTTGACCGCCAAGAGACATTGCATCTCTCGAGTGTCTACAGAATTATGTCCGCCTGAAGTTACTGGATATAAACTTGCTGTCCTCGAAACGCGATTTGCCTAAACGAGCCACTATGGTGGATTTTTCACTATATTATGTAATGGTCGCTATCTAGTTGGGTACAAAAATGATTAGGTATCGTCCCACCACCGCCTTCGGGTTCTTTGTATCTCGAGCATACATTTTTCTAATGACAATATAGGACACCAGCATTATTGGAATGTTATCGAAATTTTATCCCTATCTTTTTCTAAATATTTTTCTTATAACAGGAAACCACTGCAACATCGACAACAACGCCAACAACTAGCGCGTTCACATCATCTACCGGCAAGGTTGTTGTGGACTTAGCAGCGTGGCTTGCAGGCAAAGTGCCGCACTCCGAGTGGTGCCGATTGGTGCCGACACGAGCCGAAGTGCCGCCCGCAGACACACCCGCAATACCGCTGCATGATCTGCATCTCGCGCACAAGTACCTCGCCAAGTGGAGGGAGAGGGTAAGTTAGAGTGGTTTGCAGGCAAAGTGCTTCACTCCGAATGGTGCCGATTGGTGCCGACACGAGTAGAAGTATCGAGTACGGGATAGTACTTCACTAACGGCCGTTCCTTATATTCTATCTATCGACAGATTTGCTTGCTTATCAATAGTGTTTTGACAGATCTTCTATACAAAATGTGTTAAATTTTTACTACCAGTAAGTAAATCTATCGATAGACAGAATATAGGGAACGGCCATAAAACAGATTATGGGCCCAAAAATGCTGTCTATGGCACACAAAGATATGTGTAGCCAACCTAGATTATGTCACAACAGTCTTCCATTGTTTTAATGTTTCATTCAACTTATGTTATTAGCTCCACATTTTAATAAAAACAATTAGTGCCTTAGCTTTGGAAGTGACAAAAAATATTACGTATACACATAAAATAACCTTAAAGCGACCTTCCTGATCGCTATCAGTACGAATTTATACAATACAATTAAAATTCACACATATAACGAATGGTTTTTTTTTTTTATAATTAATTTATTTATTTATGGAAAACTTACAGTTATAACTTAATAGAAGTAACAATAGTATATAACACAGATAACCAATAACAAGTTTTCGCTTATAGTAACAAATGTGAGAAACATAATTGTAGTTATATCAAGCTCACATATCTAGATGTCTAACCTTTGTTCATGACGATATATTGAGATTTTAAAGTTTCTGTTTAAAGAATTTTTGTTAAAAATAATGTTATTTGTTAGATTCTACTGTCTCACGGCATGCGCGCGCTGTCGCTGGAGGACGGCGGCTGGCTGCGGCCCGTCATGTTCGACCCGAGCTCGCGCCTGGCGCGCGACACCGCGTGTCAGATGGTCAAGTCACTGTGCGACTCCTACGAGAGGACTAAAGCGGTCAGTCACTACATCAGCACACTTTATATTATACTTTTTATTTGTTTCATTGCGGCTTCGTATTATTTATGCATATCGCTAATGACAAGTATATAATGTATTTTCAAGTATTCTCAAGAACGATGAAACACCAGTGTGGCCGATTTCAATGTCTTGTTGAAGTTTTAGTGTCATTTCCTTCCAGTACGATGCTTCATAGACGATTTTCTCCAAGCGGATCGTCCACTTAGCCCAAAATCACCTCAATTCACCAATTTCAATCATTCAAACACTGTTCATCACAATCAATGTTTGGTGCACTTTACGCCACTTTAATACAACAAACACAACTTTAAACTAGTTTATGAATTAATTAAAATAAGAGATCGACCGCACTGTCAGAATTCCCGCCAAAACTCAATACAATATACTTGATTAACCAATACTCTTTTTTGTTATATTAAAGTACAAACAAAGGACTGCCTCGGTGGCGCAGTTGTAATGCGTGCGCGTTACGATTGAGGCCAACGCTGAGGTCTCGGGTTCGATCCCCGGGTCGGGTAAAGTGGTATTGGGTTTTTCTATTACGAAATGCTCAGTATCAGCCCGGAGTCTGGAATTTGTGCCCGGTATGGCGATAGGCGCGCCCCCTATCACATTAGGAACGGAGATACGCTCGGCGAAATGTGGGTGTACTGGTTACACCTCTGCCTACCCCTTCGGGGATTACAGGCGTGAGTGCGTATGTATGTAAAGTACAAACATTCTCTAAAAATATATACAATAATAAAACCAGTTATTAGGGCTCTGGTTAGCCTAAAGGACAAGTACAAAAAAAACAACATTCTGTATACGGAATCAAAATGTTTACGCTGGTCGTATACTGAAACACAGCTACACTAAGTTTTTGTAATATATGACAGTGTATGGAGTCGCGTATGCAGCGACACAGACGTTAGCGAAAAGTTGTGGCACACAATCACCTTTGGCATTTGTGTTGCGTCGCTTGCAAAAGCTCGCTTATGCTAATAATGAGTTTTACATAGTAGATACAGTGTGAGTGTGCATAAATAAGGCAGCTTTACTGCTAGCGGGTGTTTTTTTGTTCTTGTTTCCGTAAAGAATACATTAGGTATTGTGTAAACCGGCTGTTAAAGGTTGTTATTATAAAGTATTGAATGACTTTATAACAAGGCTAGGTAAAATATTTGATTACGTAGTATTGAAAAATACGTTGTGAAGGGGAGGTCTATCTCCGCATTCATAAACATTACTATGAGGTATCATTCATCATTATAATACGCGCGAACGGATATTGCCAATTTTTTGAATACATAATCGATTTTAGGGCCGAATAAAAACAAAAAATATTATTTATAGGTGCTGATTTTACTTACGAGTTTCTTGCCCGAAGTGGGTGCTGCAGGAGAGGCGAGCGAACAATTCTTACAACTATATCAAAGTAAGTAGATATTTCAACACAAACTTTACCTTGCAATAACATAACGATAAATTCATCATGAAAATAATAAAAAATATGAACAGTAAAAGCCTCAGAAAAAATCTCTTTCTCAGTTGAAGGTAGACTAAAATATATTTTAATACGTTTTCCACAGCTCTCGCTTCAGATGCTCCATGGAAACAATTCCTTGCCCTTCGTGGCGTTCTTCAACTGATCGCCGATCTCATGACCAAGGAGATTGAACAACTCCATCGTCTCGAGGAAACCACGCTCACTTCTGATCTTGCACAAGGTAATAATACACTTTCACTGTATTATAATTTAAAATACCCATCATATTATGTAAGGATAGTTGGGTGATCAATTCAACTCAGTTGAATGACTTAATAGTAGGTAAAAGACAAAATTCAATAGAGTACAGAGATTGCGTCCCTCAACAGTCGCCAAAATTATTCCCGAAATTACTGCATAATAGCATCTGTCTGCATTGGCAGACCCCGAAACGAGTCTCGCTATGGAGTCACTGTGGCGGGGTTTTCACCATGTGAACGGTAGTCTTTATCCAACCGCTATATATTATTATAATTACTCTTATTTCAATATGGACATCAGCCGTGGTCAGTCCTAAAATACAATATTTTTGCCCCCAGGCTACGCCCTCAAACGCCTCACAGAGCTGCTCGCGATGTTCCTGGAAGAGAGTGGAGCTCGTCGTACATACAAGGGTCGGCTGGTAGGCGCCGTGCTCGGCGGATACTTGTCGCTGCGTCGTCTGGTTGTACAACGCACGCGCCTTACTGACGACACGCAGGAGAAACTGCTCGAACTGTTAGAGGAGATGACTACCGGTAAATATATAATAAATACTCTTTTCTTTCCTATCTCTAATATTATTAAAGCTTATATTATTTAGATGGAGGAAGTGCGCATGAAATATATGAGAATATAACAGAAAGCTTGTTTCCGAAGTCGCATAAGACAATTTAAAAAAATTGTATGAAGAGGCCTATAATCTCGCTTATGTCTTACGAAAAAATATTTTCATCAAACTTTAAACAAAGTCAGTGGTTGGAGTCAAAATCAAAACTTTTATTTTGCAAGTAGGTCACAGTAGGCTTATTTACATGCCAATTATAAAATAATTATTTGAGAACGGCTCTAATAGTGCTTCGGAAATGCCTACTGATCTGAGCTTAAGTAACTCAATTAGAGTGAAGTAACTCATTGTTGAAATAACAGCTCATAAACATGTCCTCACTGGTGAACTATTAATTTCCTTCGTTTCGTATTTTCCTTTCGTTTTCCTCTGGCGCATGCCTTTCAAATAACCATGCGATTACGGCATATAGCTTTACATAGTGATACGCGGACGTGGGTGGAGGCATGTGAAACTTGGTGAATGGTTTATGGATTATCCACAAAGGCCACACACTAGCCAAAACCAAATGGAGATTTATGTATATCGAGAACCCTAAAAATAAATACGATCTATCTGTTTAGTTAGATTTTTCAATTCGCAGGAACGGAAACAGAGACAGCCGAATTCATGGCGGTCTGCATCGAGACCGTGCAGAAATACCCGCTGCACGACTACCGCACGCCGGTGTTTATATTCGAGCGACTCTGCTCCATCATATACCCGGAGGAGAACGACGTGGGAGAGTTCTTCCTCACGCTGGAGAAAGATCCGCAGCAGGAAGACTTCCTACAGGTCAGTTTCATTAAAATTGTATGCTCTGCGGCTAATATGAATGCGCCGTTGCATGCCCTTATGATGCTGGAACTACGATTATAAATAACAAGGGACCAGGTTTTGCAAACAAACGTCTCCGTGTCTTGAAGATAGATAATAAGTTCTGATTTTCGACAATTAAATGCAGCAGTGATGACCTGCCGATACTCTTAACTATCTGTCTATCAGAATTTATAATTAACAAATGCCCTATCGAATGTTTTTAAATAACTCATTTTTCCGACAGGGTCGCATGTTAGGCAACCCGTACTCATCCCTAGAGCCTGGCATGGGTCCACTCATGAGAGACGTGAAGAACAAGATCTGCACCGACTGCGAGTTAGTCGCACTACTCGAAGATGACAATGGGATGGAGCTGCTCGTCTGCAACAAGATCATGTCGCTCGACCTGCCCGTCAAGGACGTTTACAAGAAGGTAAGGCGACATTTAATACGCTCAACATATCTTGAATGCTGTGTATACATGTAATGGGCATATATATCGGCCATAAGACCTTATGTATTATCTAGTATTAAAATTGTAGAATATGTATGCTGTTGGTATAAATAAAAAAAAAAACTTGGCTGGCTTGAAATTAGTCACGAGTGACACCGTGGCCATTGTTTTTTGAGACTAAAGGGAGATGAGGGGCATCGTCGGTGGGTCAAGCGATTAAGTTCAGCCCGATCAAGTTATTTTGTGCACTTCATAATCTTTTCTGCTTTGGATACTTGTCATTTGTCAGGAGTAAAAATCCATGGAAGGTTTTTGGTTCAATATTTGATCATAAATAATAATCTGATCGCTTTATGAATATATGATCAGAGTAGTATTCAATTTTATTATTGAGTAATTTAAATACTTTCACAAAGTAAGTAAGGCCTCGATAATCAATGGCTGCTCTGTAGTTAGTCACGAGCGGCGTAAAAGTTATTATTTATTGACTAGTGGGTGACAGAAGGTGTAGATGTCGGGAGAAGTAACAATATACAGAGTGGTCATAACGTTTGACGACAATACTATTAAAGTTTATATTTTCGTAGGTGTGGTGTACATCAGGCGAGGGTGTCGACGCAATGCGCGTGGTGTACCGAATGCGAGGCTTGCTCGGTGACGCTACGGAGGAATTCGTTGAGACGCTCAGCCAGACCAATGCGGAGGCTGTCGACGATGAACAAGTTTATCGCATGGCTAATGTTCTTGCTGATTGTGGTGAGTTCATGTTGTTATGAAAATGTTTGTTTTATTTGCCTCCTGTGGTATCTTACCGGCTGACGTTGTGAGAGAAGTGGTATGAAGACGAGAAAAGCGACGTAATTATGGCATGTCAATGCCGCACTCACCCGCATTATCCAGCTTATATCACAGGTGTGATTATAATGCGTTTTATTCTTGATCCATTTAGCTATATTTGTTCGGAGTTGTTGATGATTGGTTGATTGTTGATCCAGGCGGTCTGGAAGCGATGCTGCAGCGCCTGGCAGCGATCGGTCGCGTGGGAGCAGCGCGTGCACTGTGCTCGACGCTGCTGCGGCTGCTGGCGCTGTGCGCTCGCGTGCGTCGGTGCGTGCGCGTGCTGACGCGCGCCGACACGCGCGCGCTGCCCGTGCTGCTGCACGCGCTCACACTCGCCGCCGTCGACGAGAGAGAAATGCCGCGAGCACATCTTGTTTACCAACTACTAGAGGTTACTATTTCATACGATCTCAGACGATGTTTTAAAAATTAAATAAATAATTTCGTTTTAATATTCATTTTATGCGGACTATACACGCTTCCAAAATTAATACTTTTAAAATGGAACAAATTTAAAGTTTGACGATACAATATTTAAAATTACAGTATTACCATACACATATTGCGATTTCTCTAAACGTGTGTAGGCATACATATACGAACGAATATATCGGCTCGCGAACTAAACAATAATAGAAATAAAATAGTTGGGTCGTATAATTTGAGAATTTACTCTCACTATCACTATTTGGCATATTGAATTAAACATCGTATCAATTTTCACTGTTCAATATTGTTACAGATCATGGAACGCATTCTATCAGTCGCTGCTAGCGAGAGTCTCGAGTCTTTCTTACAATTCTCGTTAACCTTCGGCGGACCTGAATACGTTCAGGCTTTGCTTAACTGCACGGAATGTCCTGGTAAGTACTTTCTATTTGAAAATTCTTATTAAGCGTATATCTGCACAAATAATTACATATTCTCATTGATAAATATAGTTCTTTTTTGCCAAATATATTGCTCTTTTATCGTTAAAATTATCGACAGCAAATCAATAACAAAAACAATAATTTAACACAGGAATTCGCAACAACTCCGTCGCACTAGGCCATCTGACTCGCGTACTAGCCGCGCTAGTCTACGGCAACGATCTCAAGATGGCGATGTTAGTGGATCATTTCAAACCGGTGCTGGACTTCGATCGACTAGATTCCGAACAATGGACCGAAGAAGAGTTCCGTATGGAGCTGTTCTGCGTGTTGTGCGCTAATATAGAGAAGAACTCGATCGGTGGAACGTTGAAGGACTATCTGATATCACTTGGAGTTGTTCGCGATGCTCTCGAGTATATTGTGGTGAGTATTTTGTTTAATAAATATTTTAAAGGTCTTTTACCTGGCGAGTTCGTATCGAAACTGATGCTTTGTTACATACGCACTCACGCCTGTAATCCCCGAAGGGGTAGGCAGAGGTGTAACTAGTACACCCACATTTCGCCGAGCGTATCTCCGTCCCACGATGTGATAGGGGGCGAGCCTATCGCCATACCGGGCACAAATTCCAGACTCCGGGCTGATACTGAGAATCTCGTAATAGAAAACCCAATACCACTTTACCCGACCCGGGGATCGAACCCGAGACCTCAGTATTAGCCTCAATTGTAACGCGTACGCATTACAACTGCTCCACAGAGGCAGGCTTTGTTAATTATATTTTTTTGACATTCATGGTCCATGAATTATGTTTTTATTATATTATTGTGTTATTTTAACATATTAACTGAAATTGGGTCGATTTTTTCTTTCATAGAAACACGCGCCATGTGTGAAACCAACATTGGTGTGTACGGATTCTGACGAGTTGAAAGAATTCATCAGTCGTCCAGCACTTAAATACATATTGCGTTTCCTCACCGGACTGGCCGCCGATCACGAACCCACTCAGGTAAATATCGATATTGGTGTTAGTGATCACTGTAGTATTTTTTCAAGGTGAGCGTATGATGCAAACACATCTCAATATAATCAAAATCATACAGGAAGCTGCCGGGTAGTAAGAAGAACTTTACCTTATGCCCAATTGACAATGAAAATATGACTGAAAATTTTATCGATAAATTTTCTTGTACACTTTAGAAGATTAGATTCGTGCGACATATCTGATCAACCGTGGTCTTATCGATAGTTGGTTTCACCAACTTTGTGTATCTTGATAGTCCGTTTCAAGACTAATCGATGTTTACATATTATATGCCATGATACTATCCTAACTTGCTATGTAATGATATTATTTATCGTTCAGATGCTGGTATGCGAGAAGGTAATCCCTATAGTGCATCGACTGGAGCAAGTATCGTCTGGTGAGCACGTTGGTTCGCTCGCAGAGAACCTGCTCGAGGCGCTGCGCTCGCAGCCGCAGTGCGCCGCCAAGATACAACAAGTGCGCGACTTCACCAGACAGGTGCGTGCTCTCGATGTTATACTTTTTCGAGGTTTAATTATAAATGCACCGAGGTTGTAAACAATATCGACTACCTTATAACCCTTGACAAAGAAAGTGGGTGTTAAAAGTTAGCTCCCTTTGCCTGTCCGCTTATCAGTCTGTGGCATCGTAGCGTAAAAATGAATTATCCTATTTAGATGGATTGTTTTATTTGACTGCTAATTTAAAATAATAATAAAAAAGTTTTAATTAACTGAAAACGTACATGATTCTTTCACCTCGATTCTCAATTTTCACAATACTTGAATTTTTCGGAAATTATTTACTCAACAATGGATTCACTAGACAAGTTGATATCGAGGAGGCTGCCGTAAATAATACATATTAGCTAATTTCTTTCAGCGAAGCATTTAATATGAATAACATGTCATGTCAATATGGTCACGAAATAGCTGAGATATAAAACAATTGAATGGTCGATATTGTTGCATACAGGAGAAGAAGCGTCTAGCGATGGCGGTGCGCGAGCGGCAGCTGGGTGCGCTGGGCATGCGCAGTAACGAGCGCGGCCAGGTGACGGCGCAGTGCTCGCTTACACAACAGCTCGCAGACTTGGCAGAGGAGGCAGGCGCCGTCTGCTGTATATGTCGCGAGGGGTACAAGTACCAACCTACTAAGGTACTCACCGATACGTATTTTTTACTCTTACTGTTTCGTACTTTCATTTTTGTTTCAAACTTATGACTGCATTAGAAAGTGATTGTTTTGAAATTCGTCTCTTAATTTCGTGTAATTGATGTATTTGAAAACCATAGACAGTGTTGCATAACCAAAAACAGTAATTCTATAGAATTTAAATAAAAAAATCGAGAGAATGCGGTAGATTGTGGTTGTGTTCGAAAAAGCTTGTAAAAAGAAGACAAACCACAGACTTATAAATATTTTACTTAATGCTAACAACGTTTTATATTTTCATAATTAGTTCCTTAGGGCTTCTTTCATGGATTTTCATGAAAACCATCACTGCCTATAGATGAGTCAAAAATGATTGTTGAGAATATCTCTGGCATTAATTCCGCCTTATAATCATTTGGTATATATATAAAATTTTAAATATATTGAATGTCAGATTAGGGTACAAAAGTATAACTTCCACAGGTTCTGGGTATTTATACGTACACGAAGCGGTGTCCAGTAGAGGAGTACGAGGTGCGCGGACGCAAGACTCTCGGCTACACCACCGTGTCGCACTACAACATCGTGCACGTCGAGTGTCACATGGCCGCCGTCAGGCTCGCGCGCGCCAGGTACTATACTATACCATCACAACAATAACTACCTGTATCAGGAGTACGAGGTGCGCGGACACAAGACTCTCGGCTACACCACCGTGTCGCACTACAACATCGTGCACGTCGAGTGTCACATGGCCGCCGTCAGGCTCGCGCGCGCCAGGTACTATACTATACCATCACAACAATAACTACCTGTATCAGGAGTACGAGGTGCGCGGACACAAGACTCTCGGCTACACCACCGTGTCGCACTACAACATCGTGCACGTCGAGTGTCACATGGCCGCCGTCAGGCTCGCGCGCGCCAGGTACTATACTATACCATCACAACAATAACTACCTGTATCAGGAGTACGAGGTGCGCGGACACAAGACTCTCGGCTACACCACCGTGTCGCACTACAACATCGTGCACGTCGAGTGTCACATGGCCGCCGTCAGGCTCGCGCGCGCCAGGTACTATACTATACCATCACAACAATAACTACCTGTATCAGGAGTACGAGGTGCGCGGACACAAGACTCTCGGCTACACCACCGTGTCGCACTACAACATCGTGCACGTCGAGTGTCACATGGCCGCCGTCAGGCTCGCGCGCGCCAGGTACTATACTATACCATCACAACAATAACTACCTGTATCAGGAGTACGAGGTGCGCGGACACAAGACTCTCGGCTACACCACCGTGTCGCACTACAACATCGTGCACGTCGAGTGTCACATGGCCGCCGTCAGGCTCGCGCGCGCCAGGTACTATACTATACCATCACAACAATAACTACCTGTATCAGGAGTACGAGGTGCGCGGACACAAGACTCTCGGCTACACCACCGTGTCGCACTACAACATCGTGCACGTCGAGTGTCACATGGCCGCCGTCAGGCTCGCGCGCGCCAGGTACTATACTATACCATCACAACAATAACTACCTGTATCAGGAGTACGAGGTGCGCGGACACAAGACTCTCGGCTACACCACCGTGTCGCACTACAACATCGTGCACGTCGAGTGTCACATGGCCGCCGTCAGGCTCGCGCGCGCCAGGTACTATACTATACCATCACAACAATAACTACCTGTATCAGGAGTACGAGGTGCGCGGACACAAGACTCTCGGCTACACCACCGTGTCGCACTACAACATCGTGCACGTCGAGTGTCACATGGCCGCCGTCAGGCTCGCGCGCGCCAGGTACTATACTATACCATCACAACAATAACTACCTGTATCAGGAGTACGAGGTGCGCGGACACAAGACTCTCGGCTACACCACCGTGTCGCACTACAACATCGTGCACGTCGAGTGTCACATGGCCGCCGTCAGGCTCGCGCGCGCCAGGTACTATACTATACCATCACAACAATAACTACCTGTATCAGGAGTACGAGGTGCGCGGACACAAGACTCTCGGCTACACCACCGTGTCGCACTACAACATCGTGCACGTCGAGTGTCACATGGCCGCCGTCAGGCTCGCGCGCGCCAGGTACTATACTATACCATCACAACAATAACTACCTGTATCAGGAGTACGAGGTGCGCGGACACAAGACTCGGCTACACCACCGTGTCGCACTACAACATCGTGCACGTCGAGTGTCACATGGCCGCCGTCAGGCTCGCGCGCGCCAGGTACTATACTATACCATCACAACAATAACTACCTGTATCAGGAGTACGAGGTGCGCGGACACAAGACTCTCGGCTACACCACCGTGTCGCACTACAACATCGTGCACGTCGAGTGTCACATGGCCGCCGTCAGGCTCGCGCGCGCCAGGTACTATACTATACCATCACAACAATAACTACCTGTATCAGGAGTACGAGGTGCGCGGACACAAGACTCTCGGCTACACCACCGTGTCGCACTACAACATCGTGCACGTCGAGTGTCACATGGCCGCCGTCAGGCTCGCGCGCGCCAGGTACTATACTATACCATCACAACAATAACTACCTGTATCAGGAGTACGAGGTGCGCGGACGCAAGACTCTCGGCTACACCACCGTGTCGCACTACAACATCGTGCACGTCGAGTGTCACCTGTATCAGATAACAGAATGGAATCACACTTAGAAACCATACATACTAAGTAAAAGGGTGATGCCACACGGTACGTTGGCGCGCCGCATCGTAGTACAATTACTGGACATTATGAGACTTTAATATCCTATGTCTCGCGGTGATGAGCATATTCCAGTGCCATGCAGCACATTGTGATGCAGATATCTGGAACTATGTGAGGGTTTTACGGTCCCACAACACCAAGTGCCGAAACCGATATTTGTGGATCGCACAAACAATCGCTCGTTGCGGGAATCGAACACACGATCTCTTATTTCCCAACCGGCTACTCGTCTGCTGCGCCATACAATGAAAAGTAACATAGGTAAATAGAAAATGCTCTACAAGTGAGCAGCGCGTTGTCGCTGTCTTACGTTCGGCTTCGTATCGTACGTTGATTCATGAACATTTTTTTACTATACAACACTACGCCACAACCCGCCGATTAAAATACCACAGATTTCCACTAATCAGGACGTCGTGAAGCGCTACAGAAAAAAGATTGCAGCATTGTGCCATTGCCCATTAACCGTATATTCTTTCCTTATTTCGTTTATTCTCAAATAAACATAATTTTTAAGTATATTTTAAGTTCAGTATAAGACTTAATAACATTTTTCGTATCACAGGGACGAGTGGGAGAGCGCCGCATTACAGAATGCGTCGACGCGTTGTAACGGTTTGCTTCCTCTATGGGGGCCGCATGTTCCAGAATCTGCATACGCCAGTTGTCTCGCCAGGCACACTACGTATTTACAGGTTAGTCACGTTCGTTCGTGAATTTTATGTATCATAATTCCATTAACCTAGCTCGCTCATTTCTATATATCTATAAGTACCGTAACTTATTAAAAAGCAACGATAGACTTGGGAGGAGTGGTAAGGAATACCGATACAGAAGTCACAATGTCGAAACCAAACCCGCGCCTCCGAGTTCGAAGTTACATGTGTACTCATTGTTAATTATCGCTTGCTTCAAGGGTAATTATGAATGAAAACGTGACCAACCTACATCCTTCAGAACACTCGATATTAATTCAGACCAGCGCGGTGTCATGATGCCTAAACTATCTCTTTAGTAGAGGAGACCCGAGACCAGCAGTAGGACAATATATAATTTAGGTCTTATATATCACCTTGTTAAACAGACACCCAAACAAATTGCCTAATAATAAAAATTAAATAAACATCAACTAAACAGTTAAACTATAATTTTACAGTAACTTATTGAATAAACCGTTCAAGCAAATTATACAGAAATTACAAACGGAAAGAATATTCAAACAGTGGGTAATTAAAATTAAAACGTCTCGTACTAAACACTAGACTGCAACTCCACCTACACGCAGTATAAATACAAACACACGGCAGACCGTGACTCATACAAAACGTTGCAAATGTATTACAAAAATATTCCCCAACGTAAACGCACGAGGAGATGTGCATTAACGTTCCAGGTTCCACGTCAAACATTGGCAACTATCCAGTAATATAATGTAGTGTAATGGTGGCACTTGAATTAGTGTTTGGTCAATGTAAAATCAACTTTGAGCGTATATCACAGAGTCGATTTTCATTGGCCCGACATGGCAAAGTACGGTGATGATGTATAGGAATGCACCGGGCACCGCGACATCGGGCATACGTGCACGCTGCACGACCTGAAGCTGCTGCTGGTGAGGTTCGCACGCGGACGAACCTTCCACGACGACACCGGAGGCGGCGGACCGCTCTCCAACATGCAGCTCGTCCCGGCGTTAGTGCATATGGCGCTCTATGTCATCAATACGTGAGTTGCTTTTACGTATAACTTGCTATTTTTATATAGATAGAGATATAGATTCATTATATTATTTTATATTTTTATTGACTGCTTCGGTGGCACAGTTGTAATGCGTACGCGTTACGATTGAGGCCAACGCTGAGGTCTCGGGTTCGATCCCGGGTCGGGTAAAAGTGATATTGGGTTTTTCTATTACGATATGCTCAGTATCAGCCCGGAGTCTGGAATTTGTGTCCGGTATGACGATAGGCTCGCCCCCTATCATATCATGGGACGGAAATAAACTCGGCAAAATGTGGGTGTACTGGTTACACCTCTGCCTACCCCTTCGGGTATTACAGACGTGAGTGCATATGTACATGAATATGTATATATTTTTTTATGATTTTTTATATGCTGTTATAAATCATTACAATAGAATAACTGTCCCTAATAGAATTGATTGATAAGTGTGTAAAATAGATGACGGTAAAATCAATAAATTCCTTGGAAACCCATCTTCATATAATGGTCCCAGTAGGTTGTGACTAGCCGCAGCCGTAGAAGCTATGACTTACATGAAAATTTTATTTTAGTTATGGATTCATATTATATCTATATTGCCAAATTAGACCAGCTTGGCAGACTGGCTCCATCCAAGCGATTGGCCGGCTCTCATGACGTTAAAAAATTAACTGACGTGTAAAAGAATATATGAAGAAGAGTATTATAAACATTTCTGTTGTATTGTTCAGGAGTCGCGTGGCGGGTCGTGAGGTGACAGCGCTAGAGGCTTCACTCGCGTGGGCGCCGCCTAAAGTACTGGAGTCAGCGCACGAAGCCGAGGGGCCTCTATACTTCATCACACTCATGCTCGTGCTGTATCCACACGCCAAGTAAGTACCATAAGACCGATTTACTTATGTGACATAAGTTTTGGCCCCAACACATAACTTTCCTGTACAAACTTTAAAATTATGTCCCAAGTTATAAAACTATCTTATTCTATTATAGAATTGGGGTTGTGCTGTAGAGAATGTATTTTATAATTATGAAAAAACAATTCGCGAGTTAAGTTGTAATTTGCGTTGTTAATTAACAACGAATTCATTAAATTACTACAAGAGTGCATCCATAGAAATTGGCAACATAATCCATGACTTCAATCCTTTCCGCTAGATGGCGCGCACTAAAAGTGGATCAGCTAAAACGACTCCTCCTCATGGGTCACGTGCGCGCGGCTCACCCGGGCGGACCTGCTGTACGCACACTCGCTCCAGAGCATCGCACCGTCAAACAATGGGCCGACTACAAACCGTACGCGCTGTTTGTGGCCATCATAGACCAATTGTACAACGTTATGTTCAAGGTAAGGTCACTTGACACAAATACAACTCTCCGCTAGATAGCGCGCAGTTTTTTAGCCGAGCTCACTATTTAACTGGTATATACTATTTTACCCAATATTAACATCAGTCTACATAAGAAATTGGAATTTTTGGTTACTATGTAGATCGACGTATAAGTTATATATACTCTGTTATCTGTGATCTGTGGTTTTGAGCTTTTGCCTGTTCATGAGACGATTATTTTGGATAGGAATGCTGAGAAAATATTGATATATCGTATTTTATAGCAATATATTTTATATCAATATTTTTATGCAGTACCTATGTAAATCATATAAAAACTCTTATAGGATACCAAACAGGTCATTCAAATGCCAAGCCGATATATCTAAATCAAGATCGATACTTTAATAAAACTTCGATAACATGTATGTTTATAGTTTGTTGCACTTCATACATCTGACTTTGTGTCTAATAGTCTCACCGATCCTGGGTGGTGTCACCTGTGGTACATACCACTGCGGTCTGCAATCTTGCGAGCCTGCAATCTGTAAAGTCGCTAGAAAATTCAATTATAGAAAATTAATCATTCAGAAGCAAGTGACAATAATCATAAAATAATTATCACGCATTGCACTTTATTTTCAGAATGTATCCGCAACAACTGTAGACCAATGGCCAATAAAGTTGGCCGAATATATCAGACACAACGACGAGGCAAATGCGAAAGCGGCCGAGCGTATAGTGACAACCCTGACTGAGGAGTTGCTGCCTTGCGCGTCATTCGCGGAGTTCTGTGACGCGGCCGGGTTCCTCGAGGCCATCCCCGACCCTGACACGTTCCTGCAGACGCTGATCGAGGAGCAACCCTGAGCCAGGCCCCGCGTGCCGCACTGCCTCAGCTACAACGGCTGTATGGCCTGCTAGTTATGGGCAGTGATCGTCATGAATAACAGTGATGTCATCAAACATATTCGAACAAATGTTTGCAAGAGAACTCGGACTCACATCAGTGTTTTGTGCTTGTATTAACAGCTTTTATTGAAAATTAGACCATTCATATATGGACTATGTAATAATAAAATTAAATTATTAATAAATATCTAATTAGCAATTGTATCTGATTAAATTATTCTATGTATTTCACCTGCTTAAAAATATATTTCGTGTTTTGTTTGGTAATAAATAGTTTCTGCTTCAACAGATGTTTTATTTCATTATTTACTATTATACTTCGTTTTTATTTGATTGAGTGACGAAACGAGCACGTCGCTCGCCTTGTTGTAAGCACCACGCCTGCCCATAAATAGAAGCAACACCACACAGAACTTTAAATTACGAACCACTGCATGGCATTGGACTGCACTCATCACCCTGAGAGGTTAGGTTTCATAATGTCCAGTAATTTCACTGGCTTCAATGAACTTTAAACCGGAACACAATAGGGCTTACAGACTGCTGCTTGGGGTCAGAAATAGACAAAGCGGTGGTACCAACCCAGACGGTCTCTCGCTGACGAGGGAGCTACCATCTTGTAACTCATTCTTTTATTCTTTACTACTATTATTACTTATGTATTATTCTAGCTGTAGGTTGTACATTAACGGCTATGAGTAACTTACACAATATTATGTCTGCAAACATCTAGCTATAGGGCGCAGGCCACTTGACACAAGATCACTCTATAGTTTAAAATCGAGTAAGACAGTTATTCAAATAGTACGCCATCTCCACAACACACGACCCGTATAAAAAGCTCTCACAAACTGGGTCACACAGTGCACTTGTCGCAGGCGTGACATCATGAGGGTGGACCTTGACATGTCAGAGGCACATTTTTAACGTTGCGCAGCTTGATGTGTCGTGATTAGAGATCGACACGATACTTGCGAAATGTACAAGATCCGGTTAATGAAAATAGACGCAAGGATGTGGGTTTGGAGGACGAAAAATGTGGGAATTAGAATTTAGGGTTAAGGTTTTATGTTTTAAATGCGAGTGCCAAAAGTATTTTTATGGACGACAGAAGAGCGGCAAAATAATAAAAATTATGCAAATTGCGGTACATGGGGGTTTTAGATTGTTTTCCTCATACACCTTTTAAAACTTTTGTAAAGTGTAGCTAGCTTGGAACAAGTTAGTTGCACTGGATAGGTAAATATGTTGAACCTCTCTCATCTATATAATATCTTTCATATATTATTATTTTAAACTAGAGTTCAACAAAGGAATTAAACGGAAGCATGCGGAAGTCATGAATTTACATCGAGGATGGGTGAAAGCTAATCTTAGATGGCGCCACCTTAGATAGGTGCCTTGTCATTATTGTGGCCGTTGTTATGTTTGAATTAGATATTGAATAATAAAATTAATATAATGAATATTAATTGAATAGTGCCTATTACCATTTTGTGCCTAAAAGAGTGTTCGTAAGTGGTTTCAAGTAGTATATCATGTAATCATGTATTCCAACTGTCCTTTAAAAGACCTTAAAAATGAACTGAATAAAAGTGGTGCGATTTTACGCGGGAAGAAAGCGGACTAGTAGAAAGGTACTTTATTTAAATTATTTCACCCATAAAGCCTTATTCTTAGTTTATATTCTTTAAATAATGCAGGCTCCGTAGTGCAGTTGGCCCCCAGAAGTGAGGGCCGCGGGTTTGATTCCCGTACCGAGACAAAATGTTTGTGTGAACCACAAATATTTGTTTCGAGTCTGGGTGTTTTCTCTCCAGAGCCTCCCCCTCTGGAGAGAAAACCAGGTTGACGTCAGGCTGGCGGCCGGTCGTAAAAACTGCAAGCCAAATCTCTGTAAAATGTGTTAAAAAGCATGTTGTGTCGACCCCACTGCGAGTGGGACAAAGGCAGGTGGAAGAAGAAGAAGAAACAATAACTGCTATTTACGATAGTACCATTTATTTTCGTTATCAAAGAGCACTACACTAAGTTTTAGCATGCAGTAAAAATAAAATAATTCTACCCTACATTAGACCATTTTATTATGAAAATGAAAATTAATAAATTAAATTAATATTATTTTTTTATTTATTATTTTTAATTGAAACATGCGAATGATTATTACTATGTCATTTAAAATATGGTTCTATATTTTTTCTTGTGTAATGCAGTTTGGTCGCATCCATTTGGTTTAAATATAGAAATTAACGCCTATGCAGTCTGTGTGGGTAGTTTATTATCCAGCGACCTTTTCTCAATAATTCATACGCAATGACACAGAGCGCGCGTTTGTGTTACTTATTCCAGATGCATGTCATTAGTTGATCTTTTGTGCGTCGGCGACAATGCTTTTGCGATGCATATATAATGCGATTATACTTGTAAATACAGATTTAAATGGTACAATTAGAGTGTGACGGGACGGGAATGCTTGCTCAATGCGTACATGTTATTTCTTCTATAATGTGGGAGTTAGGGTTGACGACTCTGAAGTAATATGATAATATTATTGACCCTGTATTAACTATACTGCATTGCTGAGCACAGGCTTTCTCTACTAACGAGAAGGGTAACCCTTAGTAATACATACATACATACACACTCACGCCTATGTCTCATGGGGGTAAGTAGAGACTATTGAGTACCACAAGCTAAGATCCTGACACACCTCTTTCGCCTCTTCCACATTCATACATCTTCTCATACATTTTCGTCGGTTGAGGGTAATCGTGACGTGCCCTTTTACATTACATTACCCTTATAACCAAAACAAACAAACATTATACCTAATATCCTTAGAATATTATTAATTTTTTTTAAATATCAATGAAGTATGACATCTTCCGTGACTTAGTGGGTGAATAGCTAGCTGTGCAGCAAGAGGCCGCGGGCTCGATCCCCGCATCGAGACAAAAAGGCGACCGTCAAAACTACAAGCCAAATCTTTCGTTAAAACATGTGTTAAAAAAAGTGTGTGTGTGTGGAATAAGGGCAGGTGGAAGGACCTATAATAGACGAAAAATTCGAAACCAGCTCCAAGAGCATTAAACTCCAACTTCTCTGTTGTATGTATTCTACAATTCCCGCTTGCCCCACTATATCATCAAAAAACCCTCGTTAAATATCGCTTGCTTTAACGGTGAAGGAAATAACGCGAGGAAACCTTCATACCCGAGAATAAAATTCTTCATGAATTTCGTAAGTAGGTCTGCCAAACCGCATTAGACCTGCCATACTTAATTAAATTAGTTTAAAGTATGATCGACAACCCTAGACTGAGGTCATGGCATAATATCATTGATGATCAGTGATCTCGTGTTATGTGAACTTATATGCTATGACGAGGCTTCTGTCATCACGAGTGGTGACACTCTGAACTTCAATATACATGACAAATGGATTATTTAATTGCAACTCGCTCGGTACCTATCACGTGTCATCACTTGGCATTTCAATCACCTTGGTAAACTGGTGTTAATGTGATCATCTTAATGCATCGCTTTCGATGTCGTGTAAAAAGGGCAATTAGGATCAACAAGTGAACTGATAGACCTTCAAGGCTTTTACATGATATCTATGTTGAGGATTATGCTAACAACAATCATTTTTATGAGTGGTAGAGCCACGCTGTAGGCACTTTTGTCTACAGCATGAATGGGCCGCCTCGTCCGGGTCGTTACCACTGTCTCACAAAAAATTAACGTAAAGTAGCAGCTTGCTGTTGATTTTCGCACGATGAGTGAGATATGCGTAGGCCCAATTCTCCCTCCTCTTCCCAATCCCTTAATTATCCCTTATCTTTAAGGTCGGCAACGCGCTCATGATTCTTTTGGTACTGTATTTGGTATATGAGCGGTGGAGATCACTTACCATCAGATGACCCATTATCTAGTCTGCTGACCGGTGCCAAAAAAAAAATATCCTTGTAAAATGTTATACCTACACTGGTGTATGTAGTATGTAGTAATAATAACCGATCCAAATCGTTTCCCGTAATTGCTTTTGTGTTTTACCCAGACGGGTCGCGTCAGGCAGACGGACAGTCGTAAAATAGGCTGTGTAAGACCAATACACAAAAAAGGTAGACGTGAGGATTTTCTCAACTACCGTCCAATCACACTACTTTCATCTGTTGACAAAATAGTCGAAAGATTCATTTGTGAACAAATACACGAATATTATTACAAACATGGAATAATTTATAGAAATCAATTTGGCTTTCAAACTGGGAAAGGTACAAATGAGCTCTTACTAAACTTTACTGATGAAGTCAATCGACATCTAAACGAGAAAACACAAATTGTTAATTAATAAACTTGATGATTGTGGTATACGCGGCCCTTTACTTGACTGGTGTAAAAGTTACCTACATAATCGGTCCTTCACTGTTAAGATCGACAATACTTACAGTAAGTCCCTAATTTCAACAGAGGGCACGGCTCAAGGGTCAGTGATCGGCCCATTGCACTATTTGTCATATGTGAACGACATGAGTAATGTAATTAAACACTGTGCGTGCTACCAGTTTGCAGACGATACCTGTTTAATAGCCGCTGATAATGATCCTCAAATAGCAGGTGCCTACCTACAATCAGATTTTAATTCAATTTTAAAATGGTGTCATGATGCTGGTCTCATTTTAAATTCTAATAAAACCAAGCTCATGATAATTACATCTCCCTATAACCGAAATGTTCATCCGACAAAGCGAATAGCCCACGAGCATTATTGTTTACATACCCGCAATACTAATGTATGTTATTGCCCTTGCATAGAAATTGTAGACAGCCAGTCTTATCTTGGATTGCTAATTGACAGCAAATTTAACTGGCGTAAACATGTCGAACACGTCTGTACTAAACTGAGACAGTTTCTAGCAAATATCGTAATTTAAAAAAATCGTATACCTTATAAAATCAAATTGATGTTGTTTAATTCTTTGGCGGAATCCTATGTACAATATGGACTCAGTACCTACGGCCGTACTTATATAACGTACCTAAATCAAATTCACAACTTACAAATAAAAATCCTTAAAAACATAGTATCCTACAAAATTCGATGTCAATTCAAAGACGACGACAGCAAGTTATTCAAACACTGTCGTATCTTACCTGTCTATAGTAACGTTCAGTATGCTTTACTCGTTAAATATTTTTTTAATGACGAACTTAAAAAAGAAATTAGACATTCTGTATATACGCGGGCTGTTGCTCAAAGCCGACTAGAAACGATACGTGCGAATAATATATACGGCGAAGGGACTGCTACTTATACCTCGTGCCGCGATTAATAAACAAACTACCCCCTGATTTACGCGATAGTCTGACGCTTAGTACCTAATATTAAATTTAAACTTAAGTCGTACTTTCTAAATAATTTAAAAAATAAACAAGATTCATAGACCAAGCAATTATATCACACTCCTAATTTTATTATAAGCTAACAGTTGTAATACTCATCATAATTAACATCTTATTATTATTGCTGTTTGTTATTATGTATTAGAAATCTCATGTCAACTATAGATAGCATTAATACAAACCTTAGTGGTTTCTTAGATGCTATTACTGTATGTGTAATTATTTGTAACTCTTTGTAAACGGTAAATAAATGAAAAAAAACTGCAACACAAATCTTTCTGTAACATATTATGTTAAAAATCATATTTCTCGGACCCCACTTCGAAGTGGGATAGGAGCAGGTGGAAAAATTGTTTTATATTTAAAATATTATGTAGTATGGTGTTTCGTGTTTCGCTAGTATAATTATTACTCACTTAATGACATCCGTGGTGCTTTACATCAGGCTTCTCCAGTTGTAAATGTCTCTGTGCCCTAGGTTAGGACCTCCTTAGTTCATTATTTTGTCTACCGATTTAGTATGGACGGAAGTGGACAATTATTATTTCCAACTCTTCCCTAACTTTCTATTTGATTAATTTCGTTGCGGGACAAAGACAATTTATCACTCCCAGAGACTCGCCGAGCTTCACTGCTCGGTGTCAACAAAAATGCGTGCCACTGTCGATCCTGGTGCACAGAAGTTACAGTGGCGGGTGTGTGAGCGGGATAGTCTCGTGTCTCTCTCAGCCTGTTGTCGTCCACTGTTGGACGTAAGACTCCCGAAGTGAGCGCCAACCATCCCGGTCTTGAGCAGCCCGCATCCACCCGCTACCCGCCATCTTTTTCAAGTCGTCGGTCCACCGTGCAGCAGGGCGTCCTACACTACGTTTGCCTAACCGTGGTCTCCACTCCAGCATATGTCTGCTCCACCGACCATCTGTCCGTCTGCAGACATGACCGGCCCACTTCCACTTCAGCGTGCTAATTTTGCGAGCAATATCGATGACCTTAGTTCTCTGGCGGATGACTTCATTCCGAATTCTATCCACCAGAGAAATTCCAAGCATTGCTCGCTCCATAGCACGCTGAGCTACTTTGAACTTGTGGACCAGTCCGCTGGTCAGTGTCCACGTTTCAGCTCCGTAGGTCATTACGGGTAGGACGCACTGGTTAAAAACTCTCGTTTTTAAATATTGAGGGATCGACGACTCGAAAATGTACTCGTACCTTCGGCGGGCAGCAGCGCCATTGGCTAAACATTCCAGTTACTGCGGTCACCAACCCGCCTGCCAAGCGTGGTGACTATGGCAAATCCCCCAAATGGCAGTCTCGTGTACTATAATATTTTTCTGATTATCTTCAATTTAATTATTGAAGTATTATTAGTACTTTATCCTTGTCTTTTCTTTCTGTCTGGCGTTATCCCGGCTTAATGCCAGGGTCCGTCTTCCCATAATGATTTGACGGTGATTTCGTATTATGTGGGCGACTCATCGTCTGACCCCACTACCGGCTACGGGTACCGAGTTTCGCAATTATCTCGGCCGTAAATCAGTAGAGTGTATGCACCACGTGCAGGTTACGTTGCCTTTGGGCCTGAGATGTGGCCCACTTACACTCTCAATCTTCAATCTTTAGGGTCATTTTATACTAGCGCAGAGTCGAAGGGCATTGAAGCGTCTATCCAATACTGAACATAACAAATTCAACCTTAACTCTATTATTGGATCCTCCATACGTGGATTATTGGTTTAACAGAATGCCATTTGCAACTTTCTTGACGCTGAGACTAGATCGGAATGATATTTTGAACATTTAAAATTACGAGAATTGGCCTCCTGGCGTTATCCCGGCCATTCCCAGCTTAGCCTAGGGTCATTGTTATTTTATCGAATCATAAAAAAAACTCCCTCGTAATCAGTTAACTTGTGTACGTAATTTAAAGTAAAAAACAGTATATATTTAAATGTTTATTTTTGTATTAACATTTCACACGAGATATTTATCAAAGTTTACACTTATTAAACGTTCACGTTATAATCACATAACTAGCACAGGCACTCGAGTATGGACATGTTATTTTGTATACAACACGACAGCCGAAAAGGCCGCGTTGCTAACATTATCTTAAAAATATTTTATTCACAATATAAATAGACCTAGACTTACAAGTTACATACCCTAAATTAAAATAAGCTACAGGTTACTTAACGTAGTTCATCAGATTGTATTGATTGGGTATTCGGGCATAAAATATCATACTTAGTTTTATGTATCTGACAAAGTAGGTAAGCACACAGTTCTATTTATTATAAGCCCTCATTGGAACATGAGTTCTGAACATTCGTCTCACGCATACTTGGAATCAAGAAACGAAAAAAGATAAATACTCTGTTGTATATAAATAGAGCCTCCTTTACATTTTACCAATAAATCACCCAAAATATTTGGTATCGAGCAAGACCGAGTTACACGATCCTTTACAATTTAATAAAAAAAAACTTCGTTGTACAAAGTATGCGCGAGGCAAATGAGGCGACGCAATTGATGTCAAAGGCACAATGACTTAGAAATAGTGTTCTTAGAAATCGTAGGAGCCGGTCTCGCCAGCTTTGCCGATGCGGAAGATGAACCTGTAGAGCAGACCGGCTACGACACCGCCGATGATTGGGCCCACCCAGTATACCTAGAAAAGATACGTAACATATTAATGTGGTGGTACTGGATAACATCGTTGTTAATCTAAACAAGGTACAACTTTACCAAGGTGGTAGGTCCCTCGTATGTGAGAGGCCATCTAGGTAGGTACCACCGCTTTGTCTATTTATGCCGCCAAGCAGCTTGTAAGCATTGTTGTGTTTCGGTTTGAAGGACATTGAAGCAGTGCATTACTGGGTCGAGCGTCAGTGCCATTCAGTGCTTTGTTACTTAAAGTTCTGTATGGTGTTGTTTCTGTTTATAGGCCGGCGTTGCGCTTACCATTAGGCGAGCGACCTGCTCCTTTCGCCATTCAAGCTTAGTAAAAAAAACTGAAAAACCCGAGTAAAGATTACTAGACTAACACGTTTCATTAGATTAACACCTCATTAGACGAACACGTGAAGTTTTTGAACCATAAAAAGGTTGTGAACTGACTTTTGCCCTTTGATGCCAACTGGTAATGATGATGCAGATGGACATGTTTTCCAAGGCGGAGGATTTCGAGATCTTTGGCCTTAGGCCACGGTACTTAGGCTTTCACTCGTGTAAAGACTACACGGTGCACCTGATGTTGCTTAGCCGAATCGCAATATCTACGGGCCGTCGACTTAGCTGGACCATGAGACTTTGGATTTGAGATCTAACCAAAATTACTATACTATACTAAAACTACTGGACCGATTTCAAAAATTATTTTGGCGTTAGAAAGCTACATTATCACTGAGTAGGTAACATAGGCTACTTTTTATCCCGGAAAAGGCCGTTCACGCGGGCGGAGCCGTGAGCAAAGGCTAGTTTTGTATATTTTGAATCTTACATTTCGCCACTATTTTCCATACGATCGATTGCACAACGGCTAAAAGGAAGTAAGTAGATAGATAACATTAGCATAAAATTAGGTTTTGCCTACTTAGATGGGTTTTTTTCGTAATGCGTGGATAATTCAGTAATGGTTGAGATAAGCATAATGGTTATATGATTCATTCTGATTTTTCCCTTATAGTGCACGGTATCCCCACATTACACTTAAGTAGTTTTTTTTATTACATTTAATGACGAAACGAGTTGCCCTCTTAGAATGCAAAAATTCAAAAATTTTACTTTCGCATCGCGTCGTTTCAACTTTATATTGTATAACGTCACACGTTGGTGTTTCAACCAATCACAATCAAATGGCACGATAGTGCATGTCGTGTTTTTACGCTACAATCTAACCCCGCAAGTCGCCTGCCTCATGGTAAGCCACGCCTGCCCATAAACAGAAGGAACAGGGTACAGAATAATGTTTTTAAACAGAAAGCTATAGCTGATTATATTTTTATTTTTGTCACAACTACCTAATGGTATAAACAAACGTACAGTAACCGGCAGTAATAATAATGCACACGAGAATAATGGTTGACTAATTATTATGAGTAACTACAAGTATACGATAAGTATACTAAATGCCCGGTGTGGCGATAGGCTCGTCCCCACATCATGGGACGGAGATACGCTCGGCGAAATGTGGGTGCATTGATGACACCTCTGCCTACCCCTTCGGGATTTACAGGCGTGAGTGCGTATGTATGTATGTAATTATTATGATACAGAATGACGTCTTGGATCGGTATATATGTAGAATAATTTAATATTTATATAAGTTCATTATTATGCCATGTAACTGGCGTAATATTTAAAACGCATTATCATATTATAAGCCGTAAGATCGCATAGATTTTAAGAACACTTAATTTAATTGAAATGTTCATTGCATATTAATAAATTATTATGAATTAGACTTAATTATACGATACATTTACTTTGTTTACATAACATGCGTAATATGAAATATTTTATTACACACGTATCATTATATAAATTAAACCGACCTTAAAAACAACTGTTCAACTTATTTGAACAACAGTAACAGGAACGTGTGGCACAATTTATATTAAATCGAGTACAATTTAAGAATGTTGCATCAAAAGAAAATATAATGGGTAGGTAGAGGTGCACCCCTGCCTATCCACTCGGGATATTAAGTACTAGTTGTAATTATAGTGCTTATTTTCGTCCCATGATATGACGAGTCTATCGCCATTCCGGGCACAAATTTCAATCCCGGACAGCTAATATATGAATTCTCGTATCGAAAAAAATTGAAACTTGGAGCCCACTGTTACTCAATCTAAGAAGGCTGCCACTAGACCAATGATGCGATGATAAAAAATTGGAGATATTTATTCCTAAAAAAGGTTTTAGGAATGTTTATTAATGCTAGGGGGGTGGTAATGTAGAAATAGTGTATGTAGATCGGTCGAAAATAAAATGTTATGTATTGTCAAATATTTAATTTATCCCGCCGAATCTAAAATGTAAAAAAATTAACTAATGTATTTTAAACTGCAAGTCAAAATAATGTCTATTTAAATTAATGTTATCATATAGTAACAGAATGTTCGACATTTGCAGTTTTATTACAAGTTGTAGTTAACATATTTAATTAACTCTGAACTATATTAAACAAGCACTTTATTGATTAATACCATCTTGTTTACGACGACCCAATTTAAATTTGTCGCATAAATCGCATCAAGTAGGTATTCTGCATGCTTTATATCCCGCGAGCTTTATATTCCGCGACTGATTCATATCTACATTTGCATACGAATAGCGCATTATAAAATCATAAGTTTACAATCAATGAAGACGGGTTATCTAACATGCTTTCACTTTCCCTCACGTGATTCTTCAGACAAGTCCAGCTACATCTAACACTAGTGATTCAACGTAGTTCTACCCACGAATTAATTCCTGTAACCAACGCTTAGTGGTTATGGATAAGAAATATAAGGTCCATTTTGTTCAATAGTTTAAAATCGTTTTAATTTTTTAACCATGTTTGAAACAGTGATTGGTACTGCCTCGGTGGCGCAGTTATAATGCGTACGCGTTACGGCTGAGGCTGACGCAGAGGTCTCGGGTTCGATCCCGGGTCGGGTAAAAGTGATATTGGATTTTTCTATTACGAAATGCTCAGTATCAGCCCGGAGTCTGGAATTGTGCCCGATATGGCGATAGGCTCGCCCCCTATCACATCATGGGAAGGAGATATGCTCGGCGAAATGTGGGTGTACTATTTACACCTCTGCCTACCACTTCGGGAATTACAGGCGAGAGTGCGTATGTATATATGTACTGATTGGTACTACGAGCATTGCAGTAGAGCAGTTAAAATACTCGTAGCCAGTCTTTTTAAGGTAAATTATTTGTTGTTATTTACTTAACCTCTTAATATTTGGATGATTGTATCGTTTATATGCAAACTATTGGAACAAACGTACAGTGTTTATCTGACTATACCTAGGTGTAGACTGGTTAATTCTGATCATGTAACATTCATTAAATTTGATGGTTTCACATAGCTGATTTATTTTTTGTTGGCCGATTAGTCCAGTGGCATTTGTGCCAAATTTTAATTTTGTAGCATCGTTACATAGGTACAGCCGGCAATTTATCGCAGCGGGGCTGAATGTTTTTAACAAATATTTCTTTACATCAGTTTTTATTCATCAATTTTAAATAAAACTTGAAGTATAAATTTATGTTTGTCTGACTCCTAGGAGTCTTGGGCTATGTTAAATTTATAAGTATTTTTGCTATCTTTATATGTGTCTAAATAAGTCGAGCAATGTCGGTTTATAATTATTTACTGTCTTGTAAGAACAATCGGCAATTTCCCTGTCCAATTTGCCTAGAAGTCTATTGTTACAAGACATAAATGAATGTCATATATCTCAAACACTTAATACGAGTATATACTTTGGTAGTGGTAGAGCCATGCTTTAGACTTTTTTGTCTACAGCATGAATGGGCCGGCTCGTCCGGGTCGTTACCACTGTCTCACAGAAAACCGACAAGTAGCAACTTGCTGCTGCGCATAGTACGGTGAGTAAGATATCCGGAGGCCCAAATCCCCTCCCCTTTCCAATCCCTTAATTATGACTCTTGGTATTATGGGCGGTGGACATCACTTACCATCAGATGACTCACTTGCTCGTTTGCCAGCCTATGCAATAAAAAAACTTAATATATATTAAGTACGTGATGTTTTTGAATATAATAATTTTCAACGAACTATAATATCAATATATCCTATTAATATATTTGTAAATAAACAACATGCAAAGGTCAAATTCGTTAACGTCCTGTTGTTTTAAATTTATTTTAACTCGTCGAGTCAATATTTAAACACGATGGTAAACGAAATTGCAACTAAATTGGCATCGCGTGCAAAAGACGTGCTACAATGTATTTCATCTTTCCACCGCGAAATTCTAAATCGATTTCCGTTCAATATCCAGATTTTTGAAGACGATATTATCGAAAAGACTAATTTATACTACTAGACAAGCTGTTTAGAATTAAAATTGTGTCACATAACGCGAGAGTTTGATAGCTGACAGACAGGGAGCGCGATAGGGGTTCTAGTTGAGAGAAAGCGAGATGGTGATATTGAGTTACGGTCAATTGACCGCAACTTAGTGGCGCAATTTCTATGTACCGCGCAGCTTGTCTAGTGTATACATTAAAGTCTTTGTATTATCCAAATCAAATCGTAAATGTTCACGCACAATCGGATTCTAAGGAATGTCGGACAGAAGTACCTTCTATTTGTATGAGGGGTTTTATAATTATTTTTTTTTTTTTTGTCTACTGATCATTTAATCTAATCATTTATTATCTAAAACACATCTTAAACAAATGTTTTAATTACACAACGGTCCCCGCACTAGGCGAACCCGCTAGAGCCGAATTCGGTTTTCCGACGTCGACAATATCTCCAGATTGGAACAAAATTTCGGATTCGGATCAGATGCAGTAAACATGATAAAAAAGCTATTAAGCAGATCTAGCATTATAAATTAAAACCACCCTCGACAAAGAAGTCACTTGGCTTGCGCTACCAAAGCCGGTTATTTTATTACATACGCACTCACGCCTGTAATCTCGAAGGGGTAGGCTGAAGTGTAACCAGTACACCCACATTCCGCCGAGCGTATCTCCGTCCCATGATGGGATAGGCGGCGAGCCTATCGCCATAGCGGGCACAAATTCCAGACTCCGGGCTAATACTGAGCATTTCGTAGAAAACCCAATATCACATTTACCAGACCCGGGGATCGAACCCGAGACCTCAGCGTCAGTCTCAGTCGTAACGCGCACTCATTACAACTGCGCCACCGAGGCAGTCGTTTTATTAGCGTTAACAGTCACCCGACGCCCGCCTGATAGTAAGCGCCTGCGCATAAACAGAAGCAATACCAATCAGAACTTTTATGAAGTACTACATGGCACTGGACTGCGCTCGTCACTCCGAGACATAATATGTTAAGTCTCATAATGCCCAGTAATTTCACTGGCTCAATGACCTTCAAACTGGAACTCAACAGAACTTACATACTGCTGTTTGGCGGCAGAAATACACAAAACGGTGGTACGAACTCAGACGGCCTCTGCCATACGAGCGACCTACCACCTAGTCGACATTTTAATTTGTTACATAATTTTTGGTATATTTTAGATTATTTCTGAATTTTCCTTTTATAGTAAATCTATGCCTTTTTTGATAGTATAGGTCGGCAAACGAGAAAGTGGGTCACCTGATGGCAAGTGATCTCCACCGCCCATGTACGCCCACAATACTAAAATAATCATGGGCGCGTTGCCGACCTTAAAGGAAAGGGATAACTAAGGGATTGGGAAGGGGACGGGAATTTGGGCCTCCGGATAGCTCACTCACCGTACGAAACGTAGCAGCTAGCTGCTACTTTACGCCGGTTTTCTGTGAGACAGTGATAACGACCCGGACGAGCCGGCCCATTCATGCTGTAGACGAAACTGTCTACAGCATGGCTCTACCACTTTCCCTTCAATAAATATACAATATTGCAAATTGACAAACTTGACTTACCCAGTGTGCGGTCCAGATTCCCATCACCAGAGCGGGTCCGAATGAACGAGCAGGGTTCATGCTGGAACCGGTGTACGGAATCTGTGGAACAATCACTTTTGATTAGCATTTTTTTATGCTGGCACGGCCAAGCCTACATTGCACGAGTGCACCTTGTTGTAAATAAGTGCTATACAATAATTACCAACGAGATGCGTTTCATTTCTCGACTATCATGATTAGTTTGTATTTTTAAACGAAGAAAAATAAGCATAATTCCGCCAAATGTGTACCGATTTGGATATTCATTTGTTCCAAGGTTGGTTCCTTTTAAATTGGAGGGGTGAATCCAAAGGGGATAAAATACTAAATATTTGACATCAATGCACTGATTTATATGAGTCGTTCACTAAAAATACTACTACTTTAGGCCCACTGGCGCGACGATCCTAAATCGAGATTTACCACTAAACTTATTTACATGTGTTAAATTTGCATACGATTTGACGTTTCTTAAACTGGTTTAGTGAGTTTAACTCGATTTAGGATCGTCGTGCAAGTGAGCTTTAATATCTAAGAATTCCTCGTATAGTAGTTTTCAATTCGGTAAAGTGTATATCTCAATGATAATGTAAAGAAGATGTGAACATGACAATAAGAAAGGTAATAATGGACAAATGTTAGTCATATCCTCATTAGAATTTAGACTTACTTTATATTACTTACTTCTATTGGATTGAACGCTAAGGTACGAGTAATTTTAGTGATATACAGAATAAGGTATCATTTAAAACAAAAAAACTATCTAAAATGGTATCTATACTAACTAACGTAAACTAGCTAAACTAGTTAAACTAACTAACGTAAACTAGTTAAACTAACTAACTAAACTAGCTAAATTAAACTAATTAAGTAAACTAGCTAAATTAAACTAACTAACTAAAGTAGCTAAAATAAACTAACTAACTAAACTATTAACAAAATTTATAATCGTAATGTGTACTTACGACAGCGGCATGGCAGGCGGTGATGCTGAGCCCGATGGCAAGCGGTGCGGATCCCTTCAGGTCGGTGCGGCGTCCGTCACAGACACCCATCACCACCAGCACCAACACGAACGTGATCAAAGCTTCGATCAACAGGGCCTGCCGACAAACACATACATACATACATACAGATTATTTCCGTCCCATGATGTGATAGGGCGCGAGTCTATCGTCATACCGGACACAATTCCAGACTCCGGGCAAATCCCTAAATGATACTAAGCATTTCGTGATAGAGAAACCCAATATGACTTTTACGCGACCCGGTATCGAACCCGAGACAGCACAGCAGTACGACTGCTTGTCATAATCATATATTCTGCAAAATATTTTTAAACATAAATAATTTAACATACCATTAAAAAAAATATAGTTAAAAATAACCGTAACTTTCGCCATAGAACTTATTATTAGTGAAATATGTGTCTTATCATTTATGCAGTTCCTTACCTGAGGTTCGGTTATGGCCGGTGATGGCCGCGTCATGCCGAAATTGCCCACGCTCGCCTCAGGTATCGCCAACTATAACAAAGACGGTACATTAAAATCAAATATTCTAGAAAACAAAGGATAGTTTATCCAGGATACTATGATATTCAGGATTACCACTTATTTCCAGAGGACAATTAAGGTGACCGGATGGATTTATAGCGACTAGCTACTTAACTTGACGGTAAATGCAATTGGTGGAAAACTTGTCTTTCTCTCAACAACTAATTCTGATGATAAGCACGGCAAAACATTTCTAAACAACTGATACATTTATATACGCATTCACGCTTGTAATCCCCGAAGGTGTAGGCAGAGGTGTAACCAGTACACCCACATTTCGCCGTGCGTATTTCCGTCCTACGATGTGATAGGGGGCGAGCCTATCGCCATACCGGGCACAAATTCTAGACTCCGGGCTGATACTGAGCATTTCGTAATAGAAAAACCCAATATCACTTTACCCGACCCGGGGATCGAACCCGCGACCTCAGTGTTGACCTCAATCGTAAGTCGTAACGCGTACACATTTCAACTGCGCCAGCGAGGCAGTCTAAACAACTGATAGGTTTGCATAAAACTGTATTAAACCCCTAATGGCAATTGCAAATATGAAATAACTAGCTATTATATAAAATAAAGACTTCGAACATGCAATCGTAGATTAAATTATCAATCCGCGAACATAATGTTATGTAACATTTAAATGCGGTAACATGCAAATAAACATTCGTGATCGAACAAATCGATCGAATCCAATGAACGGTGTTTGTTCATCAGTTAGTGGCTGTAAGTAAAATATTATACTTGTTACATCGCATACAGGCTTTCAGGCTAATGACTATTACTATAGCAGTAACAAGATATTTCAACTTAATCGTGTTGTGTGGAGAAACGTAAGATTATAAAGATTAAATGTTGTTCCTCGATGTTTCAAAACAGTAGTCGTAAAATCATTCATTAACTTCATGCCACTAGGTTGGTGTCAGATGTCTGTAGTCTTTGAGATTCTAACGTGCTTTAATAATTGTTGATTCATCTGTCAATTTAATTTCTTCTGCTTCACTATTAAGCCTATTTATTGGCTGGATTTTAGAAGGTTCTACATGCCATATTCCTTCTTCACTAACTGCGATCGCCTCATTAATTCCATTACTCACTATTAGCCTTTCTGTCATACTACGTTTGTTGATTCCTATTTTGTAACATCCAAATAACGAGGACTTTAAATGAGATTCCATTCCCACGTGATAAGGTCATAAAGATGTTACTTTGAAAGCTTAGTTTCACATTTGAGAAGCAATACATTATGTGGACACTGAAGGTCGTCTGATTTGTTCCTTTACAGTAAGATCATCAGTGTCACGGCGAGCGAGACACTTTTCAATCGTCATATGTGCTCTCGGTAAGGAGATTAGAATGTTAATGTGGATGTCGCGCCTTGTTAGCGTAGAAAAATGGCGCGAAATCGCAAATTAAACGTACCAATGCCGTATGCGTCTCATATGATCTACATTTATTTAATAGACACACATACCTTACATAGAAGGGCGAATGGAAAGTCGGTGTCAGCGACTTCAATTGGTATACATTTATTTGGGATTATGTTGTGCCAATGATCGGATACTAGTTAACGAATTTTACCACATTATTTGACTTACGCTCAGAAAACTCCAGATTTTCATTTTTTACATTATTAAAATATACATACCCTAATGAAAGCAGCACCGGCGACAGCTCCTAGCGATTGCACCACGATGTAGAAGATTGCCTTCAGTAGTTTGATGTCTCCAGAGGCGAAGAGACCCGCCGTCACCGCCGGGTTGATGTGACCGCCAGACACATGCCCGATACCCTGTTGGCAAAGAAAATTTGTAATGTAATATAAGTTTTACTGCTGGACAACAAAACAAGACCATGAAGCCTAACTCCAACTGCCGAAATGAAAATGTTCCGATGGGTGGGTGGTGTGACCAAACTAGATAGGATCAAAAACACATAGGTATATTAGAGGCAGTTTCAAGGTGGCACCTATTGCAGATAAACTCCGCGAAACTCAGCCGCGATGATACGGACATTTGATGCGCCGTGAAGATGAACACCCGGTTAAAAACCCATTAAAAATTGACTCAAGCAAACAACCCCGAGGACGCCGCAAAGCGACTTGGTAGAGAAACCTAGAAAAAATGACACGGAATATACCAGCAGATTTAAATGACAGAGCCGAATGGCGGAAACATATTCAGAGGACCGACCCCAAATGATCTGGGAAGAGGTGCGGAGAAAGAAGAAAAATATAAGTTTATATGGCTTTTAGATACACAATGGAATATATTCCGCAGTGCAAAGGTAGTTTATATTATGTAAACATTCATGACACTTTAACATTCTTTTTTATTTTTATTAATATAAGAGAGCGGCGAACGAGCAAGTGTGTCACTATGTTCATAAAATTACGAACAACGAAAAATTTGCTTCACTGTAGTCACATTGAAATTGATGAGATCTTTGACTTGTGGGTGTAACAGCTGTATAGGTTACAAATGACTTGCTCATGTAACATTTAAAATCATTATTTTGCAAGTTAATATAGTTATATTTAAATTTTTAAATGCCGAGATAGTTAGTTACTCCACTAGAATATTTATAATTGAATGTTAAGTACAGATCTTTAATCTTAACCTGAGGTTCTCAATCATTTAGCAATTACCTCTATCGCAAAAGAAATCATCACAACACGACTGTCAGTTGTCTGTCTAGAACGGGCACTTAGTTTCTTTGGACACATTATGGGATATCCCAGACATATTCTGGAGAAACTCACGATACTGGGTCGAAAGGAAGGAAATCGCCTCAGGCGAAGAGTTTCATGTAGACCTGATACCGTAAAAAGGCCTTTTGGAGGCAACATATAGCAAACAGTCTAGATCTCCAATAACTGCTTAGCTGAGAGATGCATCTTAGGGCTCTCGACACTGAATAATCGACGAAGAAATCTCAATAATAAACGACACAGGTTAATACCTATTGCGGGGTCAGAACTATGTATATGGGACTGTTGCGTAATAAAAAAAGAAAAACTTCTCTTACTAAAGAAAATATATCAATTTTAAAACATCAACAAACGGGTGCGTTGAAAGGCAAAGCCAACCCTAATATTGAGTCATTAAAAGCAGACAAAAATATTACATAGTGCAACATTTACATAAAAGTCGATACTTTGGGTGACATGACTAGACGTGCTACTTGTTGGCAGCATGTAAGGCAAAGGAAAGCTAGAGGTGAAATGAAAAACCTACATTTTTCATAAACCATTATTAAGCATTATTAACCTAATAAAAGTATTAGCGCAACTTCGTTTTCATAAATATTATTTAGAACCTGCGACTTCAATTATATCTATAATTTCGTGACTGCTGAACGCGTGAGCAGGGCCTGTATGCGCCGACCTCCCTTACTCATCCGCTCTATAAACATTATGTCATAGGTCAAGTAAACAGTAATTAAAATGAAAATGTCACGCGAGAGCAGTTAACGGTTTGTTTAATGCCTTCTTTTTAGGTAGGTCATGAACGCTGCTGCAGATCATTTTGCAATTTGCTTCTCGAATGTGCAAAATGTAAATGAACTGAAAAGCTATTTAAATACTTTCTTAGTTAGTCTTTTTAAAAATAATGGATTTTGTGAGTAATGTGGAAAAAGAAAAATATCATTATAATTAAAATAAAACGTACAAATTGTGTACCAATGCTTAAAAGAAGGACTTGGTAATGGTCCTATGGTCCAATATCGACTCAAAATATTTAACAATTCTGGAAGTTTCCATAATAAAAACACTGTAAAAGATAAATAAAATATAAAGATTTTATGTAATTGCCTAGAGTATTTTGATGATGTTATGTATGTTATTTATACATTATTTGATATGATTTGTATACATACATTTCTTTTATTAACTAATTGCCTACATAATAAATGAACTATTTTATTTCATCTAATTTTATACTCGAGAAAGAAAATAAAATCAAAAATAAATGAGCATCGAATAGCAGAAAATCCAGACTGACCCTCGCCTTGAACTGCAGAACCTTGGCTCATGATAACATATAATTTGAGTTAATTCCACAACACTAAACTTAATCTATCCATCGTTAATTCATTTTACATGCACCAATTTATTCTCGCACTTATTTCGCTAAATCATTACCATCGCAAACATTAACACAGTTTTAATATTCACAAATGATACACTTAAGTATAATGGCGTCCTTGAAACGTCATATATTACAATTTGTATTTTTTATGTTTGACAAATTACGATGCATGATGGTATAACATTTTCAGAGATTATTGGTAATTTGTTTTTTGAGTTAATAATAATAAATATTTTTATTGCAGACTTAAAAAGTCCATAGTGTTAGTAGATACAAAATTAAAACAGTTGTTAGTAAAAAGATACTGTTTACATCATTTATTGGTATAAACCCAGTACTTTTAAAATGAGAACCAACAAAAAACTGAGTAATTAATTAGTAATTCGTCTGTATATATTTATGTGTATTCACGCATGAATGCGAAGAAATTTGAACTTTCGAATAATTTTCTCCTGAAAATGAACTCGCGAGTTGGGAAAACGTTCAAAAGATTACTATGATAAATCATAATGGAGGTTGTAGTATGGCCGTGGCATTGAATATGTAAGCTATTAGAGTTATTAGCGATACATTTTAATGTTTATAAATATTCATGCGACGCGACGTGAATCAGAGACCTCGATCGGGTTAATTTTAAATTAATTAACTAATGCGATAAAACTGTAAAATGTCAATGTTTTATTATTTTACGAGTATCTACTTTGTTTTTTTTTATTGGCACGTCAAAAGTGTATTGACTTTAAAGTACAGATTTCGATGCGAACCAGTACATATGGATTTAAGATCATTCAGAGATCACTTCACAAAATGAAGTCTCTTAATAAAATGCACTTTGGAGAAAATTAACGTTTCCTTTTGGTAATTGGATGAGATTACTTGATTCACTATATTACACTATATTAGTTACTAGTTATTTTACTAGTTAATAAGTGGCTATTCTCGATGAATTAGGGTCCCATCACTAAAATGCGCCAGTAAAATCGATTCATACATTATTTAATTACACAACGCAGTTAAAGTTCAATGTTTAGCTCAAAATTAATGACATTTGTATGTCATGGTCCCTCATTTAGCCGCGATCAATAGCCGCTAAAGTACTTGCTGTATATAATGTTTTTATATAATTAGCATACACATGTGTTCTAGTTTCGGGTTATTAATTATTATAATAGGATCGATTCGATCGAGTTTGTGTGTCAGAGTCAAAAATCCAAATGTGTTTGCGAGTAGATTTTCTTTATTTAACCTGTAAATGGAAGAGCGACACTCTAGCCAGTTTTGTCTACAGAATAAATTGGTCAGATCTGCCGGAGTAGGACTGTTGTCTCGCAGAAACCTGATGTGAAATGGCAGCTTACTGTTGCGTTTTATATGGTGAGCGAGTTTTCCGGAGGCCAAATATTCTTCGGTCGACAATGCACTCATGAATCTTTGTTTTTAGTGCCCCGATAGGCAGACGAGCTAGCGGCCCGCTTGATGGTAAGCGGTCACCGCTGCTTATGGACGTCGGCAATGTCGTCACAGCCAAACCACTGCCTACCGCTGAAATCAGTGGAATTTTCAGGTATTGTGGGTTCATGAGCGGTGGAAATCACGTTCCATCAGACACATCCACATGCTCGTTTCCCGTCCTCTGCTAAAAATATCCTCTTGAATATTTTGTTAAAGTAACTGTAGAAACATAGTGTCTAGTCCAACAGCCTATTCTCGTATAAGATTGGCATTCGTAAAACCAATATTTATTCAGCATCAATACTTGAAAATCATGCGTTAACTATTCATAAAAATAAAGGAACTATTATAAAATACCGTTATACTTTCTAATATTATAATTGTATATAACATAATAACAAACACAATACGTGTAAATGCTACATACCTACTTGTTTTTAATAGTACTGTTATTTTAATATAAATACAATACTTGACATGCTACAGCATTTGTGTCAATTTTCAAGTATTGAATATTATATTCTAAAGAAAATTATTCATTGTAGTACACACATACGCAGGGCAAAGGTGACCAATCAACCGAGTACACGAGTAGAGCTTTAAAGCTTAAGTAGACACTTTTAAAGCTCTGCGCACACTGGAGCGATAGCAGTGCCGGTTTCGGATCGTGTCAATAGATATTTTCAAAATTAATTTAATATTAATATAATCTTTTTACCGCACTCAGAAACGTTAAATAACATCAATGATCACATAGTACCTATTTCTTTTTAAATTCTATTACTTCCACACTCAGAGCGTCAATGCTTTATGCTCCATTAACTACTACAAACAAATATTTATCCCGAGTTACTGAGCACAGAAATAATTTTAGTTAAATTCTTGATTCATTATTCGTATAGGTAATATCCGCACACAACAAAAATACGTATTGGTGAATGGAGGAATTTTCAACATGGATATTTTAAAATTAATTTGTATTTCTTCCATTGTAGGCATTGTTTGCATAGGCGAGTTCCAGTCCGGATCCGCTCCGGACAAGTGTGGGTAAATCCTAAAATCGCGTTGGATCGAAAGTGTTCGCGCGTGAGTGTACACCGCTCGCCGCTCGGTGCATTGACCATATATCACGAGTATCGCGCATTATGCAACATGCGTGTGCACACTCAGCGGTCACCGAACGATCAAGGGCGTCTACAATCCCTAAACAAGCGCGCATGTTACGAGCGAATGGATATTGCAATTAGAATATGCGATGAGCGATTAATTATACTTCAATAGTTTAATTAATAAAATGCCTTTTATATCCTTTATCATAACATTGTATGTGACTTAGTACTAAATAAACTTAATAATTAAATTAATACAACAATGATTGTCCCGATAGTCGTTTCTGCTAATGGGTTGATACCAAAGAGCCTTGATCAACACCTCCAGAGGCTCTCAATTGGTCGTTGGGTCAAGAGCCAGATTCAGAAAGCAGTGTTATTGGACACGGCACGCATTGTGAGGAGGTTCCTCACTCTGGGGTCCTAACCACCGATGGCTTGGGTCCTAGGCCTCGCCATTGGAGGGTGATACTTTTTATATTTTAAATGTATAATTTTTTTTATAGTAATTTGATATTTAAAAATTAAAAAAAAAGCTTTTAAAATGAAGAGTTTTGTACAAATTAATACTATGCACGGTTGTATAAAAGAAGTTGGTTTTACCTATACGATCACAATACAATTCAACCACACAACCAAGTTTTAAATTAAAGAAATAGTTTTATTGTTATTCAGAGTGTGTTAATTTTAGTTATGTGAAAGAATGATTTACGAAAGGAATAACTGAGAATTATAGAGAAAGTGATAGCAATCATTGGACCAATCACCTCAACACCTATGTGATTATAATTTGCTTTAATTATGAGATATACAAGCTACAATCCTATTTCAATTCCACCCAAACTGTACGTTAGCCTCTTGTGTATCAATATTGCTGTAATTATTAACATAAATTATACCCTAAAGCCCATGACTTGCGGCAAACTATAACTGTAACACACATTATACTACACACGTTATCCATTGGCTCCGACATAGGCCGGATGTGATCGTGCGAACTAATAATTTAATTACTAAGAATATATTTTTTGTTTCTCGATAATAAGGTTAAAACGTGATAGTACCTGTACAAACAATAATGTTGAAGGCAAAACTTTGGTACGAAGTTATCAAGCTAACTAAAAGATCTTTGGCATAGTTTAGCTGCCTTAGCAATAACAAGAACCAACTGCTTGAGGTGCCCTCCAAAGCAAAAGACTTAGATTTTTCCCACGAACTAAAGTGCAACCTTATTCAATATTATAATCGACTTTAATCCAGCACGGAGGACTTGTAAATCCAAAGATCTAATCTACGATCCTCTTGAAATTAACATTAATTTAGAATGAAATAATATTCGTGTTTACTCGTCTTTTAAATTAAATTAGTAATCATCAATAATACCACCAATAATCCTTCATGACTTCCGATCCGCGAGGTTGTAAAGTTCCTTTTGGTAATTATTTAATAAAAAAAATTAGGTCAAAGTCGACTTGTCCAGAACGTGATATCATCTGTTATCTATCAATTTTGATGAAATGTCGATTAGGTTTCGGCGAAATGAATAATTGGATTTTTATTCGGCATCAAGATCAAAAATAATATTGCACTATAATAAATTAACAAAAACAGGAAACATAAATTTAAAACCAATCTGGTTAATTCGATTTTCTTAGCATACCTAATGTATGTTACTTTGTATATGGATCGACTCTAAATTGATATTTTTGTGATTTTAAGAGAAGTAATAGGTCATTGAGTAGTCCCTCGAGTGTGTATATCATGCGATACCATTTTACCATATAAATATCATTCAATGTGAAAACAACTATAAACAACACAGTAAACACACAAAACAAAAAAATCGCAATACAATTGGGTCAAATGGAAAACCGCATTATCATAGTACATTGACGTTGCACATTTAGCCGGACCCTAGCTCTAGGTCGCTGCTCGGCTGTCGACTATGATTGGACACTGATACATTTGATTTAGGTCACATATAACACCATTCCATGAACCGACCACATGCGGTTGCTCAAAACTTAATTGCTCCATTGAAAATTATAACTAATAAATTACCGCTAAAGCCTATTTAAATATGTAGGATACTATGATATTAAAGTTTAGTGCAAGTTTATTAAACATGAATTTATTTGGTAATTTGAATGCGATTTTTTATTTGAAAGGTAATTTAATTGAGATGTTTCTTAGATGATTATGAAGAAAATCTGTCCCACCGTTTAAAGAATCTTTTTCCGGGTTTCATAGAGTGCGTAAATAAAAAGTAAATATTTCTAGACTAGGTTTTCCTCGCGCCGCCGCCCGCGTAGACAGCTTTTTCCGGGATACAAGTAGCCTGTAAAATGCCTTTTCCGGCACAACAGTAGCCAATGTTCTAATCCTAGTGATAATAAATCTGTGTGGCAAATTCCATCGAAAACCGTTAAGGTGTGATTGCCCAAAACAGATCAAAATTCACAAAAAAAAAGAACTCACAAACATCCAAACGTTCATATTTATAATAGTAGTAGGACACATTATTAATTAGTATAAGCTGTGATTGCTCACAAGTTTACGAAGAATCGAGTATGAAAGTATTGTAAGCACTCCTTTTCAAAAACTTATTGTGATACTTTTAAACTTTCCCAACTGCGTTACTCTGCATAAATATCTCATAATATATTCCGTTACATTGACGACTCATTGTATCTTGTTTGCTTATAGTAACTGTATTCGATAGCAAGTGCCCGCAAACGTTTTGTGGGCCCGATATTTTGGCACTGAGGCCAATCCATCGGTAAAATAACCTCGTCGAGCCAATCATCTGCCGCATAAAATTTACTTTTTATTCCAACTACCTCTTGGTGAATTAAATTTTTATATTACACAGGAAAAAAAAACATTTTTTTTATTGCGACTTATAACACGATGCAGTACACTTCGATATTTTAAATTGAACCAACAATTGATGGCATTAATTACCTTTTATATCAGCGATGACACCCTCGGTGGCGCAGCGGGCGAGTAGCCGGTTGTGAAACAAGAAGCCGTAGATTAGATTCTCGCACCGACACAAATGTTTAAGTAATCTACAGATATTCGTTTCGGTTATGAATGTTCTGGGACCGTAAGTATCTCGTAGTTCCTGATATCCACGCCGCCACGATATATATACTTATGGGCCTGGGGGATACGAGTATATATACTTATATGTGACTTGGGTGCATTTATTATTTATTATATGGAAGTGTTTCTAATATAACGATTTTTAAATTCTCGACTTTTCTAAACATGTTTTGTACATTATTATATTTTTTAATAATTTATGCGTTATTGGTTTACGGCAGCTTACATCGGATCTTGATCTTGACTCATATCTCAAAATTAATTGCAGATGTATCTCCATAGTCTGTCTGATTAGTCTCCATATTTATTACCATAATTTATTATCATACAACGTTAAGATGACTTCCTACTTATATTATCTCATTATATATAATGATGCTGGACATAAGTACAGAAAATGTCATCACTCATAACGTTACGGCAATACACACGAACGGTCACTACTTGAATGTGTAATAATTATTATAATAAACCGAAATAACTAGATATACATTGTAGAAAAATGCATTAATGTAACCTATGCGGGTTTAATGCCTCCAAAGGGATGATATGAGTGAAAAAGCTCATAAGACATCAGTGCCGAATGTAATAACTGGGAAAAAGCCACTAGTAAGTTATTGGCTTATTTTTTTATTGACCCATCTTTTTTTATAGCATAGACCGACAAATGAGAAAGTTGGTCACCTGATGGTAAGTGGTCTCCACCGCCCATGTACGCCCACAATACTAAAAGAATTATGGGTGCACTGCCGACCTTAAAGGGATAAGAGATTGAGAAGGGGAGGGGGTTTGGGCCTCCCGATATCTCACTCATCGTACGAAACTTAGCAGCAAGCTGCTACTTTACGCCTGTTTTCTATGAAACAGTGGTAACGACCTAGACGAGCCGGTCCATTCTTGCTGTAAACGAAGCTGTCTACAGCTTGGATCTATCACTCAAATAATCTGTCGTAATAATCTTTATGAATAAGTACTTATCGTAAATAGTCTAAGTAAATAATCTACTTATCGCCATCAACAGAATATCAGAAGCGGTGAGGCATACGATTAATGAACTTTCACAGATAGGTATTTAAGTGTGGCCCATTTAGGTAAAATGCCATAATGTCCGCTTTTGTGTCATCCGTTTAAAAGTGCCGTTATATTCAAGTGCATTCATTCCACACAACACTGCATTCTTGACAGTATTTATGGGCGTCGTTTTACATAAATGTTGACTTAACGATCCAAGTACCATATAAAAAGGCTTTTAAATTATTGCCGATAGATGATTATAAATGTTCTTGTAAATGTAAATAAATTACGTTATCAGTTCTCTCATATATCATAAGAAAAGAAACTAGATACCAGCTCTAGGCGTTTTCCTGTCTGCATCAAGAATTCACTTTTCAATCTATGCATGTTACTGATATCATAGACACATTAGAAAATGTATCTATGCTGATATCAAGATACTTATATACGTACGTACTCACGCCTGTAATCCTCCAAGGGGTAGGCCGATGTGTAACCAGTACACTCACATTTCGCCGAGCGTAACCCCGATGATGTGATAGGGGGCGAGCCTATCGCCATACCGGGCACAATTCCAGACTCCGGGCTGATACTGAGCATTTTTGTAATAGAAAAACCCAATATCATTTTTACCCGACCCGGGAATCGAGCCCGAGACCTCATGTCGTAACACGTACGCATTACAACTGCGCCACCGAAGCCGCCTTAAAGGCATCTTTATACGTTAAAACTAAATCTATGACTGAAACTAACTTATCCACTTTTGGTACAATTCCACTCAGCTAGTGATTCAATAATAAATAAAAAATAACGATGCAAGCAAACTTTCGCATTCACTAATTAATATTATTGTAGCAGTTAAATGTCCAATGAAACGTAAATCGTTCGGTATTTGAAAATAAGTTTCATTCTCAATAAAACTTTAATAATGGAATATTTTTATTGCTTCTCTTTTAGAAATTGAATGGGGTATAGAAAGCCACTAGAAACTGACTTAACTACGTTCCCGTCGCGTCGCGTCGCAAGGAAATTATAAGTCGTTTTAAATGGAGATTATTACTACAAGGATGTATCGTGTTAATGGTTCCAAACAGGTATAAAAGTCCAATTGGATTAGAAATCCCGTCAGTTTTCTAATCGCTAATTACGCGTTACCCTGCACCAGTAACTTCTCAGAATGTAATTGTGCATTCATGACGTGCTTTAGTAAAAGTGTGGCGCTTCCCATCAGGCAAGCCACTCGCTCAATTCGCCATTCAGGCTAGTAAAAAAAATACTCTAGTGGAAGTTAAGATACTTAATCCAAGAGTGGAAAACTACTATAATATAAATTAATGTTAGTACTTTATTAGAGTACAGATTGTTAATTATTCTTATGTGGTAGCACGTGCGTGGTCAATGTGATTGCCCTAATAAATCTCACAGCTGTATGAACAGATAACCAGAATTGCCCATGTTCAATACTACGGTAATTTATACACCTAATAAGCTTACATTCATAATAATGTTGTTTATTTTATCGTATCTATATAAATGAAATATATATAGTTATATGTAAATAGAATATAAATTTATTTGCTTCATGGCATGAATTAGATTCGCAACCTTTGGTAATTGAGTTCTAGTTAGTCACTCACCGAGCCGTCCTCAATAACATTTTTAAATTAAAGTCTCATTCAGAGACGCCAAACCACTTTAATTATCATTAAGTAATTTCTTAGAGACGCCAATGAAAGTTTCTATACCCAGTAACGGAACAATAGTTCAACAAAGTATTTTCTATGTTCAGTAACGGGGTATAAATAAATTAACACTCGGAGCCACCAAGTGTATTTTTTATTATTTGCTTGCTCGTTTGCTATAAAAAAAACTCCATAAATCTATGCAGCCTACATCAACTACTTTTGGACCGTATTTTTGTTAACAAGTTGATATTCAACGTATGTAGTGTAAAACAACTAGAACTAGTGCAGGTAACAGTGACCGAGGAATAAATTCATCAGTGACATGTGACTTGTGATTGGCAGCTCACCTGAATCACTGTGCAAATTAAAGCGTCTTCGTGTGCACGTATTACTAAATATGTCACGTTTAGTTTGGTACGAGTGATGAGAGGTTAGCGGGACAAAATTCACAACTTGATATTAAACTCTTTTTTACAGCATAAGCCAGCAAACGAGCATGTGAGTTACCTGATGGTAAGTGATCTCCACCGTCCACGTATGGGATTTGAGTCTCCAGATATCTCACATCGACCGACTCTCTCAACTCTATTTTCTTTTATTTATTTTGGACTTAATATAGCATTTTGTGACATATTTTTCACAGTAGTAGGTCAGCCAACGGGCGGTGACTAGTTGACGGTAATAACAATAAATTACAACTTAAGAACAATGGGCAATTTCTACAGAGTTGACAACAATTCTCCAACAGTATTAAAACTTATGTCATACAAAAGTATTTGGCTTTTACGAATAAATTAATCAGTTCTTAACTTAGCCCATCATTTAAAAAGTGGTAAATGCATTTCATTTGTAAAGTAATTTGAGAGTAGGCAATTCAGTAACGGTACGTATGTATGGCGCATACAAATTAAATATAAACATTTAAATAAACCACTTTATTATGGTGTTAGAGAAGTTACATTTACATATTTCGTGATAAGATCACGTTGGGCAATATGGAAACACGGCACTTAAGCTACTTATCTAATAAAATTAATATTTATATTGTGTTCATAATCAGATTTCATATGGTAGGAAGTAGGAATGCATTTCGATATTTCAGAAAAAGATTATAAAATCAAGTGAAACTAGGAGCTTATTTTACGACCTCTGAGTAAATGCTACTTACCAAATAGAATATGACACGTTCTAAAACAATTAAATACCGGCGAAAAGATGTTTACTATGTTCCTTCAAAAATTCCTGTCTATAGAACATTATGGAATTGATCCTTAGATTATAAGTTATATTTATAAAAAAAAACATAGTAAAATAAAGCGTAGGTATTTAAACTCGATAAAAGCCTTTTTATAGACACTTATAGATTACATTACTATTATGTAGATATTACGTCATAAAAGAACGTCAGTTTCCAAAAAAACAACAAACACAATCAAGCAATTTACATTTCAGTAAAAGTGTACATGATTTGGATCACAACTTTTAAGAGGATTCATTCGGGCATCATTATTCGCTTTCCCGTCATCATCTTGAAGTACGTTTCTACACCAATCAACCACTTTACAATCTTTATTAGTTAACGATTCCACGTAACGCAAGTAAATTATAGACGTGAGGCGTAATATTCAATTAAATAAGACTTGGGAATTGCCGCTAGATCCGTGTCACAGGTTAGTCTATTGGTTTAGGTTGGATTATAAACTGAATCAGTTAAGTACATACTTACTTAATATAACTATATTAAATAAGCATTGTACTTAAGTATAAGTTCTATTATTTATAATCCATAAAGCTATTTTTAGCAAATGATAATGTGAGATGTGTTAATCTTGGGGACTAAATGTACCTAAATATGTTTGTAGTACCTAGGTCCATATTTCAAACGATTTCCAGGTGGTAGGTCCCTCGTATGCGAGAGACCGTCTAGGTTGGTATCACTGCTTTGTCAGTCTTTTGCAGTCCAATGCCATGCAGTGTTTTTTAATTTAAGTTCTGTATTGTGTTGCTTCTCTTTATGGGCAGACGAGCAACCTACTCATTTCGTCACTCAAGCTAATAATCAAAAAGAAAAAAAAGATTAGATATCAAGAATTAAATTAAGCACCAATGTCGATACTGTTTATTACCAGTAACAAAGGTTTTGAAAGATTATTCTAGAATAAAATAAACGGACACACAAAGAGATCACACAAGAGTCCATGTCGTTCAGCAAATCGCATAGCACATCGAAGTCGAAGTGTATCTTCCAAATGATTTACGATCGAACTGTTTACAAATCGATAATGTAATAAATGAATTATTCATTCCGAATAAAAATATTGTTTTAAACATGAAACTAATTACAAAATCGTGTATTGAGATGCCATTAATATTGTATTAATCATACGTATCGGAGTATCACGTGGGTGTAAAACTTTTTATATAGAAATTAATGGTCGTGGATGTGTGCGATTTAAATACTAATACTTTAAAATAATAATACTTTACTAAAATTGTTACAGCGGATAATATTACTATGAATTGAATTTGAATTAAATCGTCTAGATACTCAACATGGCAAGCTATTATGAAGATAGTTTTATCTACAGAATGAATAGGCCGGCTCGTCCGGGTCGATACCACTGTCTCACAGAAAACCGACGTAAAGTGGCTTGCTGTTGCGTTTCGTACGGTGAGTGAGATATCCGGAGGCCCAAATCCCCTCCCCTTCCCAATCCCTTAATTATCCCTTTCCTTTAAAGTCGACAACGCGCCCATGACTCTTCTGGTATTGTGGGCGTACATGGCCGGTGGAGATTTACCATCAAGTGATCCACTTGCTCGTCTACCGGACTATGCTATAAAAAAGCTATTTTTTTTACATGTTTTGTCATATATCCATTTGATAATTTATTGTTTATTCTTGTATTATTTTTGCTTTATTATCGTTTTCTTATTCGTTTTGAGTTGTTGGACGAATGCCCAAGTATACATTAAAGTTATTAGTCAAAGCCGAGTCCATTGCTCTTGAATAATATGTGAGCAATTGCATAATTTCAATTAGTGGTCTGTTTATTTTACATATTGACATTTAAGACCAAATATTTTTTTTAAATATCTACTTAATTATGCGTACTTCACTTAATATTCTGCAATTAATGATAGCATATAAAAGTGAATTGACAGGTGTTGTTACCCTTGATGAATGTATGGAACCTTTAATTGTTTTGCGATAAGATCTGCGTGTATTTGGTACTCCATCGTAAAACCTATAGTCACAATAAACCATAAATTATGAAAACAGTAATTATTTTGGCTTGATCAATGAATGAATGGCTTGGCTTATGAAGAACTTATTAGGTATGCAGGTTTCCTCACGATGTTTTCTTCACCGTTAGAGCAAGCAATAGTTAATAATGAATACACACGTAACTTATAAAAGTCAGAGGTGTATGCTCTAGGGCTGGTTTCGAACCAGCGACTTTCGTCTCGACAGTCCGTACCACTCCCCGGTTTGCTATCGCTGCTTGTAAAGGTCTATAATGAACATATTTTTTAAGTTTTGATTTCGACTTCGTATTATTAGTAGAATTGTTACGTAAAGATACAACTGAAACGCTAAGAGAGAATGTTGCGTGAATAATTCCTTGTTTTTTTGTAATTTTTGATAAAGCTTTCATTTTTGCCAAAAAACTACATCAAATAATTTCATACCTCATAATGTGATAAATAATTCCAAATAAACATCGAACAGGAAAAATATAAATAACAACTATGTTAAATTGAATCGGATGTCGAATAAATTTGCATTTGAATTAATCGATTGTGTTCGCGAACAAAGTTGTTAGAGTAAACGATATGAGAAGGAAAATGATTAGCAAAATTGAGTTTGCGTTACGCTTACGCTTGTTTGTGCTTTACATATGTAAAGCACAAACATACATACATACATACGCACTCACGCCTGTAATCCCCGAAGGGGTAGGCAGAGGTGTAACCAGCACACCCACATTTCGCCGAGCATATCTCCGTCCCACGATATGATAGGGGGCAAGCCTATCGCCATACTGGGCACAAATTCCAGACTCCGGGCTGATACTGAGCATTTCGTAATAGAAAAACCCAATACCACTTTACCCGACCCGGGGATCGAACTCGTGATCTCAGCGTTAGCCTCAATCGTAACGCGCACGCATTACAACTGCGCCACCGAGGCAGTCAGTGTTTGTGCTTTATTATGTTCATATTCACATATAAAGACTGTTATTACCCTCTTTGTTACCTTTCATTGTTTTAAGACCAAATTTACACGTGATTACGAATGTCTCGGGTTCGATCCCCGGATCGAATAAAGTGATCGTCGTGATTATTAATTTATTGAATAGCTCAAGAGTGTAATTTAAGGTCTCTCGCGACGTATCATAATATCCTACTATCCTATCCTACTTGTAACTAATATTATAAATGTGAAAGATTGTATGTTTGTCAATCAATCTCGCCTTACCGTCTAAACATATGTGGATAGAAATTTGGAAAACAGGTAGACTATAGCCTGCATACATAGGTTATTTTTATATCTGAAAAAGAAATTTACGTAGGCGGAGTCGCGAGCAAAACTAGTAGTCAATTATTTAAACTTTCGACAATGACCATCATCAAACAAATTTGATAATTAGAATAGTCACTCATAAAAATAAATAGTAACAAACAAAATGAACTGGTACACGATTAGTAACAGCACAAGATGAAATAGAGATAGTCGTTTAACGAGCGATTGTATCGAATCGAAAATACATATCGATATTTACTCGCATGCGATTAAAAGATAAGGTTATCGTGATCGTAATGGCACTGAACTGATAACTGATTTTAATGACCAATTCGACACACCTATAATTTTTAATAGCTTCCAATTTGAATCAACTTTGAACTGCTGATGGCCATTTTCACTCGACGAAGAATTTTTCTCATGATTATTCAAAAGGTATATTTTTTTTATGACACTTTTAAAAATGTTCGTTGATATAGCCGATCTATTGATGAGCTGGCTTCGGGCTGGGGAGTAATATATAAAAAAGTTTTTGCATTATATATTTACATTAACAATCCTCATAATTCTCTCTTTTGTGACTATTACTTGGTTTATAAGATTTTAATCTGTAGGCACAGTACCCTTGTACCTTTCTTCCCAGAGGGGTTGACGTCAGGCAGGCGGCCGGTCGTAAAAACTACAAGCCAAATCTTTCTGTAGTATATGTAAAAAAAGGCATGTTGCGCCGAACCCACTGCGAGTGGGATAAGGGCAGGTGGAAGAAGAGGCAACGTACCTTTGTGAATCAAAACTTGCAATACTGTAAAATGGAGAAAGTGTCATAGTACGTCCACAATATCTTTTACTTTCACTTACTTTTTTTTATTTTATATGAAAGTTTCGTCTGTAGCTAGCCAGTTCCAAACCCGTTCTACCGATTAAGTTCACCTGACATCTTCCGTTCCAGCGAGCAGCAATTACCAATTCGTATTAGATAACAAAAAATATGAATAAATTATAAAAAGATTAGAGATGTGAATAGATTTAGAATGTGAGAATAGCTATAGAATATCGATTTACTAGTTCCCTCAAATGCGAGAGGCTGTCTCGGTTTGTACCACCGCTTTGTCTGTGTCTGCCAAGCAGCAGTGTGCTAGCGCTGTTGTGTTTTGAATTGAAGGACATTGAATCCTGTGAAATTACTGGGCATTATGAGACGTTACGACTTATGTCTCGGGGTTACGAAGTCCAGTGCCATGCGGTGCTTTTTAATTTAAAGTTCTATAGTGTCCCACTTCTTATTACTATTATATGTGTAAAAGTTTGGATGATTGCGAGTTAATGAGTTTGTGAATTTGGATGTTTGTTAATCAATAAACGGTTATGGAAGGAATTTTGCACACAGGTAGACTATGATCTAGACTAGGACATGGGCTACTTTAAAGCTAGTAATTTATAATTTCAATCTTTAATAGACATAAGTTTGCAATGCTGCTAAGGTTATTAGTCAGTTGACATTTTAAAAAGTATGGCTATTCACCTATTCCCAGTGCAGGAAGAGTTTGATCCGGCTAGTATCGAAGACCGGTCGTGATGTAGGTCAAGTGCACAAGCACAGCTGGTCCGGAGCTTGGTTATGGTTACGTCATGTGCACTCACCTTTAATCGACATGTATTTAAAATAATATAATTAATTCATAGAACCTTCTACATACTTCATAATGTTTGTTATACTGTCATTATAGAAGTGAAAAGTTATTTTGAGTTCGATTTAGCTCGCGACACCGCCCTTGTGAATGTTTCCGGAGTAAAAAGTACCCTATGTTCTAATCCATGTCATGGTCTACTTGTGTGCCAAATTTCACCAGCCGTTAAGGCACGATACATCCAAATTCACGAACTCACAAACATCCAAACTTTCCTATTTATAATATGAGATTAGGAAACATAGAGCATGCCATCTATTTATTTTATTCATTATGCTTCATTGTAAATTAGATAAATTCAGTAAAAATACTTTTAAGTCCACTACAATTAGCCTGACTGACTGAATGACTGCCTCGGTGGCGCAGTTGTAATGCGTACCTACGCGTTACGACTGAGGCTGACGCCGAGATCTCGGGTTCGAACCCCGAGTCGGGTAAAATTGATATTGGGTTTTTCTATTACGAAAAAGCTCAGTATCAGCCCGGAGTCTGGAATTTGTGCCCGGTATGGCGATAGGCTCGCCCCCTATCACATCATGGGACGGAGATACGCTCGGCGAAATGTGGGTGTACTGGTTACACCTCTGCCTACCCCTTCGGGGATTATAGACGTGAGGGCGTATGTACAATTAGCGGCCTTATTGCTTAAAGCAATTTGGCCAAATATGGCTCTTGTTTTTGTCAATTCGTAAACATTATTTAATTGTTCATAGCCCTACTCTACATATCTCCGTTTAATAACATTATAATCAACAGTTTAAGTTGTAGGAGGTAAATTGGGTGAAAGTAAATATAAGTAGGTACATACACACTCACGCCTATGTCCCATAGGGGTAGGCAGAGACTATTGAGTACCACAAGCTACGATCCTGACACACCTCTTTCGCCTCTTCCACATTCATACATCTTCTCATACATTTTCGTCGATTGAGGGTACTCGTGACGTGCCCTTTTCGGAGAATGTCTCTTTGTCTATATAAGTAGGTATATAGACAATTGTAGTATTCGTTGTTGCCACCAGAGTATATACCATTAAAGGTATATTTTATACATTGTTATTCCTTTTAAATATATATACAAGGATAAAAAATAATATTTTATATGCTTAGATTGCATAGTTGATTATTAATTAGGCTTTAGTTAGCAAAAACTCCTTCGATAACATAGAAATAACGAGCATGATTATATTTTGTATACCTATTGGGAATAATTAATACTCACTAGGTATTATTTCTGGTTATGTTACCTACCAATTATTTCGAGAATAACCTGATAAACTGAAATTGTTATTACAAAATAACTGGATATGTACTGACTGACCCGAGACGAAACTCGGTAGTATAATGGATTAATCGTTGAATAAGGGCCACAGTACAAACAAAACTTTTAACATCGGCGATTTAGTTACTTTTCGGAAGCTCGAGTCCGAACGCTCCAATTCGTACACACATAAACGCAAGTCGCTTTTTGGAGGCGCGATGCAGCAACTGGACGCTACACTAATTTCTGCCGCCAAGTAGTAGTGTGTAAGCACTGTTGTGTTTCGGTTTGAAGGACATTGAAGCCAGTGTAATTACTGAGCATGAGACTTACATCTTATATCTCGGGATGACAAGTGCAGTCCAATGCCATGCAGTATTCTGTAATTCAGAGTTCTGTGTGACGTTGCTTCTGTTTATGGGTAGGCATGGCGCTTACCATCAGGCGAGCGACTGCTCGTCTCATAATTCAAGCAAAAAAGTACTCTCGGCACAGATGCCAGTCGCACAATCTAGTGAGGCTTTGGCACCTGGAATTAAATCTTGGCATTTGTGTGGAACACAGTTCAGTGTTATAACGTAAGATCTATGTGCAAGTGATCAGTGAGCGCGGGTGCGTGATACTACTCCCGCTTCACCTGTCCGCCAGGCGAGATCGATAGAGTTGCTAAAACGCGCAACACCACGATCAAACGCAGCACATCGCCAATTAGTGATGCAGTATCAAAGCATTCGCTAAAACACGCGATTTCGATACAGCGATCGAACGCAGAAAATCGCTAAAACGAGCTACAGTTTTTTTAACAGCTTGATTGACGAAACTAGCAGATCATACGCCTGATGGTAAGCGTAACGCCTGTCATAAACAGGAGCAACGCCACACAGAACTTTATATTACAAAGCCCTGCATGGCTCTGGAGTGCGCTCGTCACCCCGAGGCATAAGATGCAAGTCTCATAATGCCCAATTTCACTGGCTTCAATGTCCTTGAAACCGAAACATAACAGTGCCTATACGCTGGCGGCATAAATAGACAAAGCGGTGGTACCAACCCAGACGGACTCTCGCATACGAAGGACCTAGTACCGATGCAGTCGCAAGACCACCGATCGCCAATGCTACAAGTATCATGTGTGCTGTGGCCCTAAAGGCAGTCGATGAAGACAGGTACAATTACAAATACTTAACAGAGCATAGGCGAGTGAAATCCATTGGCCTGTTTTTACGACTTTTTTAATATTACTTACATACATACGTACTCATGCCTGTAATCCCCGAAGGGGTAGGCAGAGGTGTTTTGTTTCGGTTTGAAGGACATTGAAGGCAGTGGAACAACTGGGCATTATGAGACCTAATACCTTATATCTCGGGATTATGAGCCCAGTTCAGTGCATTGCAGTGCTATTTAGTTCAAAGTTCTTTGTGTTGTTGTTATTGGTTATGGGCTGGCTGGCATGGACCTTACCATCAAACGAGCGACGTGCTCGGCTCGTCATTGTGATGTATTAAAAAAAAGCACTGAGGTCACAGTTCAAATCCTTCAGTGTAATGTACCTATGTGAAGTCGCAAAAAAATCATAGTATTATACAACGCCTCGAGTCAAAAACCCATTAAAACGTAATTTAACATCACCCCTGCAATGTAATTCATACAGATATTTATTAATATTATAATTGCTATACAAATATGTAATGCACGTTGTTCAAGCTGGGTTTCATTGTCAATTAGCCCCCCAGGCGGTCACAGTATGCACCATTATTAAAATTAAATATAAATAAAGTAAATTCGAGTTGAAACGAGGTTATCTTAACTTAACTAATAGAGCACTATAAAGTATAGTTGCTAATAGCTCGTGAAATTTCGCTTAATTTTTAACCGACGCGTAAAAAATGGAGAAGACTCTTAATTGGTATGTAATTGTTTTATTCCGCCAAATGTGAACCTGTTTTAAACCCGCGGTAAAGAAGAGGTATGTTATGAGTTTGAAATATGATTTGGCGAAATATAAGCACACTGGTTACACTTTTGCCTATTCCTTTACAGGCGCCAGTGCGTATGTATGTAGCGATTCATAAAATAGTGATACCTTAGCGGGGAGATGTACGGACTGTCGAGACGAAAGCCACAGGTTTGAACCCAGCCTTAAGAGCATGCACCTCTAAGTCAGGTGTGTATTCATTGTAACTTAAAGCATTCTATAACGGTGAAAGCAAAATTTTCAGGAAACCTGCATACCTGAGAAGTTCTCTAAGAAATGTGAAGTATGCTAACCTGCATTAAGCCAGCGTGGTGGACTAAGGCCTAACCTCTCTCAGTTACTAGAGGAGGGCCGTGCCCAGTAATGAGTCGTATATGATATAGAGCCGATATCATCTACACGTGTTTGTTCTGAGATTTTCCTCTTTGTTACTATGACATAACAGATGTATTTAGGCTATTTAAGCAATATAATTTCTAACTATTGTAATGACGGCAATGTTTTTACAGCTATTAATATAGTTCATTACTAAACAAAAGATTCCTAATCAACGTCAGTGGAAAGCCAACGACATTCACAACTATGTCGCTGTCAAGAGAACTATAAATATTCTTAGATTTGAATAATTACTTCTGAAATTACTCATGTCTCTATTGTCTATGGTTTTATTAATATTCTCACGCCTATTAACGGCTTTCTGCTTTAGTTCATTTCATATTATTTGCAATTATGCATTTTCTTTCTCTAATAAATTAAAAGAGCCTACAAAAAGAAATGTCTAAGCGACCAATTAATGTCAGTATACTTGTTTTACTGCTTTATATCAAGCACTAGGTGGTAGGTCTCTCGAATTCGAAAGGCCGTCTGGGTTGGTACCACTGCTTTGTCCATTTATGTCACCAAGCAGCAGTGTTTCCGTTTGAAGGACTTTGAAGCCAGTGAATTTAATGGTATTATGAAATTTAACTACTTATGTGTCAGGGTGACGAACGTAAACCAATGCAATACAGTATAATTCGAAATTCTGAGTAATGTTGCATCTGTTTATGGGCAGGCGCGGCGCTTACCATCAGACGAGCGACCAGCTCATTTCATCATTCGAGCTTATTATTAATAAATATATTTTTATTTTTTTCCGGTGTAAATAATTAAAGTAGCAGTAAGTATGTTTCATTATAACATGTACCTACTATTTAAAACTTCCTCTCAGAATTGCACTTATTTTACGTGTTTTATGTAAAGCATATTTTTAATTAAACTAAGCGGGGCATACTTATTCTATTTATACGTATATACGACACTAAATGTCGCGTTGACTCTATAAATTAGATGTCATCTATCTTCTGGCCTTTCTACCATCATATAACATTTGCCATCACAATTTACAATCGCTACTATATTATCTAGATACACGATCTCATTCAATTCCGGGACATTCACTACCTTTGCGACATACACTTTCATTTCTATTAAATGGTGTGATTTTGAAAGACTAATCTTGTTACAACTTGTGTAATATTTATTTAATATTGTCTCTATCGCTATCGATTCGGTTACGAAGCTAATATGAATTGAGTTTTAAAGTGTAAAGAAAGAAAACGAAATAGTTTCCTATGCGATTAGTTTTTCATGCAAAATCTTTCAATGTTTACAAAAATATTTTTTATATTACCAATTAATGTATTTCCAGTTGTTATTATAGAATAAATAATAATAATATAAGGTGTTCCATGCCCTTATCCCACTCGCAGTAGGGTTGCGCAACATTCTTTTTAACACATGCTAAGAAAGATTAGGCTTGTAGTTTTTACTACCGGCCTGTCGTCATTCTCTCGGGGAGAAAACACCCAGACCCATAACAAATATTTGTGGATCACACAAACATTTGTTAATAAATTTTAAAATTATTAGTACATACGAACTGAATTTACTGGACTGGAAACTTGGACAATGTCACTCGATTCGGGACGCAAGTCGCAACTGCGCTGGCGCTTGGTTGATAAAGTTGGTTGATATTTGTCAGAATACGCGGCATACATTTAAAAAATCAAAAGTGTATGTCGGCGAAACATAAGGGCGAGTCGGGCGCGATCATTAAATGTGACGAAATCGGAGCGACAAATAACTCTTGATTTTTTTGGTCTTACACGTTTTTGAATGAGGTTGCGAAATAAGAAATGTCACGGACGGTTATCAGTGATGAAAGGTGCCTTGATAAAGGGCAGATTACTTCAAAATTATATGGGGCTTTGAGGCATACGTCTATCCGTCCGTTTTATTCCATACCCTATGGAATAAAAAATTATCATCAAAATCTATTATGAAATGCCAGAGATACGGGGAATAATTTACAAAATATTGACGATATGGCTATCATTGACGATAACCTCATGTATTATACATTAAACATTCCTAAAATTACGAAATCATACAAATCACGAATACATACCTCCGGGTCGAATACAGAATCCCCTATTTTAAGTCGGTTAAAAAGCGATAGATTGCTCCCTTATTCATCCTGCTTGGAGTTATGCCAGCTTAACGTTAGGGTCCGCCTTCCCATCATGATTTGACGGTCAACTTGGTATTTTCTGGGGCGACCTGCCGTCTGACCCACCCAACCCGCAACGGGAACCAAGTTACGTTATTGCTTCGTCCGTTAAACAACAGAGTTACGATGTTGGTGACCCACTTACTCCAGATTGCGCCTTTATTGCGTGCTAATAATATAATCCTCAGCCTCATCCCCTAATTTATTTACTAGCTACTGGCCTACATATTGTATTCATTAACATGGCCAAAATTCATTCAATGGAAGTTTGACCACTTTTCCAAGCTTAAAAGCTACGTTCTCCATTTATAGATCGTTCTAAAGAAGTATGGGATTTTAATATGTTTAAACAAACTTGTTTATATGAAAAGAAAACCCATTAATTTAATATACAGACCTTCAAATAGACAGAATACAGGCGTGTAGAACAATTTTACATGTAAATTACTCAATGGAGCGACGATATGGCTCCGTGTTGTCTGTGACCGAATTTAGAGACAACTTTCATGGCGTGAACAAGTACTGAACTTGTGTGCAGTGCCATTGAGACAATTCAATAGACCCATTGTTTAGAAGACACTTGACAGGTTTTTTTTCTATCTGAGGGGCTAGCGCGGAAAACTATCGAAATCGTAATGTAAAGGTATCGAGGGCTCGATAGATAATTCCATAAATATCATTGATATATATTCCATATATATTAGTTTCTTTTACGTACGATAGAGGCGCTGTACCAAAATCTCATAGAAATTGTTGTCGATGACAGCTCGAATAACTTTTCGCAAGTTTTCCGTGCTAGCCCCTCTGATCAGCATAAAAGTAGGTATAGCTTTCGATTACCAATATGACAAATACATTCTATAATTAAAATATGTTGTCTTAATTTACAGTGGCCTTAAATATTTACTCATACTAACGATGCAATTAAAACTGGCAACACTGATCATTAATTGTCACACTTGACATTTGTACGCCATTGACAAATTGTTACATTCAGTAAAAAAACTTTCTTAACTTAAAAAAACAGGATTTTGTGAATAAAGCGGTAAACGCATACCACGCTAATTATGGCATTTTTTTAATTCTTAATATTTTGATCAAGTGAAGTCACGATTTATTGACAGTCACGAAAAACTGTGGCCGGCTTGAAGCCGGTTAACGGCAATCAGGGTCAAGGTCGGCCTGGTCTGCAAGTGCGTATCGATCAATGATCTATCGCTTGCTGGCAGGGTTGTCGCATGACAAATTGACGTCACATTGACAATGGTTTCCTATCTTTAGCCGTGTTCATTTTCAAATTAAATTTCAAGGTTTCTTTGTTTTCTAACATTTTGCATTTCTAGCATGTTTGTACTTTTTTAATTTTTTTATTGCCCTAGATAGACAGACGAGCGGGCGGCCTAGCTGATGGTAAGTGGTTACCGCCGCTCATGGAACTCAGCAATGCCACAGCCAGGCCGCTGCCTACCGTTGAAGGAAGACTCTTTTTAAGCCTCGCTTAAAGAAGGACAGGTCATAACGCTCGGGAAATGTAGAGGTATATTTCTTATAAGTATAGATCACGACGATTTGCCTGTCTAGATATTCATATTTTTCCTCGATAGCTTCGCAATCAGAATCTTCACTGTTTTGAATTACCTTGACTTTTGCCGTATAATAACAGATATCAGAACTGATTCAATAAAGATCAATAACTCGGCAACCCTATATGCGTACAGGTCGTGCACTACTACAACAGACGCATTATTAAACATTTCAACTTTTGATTGATACGTTAAACATTTGCCAGCGGATGAGTTGCATAGTTGGCAATTTTTATATATTTTTTTGTGCCAACACTGTTTAGAAATAATTAGGAGAGGATTAATGTTTATTAACGACTACTGTTTGAGCGGTTGTTTGCCAATGAAATAAGCTTTGCATAGTGAAACGTGTTATTTTTCAGTATTGTCTTCTATTAAAAGTTTGATAGGAGGATTTTAGGATCCCGCTATATTAGAAGCCGACGATATATGTTATTCAATTTTTATTATGGAAATATTTAAATTAATGGAAACGGAACTTTGTCAGCGTTTACCACGGCATAGTTTGTCGCAATCCTGGAGGCCAATTCTCGTAATTTTAAATGTTCAAAATACCATTCCGATCTAGTCTCAGCGTCAAAAAAGTTGCAAATGGCATTCTCTTAAACCAATAATCAACGTCAAATGCATTAGCAGTAGCATTATACCGTTTTGGCTTCAGTCAACTTTTATTCTACATTCAATCTCATTACGAATAGGTTTACATTTGAAAAACTACCGAAACGCACAATTTTGAATCGTATGTGTGATACGATTCAAAATTGTGCGTTTCGGTAGTTTTCGGTTATGTTGGGAAAAACGAAGGCGCCAATGATGCTCCAATATAAAGCGATAATATAAGATTAAATTATGTACTTAATATTTATTCCTTGAGTGTCTGAAAGGGCATGGAAAGCCAGACATTGTTTGGACATTCGTGGCAAATCATGAAAACGCAGATTGCCGAAGCGCATATGTAATTAAAATCATAAAATTAAGCACACATTTTTACGGCCTGGATTATATAAATTACATATCAATAAAGTTATGTTTATTATCATTTAGAAATGAATTCTGATTAGTTGTATTGCTTTAGTGTGAACATTGCTTCTAAATTGTTTCGATATTACCAAAGTTTGCCTTCAAAAGCTTGCACTATATTTTATGGCACAGGCTGTAACATTGAACTCTCGTTTCAAGTATAATTCGACTGGACATTTCGAAATCGGTATTATATATCGGTGCTATCAAAGGTAAATATTATAATTAGTGAATTCCATACACTTTGAGGTCATATGATGTACAATAAATTAGTAATCGTGATACGTTTATTAAATATGTTTCAAAGTTGTTTATGGTAATGATTAGTTGGGAGTGTAGAAAATTAATTGATATATTATGTTGTTTATGCGTTGCATGTTGGATTGCGATGGCTTAGGTGCTTAATAAATGTGTTGAGGGCCCTTCATTAATCATTTTAATACTACTGCAGGCAAGAACGACCATGGAAGTCTCCGCAATTTCTCTCTATAATCTATAAGTAATAATAAAGCCTCGCCTAAAACTTGGTGGACACACACCCGTGTGTCTAGATTAGTGCGTGCGTTCAAGCGTATGTTGTATGTGGCATAGTAGCATATAAACGAATGAATTGTTTTGAATGCAGTTTATTTGTTAGAAAAAACAGGCCTGATCAACATGGTTCAAGCTAAAACGGGGTTTAACGGTTAGGTTATTTTTACTTAGAAATATTAAAATCAATGAGTAATGTTCACTTTTTATGAATGCAAAGTACGCGTAATGGGTTTACGACGGTAGTTCAACTCTCTTTGTATTTCCAACATACGTATTGTATAACAGTTCGAAGATTTATTTACGACTGCTACGTCCATCAATCTTCTAGAATTTATGACTCGGATTCTTAGAGATATTGGCTATTAAAGATTTGTGTTTACCTTTGTATAAAGATATAATCTATGCTAATATGATGCCAATGACGTGTTTAAATATTATTAAGAAGAATGATTATATCGTTCTATGAAGGTAAACTGTTTGCAAGGTTTAGTAATGGACATATTTCATGTCTGAATCTAAGAAGATAAGACATTTTTATTGTAAGATTAAATACATAATACATATTTCTGGCTAGAGGGCCATAAGCGCGCTTTATTGTCAGGTGACGCTGTAAAAGCAATGCAGACTAATAACAACAGTAAAAATCCATTCTTTAAAACAAACCGATGTTGAAAGCTGTGAAGATACCTACTTGAAACAAAGAGTAAAAACGTAAACTATTTTTTATTCTAGAAGTTAATTTTAACTCGGGCGGAGCTGCAAGCTAAAGTTAGTTTCATATAATTTTGAATAATTATTAATGCACACTCCAGATGAACGGTAAATATTATTCACGTATATTTATTGCATGAATCATGCTATTATTAAATCGCAATTAGGCGATTTCCCAAACTACTTTTAACATTGCGTGAATTTTATTCTGAATACAAAAACGTGCAAAAAACTAATTGCAAATTCATAGAAGCACATTTTGATGACTTCATAATAATATTACTTAAAATTATTTTGCCAAAAATATAAACGTTGGAAAACACTAATAAATTATGAATACGCGAGTAATAAATTTATATATGTATTGCAGTTGAATTAAAAAAACACATTAAAATACTCTGTAATCAGACCAAAATCACTAAGTATTATTTATTTTACTAGCCTGAATGATGAGAGGAACAGGTCCCTTGCCTGATGGTAAACACTACGCCTAGCTTGCCCATGAACAGAAGCAACACCACACAGAATTTGAAATTACAAAGTGCTGCATGGCACTGTACTTCCCTTGTCACCCCGAAACAGTTTACGTTAAGTCTTATAATGCTCAGTAATTTCAGTGGCTTCACTATTTTTCAAACCGGAACACAACAGTACCCACTGCTACTTGGCGGTAGAAATAAATGGTGGTAAGTACCTACCCAAATGGCCTCTCGCATACAAAGTACCTACTACCTAATATTAGACCAACATAATGTTGTTTGCATTACAACTGCGATTGTTCACGATTGTGTACACTAGAAAGTAATAAACAGTAGCGTGCTTTGCGTGTCTGCAGATGCTTGTACTTGATGCCATAAAGCAATGTTAATCAAAACTGGAATTGGAAACAGATGCACGTTTTGGGGTACACAAACGACACAGTTTCAGTATATTAACGTTTCTCTCTATTCTAAAAAAAAGTAACTGGCGCCGCCGCCGCTGCCAAAAGCTTGTCACGCTATCTCCTTCGAAACCGCTGGGGGGTATGGGTCGAGACCGATACCAATCGATGCAGAATAATGTGGGGAAGAAAGTTAGATATGTCTCATATTCGACTTTAAGTTTTTTATTTTATGTTTTGTGGAAAAACATGGGCAAAGCCCCTACTTATTTAAAAAATAATACTCATAGCATTTAAACATTATTAAAACTCTATACTCGTAAATGCCTATTCCCTACCTAATGGAACAGCCACTTTATCCGTTGGTAAAGTAAAGTAACTTTGCCAAATAAGACATTATAGGTAAATGAAATTTATATTGTATCCATATGCAGATAATTTAACGTATAAATAGATATAATTTTGCTATTTATTTTGAGGTGCATAACGTTCATATTGGTATAACATCTTGAGTGCATTGTATATTGACGCAGGCGGCGTGTGTGGGCTTATTTAGCAACATTTGTTAGTACTTAAATAATAGTTTCCGATGCGAACAGTTTTATGATTGTTAGTTTGTCGGAGTGCTTGTGTCGTAAATACGACGGTATACGTCTAGTTCGGAAACTCGTTTAGTGTGAAGATATTTGAAGGAAGTTGTGTCCAAGAAACACCAACTACATTATATGTATAATGTACATAATTACGATTTAAATTACGCGCTTGAATCGTCTATGAAATTAATAAAATAATATGCAATGAACGCCCGATCATTCAGTGTCTCCAGAGAAAAATAAGGATATAAACTATTGTTGTAATAGTTCTAGAAGACCACTTTGCTTCTACGGGCCTCGGAGGAGCCCACCAACCAGTGTCCACATCTTTGTAGGCACTATGAAATTTCTGGGATTAGTCTTCGACAGCCGTTGAGAATGAAATTGGGGAAAAATTTAACCTGGCAACCTGCGCACTTACAAAACTGCAGCTCAACTTAGAAGGTCCTGTGTCCCTTGCAATTACCCTTGCCGAAAGCTGTACGCCGCGGCCAGAGCCGTGCGCTTCATAGTCTTATACGGCGCGGCGGGCCAGTTTGTATCGAGTCCCTGAGCGACCGATGCGTCGACACTATTGTCTACAGCATGAATGGGCCGTCGTCCGGGTCGTTACCACTGTCTCACAGGAAACCAACGTGAAGTAGCGGCTTGCTGCTGCGTTTCGTGCGAATGCCCAAATCCCCCTCCCCTTGCCAATCCCTTGATTGTCCCTTTTGATTTTGATATCCCTTGATTCTTTTGATATTGTGGGCGTACATGGGTGGTTGAGATTACTTACCATCAGATGACTTGCTCGTTTGCCGGCCTATACTATAAAAAAAGGCGGCCTGTGTTTTGGCCAGTTTCCTGCCGTGGCATCTGGACGTTAAGGCCCTCTTCGCCACCTTTCACTGGCGAGTGATGTGGACGCCATATCTGCGCTGAGCCACCGTGGAGGAGTGGCGGCTCAGACTGGTCAATCCGCTTGCGGGTCAGCAAGCCGTCTTGGAAGTGCGCTGTGATTTTCATCAGTGGATAGACGTCACGGTTCGGCGCGGTGATGATCTATCTGACACAAGTGCTCACTACTCACTGGTTCGGCTAGTACGCGTGTCAAATAGTCGGCACAGAGGAGTCAGCCGTGTGCCACCACCGTATGACTACTGATCGTAAAACACGCTCTAACGCACATCTTAGCGGTATGCCTAGCCTGGGACAAAGAGCGCAGCGCTCTCGTAGCAGTCATCGGAGTTGACTTCTCGCTGCCAATCATCCATCATCTCAGTGTCCGCCATGGTCAACAATCGGAATTCCTGGCGTACAGTGCTCTACTTCTGCGAGGCTGTAATCTTGCAGAAAAAGAGTGCCTTGAAGTAACGGTGTTTCCGTTCAGATTCCTACTGCTGCCAGAAATATAGGAGATGCCGGGATGAAGACTAATCGGCGTCTCCCACCCTGTGGATTAGAGGCATTTGAAGAATTCCACCACGGTATTCTCTGTCTGTCCTAAGACTAAAAGGCGCCATCGGGTGTCGCGGGTGCGCAGCGGGGGACTTTCATAGCATCCATTTATATAATTATATAATTATACGTGTGACTCCGAGATAGACGGCAGCAGCAGGCGGTTGATCTAAGACCGATAGAGCCCGGCATAACCATCCCGCCTCCCCCCCGGGTAGGGCGCTAGTGATAAATCACTATTCCCCACAACAAAAAGAAGGTCTACATTAGATTACCAACATCACACGTTCGTATTTTTAAAATATGCCATATAGTAAGCTTTAAATAGCTTCAACAATATTATGTTAATTCAGCCCAACACAAAGGCATTACCACACGGTTTGCAATAAACTAGTCAATGAGCAAGACATCGCAAACACGTAGCGCGACAAACAAGCATCAACGCAACATACTCGCTTCACGATAGATCATTGTCCCATTGTGATGTTAATACACTATCGGGAACGTTGCGCAAACCGACTCAATTAAATTCGAACCCGAACGAACCAGTTTCGAGACAGAATGATCCACAAAGGTCACGTGCTATAGGTGCGTAATAAGTCTTTATTGCTATCGAATGCGTTTAGTGTGATAGATGTTGAACGTGGGCGGTGTTTATTAAGTAATTGGATAGAGATCGTTAATTTAATGAATATTATGATACAAATGAAAACTCATGTAATGATACGTAAGGTCTTAATAGTGTAAATATTTAGTCAGTATTATATCAAAGAGACTATCCATACATAATCTGAAGCAGTGCAAACAAGTTACCCACTAAATAAACTGTCAGTAATGCATAATATAAATACCGATATTATAAGAAAGTTTATTTGTTACATAATTATAGATTATATTTTAATTCATTATTTTTATCAGGTGCCATAAGGACTAAGGCCTAACCCCTCTAACCTCCTGTTTTCAATGTCCTTCAACCCGAAACACAATGGTGTTGCTGCGGCAGAAATAGACAAAATGGTGGTACAATAGGTATACAATCTTAGGTATACAAACATTTAAATCTTTAATAAGGGTGCTGAATCATACATGTTAGTCTTGCAACAATAAGACCAACTAGTGTTAAAAGTGTTAATGCCATAAAAACGTAAATTTTATTTATGTGCGACTTTAATATGCATTTTGATTACACTAATATTGTAATACGGCAGGTTTATGCAAACTAAGAACTTTAAATGTTAAATAATGATGTCATTAATGTTCATATAAGATGTTGCTTTGAAAATTTGTCGATGAATACTGAATTTTGAATCGTCACGATAGCGTGATAAACTATAGGTATCTCTTAATTTTGAGATACTAAATTGAATTATGTTTAGAATCAAGACAAATAAAGACAAACAAACGTAAAGTTGCATCTCCGAGCAAAGGTAGACAAAAATTGTGTAGGATATCATGACTTGCAAACTTGCAGAAATCGACAACTTTTGCGTGGAAATGTACCTTTGGCAAAAACGCACATCATTAAATTATACACCGTGCTACAGCAAGGCGACTACACCTTTAACCACCTATTTAAGGGTACCGGATTATGAAATTCTAGACATCCTAAAATTTCACGCTTATTTTAATCACTCGTTTATTACGATCTGTAAGATGTATCACAATCCTATAAATTGAAAATGCTGAAGTGATACTATGTGCAAGTATATACTAGTTATGCTTAGCTGTTTATTATTTAGTGTTGTTTAAAGTTGCAAATCGAATATCGATATGTTACTTATTCGATAAAAAAGAAAATGCTTTATTTATGTCCTAGCAATGCAATCGGATTCAGTACTAGAGGGGGTGAAATACTTATTTCGTACACTATAAGTTGCTTAAATTTGACCACACCTTTCTGTAACACGTTGTATATAAGTTATCTAGACTTAACAGTACAAACGTTTATTAAATAATCTAGTTGGGTTATTGATTACATCAAATGTGCATATGCCGTCTGGTTTGACAGCAATATGAATGATTCGTTAAGCATAGTTCAAAATTATTTTGCCCTGTGAATACATCATACAACCTCACCTTGAACAGTGACTACTTTCCTAATTACTTACATACTTATCTTCACAATAACATTAACAGATCTACGTAAAATGTGTCTCGAACCGTATTCCAATTAATCATTATCAATTCGAATGTTATCAGCATCTGTGCCAAAGTGACAGATCTTAATTTATCGTTTTTGTTCGATTGATCGTAATAATTTTATTCTAATGTAGAGTGTTGCTTGGATATCTTAATCGGATTATATTAACAACTGTTAGATTCGCTATTTATATTTGGATATTTACTGTAGTATGCTAAACACAAAAAAGTAACAAAAGTGATTTAACAGGTTATGGGACCTTGATATTATTTTGTGTTAGTTAGTACCTATCATTTATGTTAGTATCATTAAGACGTCATTAGAATTTAATGCAATAGATTTGTTGAATATTAAATGCTCAGTAAAACATTATTATTACCCAGTCAAGTTCAGAAGGCAGCGATAGTTACTCTAAATCCAAATTCTATGATTGAAAATTCGAACACTAGATTGGCCACAAGTTCTATGAAATGAATGACTACAGGGCACATTTGCCCCGGTCGCTGTGTAGAGAAGGTTCATCGCAACGAGAAGGCAATGACATCTATAAGGCCGCCGTTTCAATGCATCATGTTACCGTTATATCAGCCATTAGATCAATAAACAAACCGCCCGCGGTCAAACACACGGCCACCATAATCGGAACCACTTACCAAGACATGTAAATTCTTGTTAATTTATTTAACTGTGAGAAGTGGAGAAACAGATATGAGAATATTTATGGATGAATATGTTATGGTGTGGGACTAACGAGATCCATTTATTATTCGTATTTTTTTCTTTTTTGCTAGACAAGGCTAACGTGTATTTGTTTTGCAGCCAGACTTCAAAAGTATTTAAATATTGTGTGTTAATTAATATAGTTATTACATTTGCATTAATTCATTTGGTAATTAATTTTTACTTGGTATATTAGGCGTGTAGTGTAATTGGTAAATTAATATGAAATCAAAATTGTAAATTTAAGTTTATTTAAATCTTGAAACATTACTGTCTTTATCTACGCACATAATAAAATTGAAAATACATATAAATAAAAAAAGCTAAATGCTACGAATAACTATAAAAAATAATCGTTTGTTAACAACGATTCATAATATTTCTTACTATTATTTTGAACAAAACGTTTTAAATCTATTCACCCTGATATATATATTTTAGTAGATATATTTCAACTCTAGTGTATTATATTTGTAAAAACAGTGTTTGGCTTCTATTAAAATTATGTTATTGTAACCAAATGTTATTATATGTTTTCCTTAATAATAAAATAATAAAAAATGTACAGATAACTTAAGAAAGTGTAACACAAACCCGTTCGTATGTCAAGGTTAATAAGATACTCGTACGTGTATTAGCATATTGGCCTTTTGAATGCGTATTAACATGTGTCGATTTGTTTCACTCACGGGCGATCGCGGGTCCGCGACCGCGTGGGAACGGCCGGACATTACCGTCATTACCAGAATGTTTGCATTGTACGCGACATTCAGCATTCATAGCTATACTGAGTTGTTTTGGCATTTTGATTGTATAACTCTACATATACGCATAATGTGTGAAGTTATTAACAATAGGTAATAAGGCAGATACAAGCAATGAGTTTAGAATTTATAAATACAGAAACGGAACGCATAGACTAATAAATATAAATAATAATAACTATAAAATAAATATATTACGATACCTGAAGTGTCATATACACAAGCCACCTACAATAATGTTAAGCAAACACTTATTTTTCTATTGTGTCAACGCTTAAAGGTTTATTGGTTAACCTGGCGAGATTTATCACGAGACTCATGTAGGTCGCTCTAGGCGCAGCAAATCGATTAATACGCCTCTGCTTCTTAGAAATTTTACTCATTTTGCAAGCAGTGTAGGAGTTAAGTGCTTTTTAATGAAAGTGTATGCGAGGATGACAAAAAACTACATAAAAGATAATTCAACTCCTGCTAAATACTCATTATTATGTTGGAATTTAATCAAACAAGGCGTTAAGCTGTTTGATATCAAATCTTACAGTAGCTAATTCTGGGCACATGCCTAAATTAATAAGGTATAGGTTATAATACAACTTAGCAATCAATAGAATCTGCGATGATAATTTCATTTTATATATTACAATTCTCATAATGGCCATGTTAGGGTGAACAAAGTTCTAAATAAGCTAAGTTAAAAACTCAGAATATATAATTTTGCTTTCGTCCGAGATACCTAAAGGAGTAAAACTCCGCAACTTAGACTGTAATTACCACTAAGCAAAATCTTAATAACATCAGGTGTATATTCAAACAACAAATAACTAATGTCATCAGTTATACATGTCAGTTATACAGTAACATACGTAAACGTAAACAATATGGCTACTTAGTCATTTAGCCTGTTTAGTTCGAAAAGCGTATACTCAGTTGCTTAGACGTTAATGCTGAGTGTCGAACTTAGCTTACTCAGAACGTTATTTGTCCAAAACATACTCAATTATGAGCTTTCTTGCTTGATCAATATAGGCAAATTAGGTACCACTAACGCCACCTATATAAAAGAAAAAAACAACTCATCCAAAAGGTACTTAGCAAAATAATATCTTATTGCACCATATTAACTCATATGATCATAACGATGTGTAATTCATATATTTAATACATTACGCTGCACCGTTAGAAAATATAAGCGTTTTAGAATGCCTTACAATGACAGCATTTTATACATCACAAAAGCTTTTGTCGGCTGCGTCTACAATAGAATATGAATAGCTGTAAGTACTGAGTACAATAAAGGGCATATATCAGTATTCAGTAATAGTAACACCACATGATTTTCGCGTGATACATGATGAATCTGTGACCACAATTATACAGTTATGCAGGCTTAACCTATGCCCACGCCATATCTCGCGGCGAGAGAGAAATCTATCGACGACAAGTATCTCAGATAAAAATGTCACAATTCGATAAAATCCCATCGTCATGTTAGAGTTTGTAGACAAAATACCAGAGAGATAGAAAGTACTATTTTCTCTTCTTTATCTCTACTTTTGACATAACGAGTCGAGTCTCCTATACAATCATCTTAGTTTCGATAGACATATAGAGATAACCAGATATAACTGGTTTATCTTTTTTATATATTATTATTTATTTATGCAAATGAAATATTTGTATTGCGTAATATAGTTACTACTTCAAATATAATCGGTTCAACTAATAAAGTAAAAGACACATAATTCATATTCGTTTCCGCACTTGTAGTACGTAGGTACAGTGATACGATTTAAGTTATGATTTTTGGCATTCATTTATGACGAATTAGTGCGAATATGTAATGAATGCCTGGTCATCAGTTACTCAAGAGAAAAATAAGGTCTATGGTTAACACTGATTAAATATGTTTAAAGGTATTTTCGATGCCATAAATTGATACTGAAATTAAATACTATGTAATACATAACACTGACCTGAACAATAGATGCGACGAGCAGACCGAAGGTAAGGGCGATGCTGACAATTTTAGGAGCATTGGCATCGTCGATGGTGATACATGCCGCCACACCGATTGACGTCAGCAAGAACGTGCCGAATAGCTCGGCGATCAACTGCCGCCATATCAGCTTGTTGTCTGTTACTTCAGACAAGCCGATGATCGAGGTTGTCCCTGGTGACAAGAAATTCAAATTGTTAGTTATATTGAAATTATTTCAAACAATACAGTAAAATACATCTAACAGCGTCAAAGTCCGACTACTGAACTACAATGTGACGCTATGCGACACTTTCGGTTCCATGACATTCAGACCTTAAACATTTGCGATTATACAATCAAAATCTGTAAGCATCAAAATTGATTACCTCATTCGTTTCTGAGAAAGGAGTGTCTTTTTCCATTCAGTCGGTTAAAAAAACCTACTTGTTTATGTCTAATTTAGTTCTTTACGGAAGTAACGATTTGCCCAAAACTTGTTTCCTTCTTTTTAAGCTTTAGCTTGAACCTGCGCTGATTTAGATACGCATTGCTGCAGTTTTGCAGACAAGATTAACATCTTGGTGACGTTGCCTCAAACTGCGCTTTCTTCGTTTATTTCAAATCTCACACAAACTACTACAAGGAAAACATTTACCTCGCCTATCACAGTAAATAGTTCAAAGCATAATATTTTACCTAGTGGTATTCATGCGGGTTATAATTTTGCTCCGAGGAATAATTGAAAATTACAGAATTATCGCCATTTGCCGAGAACGATTCACGGTTCTTTATAATTTCCTAGTCAGACTCGATAACGATTCATAATGTATAAATAATAAGTACAATCTTGTGATGTTTATTAAACATCACAAGATTGAATTTTTTGACTTTTCCCGCGTATTTTGGGCGCGCTTTCGCACGGATCGGGTCGGGGGCCCAGAGGGGGTCACAAATAAATGGTTTTTGGATTTTAGGGACGGTAAATTTTGAAAATATTTACGAAAATATGGTAAAAATTAGGTAATTTAATATAAAATATGTGTTTTTTATGTTTCAAATGCGGCAAAAACCACACCGAAGCGGCGGGGCCGGCGGGGGGGATGTAACGACGCAGGAAAATCAACAGAACCTATGATAATTTTGAAAAAAATCCACTGAAATGTGTCAATTTTATATGAAAAATGTCAAAAACGTCTTTAATTAAATAATTTATTATATAACTATATATAATATTCGGCACAGCCGTACGCGCACCGTCAAGACGAACAGATCGATACCAATTACTATCTTGTAGTGTCAAAAATGAGACTTCAAAAATTTTCAAAAAGTCAAGAAATTTCTTTAGTATGGCACGAGCTTAGGTGGTTTCAGTACATTAATCTATAAAAATATGAGAAACAATGAATATGCAATTTTTTGACTTTTCCCGCGTATTTTGGGCGCGCTTTCGCACGGATCGGGTCGGGGGCCCAGAGGGGGTCACAGATAAATGGTTTTTGGATTTTAGGGATGGTAAATTTTGAAAATATTTACGAAAATATGGTAAAAATTAGGTAATTTAATATAAAATATGTGTTTTTTATGTTTCAAATGCGGCAAAAACCACACCGAAGCGGCGGGGCCGGCGGGGGGGATGTAACGACGCAGGAAAATCAACAGAACCTATGATAATTTTGAAAAAAATCCACTGAAATGTGTCAATTTTATATGAAAAATGTCAAAAACGTCTTTAATTAAATAATTTATTATATAACTATATATAATATTCGGCACAGCCGTACGCGCACCGTCAAGACGAACAGATCGATACCAATTACTATCTTGTAGTGTCAAAAATGAGACTTCAAAAATTTTCAAAAAGTCAAGAAATTTCTTTAGTATGGCACGAGCTTAGGTGGTTTCAGTACATTAATCTATAAAAATATGAGAAACAATGAATATGCAATTTTTTGACTTTTCCCGCGTATTTTGGGCGCGCTTTCGCACGGATCGGGTCGGGGGCCCAGAGGGGGTCACAGATAAATGGTTTTTGGATTTTAGGGATGGTAAATTTTGAAAATATTTACGAAAATATGGTAAAAATTAGGTAATTTAATATAAAATATGTGTTTTTTATGTTTCAGATGCGGCAAAAACCACACCGAAGCGGCGGGGCCGGCGGGGGGGATGTAACGACGCAGGAAAATCAACAGAACCTATGATAATTTTGAAAAAAATCCACTGAAATGTGTCAATTTTATATGAAAAATGTCAAAAACGTCTTTAATTAAATAATTTATTATATAACTATATATAATATTCGGCACAGCCGTACGCGCACCGTCAAGACGAACAGATCGATACCAATTACTATCTTGTAGTGTCAAGAGATGTAAAGGATATAACCTTTAGTTTTGTAGCATGGATTACTGGACTCCAGAGTAAATATAAAATGCGTCAAACATTATTAATAAATTATTATTTTCAAGCTTCTGATTCAATCAGTTCCAAGCATGGACTAGGAGTTTATCATTGTTTAGGGTCATCATAAATCACACATACCGAAAAATCAAAATAAAAATCAATCATGGGAATCCTGATTTGGTATGATCAGTGGCAAAATTAAAAGGGAACGCATAAATTATCCAATATTTTTATAACTTAACTAGCGTTTACTCGCGTAGCAGTCTTGGTTATATGGAAAACGATATTTTATGTATTATGCATTCTTCCAGACTTTTAAGCGTTTAAGAACAAATAAGACTGTAAAACAAGATATCTGAGTTCATGGTGACAAAAATAGAACATTAGAAAAAATAAAAGCGTTTATTTATGATTTCGGTATGAAAACTAAAAATTATTTGTAGCTACCATATGGATTTTGAAGTAAATCCGATTTAAAACAAAGAAAACCACAATGGCAGGCGCTTTTTTCATTTCTTACATCGAATCTATCATTTGTAACTACCTGACGGGCGCTCCAGATTTCAATTTTGAAGTTTATTGGCCATAATAGTATGGATATATGCATTAGATTCAAATATTTATTTATAGCGTACAGTTTTAATGCCAATTGTTAGAATATCGATATCTGTTAGTCACCGTGGTCACAAATTATAATAAAATATAGACTATATTACTCAATGGTTGTTTAGTTTTCTATTCATAAATAACTTTTAGTATCTGTTCAGTAGTTCCAGAGATTTTATACAAAGAAACAAACAAATATTTCACTGAATTTTTTTTCATATTCGTTCTTCATGTTTCATAAAGCGATTTTTTTTATCAAATCCGTACGCGTGTAGATAGTTCGTGTTTTTAAAATATTTTTTATTGTTAAATGAGTATCTAAATATTATTTCGTGACTAGAATTCTATAAACACCAATACAAAATCTTTTTATTGACGAGGAAATCCTAAATTAACAATAGTACCTAAGTACATTTTAATTACCATGATAAACTATTAAAAGAACGTTAAAAGCAATTAAGTTGGAAAATGGATAATTAAGGGGTTGGGAAGGGGATATTTGAGCTATTGAGCCTCCGGATATGTCACTCACCGTACGAAACGCAGCAGCACGCTGCTACACGGACGAGCCGGCCTATTCATGCTGTAGACAAAACTGTCTACAGCGTAGCTCTACCACTAAAAAAATACAATCTATTGTTTCATCAAGTGAAAGCATTTCAATTTTAGATTTACATCGCAGGACGCAATAATTCACCTCATTGATCAACTGGCAGCGTACTTAGGCAGGCAAACCGTGAGCTCCCGGGAGAAATCCGAAGACCGAAGGAATTATAAAATATTTTGTTACTATTACAGCTTTAGTTAAAAGGTACAAATGAAAAATTGAAATTGTAAACCAAGGCACGAATATCGCATTTAGCAAAAAATATAATCAAACGATACGACGCGGACGCCTATCTGCAGAAATATTAATAAAAAAACAGCAAGAATATTACCTATCTTAGTTCATTTAAAGTGCCAGAATTGACAATGATTCTTTGTGAACTTTAAAAAAGAAGAAAAAAGGAGAGCTAAGTTATCGTAGATTTGATATCCGTGTTGGGGGAATATTTGTTTTCCTTAAACTGTTTTTACTGGTACGTGATAGTACTTATATGAGGTAGTATTCGCCATAAATATTATTCTCTACAGAATGAAAATTACGGTCGAGTCAGAGATAGAAACTGATTTAAAGTGGCAGCTTACTATTGGGTTTCTTACTATGAGTAAGATTTCCGTAAAGCCCAAAAATCCCCTTTCCCCTTCCAAATTCTCATTACTTTCCATAAAGGTCGGCAACGCATCCATGATTATGTTGATATTATGGGTATTCAGCGACCACTTAATATCAGGTGACCCACTTCCTCGTTATCCGGCATTATTCTATCAAAAAACTATAACTAGCCTAGTTTCAAGTGTAATTTCTGAGTCATTCAACATTGGTAACTATATATTTCTGATTATATGAACTTATTATTCACAAATATTCATTACAGACTACAAGTTCGCGATTTATATTAAAAGACAACACTTATAAGAAACTTCATATTTGCCGTTAACATCTGTTATGTTAATAGTGCTGATAACAATAGGATTTCAATATCGCAGGCGCCTAGCCTGTTTAATGTGTGTTATATTGATACGCCACTTACGTATTTATATTCAAGAGTATTTAAATACAATGGCAATAAATGTAAGTAATAATTCAATCAAAATCACTCCTGGAATGTAACAATAAATTTGGTAAAAAGGTTTTGCTTTAAAAAACATGGATTTAAACGGAAATGTTTACTTAATTATAATAGTTATTAAGTCTAGTTTGGAATAGTTTATAACATATTACTTTTGTCCGCGTGGAAATCAAATCCGCGACATCACGCACCTCCGCCGGCTGGCATTGTAAATCACAAATACATCTATCCGTGTACCTATTTGTTAGTTAGGATTTTACTTTATTTTTTGCGAAGATTACTTTTATATTTTAATGATTAGCTTTAAAACGCTATTGTATTTATTATAAAATTATGAGTTTAATATTATAAAATGCTTCAAGGACATTTTGTATACTTATACAACGACGCATGAGTTTCCAATATCTTTATATGAATAAAATATATGCAGAAATGTAGCACCTATAATCTTTTTGCTTTTATAACAGGACGAATAGTTTTGGATGTGTACGTGTATATTATGACCAGAATCATAACAAAACAAACTTACGTAACTTTTGAGTGATGAACTTATAATACACCCTAAGCTGACATACGTAATTACGCATCTAAGGAATGAATGGTAGCACTTGTGTGCTGTTTATTATTTACAAACAATAGTCCAACTTACTCTTCTGCATCTCATCCATAGCGTAATCCGTTTTCATTGTTGAACAATGCGTACACTTTCTAAATAATACACCCCAACCGCGCAGTTTCGTCAATACAAACACTGTGAAAGTAATTTATAATTGAAAAATTCCGAAGCAGCCGCGTCTGCGTTTGGTTTGTTATTTTTTCGTCGAGACTACCTCTCGATGTGGCGTCGTTCACACAAGTGCCAGATCACCGGGGATGGCAGGTACAGCCACAGCCACCGGAGAGTGCACTTTTTATTCACCGTGTTATTTCGTGAGACACGATCTACGTAAATTAATAAGAATTTAGGCGCCCGCGGCAAAACCGGCGCGCTCGTTGTGAATTTATTGTATTAGTGTTATATCAGGTTATTTTTAATTGATTTGTTCGGTTATCAGTATAACATCAAATTTGTGATTTTTTGATAAGATATAACTTCAATACACATGGAACCGTGGGTATATCATTCAATGATTTTAGCTAATCTTAAGAAACCAACAACACCTTTATTAGTATTTTTTGAAGTGATACCAAATATCTTTAAATGAAAGATATAGAAAGGATAATTGATTAAACTAATTTATAGATTAAAACACTTCAGCATTATGTAATCGAGTATAATAATGATCAATGAAAAATACACCAGTCACGCACATAGTCCTGACCCCAACTAGGTTAATCTGTATCGTGGGTATCAAGAACTACGAGGGACTTGCGGTCCCACAACATCCAGACCCGGGACCATATTTGTGGATCACACAAACATTTGTCTCGGTGTGGGGATCGAACCCACAGCCGCTCCCTTCCCAGCCGGCTACTCGCCCAATGCGCCACGGAGCTGTCAAGTCTTTAAATAAAAAAGATTCATCCAAATAGGTTCGCGATGCACATAAGTAAGTTATTTTACTTTTACCTTACGCTTAACATTATACAATGGTCGTCTTCTTGTGAAAATATTAGGAAATATAAAACTCTTATATAATTCTTTCAATATCACATAAGGATGGCAATTCTTTAATTATTACCTATGTATATTTTATTGATAGATTTTATTTCATAGCCAACGCGATTTGATAATATCAACGCAATAACTTTTAAAATAAAGACCTAACTAACTTAGATTGACTTTCTATAGAAATAACATTAAACAATAGTGATACATTCTATGTTAGAATATAGTTATAAGCGGTACATGATTGTTTTTTAAATGTTATTGATTGTGTTTTAATGACCAGTAACTTACGTTTTCGTTGTTACTGGCCAGTATTTAACAATAAAAAAGAAATATAATATTGAATTTTATATAGATAATGTATTAGTATGTTTATTGAAATTATCTAAAATACATAGTAAATAAGCAATTATTATTAATTTGAAATTTATCACATCAACATAATTTAAATGTACCACCTATCAATAGCTCCAACCGGCCATCGATGTTGTAGTATTTTTTTCATAAAAAATTGAATTTCGAACTTCGTCTCGTAATGTTTTGTCCCTTAATATCCTGATTTAATTTTGAATTTAAATGGCATACAGCTAACATAACTTAAATTCTAGTGTTTTTTACAGAAAATTAACTGCTTGAGAAGTACGCAACGCTTAACTCATTGTTTTTTTTTTGCATCATGCCCGAGCAATTTTATAACAGTGCAGCGGCTGGATATAAAATGAAAATATTTATAGAACGGTTATCGCCGGTAATAAAAAATCAGTAGTTGCAATATACCATAGATAAGGCTGTAAGTGGCAATAAGCGTGTTGTCTTAGCCTCAAACCGGTGTAAGAAAACATTAATGTTTACACGCCACACTTTTAAATTCTATGCTTTAATTTGGAGTGTTTCAGTGATCTTACACTAAAAATATTTAGGAAATTTTATTGCAGTAATAAATGTGCAATGTTCTATATAGGTTAGGTAAATGTTATGTTTAAAAATATCAATTTGAGCTATATCATTATCGATGTCATGTTCATTATCTCTTCAATCGAAAAACATATACATAAGCTCATGACGCTTTTATCCCGGGAGGGGTAGGTAGAGATAGAACTACTGTACACACTGTGCGCCGAACTTATTTCCGTCCCATGATGTGATCTCATGGCTGAGCGTATTGTTATATCGGGAACATAATCCAATCACATGTAACATATTTTCAAATCCAAAATTCAAATTCAAGTTATGATTGCCAGGCCTGGAAATTTGAACCACGTATCTCACGATTTCTCAGCCTATGTAGACTGTCCTAGATTAATGAGGCGATTAATTAAAACAAAGGTTTTAGGCGGGAATTCTGACAGTGTGGTTGGTCTATTTAAATTATTTCCTAAACTAGGTTAAAGTTGTGTTTGTTGTATAAACGTGGTGTAGATTTGTATGGAGTGTATGGAAAACATTGAAATACGTGAATTTAGGTGATTTTCAACCATGGGGTTTTGATCGACCTTGGTCGTTACGCTTGGAGAAGTCTATGAAGCATCGTACTGGAAAGAATTGACACCAAAACTGACTTTGAAATCGGCCACACCGATGTTTCATCTTTGTTGTGAAGACTTGAAAATATATTGTATACTTGTCATTGGCGAAATGCATAATAATGCGAAGCCATAATTAAAAGAAAAGAAACAGTATAATATAATATACTGACTGATCATAAAACATGTGCTATGGATAAGAGCATTTAGTTGATATAGCCTTTATCTCTATTATAAATCCAATGTATCATAATCCCCTACATTAATTGGTTGGCAACAACAATTGGTTTGGTAAAAAATAATGAAATGGTGAATCCTGAGTTGTCAACGCAGTGTGCAATCATTACAGAGGATTGCCTCATAAACAGTAGCCTGCGATATTGCATCGTTCGAAACAAAAGGCAACTAGCAATTGTAGTATAATGCACAGTAATATTATTGTTCATGCCAATAAATTTTATATAATCGGGTTTTCAACGCATTATTATAATTCCTATTTTTTTTAACTCGTAAATCACATACTTAGTCGCATAGGGTATATCCAAAAACTTATTAACTAAGTGAACCATTATTACTTTAAATTGAAATTATATTGTATCTTTCTTTTATTGTAGTGGCGGGCAAACGAGCTAGTGAGTCACATGATGGTAAGTGGTTTTCATAGCGTATAAACATCCATAATACTTTAAGAATCCAACCGAATTAATGCCGATCTTAAAAAAAAAAGGATGATTAAGGGATTGACAATAGGAAGGGGAATAGGTCCTACGGATATCTCACTCACCGTACGAAACTTACGGTTCTACTACTTCACGGTTTTTGTGAGACAGTGGTAAGCCGGTCGAGCCGGCCGATTCATTCTGTAGACAAAACTGTCAACAGCGCGGCACTGCCACTCAAAAAGTCTATACTATCCTATCGGTGGTAATGGGATTTTACAGCGAAACTTGACAAAAAAAAACTAGATAGTTTGTTGATTAACCTTGCTACATATTAAAATTGTTATAAGTTTCCTATAATTTAAGTTTATTTTCTAACAAGATGCCGGCAGTTGTAAAACTGTCGCTTAATGCATGAGTTCTAAAGATAAAACAAATTTATAATTTTTTTAATGTAATAAAATGAACTTGACACACATGAAGTTTGGTTTTAACGGTAAGTGCGTTAATGATTATGGTAGCAAATTGGGGTACTTTATCAAAACGTTTTATGGATTCACTGATAACACACGGTTACCTACACGAGTAAATGTTTGCCTGTATTTTTAGTACAAGGCTCTTGGTAACTGAGAATTTGGTGTTTATTTTTCTTTCATTCTGCCTGGCGTTCTCTCTTACTTAATAAATAGCAGCTATTGGTCGCGGCTCCGCCCGCGTGAATGGTCTTTTCCAGGATAAAAAAAGCCTATGTTCTAATCTAGGTCATGGTCTATCTGTGTGCCAAATTTCATCCAAAACCGGTCACCTATTAAGGCGTGATGGACTAACAAATATCCAAATTCATAAACTCACAAACGTCCAAACTTTCACATTTATAATAGTAGTAGGATAGTAGGATGTATAATTTTTCCTGATTTGATGTTTTTTTATAATTAATAATTACACCCAACAGTCACACACATAGTAAGATACGAGTCTTGTGTCGTGGGTATCAGAAACTAAGACCCAGACCCAAACAACAAACATTTGTCTCGGTGCGGGGATCGAACCCGCGGCCTTCCGTTTTACAGCCGGCTCGCCCGCTGCGCCACGGAGAGTGTCGAATTATTTATACGGAGGTTAATTACTACCGCATCTTTGTTCTTCGACCACATGATCGATGTAAAACACTAAAGCCCTTAAGGTGTAAAAAACAATAAATTTACATACACCGTCGTGTGAGAAATGAAAAATTGTCAAACAATGGCGGCTTCCTCGAATCTTTTGAAATTCATCGCCAAGTAAAAGTATGGTTTTCCTTGTTCCCTGAGAAAAACAACGAGCTAATGACGCTAAATTATAGCATATCGCAATGCATGGTCTATTATTTAACTATGCAGTGGACAAAGTGAATCTAGAATGAATTTATGACCATTAATTCCTTTCGCTTCAGTGATCTAGTTGCTGCGTACTTACACTACTTAGGCTGGGAAACCGTGAGGTCCTGAATTCAAATCCCAGGGTCTGGCAAATATATTAGTGTTTAGAGTTTTCCGATTCCAAAAATCCCTCATGAGCCCAGGATTTGAACATGTACCTGGTACTGCGTTAGGCTCGCCCTCACACATGCGAAAATAAGTTGGATGATGGTGCTCTAGTTCTTCCTCTGTCTAGCCCTTTTGATAACATAAGCTAACTTATATTATGTTATAAATTCCACTACGATTTCTCAGTTTTCATTTTAAGTGAAGTACAATAAAGCCCTTGAAGTACAAAAGGAAACGAATTAAATGTTGAATCTATGATTATTATCTATAATATTCCAGTCATACACCATCAGATACATTCCATAAGGAAGCAGATGTGAGGACGTATCTAAGTACAGGAAAGTAGGAAATTATAAAATGTACATATGCAGCCTCTACACAAAATGATAAGGTTGCTAATATACATAATATATGTAAATAAAATGTTAGCAACATATGATAAAGTTAATATGCTTCATTTATATGCTTACTGCAACTGAAATTGGCAACAGTAACTAGATAGAACTGAAATTGAGACTAGTTTTTGATACGATTTAATCTAAATAGAATAATACCTACAAAAAATACAACTTTATTAAAATTATTTCCTGGTTTGCTGGAGTGACAACACTGGCAGGTGCGTCGCTTGATGGTAAGCGCAACGCCTTCCCATAAATAGAAGCAACACCACACAGACCTGTGTATTACAATGCACTACATGGAATTGAACTGCGCTAATCACCCAGAGATATAAGATGTTAAGTCTCATAATGCTAAGTAATTTCACTGGCTTCAACGTCCTTCAAACTGAAACACAATAGTGCTTACACACTGCTGTTTGACGGCAGAAATGGATAAAGCGGTGGTAGTACCAACCTAGATAGATGGCCTCTCGCATACGAAGGACCTACCACTGTAAGCTATTTATTAAAATACCGTTACCGTTGAAAGATCTTTTGCTTTAAACTCGTGTATAATAATTAATAATAAAGGAAACTATAATTTACTCCGCTAAGCTAGCTAACCAAACACGTAGGTATCGTTTGAAAATTATACTCTCGTCGCGACATTGGGCGGACGCAGAAACCTTGACTTTGGATTAAAGGGTAATTATAAATTATTCCGGAGTTAAGAACTGTGCATTATTTCCAGAACTAAGTGGTAAGTAGGTAGTTAGTACCTAATTATCAAAACTTCAATAAGAAATCAAATTGCCTTCACTACGAAAGCAGTATGTAATGAGAAAAGGTAAGGACATAAGTATTGTTCGAGAAATAAGAACAGAATTTGAAAGGAAACTTGCTATTTTAAAAGAAACAAAAAATTACTTCGAAAGTAAAAACACAACTGCGTTTTCTGTAGTAGAAGGCACGCTAGCTGATCACGTACCGTTTGAAAATTATTGTGTTACCGCGACATTGCGCGGGCGCTGCGGCCCTGACATTGGTGTAAGGGATAATGACGAATTGCCTTCGTCATTTGCGTCACACGTCACACTTATCTTGAATTTTATATAATACTTTGTTTTACTAGTGGTTTTTGTATTAAAGTAATTTTAAAAGCATTATCTATCAAAGACAGGGGACATCATTAACCTGAAATATTGGCAATAAATATTTGTACTGTTAATATTTACAAACCAATTAGTCAGCTTTAACATTAAAGTATTCTTTTACCAACCTATAAGGTAAACCGTGCCGTACACTCCCATTTTTTTTACTATAAAATATTGTCACTTTTTATGTCTTCACAAATATATTATAAGCAAATCACATAATATTTACACAAACTACAAGCAAACACTCCGACAAGTAAAACATTAATCTATTAAGTAAATAATCTAGCGGTGCTTAGTAGTCGGTACTAAATCTAATGATGCAGCGTTATTTGGAACAAGATCGTGAAATCACGTTGAAACGCACATTTGCAACTAGGAAATATAAAAACACGACCTACGAACAAGCATTTTTTTTATAAACCACATCATTTGTATACATCATAAGAAACTAATCAGATTTTTCCGGTGTCTGTTGTAAATATGCGTGTAATTATTGTTTGTGTGAATAACGTCCCGTTTTGCTTCTAGAATATTCTTATGTTTTAAGTGACTTCCTAAATTCTATATTTTCGATCTACACCATACATACGCACTCACGCCTGTAATCCCCGAAGGGGTAGGCAGAGGTGTAACCAATACACACACCCACATTTCGCCGAGCGTATGTCCGTCTCACGATGTGATACGTGCAAGCCTATCGCCATACCGGGCACAAATTCCAGACTCCGAGCTGATACTGAGCATTTCGTAATAGAAAAATCCAATACCACTTTACCCGACCCGGGGGTCGAACCCTAGATCTCAGCGTTAGTCTCAATCGTAACGCGTACGCATTACAACTGCGCCACCGAGGCAGTCGTATTTTCGAAGTGCATTAAATAAATTCAATGTAAAGAATGCTATGAACACACGGTAATTTTTTTTGTAAAATCAACAAGCCGTCCACGGAAATATGATGTTCTGACCCAAAGTGGACTAACAGTGTGTTCATGTCAATAATAGAATACTTAGAATACAACTATTTTAATATGAAAGTTTGGATGTTTGTGACTTTGTGAGTTTTGATGTTTGTTAGTCAATCACGCGTTATCGGCTGAACGTTTTTGGATGGAATTTGGACATGACCTGTTATAAGACATGCCTATGTCTAACTTTTTATTCTAGAAAAGGTCGTTTACGCGGGCGGAGCCGCAAGCACGTAAGTTTGAGAATATTTACAAGGTGGTAGATCCTACGTATGCGAGAGGCCATCTGGGTTGGTACCACCGCTTTGTCTATTTCTGCCGCAAAGCAGCATTGTCTAAGCACTATTGTGTTCCAGTTTGAAGGACATTGAAGCTAGTGAAATTACTAGGCATTATGAAACTTAACATATTATATTTCGGGGTGACGAGCGCAGTCCAATGTCATGTATGGCTTTGGAATTCAAATTATGTATGATGTTACTTTTGTTTAGGGGCAGGCGTGACGCTTACCATCAGGCGAGCGACATGCTCGTTTTGTTACAGAATTTTAATAAAGTTAATAATAAAAAATTATATCATTTATACCTGAGTAGATGCAACGTATTTCTAAAATTCATGGCCGTATTCTAATTTTGACATTTCAGACGTATATAACAAGTTGAGTAAACAGAAACTTGGAAAATTATCACCGACCGTGACAATGGCAGTGGCGACTGGCGATATGCTAAACTGTTAAATTGATGACACAACAAAATCGGCGCCAATTTGGTATTACCAAATAGTTAAGACTCGGGTAATACTATCGTATTATGGTCCAGTTAAACGCAGCCAGCGTTTGAAATAAATTACTTAAAAATCATCACAAATATTAATTATTGGCATTTTTCGTGAATGGGACAATAAGAACCATTAAATAAATTTGTACTGGGGCTGGTTAAAAACGACGCGTACTAGAGCGAGCTGAGCCACATACGAAGCGCAACATATTCGTGTACACAACGCGGCGAGTCTCAAAAAGTACCGAAGTTTTGTGAAATCACTATGAATTTATAAACGTGGTGTGCGGCGCGGCGTCTTGTACACGAGTAGATGGCTCTCCGTTCGTGACTCGGCTCGCGCTAGTCAGCATCATTTAACTGGACCATTAGATGCCCGCAATGTACTATTATCAAATTTGTGTATAGGAATAACTAAATAAAAAAATAAAAAGAATATCGTCGACGACTAATACTCCTTATAACGCGTTTTAGAATAGCGCGAGCTTTACTGCCTTCACTGCTTAATTGAGCTATAGACGTTTAATGCTTTAAAAACGCTATATAATTAACTTGCTTTTAAAACCTAAACATCAACCAAATCCGTAAATAACTTGTGAGAAAATAATAAACCGTCCGCGACCGACCGTGACAATGAACGACGCACGCTTCTTTACCTTGACTAAATAATATAAAGCTTTAAACACACTGCAACACCATCCATTTTTTCTAAGATTCTGAACGAAGTATCCCCTCGATAGATAACATAAACACCTTCTAAAGAGGTGTATGGTGTGTGTCAGGATACTAACTTTTACTCGCGGCTCGGCCTGCGTTTATGTCTTTATCCGGAACAACCCACGCCTTTTTAAAGCATTTCACCCTCTAAGGGGACGATTTTCGAGATATCGCTAAATACGTAGTTGCTTATTAGTTTTTAGGAGTACTCCTACTAAGTTTCGAGTCATAATGTCTATTTAATATTTTTTCCTCATACAAACTTACATCAGCTATTTTACCCCTACAGGGTATGTTTCAAAAATTCCTACTTAGTGCTCACTTACGTCATTAAAGGAACCTTTGTGCAAAATTTCATGCTTCTAGACCCAGCGGTTTCGACTATGTGTTGATCAACCAGTCAACTGACTGAACTAAATATCTTCAGAAACCGAATCGCGGGGCGTTTGCTGTTTTCTGTTGTGGTTTTGCCCATTTTCTTCGTACTCTTAATCATCAATGAAGCTGAAGTTACCAAGATTATATGGGACCAATTTCAAACAAAAACGTATCATCTAAATCGGCGCATATTTGGAATATACATACAAAACATATATTTAGACGAATTGAGAACCTCCTTCTTAGTTAAGTTGGTTAAAATAATTAGATATATCGTGTAAATGAGGCTTTAATACTTAGAAGTCTAGTAAAAAATGTCGCCGTATTCTTATATTTTTTTTACAATACAAGTGCAGTTTTTATTATGCGTTCGCGTATTGTGGTTACGAATAAAATGGTAATGAAAATTATTATTACGTATATTATTCAGTCCGCAATGGTTTGGTGGCTTTATGTGCTGATTCATAACATTTAAAATGGATTATAGAAATAAATTATTGACGTAATACTTGCAGGTGGCATGACAATGCAGATTGGTAGAACCAAGTTGTACAGTTTTGTCTACAGGATGAATGGACTTGCTCGACTGGGGTATCACCACTGTTGCATAGAAAACCGTTAAGCTGCAGCTTGCTGTTCGTTTCGTATATACGAGATTTCCGAAGGACCAAATAATGTAGTAGGGATATTTGGTCGTCCTAGTCGCTTTCTTTGCTTCCAGGTCAACAAACCACCCATGCTTCAGGTTGGTGCCTGTTGGTTCATGCTTTTGGTATTGTGGCTGTTCATGTGCGGTGGAGATCACTTACCATCAGGTGACCCACTTGCTCGTTTGCCGACCTATACTATAAAAAAAACCTTTTTGTAACAGTAATGGCCAGTAAATGTGCAAGTGAGTCACCTGATGGTAAGTGATCTCCACCGCACACGAACAGCCACAATACCAAAAGAGTCATGGGCGCGTTGCCGACCTTAAAGGAAAGGGATAATTAAGGAATTGGGAAGCGGAGGGAATTTGGCTCTCCAGATGGATATCTCACTCACCGTACGAAACGCAGCAGCAAGCTGCTACTTTACGTCGGTTTTCTGTGAGACAGTCGTAACGTTATCTGTACGCTGTACACAGTTTTGTCTACCACATATAAATTAATAAGTACCTAATATTTATCGTTAGTATTCGAACAAGCCTCCTACCGTATATTACATGAACAAAATCCACAGTGACTCATGATTTCGCCTTCCATACTATAATTTGTCTCTTCCTCTACATAATAATTTATCCGTCCGCATTTCCATATCTTTACTGCATTTATCTTGATCATAGAAGTAACCAGAACTTTACTGCGAACACGATTTCTTGTAACTTGTATGACGCAGTTGACCGACTAATGAAAAATGAAAAAGACATCGCCAGTCAAGGATTAAGTTTCATGTTAGGACTTAGAGTACCGATTGACTTGTTCGTACAATAGCAAAATTACAATACAATTCGAATTTAGAACATTCTTAACTAATATTATAAATGCGAAAGTTTGTTTCTTTGTTTGTTATGCCTTCACGCCTAAACGATTTTGATAAATTTTGGTATAGAGATAGATGGGACCCTGGATACGGTTACAGGCAACTTTTTATCCCTGAAAAGGCTGTTCATGCGGGCGAAGCCGCGAGCAAAGGCTGGTTGTATGGATGAAGCATCAAGCTTTGTACTACTCCTACGGTCTTAATTTTTCTAGAATCCGTACATAATAATGTCAGTTCTGTTGTCAACTAGTTTAGAATCAAATTATATATTGTTTTATTTACTCCAGGGCGCCTATGCTGCAGTCTACAAAGAAGCAAAAAAGTCCGGAAACGTACATAGAGTATATCAGGTACGTATAGAATAACCATACAGTAAAATATTATTGGTAGTACCTAATTATCGGTATAACTCCCTATCCTCCCCGCAATGGTGAGTGTATTTATAAGGTGTTATTTTTTGTCGTAGATGTCATAGTTACTTATTTTTATCTACTCCCACCAAAGACTTTAATGTATACTACTAGACAAGCTGCGCGGTACATATAAATTGTACCACTAAGTTGCGGTCAATTGACCGTAACTCAATACTCACTTACTCTCAACTAGAATCCCTCTGTTTGTGAGCTGTCAAACTCCCGCGTTTTGTGACGCAATTTTACTTCTAAACGGCCCGTCTAGTAGTATACATTAAAGTCTATGACTTCCACTACAGTTGATAGTGTTGGTAGTACGTTTATACACCCCAATAGCTATACACTATAGTGGTATTAGTCGCTTCATAAACGTAGCAAGTCAGTCGCCACTTTTTATACGGTCTTAAATTCAAAGAAATATGCGTTTGCGTCAATCTACCTGTCTTTATAATTTAATGGGGGCGCAAAACGATGGAAATATCCCCATACGTCGCGGTCGGTAGATCGCATGAATAAAATGCAGACATTAGTGCGTCATATATAAAAAAAATGCTAAATGAATATAGAGGTAATATTTTTTTTAATAAACTGGAAATTTTTTGAGTAGTAGAGCCACGCTGTAGACACTTTTGTCTACAGCATCTATGGGCCGGCTCGTCCGGGTCATTACCACTGTCTCACAGAAAACCGGCGTAAAGTAGCAGCTTGCTGCTGCGTTTCATACGGTGAGTGAGATATCCGGAGGCCCAAACCCCCTCCCCTTCCCAATCCTTTCAGGTCGGCAACGCACCCATGACTCTTTTGGTATTGTGGGCGTACATGGGCGGTGGAGATCACTTACCATCAGGTGACCCACTTGCTCGTTTGCCGGCATAAGCCATAAAAAAAATAAGAAGCAGTGAATGTGAGCATTTTCTAATTATTTAATTTGTGGTGCATTTTCATTAAGGAGTGTAAGTGGGCCACTAACGTCTTAGGCCCAAAGCCAATCTCACTTGCATGTGGTATATTTTGCTGATTAACGGACAAGACAATGGCGAAACTTGGTTCCCGTTGTGGGTTATGGGGGGTCAGACGGCGGCGGGTCGCACCATATAATACCAAACACCGGCAAATCGATGGTACGAGAAGGCGGACCCTGGCAATAACCTGGGACAACGCCAGGCAGAAAGGAAGTGTTGCATTTTCATTGATTATGACGAAATGACCTAGTTATCAAAATATTTATTTTAAATGCGACATGTATTACGAATAAATAAGTAATGAGGATAAACTTAAAACTCGATAGATTGTCGGTATCTTAGTGTAACATTAGACGACAATACATAAAACAATACACGTAATTGTTTGTAAAATGTATAGGTGGCGTATATAATTAGGTAGCACCTAAACAAATGTAATCCAAACCTTCACGGTAGGTGGTGGCGATTTTAGCGTATCAAACTCGACATTGGGCATCCTTGAGATTTCCGCATGGCGTAAACCATAAGATACAGCGACTATGAATATTTTATTCCCTTTCTTAATTTTTATAATCGTCCCGGCAGCATTATTTATTGTTATATATTAAACGTAAATTTTTGCTGAACTGACTTTTTTTTAATACTTTATAGGCTTGCGTTTGGCCACTATCACGCCTGATGGTAAGCGATAATGTGGCCTAAGATGAAGCACGCTTGCCTAGCAAAAAACATTCACTCGCGACTTGAAGACACCCAGATTATATTTATCGGGAAACAAAGACTCCGGCAACTTGTTCCACAATTTGGCAGTCCGTATGATGAAGGTGGAGGCAAAGCGTTTGGTGCGCGTTTTGGGAACGTCTACCCTAATGGGTGGCGTTTTGCCGTATCTCTGGTCGTCCGATGATGGAATGGGGAGGAGGGAATCAAATTATGCAGTTCCTCTGCACACTCTCCAAAATGCATCCGATAGAATGCTGATAAACAGGCAACCTCACGCCGATGTTCAAGGCTCTGAAGCCGAAACTCGACAAGGGTGTCGTTGCCTATCAGCCTCTTGGCACGTCTCTCAATCGACTACAATGCTTCCAGCTGGTATTTGGCCGATCCATCCCAAAGGTGCGAGCAGTACTCCATGCACGATCGAACTTGCCCTTGGTATAGCGTAAGCAGCAGTTCCGGTGTGAAGTACCGTCGAACCCTTGCCAGGATACCCAGTTTCTTGGCAGCTAGTTGGGCCTTGGACTCAATGAAGGAGCCGAAGTTGAGGGTAGACGTCAGCGTCACGCCGTGGATTTCGAGATGGTCGGTTACCGGTAGGGATACATACATACTGGTTCGGTTTACACAATTATTAGTCACAAATCACTTTTTCATCCACAAAGTACTCATCATTTGAAATACTATTGAATGCTTGTTGAATGAGTCACTAATACCTATACAATATATAGCAATTATTAAAATTATGTACAACGTAATTAAAAAAAAACGTTTCGTAAATTATATTCAGATAATTAATGTAAAGTATACATCGCCGTTTGAGGAACGTTTTACTTATTATTATAAAATCATACATACATACGCACTCACGCCTATAATCCCCGAAGGGTAGGCAGAGGTACACCTCTACCTACCGCTTCGGGGACTGGTTACAACCAGTACATCCACATTTCGCCGAGCGTATCTCCGTCCCATGATGTGATAGGGGACGAGACTATCGCCATACTGGGCACAAATTCCAGACTCCGGGCTGATACTGAGCATTTCGTAATAGAAAAACCCAATACCTATAACTTTTTCCGACCCGGGGATCGAACCCGAGATCTCAGCGTCAGCCTCAGTCGTAACGCGTACGCATTACAACTGCGCCACCGAGGCAGTCAAATCACTATGGCCAGAAATATTAGGACTACCAATACAAAAGAATAACATCATTCATTCACCCAAAAGCCTACAAGTATTTTCTCGCTATAATTTACGCTTATGTTCTCGCTTCCACTCGTTTTATACACCACAATACCATACATAGCATTCCGAATATACAGCTCGGACGACAAAATCTTGACACGCGTGCAGAATTGAAATTACATACAATTTCCTACACGTTTGTTCTGTAAGAGGAAGGTTCTAGCAGTTAATAGTCGCATTAGATTGTTATTACTGCATGCGCCTGAATGTAAACGGTAATGAGGAACATTTTGATAACATGTTGAGCATTTATTAAATGTGTTATTGTATAATATTATATACACATTTTAATGGATTTTGCCTTAACTTAACGTTAACGGTTAACGCAGTAATTTTTAATTAAACAAAAGTTACGCTCGTACCTATTAAAAAATAACATTTATTATAAGTGAGCGCTTTGCTAAGTGTAAGTTTCCTGCATACGTCATTATTCCCTTGAAGTTGGCGCCGAAAACCAACGAAATCACCTATACAGAAATCGCGACAATGCATTTGTGTGCACTATGAGACCTATGAGGTCTATGAATACGATTGTTAGGATTTGGAACGTTTGAACGAGAATTCTCTTTACCAGATATTTCTTAGGAGTCAAGAAACTACCTTATGCAGAATTGACGGGTAACACAAATATCTGCCCTATTTCTAGAATATAAACAGTGATCTCTCATCTATTGTCTGTCTTCGTCAAATTCGCAATACAATTGTCTTTCTTTAAATGTTGATAAAACGGAGGAACTCGTTTGATCGTGGGAACAAAAATGATTACTATAACATAAGATAGTATTGCAATTAGAAATAATATTTAAAATGGACGTCAAAACAACAGCGATTATAAAACAATTCAGTTTGCTGCGCATATCAAATGTAAATATAATATTTTAATCAAACACATATATTGACGTGACGCGAACTGGGAAATCTTTAAATTAAATTGAGAAGACTGTTTTATTGATTATTTATTACCAAATTCGTTTTAAATTGTAGTTTTAAAAACTTAAGATATAATGGGGTTTTAACGTTTTGATGATTTTGAATAAAACCGATTAAGTTTTCTGTGATAATTGTAACATTATTGTTGCCATTGGTTTACATTTCAGAAAATAAAAATGATTCAAGCTCAATAGACATTAATATCTCAATGTAATAATATACTTAAAATAATTTAAGTTATTTGTGGCTCCTAAATAATAATTTTAACAATAACATATTAAACAAATCACCACCGTTTACCTCCTCATTACCATTTAATTATCATTCTGGATTTCAACAAAGAAACAAGTAAAAAACTAAAACAATGACAAATTGTTAGTTATCTGACGTATTCTGCATTATGTGCATTGTTTTGTTTTTTGTTTTTTACTCGCGACTTTGACCATGCGAAACTTCGACGATAGGAATGGAATAATTTTATAAAAACTAGACTTGTTATAGTTACTATCAATTATTAATTCTCGATTTCAGAATATAACAATCAATTTGCGAGAGTTAAAAAGTATGACAAAAGCTGGTCGGGTCGGATACCGTCTATTCGAGCCAAATAAGCCTTAAAAAAAAAGTGTAATATAAGCGCTTTTCCTGATGCCAGGCAACTCTAGTTGCTATTCTAAGCAAGGCTTCGAAATTATTGACGATTTGGAATCAATTCCTCAAATTTTATAAAGACACCTCTTGTTTTTATTTATTCCAGTATTATTTAATCAGTTTAGTATATAACCTTATCAGGGATGTTATCAGCCATTTTAAAATGCTTTTTATGTTAATTTACATGTCAGTTTCAATTGCTTTCGTAATGTATGACGAGGTAATTTATCAATCAACTTCAAAGGCTCAGAACCTATATCCAACGTGAGGTTAAAAATAAATTATAATTGGCAGAAGTGATTATTGTGGAGATTATAAAATAATGCATATTAAGTGCAAACATTTTTGATTATCTGTTAGTTTTTTATAGCATATAAGCAAACAAGCAAGTAAGATGGTAAGTGATCTTCACCGGACCAGACCCCACAATACCAGAAGAATCATGGGCGAGTTACCGATCTTAAAGGAAAGGGTTATTAAGGGATTGGGAAGGGTAAGGGGATTTGGGTCTCTGGATATCTGATTTACTGTACAAAGCGCAGTGCTGCTACGTTTTATACATTTGAGAGTTGTTACTTTACGTCAGATTTCTATGAGACAGTGGTAACAGCCCGATTATATCGACCCATTTATGCTGTCGACAAAACTGTAAAAGTGGGGCTCTACCATTCGCAAAACTTAAACTTTATGAAATAGAATTTAATAAACTAGCAGCCTTTGATTTTAAGTCTCATTATATGGAGGTCATGCATGATAGTCTAATTCGTAGGTATCATTTCTATGATTGTTAATTAATATAAATTGAGCTGCTCTACTTCTAATTAGATATTGTAAAACCTTTATGCTCTCAATAATTATAAACTAGTATTGAAATAGCAACACTAGAGTTTCAAACATCCTTGCTAACTGGCGCTAACTGGCGGCTTTCTTGACAGATTCTTGACAGAATCTAATCAAAGTATAACATTGTATGGCTTCAATAAATATTTTGATTTGATTTGGTTACTTTTAAAAATACTGGACAAGAATTTCCATAAATCAGACTGCAATCTTGTTTCTGGTGAATACATATGTAACACACATATTGCAAATCAGAAACAGCATAAGGAAAGAGATTTACTTTCATTTAAATTTACACATGAAAATTTACACATATATTTGTCAACAAATTTCTACGAAAAGAAATAAATATAGTATGTGTTAACGCATACTATGAAATATCTCACCACTATTTCCCCAACTTTTATACGTTTCTTGGAGATTAACAAAAATAAGCGCCAAAATCTTCTACAATGCAACAGATATTAAATTTATTCATTTGTATGTATAAAGCAAGAGAGTTCATTATCGTATGACAAATTAATATCTGATGACAAGAATAGGCACGAAGCGCGGTCTTCCCACTAATGTCGTTCAACTCACTAATTATAAAGAACTTCATATGGCTTCCACGTGAAAGGTCTCGGACGCCATTAGTTCATGCAATAAGTACTCATCCAGACATTCAAATGATTCCAAATATATCAAAATATAAGGAGGAAATCCTTTTAAAACTAATAATAACACTAGCTCTGTATTATTAGCGTCCCACGGCTGAGCATGGGCCTCCTCTACTGATTGAGAAGGGTTAGGCGTTAGTCCCCCATGCTGGCTTAATGCGGGTTGACAAACTTCAAATGCCTTCGAAATTCTTATGAAGAACTTCTCAGGTGTGCCGGTTTCCTCACGATGTTTCCTTCACCGTTAAAGCATGCGATATAATCAACGTTTATGCACACGTAACTTGAAAAGTCAGACGAGCATTCTCTTGGGGCTGCTTTCGAATCTGCGACTTTTGTCCCGACAGTCCGTACCACTCCCCGCAGAGCTATCGCTGCTTAAATAACAGACGTTGATCGAAATTATTTGTCGGTGTATTTATTGGACAGCTTTAAAAAACTAAATTGTTTTTTAATAAATTAAGTCGTGAAGAAATAAAACACGGATGACTCATAAGTCATACTACAAACGTCATAAAAATGGAAAACAATCGTGTTATTTTTATCACTGCAGAATCAAAATTAATGATACACATTATAAGCATATGCAAAATATATAAAAACTTTCTTTTCTGGTTTATTCAGAAATACGTATAAATTACGTTCATAACTTGTTATTTGCAAACGGAGCGAAAGGTGCTTAAATCGATTAATAGTATTCATAAGATACAAACTACGTAAAAATATGACTAAATTCGACCAATAAGTTCGACTTAGCTTTTGACCAGGTACATTGCATAGGGCCCGGGAGTTTATCTTTAGAAAATTCTTCATAAATATATATTATTATATAATTAGATATTAATAAAAAATGCAGAATTTATTTATCATCTTTATGGGAATTTTCCCTCATGTATAGGTACTTCTAATTCGTGCAGAGTTTATAAGTCGTATGGATGAGAAGTTTTTTTTTATAGCGTAGGCCGGCAAGCGAGCAAGTGGGTCACCTGATGGTAAGTGATCTCCACCGCCCATGTACGCCCACAATACTAAAATAATTATGGGTGCATTGCCGACCTTAAAGGAAAGGGATAGTTAAGGGATTTGGGTTGGGCCTCCGGATATCTCACTCACCGTACGAAACGCAGCAGCAAACTGCTACTTTACGCCGGTTTTCTGTGAGACAGTGGTAACGACCCGGGCCGTGCTTCCTAAGACTTTGGTTATTGCTACATTATACAGTAACAAATATTGGCGGATATTTACTTTATTCGTTCATCACACCGCAAAGGCAATAGCAGCATAAAACTGCATAATTATAATTTTATAATTCCATGAATTTTATTTTAAACTCTCTAACCATTAGACGGCGATATGCAATTTATCCAAATGCACAAGTAAAACACAAGGTCAGCTGAGGTCGGCAGCCACTTTAAAAAAGTAATAAAACTTATCGAGAATTTCTCTATATATCCGTTTAATGTCTACCATTAAATGCATTAGTAAATTGCATACACGCCGGTAATAAAAGATGGCATAGAGTATTAGAGGATTTGAAATAACTTTTGAATACACTCCTACACGCCGCGCTAGCACTTACAGGGCAATGGCCCAGTTTTTGCGAACACTCGTAAATCAAGTTGGATCTAAATGTACTCTACATTTTGCTGAGTTACTTTTTTTACGATAAGCCAGGTATGTGATTAAATGTACTGATTGCACTCAAGGGATATTATATGTCTAGACTCTGGTGTTGTTTGTTACAACTGTAAAAATACATAAACTAAACGTACATGTGCATTTATATATAACATTGTGTATGTTAAAAGAATTGATTGGCTGCTCAGTTATGATAGGAAACAAAAAATAGGTGCATTATTTTCCATGTTTATTGAAAATCAATCACAAATAAACTCAGAAAGTCATTTCTGAATTATTTAATGTAAAGATTAATGAAGTCATAGTATGCGCATCTATCTCTTGCGTATATTACGCCAAGCTTAGCTGACGTAGTCATGTTTATAATATAATCATGATTTGTTCAATGGAACCTGAATTAAATTAATTACAGAAGTATCCGTTATATTGTCAATCAATCAAAGTTTTTGCGCAGCATTCCAGTTATCAAAATTCTAATCATACAAATCTTTGACAGTGAATCTTTTATATATTTTTTTATTGAAATGATTTCATGTTGTCATTTGTACTAAGTTATTTGCGTTATGACTCATATAATATGTGTAGGTGATAACTGATCACAACATTATTATGGAAAGCTTAACGCTACGGTTAAGATGCTTAACAGAAATGGGGAAACATATCCATTAAGTACCAATCAACTGGGAAATCTCACTGGTTATTTTACAATCAATTTCCGTGGTGTTATTTCAAACAAAGACAAAACCATCATGGATTTATATTCACATGTAAGACGTTAACATATCCGGATCATCAACAGAATTTAGGTCGCAATTGGAGATGCGCATCATCCAGTGTGGGAGAAGTCATTCTGTGATATCACTATATCCTCCATCTATTTATAGCCCGTGACCTCACAGGACTATTAGTTGATTAGTGGGGATTACTGAAATATTCCAATGTCATATGACATCTTCACAGCATGTGGCTTGCCTGGAAAAACAGGGTTGTAACTAAAAAAAATAAAGTTTTGACTTAAGAAGACCCATTTTTTTTAATAAATCTTTCTAATCAACCGAGTCTTATAAAGGTTGGACGTAAAGCAGACAGGTACCTTTAATAATACCTTTGTTCCTTTATATTTTATTTGCAAAAGGGTAATTATTGTATACCTTTCTGCAAGAGCATATATTTTTGATAATCACAAACTTAATCAAAATATAAAGTAAACTAACATAATAACAAGGAGAGCGTTTTTTTAATAATAATGTCTGTTCAATAAATTAATTATAAAGACGTGATAATAACGATATAAGGATAATCAAACACTTTAAATCGTTATACTGAAAACTCAACATTTTTGAGTTACAACCAGTTACAACCCTGATAATTTAATCAAGTAATGTATCTTTCAGCGAGTTGAAATCATTTATTTTGTTGGTTTGTTCTAATTCGGTGTGCAATTTAGGCATGTGTCTAGTTGTATTAGCTGATTCTGGTCTGATCATGTCAATTCTTATATACATTGCCAAATGAAATTTTAAGATAATAATTCATAATATAATGTGCTTAGAAAAACTAATCATCTCTGCTTTCATTAATTTTTTTTATTCATTCAACTTTATGCTTATTGAACTTTGTAATGACTTCTATGATCATAATTTTCCTCGGGACCGTCTCGATTGCATCGGAGAATGTCAACGCGGGGTTTTTAGCAGGCAGCGTCGGGGTTTTGGTTAGGGAACCGATTCAGCGGTCGTTCGGAGAGACAACTGGGTCGAAAGGCTGTTGAGTTCGGCATAACCATCTCTCCTCCCCCGAGGATAAGAAGGAAGTAAATGCGATTTTTCCCAGCGGAAAAAATCTAGGATAGCTTTAATTTATAATTTTGTTTGTATTTGTATTGTCCGTTATCAATTAGTGAGGTATGACTAAATAATTATTCGTCAACACAAAATGATGGTTAACAATAATGGGCGCAGGAAACCAGAAACTGGGAATTTGCGGTTGATAACGTATTACAATTATTTTCGATAATGTTTCCTGCCTTATCGGCTGTGCTGATTAGCGTATGAATTTTTATTATGTTCGAACCAGATACTGTTATAAAATGTTGGTAGGCATATCGTTAATGTGGAGTCCCTTATTTTTTTCCCTGTGTGTGATCCCTTATTTAATTTCACAAGGATTCATGTCTTAAAATTAGACCTGTATAGACTTCTCAATAAGCATATTTGATTCCATTAGACAATTTGCATGTGAAATAAGAGCCTTCCGCATCAGTTAGGGTGATATGCGCAACAATAAAATTCGAATCGCTCTTCCATACGATCATGTGAACTTTCGCCGTCAGTTCCGTTGCATCCATTAATCAAGTTTTCACACGAATAGTGAATGGATCTGTGTTGCATAATGTTTACTTACCTTGAACCGTCTGCACGAAGGGTTGGGTCATGAGATAGTCTTGTACATTTCTGTTTTCTTATAGTAGATATAGACCAAGTAAGATCACTTATTATTTTAATGAAATTATAAAAAAATCCTTGTCGTTACCGATTATATTGATCCTAATAGTAGAATGCAGTTTAGTAATCTACGAATGCGCATTCTCTATCAGCATACTGTTTTACCTATCCGTTGAGATAGTGGTGAAGTTTTATTATGACTGTTCACGCGAGCCACAGCCAGACTCAAAAATATTCGTAATGAGTATCAACAATTGTGTAACACACTGCACCAATACATGTGGATGTAACAATATTTCAAGTGTAGCGAAAGGGAATTACTTTCACACGACAATCCTTTCACCCATCATCGATCGCTGATAAAAACCATACAAAAAATAATTCTTAATGCTTCTGCCACACAGTTCAATTTGTACTAATAGCTGGAGTGATAAATTGTTAAAAAATTGTGATTGACGCTGATCTTCGTAATCTTGTTGGATAATTGCAACTTAGCAATTACCTTTCTCAATGTTTATGACATTCTTTAGTTTATGGATTTACTCTATACATAATAGAACAGCAAAATAAGAGTGGTGTTTGTATACTAGCCTAAGATTTGTTACTTCTGAAATATTAACAAAATAAACTTAAAAAAGTAGTTGAACAAAGTAAACTTTCCAAAGATCTATCATTTTACACTTAATGTTTGTTGCTAGCTTGTTCAATTAACTTAGCGTCAGGCATTTATTATTTTGTCGATAATATTGCAAAAGTCATAGTTAAAAAACTTTGATAGAAGATCGCACTAAATAATAGAAATTTTGCAAATGCGAATATATTCTACGATAGTCTCAACATACTGACAGCATGCTGAGTCAGTATACTGGAAACTAGTATAACCAGCTATTTTAATAGTTATTATCAACTGTATGCCACTCTATAGAATTAATAATCCAATGCAAAGATGTATTGTTTTTTTTTCTGTCAAAAAATCTGAGTGATTATCTTTATCCTTTGCAATGTCATCATTTGAATAATAAACAACCATCTTTGGGTCACCGCGTATATAATTACGAAATAATTAACGTAAATAAACTAACCCCAGTCGCTAATTTAGTTTCAAATACTACCGAATTAAATGTGGGAAAATGTTTTGTTTTGTAATCTTACTCATTGTATTACATCGTGTATAAAAAGTAACAACAAAACGGTTTGTTATTAAGATTATCTATAACTATTGGTTAGCGATTTCCCTTGTTTATGATTATCAAGGATTTTTTTGTTGGCTTGAATGACGAGGCGAGCAGGTCGCTCGCCTGATGGTAAGCGCTACGCCTGCTCATAAACAGAAGCAACGGCACACATAACTTTGAATTACAAAGCAATGCATGGCACTGGACTACGCCCGTCATTCCGAGGTATAATTTGTTCCCATAATGCCCAGTGATTTCACTGGCTTCAATGTCTTTAACCGGAACACAACAGCGCTAATACACTGTTGCTTGGCACCAGAAATAGACAATGGATATGACTACTGTGGTATTTCTGTAGCCTCCATAATATCATTATTTATTTTTATAATACCAGTTTATCTATAAATTAAGTTTAATATTCACACATTAGATTCGTATTTTAGACCTACACCTGAAAGAAATAAACACATATTAAAACGTAATTTTCGTTTTAATCAACGTCAATCGTAAACATACCACTTCACAAACGTTTCCATTTTATGCCCAACAAAAAATAACCTTTCAACATAAGAAAATCCAACGAATAAATAACTTTATTTATACCCAGACGTGCACAACACAAATTTATCAATCCGAAACAGACACAACAGTTTAAAAATGCTTTTTAGGTATCTTTGGATTCCGATGATATTCCCCTGACATGATGGACACAAGATGTTGTGATATGTCCTATGATATGCCTTAATGAGTGAAGATTGCTTGGTGTAATAAGTGCATTAAAATAATCCCAAATACAAATTAATATTGAAAGTTAAAAGCGTAAAAAACGACAATCCCACTTTGAGAGACGATTGTTACCATCAAAACTGCTAAGCATATAGACTCATAAACTTTTTAAGTTCTGATTAGTTAAAACACTGTCTTCGTCTATTACTAGCCACTTGTTGTGGCTAGAAAGAGACAATAACAGTGTTTAACTAAGCAGTGCTTAAGAAAGTTTAAAAGTAAGGCCCTATGCTATTATTTTAATATCTGATAGATGATCGAATTATAATATACACCATATAATATTGTGGCAAAATTGATTATGGAGAAGTTTAGATGAACTGATGAACCAAGTGCAATAATGTACGTGGAAAGATTCCCCAACCCATGCTTACAAGTACAGTGCAAAATCAATTGCGCATGTTCAGTCTCCAGTACAGCCTTGCTGTAATCTGATAGCAGCAACTATAAAACTAACAGCAAAGTCTAGAAGAAACTAAAGACATGCGAAAGAGCAGTTTAGACGTCACGACAGAAGAAACCATGCCATGCGTGGTTCTTACCGAGCACAGGCTTTTGTACTGGCGCGGGTGCGGGGGCATCGCCGTCTTGCGCGGGCCCAGCGTTCCCGCTCTCTACATCTGTAACATATTCACGTATGAGGACCGCTTCAAAGTTGCTGTTTGCTGGTATCTTAATAATCAAGCTTAGATTCCAGAAAAAAATCTGGATCTCTGGCACAAGTTCAGTGGGTCAAAGACAACCCTGGATATACAAATGAATAATAACAATCTTATTTTAGAGTAGTAATCTTACATATAAAAATTGCTGTTCGTTAGTCTCGCTAAAACTTAAAAACGGCTTGACCGATTTTGATAATTTTTTGTGTGTATTTGAGTGGATTCGTGGATGCTTTATATTCACGATTGGATCCTGTAGGTGGCGAAGCAATCGTTAAATATTGCGGGTGAAACCGCGCTGCACACCTAGTAGTTGATAAAAGTCTGAGCAATTCAAAGTAAGTATATATTATGCTCAAGGATTGGGGATCGAAAAAAATAATACTTTTGGGAAAGCTATCTCTATAAGTCGCATTAAAAATACACAATAATATTTTAGTCATATTTCATGTGATAAATCTAACAATTAATCACACTTCTTTCTTAGTGTGGTTGCTTTCTTGCTTTTAACAAGATTTATACACTCGTACAGAGTTATAGTGCAATTTATAATAAATTAGAAAGTTTATATGTAATTTCACAAAGATTTTATACATGTTTCATTTTATGCTTGAATAAATAAATGTACCAATAAAACAAGATTGTTTACATCGAATCTGCGCATTGCAGACGTTTACCACCTTCTTTTTAACTGCCTTAAAATAAGAGGTTCTCAATTCCACGCAATATTTGCTCCAAAGGGTGAACTCGTATAAATTTAATTAAGATCTTATGACGGAGTTTTAGGTATAAATTGGAAATTCCTCAACGAATAATAGGAAATGCAAGTCAGTTTTTTTTATTGCATAGTCCAGCAAACGAGCAAGTTGGTGATCTGATGGTAAATGTAATCTCCAACACCCACGTACGCACACAATGCCAGAGGAATCAGGAGCGCGTTGCCGACCTTGAAGGAAAGGGATAATTAAGGGATTGGGTAGAGGAGAGGGATATGGGTCTCCGGATATCTCACTCACCGTATGAAACGCAGCAGCATGCTGCTAATTTACGTTATTGTTCTGCGAGACAGTGATGACCTGGTTATACCGGCCCATTTATGCTGTAGATTAAACTGCCTACTGCACTTAAAAACTTATGTTATATTCAGTAGTATTTTTCCATTTAATTCGACAACCCTCGAGATAAACCCTATTGACTACAAAAATTACCCACAATCAGTCTACATTTAGCGAAGATATTGCGTAACAAATTGAGAACCTCCTCCTTTTTAACGTCGGTTGAAAAAAGAAGTAAATCTGAATGTACAGTGTTGAGTGCATAATATCCAGCAATGTTTACATAAGCCTTATAAAACTGCATTTTCGAACGTCAGTTCGCTTATATAAATTCGAAACGTTTTAAAAATAGTAGACACCAGATAAACATACTGCAATTAATTAATCCATTATACTGGCTGGCAACGTTCAAAATAAATATTTTAGATTACAAATAATGGGCTGAAGATGGACAGTGGCGTCATTTGTGTGCCCGATATGTGGTTATTTTCGCTAGATTGTTTTGTTTTACAAAATAAGTTATTATAGAAATAAAGATTCACTTTTTTTCGCAAGTTTTAAGTGATTAAACGCCACATTCAGCGAAACGCAACATGCTTTTTAACACATGTTACAGGTAGATTTGGCTTGTATGTTTTACAACCGGTCGCCTGCCTGACGTCAAGCCATCTGAGGAGAAAGCACCCAGACTCTAAACAAATATTTGTGGATCACACATACATTTCGTCTCATTATTGTCCTATTATAGTCAAAATACAATACTGGGATTTGAACTCACCACACGGTTTCCTAGTACCTATAAGAACGCTGCCACTAGACCAATGAGGTGATAGAAATAATATATAGAATCATCTTTACTACACATTTAATTCAATTATTATTATTTTTTTATTCACCCAACAGTCACACACTCATAGTTCTGACCCCACACTCGGTAAACCTGTATCGTGAGTATCAGGTACTACGAAGGACTTGCGGTCCCACAACACCCAGACCCGAGACAAATATTTGTGGATCAAACAAACATTTTTCTCGGTGTGGGGATCGAACCCAGGCTCTCGCTTCGTAGCCGGCTAGTCGCAGCCGAAAGAGATGAACGCGTTGTTTTTCTTACAGATGCCTTTTCTTACGTTACGTTAAATGATTGTAATGTACCAACTGTCTACGTCATAGTTTTTAGTCTATTTTTATTTGATGGGTACCAAATTGCGTAAGGTTTCGCTCATGCCGATATTTTAAATGCTGACGGTATAAATGACTGATGCTAAATGGACGGAATTGAATGTTACTGTCTAGAAGAGAGCTTTTTCTTGTTTCAAAATTGGGTAGTGACGATACTTAAGATTTCATGAGTAAATAATAAAGAAGCCGTCTGTGAAGAAAAGACAGACAAACGGGCACGCAGAAATTGAGGTAAGTCAGTTGTAGTATGTTATGTAAGGTAAGTCAATTTAATTATGTGTGAGGTGTGTAGGTAAGCACCGACAAAAATAGAGATATTATAGGTTTTATCTCTTGTTTGTATGTCGGGCTGACTGTCTGTCCGTCAGTCTGTATATATATCTGCGGCATCGTAGCACCTAGTCGAATGGAGCGATTAGAACGCAGTTTTTTTTTCTTTGAAATTTTTAACGAAACATTAAAATATCTGAGAGGAAATACGCTATCTAACTTACGACATTTTAACAACAGTTTCAAATATGCGTTAATTCAAATTATAATAATGTTATGTAGATGATGTTATAATGTGCAGTGTATACTGTATATAACACATTACATAATGCGTTACAGTTTACTTACTTCAAACTAGATTATTATGTTAATTGAAATAGCTAATAATGTATAGATACTAGTTCTAAGATATCTAAATATTTTGGCGAGAACAGGTAGGTATTGCGTTTTCTATATTTCCACAATGGTCCTACGCGAGTGTTCCAATTTTTTTTTAGAAAGAAGGAAGTTTATTAATAGAGCAATAATTACAGAGTAAAAAAACACAAAAACTTAAAAATACGCAATTATTGCGCCAACAATGGGCCTCTCATTCAGCTACATGCTGCATTACTACATAAGCAATACTGCAGCGCTGGTTTTCGATGAGAAGCCCGAGGCGACGTATGTGCGGACGTCAAGTCGGTCGAAGACAAGAATCCACAAAAAGAAAAATAAGTTTACCATAAGCACAGATTAACTAATAGTTACTATGTAATCTGAATATAAATTCTGCGACAAAAACGAACCAAATCATTAGTAATATTAAGTCTCGTATGGCGAAGAATCGTGCGTAGACAATATTATCAACACCTAAAATGTACTCCAGTAGCCATGTACTGTGTAAAACACCGCACATTGTTTTAAGCCTAAGGACCGTGAGGCCCTGGGTGCAATATCCAGGTTGGGCTATAACAACTTTCGTTTCGGAAAATCAGACATGTGTTGTCCAGGATTGTAATATGAGCCTGATGTGGAGTCGCGTCGTCACAAAAATGGGACATACTAGTAAATAACCTCGACGAATCGTGTGTACGAGATCCACCTCTATCTATCCCTTTGTAGATACAGGCGTGAGCTTATATATGTATGTACTTACAAAAAATAATCAAAACAACTATAATTAGATGTCAATGTGCAAAACATTGTTAGATACAATGATATTTCGAATACTTCCGAAAAGGCACACTTTTTACGAATCTACGTAGATAATAACTGATTAATCAGTTAATGTTTTAAAAATAAACTGAAACATAACGATGGAGGTAATAACAGTAATTTTATACTGAGGGAATCCCAGAGTTTAGAATCAACTAATATACAATTATTAACAATAGGTTATATTTTTTATTTACACTTCATGCTACGCTTTTAAAGTCTTTACTTAAATATAGTGTTGAGTAGGACGTGATTTTTAGATGAGTTTGTAAACGTAGCCTCTTTTTTGTAATGAGCCTCTACAAGGTCCCACTTCAAATAAGGCAAGGTAAATTCAAGCTGTCCCGTACACTAAGTCTGCTGTGGTTTGTACTGACCTATCTTACAAGTATGATTAACGTATTTTTTATAGTTTAGGCCGGCAAACGAGCAAGTGGGTCACCTGATGGTAAGTGATCTCCACCGCCCTTGTACACCCCCACAATACCAAAAGAATTATGGGCGCTTTGCCGACCTTAAAGGATAAGGATAATTAAGGGAATGGGAAGGGGAGGGGATTTGGGCCTCCGGATATCTTACTCACCGTACGAAACGCAGCAGCAAGCTACTACTTTACGTCGGTTTTCTGTGAGACAGTGGTAACGACCCGGACGAGCCAGCCCATTCATACTGTAGACAAAAGTGTCTCCAGCGTGGCTCTACCACTCAAATACGCACCTACTATTCAAGTAAAGCATGTAACACGCTCGTTTAGACTCTTTCACGCAAGCAGTCCACGTCATGAGAATATTAAAAGAGTAACGCGTCATGAAATTTGAAGTACTTAGTACATGTAAACATTTCGGGCCGCTTTTACTTTATTTTATAATGAACGGAATAAATGTACTGCCTCTTGTATATCCTATTCAACACTACTTAAATCTACAATTATATATTAATTACTAACATTATTTAAAAAAAATTGAAGGAATTTTCATTTATTGGTATTTAAAATCAATATAAAAGTTAGTTTTATTATGTATTCTGTCTGGAGTTGAGGCCTACGAACAAGTTCTTTTGCTAGCGGCTCCACCCGTAAAAGTATCTTTATCAAAATAAAATATAACAAGCAATTAGTAAAATAATTTTTAATAGTCGGTTCCTTAGTTCCATGGTTACTCCCGATATATAAACGCACAAATACCATTTTATAATATTATCTTATATATTTTATGGTATGTATTCAATCATCACAGAGTGGCACAATCTGGGAAACAATAATAATAATGGTTAGACTACAAACATTCAATTTAATCGAGTGTCGCAATGACAGTCGAGAAGCGCAGTACCTAATTACGTTTGGCACGAGACACACACTTATAAATAGTTTTATTGTGTTTGGCGTCTATTAAAATTTAACCGGAGCAATTTCTTTATCAATATTGAATACTACTGACATTGAGACCGGGTCGTTACCACTATCTCACAGAAAACCGATGTAAGTAGCGACTTGCTGCTGCGTTTCGTACAGTGAATGAGATATCCAGAGCCCGAAATCCCGAACTCCTAATTATCCCTTTTCTTTAAGGTCGGCATCGCGCCCATGATTCTTCTGGTATTGTGGGCAAACATGGGCGGTGGAAATCACTTACCATCAGGTGACCCACTTGCTCATTTGCCGACCTATGCTATAAAAATGCACCATGATATCTCTGTAATCTGTAATCAATTATAATAATGACTGCCTTTGTGGCGCAGTTGTAATGCGTACGCGTTACGATTGAGGCCAACGCTGAGGTCTCGGGTTCGATCCCCGGGTCGGGTAAAGTGTACAAAATGCTCAGTATCAGCCCGGATTCTGGAATTTGTGCCCGGTATGGCGATAGGCTCGCCCCCTATCACATTGTGGAATGAGATCTCCGTAGATACGCTCGATGAAATGTGCTGGTTGTAACCAAAGGTGTACATCTGCCTGCCCCTTCGGGGATTACAGACGTGAGTGCGTATGTATGTAATTATAATATTAAGATTAATCTTGTTGTAAATAACAACGATGAGTTCAGTCTACGTATTAAATTTGTATATAACACGATCTAAATATATACATAGTAATGCATAATTAATTAGTAATTATTTTTATCAGTACCTACGTATGTTTACAGCAATTCCACGACTTTAAATACAGTGTCGTCCGTTTCAGAGGAGGAAAATCCGATATGAATTTGCAATGGCAATATTAATTATACAAAAGCAGTTTACAATACATCACAATTCGTAATAGCGGGTTCACATGGATCGATTTTAGTTGATTAACTGCTGAATTGCATGCGATTTGAACCATCTGAACAGAGTTTTCAACAAACAAAAACGTTACACCTTTTGTTGATTCGTCTCTTGAAAAGCGATTCGTCTTCGTCTGACCAGGTCATAAGTATTGAGAATAAGCTAAGGGTTCTGACAATTGTTTAGGAGAATCGTGTAGAGTGTAGGCGTATACATAAAACATGTAATTTCCGTTTGAAATGAATTTAATAGCGATAACAAGTTCACTTACACTTCAAACACGCAATAATAGCACACCATGGCTCGTGTCGTACCTACATTGTAATCGTGGCGCAGCCGCAATAACAGCTTTGTATAACCAAGCCGACTTTGCGTTATACCTTTGTGATAAGACTCGAATGTGCTAATGAAAGTCTCATTGAAATCGGTTCAGCCGTTTCGAGGACCCGAGCAAACAGATAAAAATCAACTGTGTGTGTTGATAAAACAGGACTCATTGTCACATCGACTTTCAACTAAAGTTAGAGTATGTTTCAATGGTAAAACCATTTGTCCAATTGATACTATAGTTTATATAATATTCTGCATGTACGAGTAGTTCAAATATGTAGTGGCAACAGAACTACATGTTCTAGTTTTATAGTACTAACCAATAAAACATGTTATTTGTAGTTTATTCAAATCAAAACACCTTATTTATTTATTTGCCTGAATGATGAAACGAGCAAGTCGCTTGCCTTATTGTACTGTCTATAAACAGCAGAACACAGTACTTTGAATTACAAAGCACTGCATGACATTGAACTACGCCCGTCACCCCGAGGCATAAGATGTTAAGTCTCATATTACCCAGTAATTTCAATGTTCTTCTAACTGAAACACAACAGTGCTTACATACTGCTGCTTGATGGCAGAAATAGACAAAGCGGTTTTGCTATCCCAGACGGCCTCTCAATTTTCTAATTCTGTTTCCTCCAAAACGTTACCAATATTAATGAAAAAGCATATTTTCAGTTAGGTACTTTTCACCGCCAAATATAATGTGTTAAAATTAAAAATACTTGCGTGACTCGCCACTATTTAGGGAACTAATTTTGTTCTCTATTTTTCTATATACCTAGGTATTGTGGGGTTAGTGACCTTCGTAGCTTCTAATAGTAAAGGGCAAAGACACGAGAACCCCATTATGGGATTGAGACTATCTAACTCTCATTTTAGTCCTATTGGGTATTTTAAATGAACTTTTTAAACACTACCCCAGTTAGCAGTAGATTGTAAGCACTAATGTGTGTCGGTTTTAAGGATATTAGTAGAAGTAGTTAAATTATTGGGCATTATAAGACTTAATATTTTATGCCTCAGGCTGACGAGCACAGTCCAGTTCCATTCATGAATGATTCTGTTTATGGACAGTCGTTGCGCTTACCATCAGTCGAGCAACCTGCTCGGTTTGTTTACAGCATCAGGCAAAAAAGCAGTCCGCCTACAGCTTTTCGAGGTTAACTGAATCTAATAATAATGTCATGAACTGGTTAAAGGCTGTTCCTTTGTTTTTCATGTAATATTTAATATTTGGACACAGTCCATCACTCGTGACTTCTATTGAAAATCATAAAGCCGTGAAGCCGTCTCGACCGAACTAGTGTCCCGGCTATTTCCACGTTTCCAACGATGATTTAATTATAGACCTATTTTTTCGTAGTATACTAAATTGTATGTCAACTCGAATGACAAAACAAACACGTTGGTAAAAATAACAAGGGAATTGTATAAGTACTGTGGTTTTAAGAATAATACTTACTTACTAACTAACTCGTTTTTTCGGTACCTAAAACTTCTGTCCATCCTAAGGTTGTCTGGAAGAAATCGCTGTTTGCGATAAGACCGCCCATTGTATCACCCTTACTGTATGATCCTCGTTTTATAAGCTACCTACTTTATTTAGTGTGCAATAAAGAATATTCTATCTATCTATCTAATATTATAAATGTGAATGTCAAGTTTGTTTGTTACGCTTTCACGCGAAAACTACTTAACCGATCATCATGAAACTTTGTACACATATTCTTGGCGGTATAAGAAGTAATATAGGATACTTTAATGAAAAAAATCTATTTGTTTGTTACGCTTTCACGCCTAAATCACTGAACCGATTTTGATGAATATTGATGTAGAGATAGATGGGACCCTGGAGACGGTTATAGGCTACGTTTTATTTATTCACGTGGGCGAAGCCGTGAGCAAAAGCTAGTATGATATAAATTAGAGTATTAAGTCCGAATACTGAAATACAACTCAAGTATTTAAGATCCTATTAAACATGTTAAGACCCCTCCTATCTGACAAAATTGTATGAAAATAAGTAAACCTTAGAGAGTCGGTCGTTGAGTAGAGTTTCAGTATTTGGGCGTTAGAAAAAGCAAGAAAATGATTAAATGACGTCTCAATTTTATTACAAGGTTTTAAATAACAACTGAAAGCACCGTAAATATTCATTTATCATTATGGAATTTGGTTATATTCGTATTTTATAATAATTTTATAATCAATTTAGTACGACAATGTGACTACACTGTACCTGACTGTATGTACATTGCAGGCGATATTAATAAATAATAATATTCAATAATCTCCCCGCACTGAGACAAACAGTGTGCTCTACAAATATATGTTTCGGGTCTGGATGACGTCACCCTGCCTTCCGGTCGTAAAAACCCCAAGCCAAATCTAAAGCATGTTGCGCCGACCTCCAACCGATCTAGGTGACAAGTGTAGCATCTTACAAATCATTTTGCTCACTAACCCTTTTGATGGAGATGAAAAAAGCCAATTAAACTACTCCTGAGGCCCAAACATATGCAACATAATTTTGTCGACTCGTTTTGTCGGGAAAAAACTGTTTTTGCTGGTTAGAGATAACCGAACTTATTATCGTTCTAGTTATCCTATTTCTATCGAACATCGAAATAGGATAACTAGAACGATAACTCTCATATGAATCTGCCAAAAATACGGCTCCACTTACTTACACATGCAAAGGTTAAATGTTACTCACACGTAACACTCAAATACGCAACAAAAATTAATACACGTTCAACATCAACTTTATTTCATAAAAGTTAATGTCTAAATATTAAATTTCTAAATCGAGATACGACTTTCTGCATCGGGCACCAAAATAGAAGTATCAAGTATCAACTACAGATTATTATGTGCAGACTTTTATAGCCCCGCCCTCTTGCACAGAGTTTGAGTACTTTTTTGCTTGAGTTACGTTTCTTGTTATCTTATTTCGATGCTATCGAAGCTAACATAGTTTATAACATAACATAGCTTATAATACTCGACCCATTATATAAAAAGTAGGGATAAAGCAGAGATAGTAATACTTTCAACCTCTCTGTGGTATTTTGTCTACGAACCCTAACATGACGACGGTCGACACTTTTACCCGAGATATTTGTCGGCGATAGTTATCTCTCTCGCGCGAGATATGTCGTGTTGCATAATTTAAGCGCCTATGACAAAAATATAATATAGTACATGAAGAATTTAATATCCGTGTATTAATTATGATAATGTACTTAAACGTGTAGTATCAATGTAATTTATCACACCGATTACATACAATTAGGAACATGGAGTAAATGTTTGAAGATATCTAAAGTGATTACACCTAAAATACAAAAGCGTTGCTTATATTTTTAAATGAAATCTTGCGTACAATCAGATTTTTTGGAGCTATAGAAAGCTACTTGCTTTGGTAACCATGTGGTGGTTTGATGTCGTAAAGAAACTTTTGGATGGTTAGAGAAATGCTTATAGTACATACATACATACGCACTCACGCCTGTAATCCCCGAAGCGGTAGGCAGAGGCAATACACCCATATTTCGCCGAGCGTATCTCCGTCCTATGGTGAGATAGGGGGCGAGACTATTGCCATAATGGACACAATTCCACACTCCGGACCGGTACTGAGCATTTCGTAATAGAAAAACCCAAATCACTTTTACCCGACCCGGGGCTCGAACCCGAGACCTCAGCGTCAGCCTCAGTAGTAACGCGTACGTACCTACTACAACTGCGCAACCGAGATAAACGCTTATAATGTTTTGCAAAATATTATGGAAGCATTACAATTTAAACTACTTTTTTGGCCAATTGTATAAACATCAAAATTTATATCATAATATACGTAATACAGCTACACAAAAATATCGTATTACATCTATCTCATTAAAAAACTAAAATGATCCATTCTAAATATTTTGGATTTTGAAAATATCATCAAAAAAATATTATCCAGTAATGTATTCGTAGAATCGGCATTTGGTCGTTGATCTAAATTACCGAATTTTATAATTTTATGCTTTATTAGGTATTCTTAAGTTTCATAGAATTTGAGCTAGTTATCGGTTTATTATTACTAGGAATTTCCACAACAAAATATCATATCATATTTTTTATTTGTCACGGGGCAGTAAAAGCAGCTATCTACATACCATTGTATCTTGATATATCATACCAACGGTATCTACTCATAATAAATATAATAATAATTAGATGATAAATATATGTATTACTCTGTCTATCTGAAAATTTGTGAATTGTAAACAGTATCGTAAAACAGGCAATGTCGTAGAATAGAATGTCTATGTCGCATTTGAAAAATCACTACTTTTCAGTTTAACATTTTAAGTCTTATTATTTTTACAAGTTATTACATACATACACACTCACGCCTGTAATCCCCGAAGGGGTAGGCAGAGGTGTAACCAGTACACCCACATTTCGCCGAGCGTATTTCCGTCCCTTATGTGATAGGGGGCGAGCCTATCACCATACCGGCCACAAATTCCAGACTCCGGGCTGATACCTCAGATCCCGAGACCTCAGCGTTGACCTCAATCGTAACGCATACCCATTACAACTGCGCTATCCAGGCAGTCACAAGTTATTAATTTAATAAATACAAAATTAACATAGTCCCGTCTCCACACTTGGTTAACCTGTATCGTTGGTATCAGGAACTACGAGGGACTTGTGGTCCCACAACACCCAGACACGAAACAAATATTTGTAGATCACACAAACATTTGTCTCGGTATGGGAATCGAACCCACGGCCTCTCGCTTTGCAGTCGGCTACTCGCCACGGAGGCTGTCGCAGGAATACACCAATTATTAGGTAATGGATGTTATGATATAAAAAATAATTAACACACGTCTCAATGTAATCTCGTTAAGCCAAAAAGATAAAATTGTTTAAATTGTCCACGGCGCGAACAAACTGTTTGATTTCACTATCAAATATTGGACTTTTCTTACGTAATCTACAAGGATTTTGTGAAAATGAATGTCCACACCTACCCTAATATTATAAATCTACACCTTATAATATTAGCCTACGCCTAATGTAAGTGATCTCCACCACCCATGAGCACCCACAATACTCGAAAAATCATGGGTGCGTGGCCAACCTTGGTACGGAATGAAATGGAGATTGGGAAAGAGAGGGAGGATTTGGGCCTCTCTGGTAACTCACTCACCGTTTGAACGCAACAGTTCGCGCCAATTCACGTTGGTTTTCTGTTGGTATTAACCGGTCGAGCCAGACGTTAATACTCGTACCACAATACCGCAGACAAATTTGTCTATAGCCTGGCTCTACCACTTATTTTTGTGTGGACCTGATTTTTCACACAATCATTGTCGCTCTATCGATAATCCACTTTGAGGGAGTCGGCGCAATATGCACAATGTAACATATATCAAAGTTAAATATTACTTTTTTATCTTTCATAGACCGTCAGACTCAAACGACATATCTGAAATCCGAAAATTTTACTAACAGTTGCTTAATCTTAGAATCGAACCCAGAACCTCACGGTTCACTGACGTATCCCTTACTATAACAATGTTACAAAAAAAACTGAACAGTTACATTTATTTTTGTATTAGTTTATCAATAACCGCGAACAGGAAGGTCAGTAGAATAATAACATGGGCGAACTGATTATAAAAGAATAACTGCCTATTAATGTCTCATTGTGGAACAAAGACCTCATTTCAAGTTAATAAAAGGAATCAATCATTACAGTCACAGAGCGTTAAGATGTAAATTATATTTATTGTTCTCTGAGGACAATTTTTCAAAATGGCTAAGAAAATTAACTACATGCAGCCAGAAAAATCAAAATAAGATAAGCCTGGATCTTGGAGGGGTAGGCAGAGTTGAACTATTGCAGCAGAGCTTATTTCGTCCCACGATGTGGAAGGAGCGATCTTACCACCACATAAATGTGTTTGCACTAGTGTTGAATAGGATACAAGAGGCATTACATTTGTCCCGTACATAACGAAATAAAGTAAGAGCGGCTCAAAAATTTGTCATGTACTACTTCAAATTTTATGCCGCGTTTCTCTTTTATTATTCCCATAATGTGGAGTGCGAAAGAGTGAGAACGAGCGAGTAACATGTTTCGCTTCAATAGAAACATCAATAGTCGATGCGTTTTTTTAAGTATTACGTCAATCACAGTTGTTAGATAGGGCAATTTAAACCACAGCATACTTTGAATTTACCGCCGAGCTTTAAGATGCCTCGCCTCATTTGAAGTGGGACCTTTGTACTGGCTGAGTATAAAAAAGAAGTTACTCTTACAAACTCACATAAATATCGTTTTCTACTCAACACTAGTTTGCACTATAGAAGCACTGCAAATAATGCTGATGGCAGCGCCATTGCTGTCTGCGGTCTGTCATTGAATTTGGTATAATGTTTTTGTAACTTACAATAAATATATGACGGTTGATAGGTTAAAAAGTGACAGAGTACCGTAAACCCATCAAATATATATAATTAAGGCTCACTAGCACGATGATCCTAAATCGGATTTAACCCACTAAACCTGTTTAAGAAACGTCAAATCGTATAAAAGTCTTACATAAGTAAATAGGTTTAGTGGTAAATCTCGATTTTGTATCAAGTCGTGCAAGTCGGTCTTAGTGTTTTAAGCACAACTATTTTTAACATAAAAACCGTTAATACAGAGCGTAATAATAAATGGTATAATATAAATATAACAATAACGAGGAAAACATGGAGAAGTTGTATAGACTCATTGTATAAAAATGTATCGAGAAATCAACATGCCCTTGACACCACATACTTTCCTGTATCAGGATTGTACTAAACATTTTAACCTATATTATATTTATTTAATGGAATAATGAAAAATGTGCGTATAAAAATAATTTAACACGCTCGAACAAATTGAGGTGGTATACAATCAATAAACCAATTACAACAAATTAAAAACGTAATACACGTTCTACATTTTCAGGTCTTTGGTTATCTTAATTGTAATACTTCAGCATTTTTATCTTCTTTGCTGTTGTATTTATCTTCACTTGTTTTGCCCCGCAGGACGGTCGCGCACGAACTTGTCCATCTATATACTTTATAACGTTCTTAACGGTGAAGGAAACATCGTGTGGAAACCTGCATACTTGAGAACTTCTACATAAGAACCTCGAAACTATGTGAAGTTTGCCAACCCGCATTAGACCAGCGTGGTGGACTAACGCCTAACCTCTCTCATTAAGTAGAGCAGGCCCGTGTCCTGCAGTGGGACGTGTATAATACAGGGCTAGTATAATAAATATAATGTTCTTATGCGCTAAAACACTACCCTTCCCAAATCCTCACTCGTTTCCTTTAAGGTCGTCATCCATAATCCTTCTGATATTGTGGATGTTCATGGGCGATGGAGATCATTTATCATCAGGTGACATACTATGCTCATTTGCTGACCTCTGCTTTAATACTATTTAAGGGCCTTACGATCTTTCACTCCATTATTTTTCATTATGTATAATGAACCGATTAGAATGATTTATTCATTGAAATAAAACTAGTAACGGGACTAACTAGTCATGGGAAAGACCACGAAAGCTGAAAAGCTTTCGAAAAGTCGGGACAAAAGTCAAATTAAACCGCGTCAAAATCCATATAAACTAGTTTTATTTCAATATGTAATATTCTCGTAAATATATAAGGAATCTATACTATTATTTGTTCACTAAAAATGGTAAAAAAACTTTATCGAAAAATAAAAACGACTCAAAAAACTAAAAAGCTAAATATTCCATCGTTGACTATTAAACTACAGCACTACCTACCCAAGTTGTTCAGTGTTACTTTTAGTTTTTTAAGTCAGTTTTATATCTTATTAAAATGTTTTTATATGTTTTATTTTAGCATTTTAGTTATGGAATCCACTCAGCCCTTTTGTTATTCAATGAAGAGCGAAAAAGCTCCAAATCCCAATTCGAGAAATATTTATTTATTATTTTACGTTAAAAAGATTTTTTAAATATAGAAGACTTAAAAGTACTGAAATAATGTGAACTCACTCATGATTAACGAGTAAACTCAGCTAAAAACTAAAAAGAACACTTTTCGAACAACGAAAACCACGAACTGCGAAATTAATTCAATTCGTCCATCGTGTTGTCATTATGTAATTTTCTTCTAATCTACTAACTGATAATACAAGACACAATTTAAAATGATAAGTACATTTCTGATAGAGTTTGCATTTTCGACAGATTAATTTTCGAACGTCCTTAATTATTTTTATTGACGTGTAGTATTATATCTGATAAATTAGTTTACGATAGAATTGTGCTGTAAAATAATAATTTGGTATAATATGGTTTAAAATTTTGACATATTTATTTTACAAAGACAAATTTAAGTGCCTGTACACTCGTCCCGGACCGAGTACGCCGGCCATACCCGATAGCGAAGTGTAAATAGCATCGTGCATAGCTGGTGCGTATAATAAGTCAATTCCAGTCTATTTAATACTACCACTGGATATATAACTAGAATACATCGTATAAATTGTTATCCATTAAAAATGTATAAAGTGTCTAAATGTTAGCAGTTTGTTCATGAAAAATAGTTTTGTATGACTACCAATATTACATTTCAGATTTGATGTTTTTTTATCGCTTCATAAGTAAACGGATTATTGTCGTTTTATAAAAAAGAATATTTTCTATTATTTAAAATATTTAAACAATTAAAATAATATGATTACTTCAAAAAAAAATATTAAGCATCATTGGATATTAATGATTTTCACAGCGTAATCTTTAATCCGATTTCATTATGTGCTATCCAAATATTAAATCTTATCTTAATAAAGATATGTAGCTATAAAACCTACATTATCATACCAAGAAAATAATTTATAAGCAATTGGATGTCGAGGCGACAGTGGTCTTTATTTGCAACGGATGCATGATATTAAACAAAGTGTGGTCAATTTAGCGAAACATCGACCCTGACTCTACGAGGGGTCACAGATCCAAGTCACATACACTAACTGGCTCTAGATGATCCTGTATACTTGGGTATCCTGTATCTTTTTTCTGTATTTAGTTTTATTCTTATTTATACTCATAAAATATTTTTTCATGCTAACACCGATGAATAAAGAATTTGCTTAGCTTAAACTTTTTATTAAAATGTAATTATTTTCTATTTTATTTGCAAATAAATTAAACAATTTATTGAACATAAAAAAATATTAAACATTTTGCAAATTTTGTATGTCGCACGCATGTTAAATAATATTATATATTTTTAAATAATATTGAAAAAAATTACAGTATTTTTACAAATAGAATATAAATAGTAATTTTAAAAACTCACTGTTCACGTTCTTGCTGGCCATTTCGTTTGTATTCGTCACTCAATTCGTAAATTCGTTGATGCACTGAAACAGAATCGCGTAGTAACCGCTACGAACTGCTACGACACTCTCGCGCAACTAATAACGAATTATTATTATCTTAGCACTGAAATCGTGCGCGTGCTCTCAACGCGATGTTTCGACTATGAATGCGATTCCCGAACTTATTTACCAGGGTACGTTGATAGTGAATAAACAATGTTTGTGGGTACGAATAGAGGGGATGGCGCCTCGTCCACCAGCGGGTACAGGGAAGAATGACTAAAGGATAGGTACAACCGATTCGCGATTTGACGAACTCAGCGACAAATCGAGCGATGATGGAAAACAAAGCTTCCTTTAGTATACAATGTATGTAGTGCAAAATGATCTAAGTCATTTTTCGCAGTATGTGATGTTAAAAATTCATTATTTTTTTTTACCTGTCTGAATGACGAAACGAGCCGGTCGCTCGTCTGATAGTACGCCTGTAAATAAACAAAAGCAACATCTCAACAAGCAGCATTTTATTTTAATAACCCCTTCCACACATATTTGTTCAGCACAACACGTTCTTGGTAAAGTTTAACCTCTCGGTAGAGAGTATTATATTCTCTGAGTTTAACAAATGATCTGAGTGTCATTGGACTGTCAGTTCTTAATTGTGGCTCTTCCTCTTCTTCCTGCCTTTATGCCACTCGCAGTGGGGTCGGCGCAACATGCTTTTTAACATATGTTACAGAAAGACTTGGCTTGTAGTTTTTACAACCTGCGCTCTGCCTGATATCAACCCCTCTGGGGAGAAAACACCCAGACCCGAAAAAAATATTTTGTAGACAACATTTTGACTCGGTGCCAGTGTTGAATCGAACTTCAGCCACTGCGCCATGGAGGCTGTCTAGTTCTTCTACCTAGCGTTATCCCGGCTAGTGCCATGGTCCGCCTTCCCACTAAGATGCCTCCACTTCGCCCGATATTGAGCATCCTCAGTAGTGAGACCATTGGCTCTCATGTCTCCTTCTAATACGTCAAGCCAGTGTTTTTTGGGCCGTCCGCGGGACCTGGTACGATCTGGCACAGGCATTTAAGACCGATGATTTAGTTTTATTTTCTTACCATCATAAACTTTGTTGATACTAATTAATGACTCATTTTATAATATTATTCTGTAACCGTAATATTATTCTGTAATTAACATAACAATGTTGAGGGTATAAAATATAATTGTATAGACAGTATTTTATATTAATAGGTTTCCTTGTATCCCATTAGTTAGATCAGTATTCTCCACGTCCACAGTCTCGCATAATGACATGATTATGCATTTATAGCTATTTCTACTAAGTACTTACGTAGGATAATTGCTTATAAAGTATGTGTTATGCATACTTCAATTAGATTCCAAGATATCAGTGTCATCTGCAGAGTGATCCTTTTCTTATTACATATAATATTTTAAGGTCAAAATAAATTTTGACATAAGGCGAGTTGGATAAATATATACAAACGAGTACATGGTATGAAACAATTAACTTGTATCAAATTATTTTAATACCAGAGACCAATAAACGAGCAAGTGGGTCACCTACTGATCTGTACCGCCCATAAACCCAAAATACCAGCTGCCGAGCGTTGCCGAGCTTTAAGGAAAGGTAAGGATTTGTGGAATTTGGGTCTCCAAAAAACGTACTCACTGTATAAAAGCTGCTACTTCACGTCAGATTTCAGTGAGAAAGTGGTACACAAAAGTGCTAGCTATTTACAGACACTGCTTTACTTCTTGGTGAGCATCTCTATGATAATAATGAAAATGCCAATGGATCAAGTTAAATATACTTCTCCATGGAATTCGTGAGCATACCCAATAGACAATTGATAGAGAGTAAGCAATCTAGCAAGTAAGGCAGCGAATGGGAGTGGTACGGATTGTCGAGACGAGAGTCGCAGGTTTGAAATCAGCCCTATGAACATGCACCTCTGTTTTTAATGATTTACGTGTGTATTCATTGTTCATAATAGCTTGCTTCAACGGTGAAGGAAAAATCGTGGAGAAACAACATGAGAAGTTCTCCATAAGAATTTCTAAGGTATGTGAAGTCTGCCAACCCACATTAGGCCAGCGTGTTGGAGTACGGCATAACCCCTCTCATTCAGTAGAGGAGGCTTATGCCCAGTAGTGGGCCGTGTATAATACAGGTCTAATAATCTAAGTAATCTAGTGTAATTTAGACTGTTATACAAGAACATAAGATTCATGTGATATTAACAAATTACCCGTCTACGGTAAATTGTATTGTCTTTTTTTCTAATTTTATAATCTCCAGTGAAAGATATACATAAAATCAGTAACAGAGAAGTTGCAAATGTACTATTCCAATTTTAGGAAATCGTAGGTACAGCGAAGTGATAAAGCAAATATAAAGGAATAATGACCAACAAGCAAACACGAAAACAAGCTATCATATTGCGTAAATAGTAATATGAGGAAATACATATTATTAATTTACAAACAAAATAACAAAACTTGATTTACTTTAAAATAAAATTACATACGCACTCACTCACGCCTGTAATCCCCGAAGGGGTAGGCAGAGGTGTAACTAGTACACCCACATTTCGCCGAGTGATAAAATTATCCTAAAATATATATCTTCTTTAACTGCTCTTAGCACCCCACTCGCAGTGGGGTCGGCGCAACGTACTTTTTAACACATGTTACAGAAAGATTTGGCTTTTAGTTTTTACGATTGTTTAATGATAATATCAAACATAGATAAATGTAGTAAACCTATTAAGATAAAGTTTTATAACTTGTTTAGAATCTAATCTCTGTATATGACATTCGTAACTCGGTGATATAGATTTATGAATGAAATCACATCAGACATTCTTTTAGCATGCACACCAAAGTAGGCATGGAAATGATTAGCTATACTTACCATTAGGTGTAGCGTAGTCACTTTGCCGAGCCAGGATAAAAAAAAAAGTACATTTAATTCATTTTCATTTGATGTTTTTTACAGGAACTTCACCTGTGAAACTTTGAATATGATAGACCTACTTCGCCTTTTCTTCCGCGTTTATAATTCATTAATTAACCAACTTAAAAAAAAGAGGAGGTTCTCAATTCGCCGCGTTTTTTTGCTTTTTTATGTTTGTACATCGATTTCTCCGCTATTGTGGATCGATTTTGTTGGAAAAAATTTCACTCGATAGAGTTTAGCTGCGATGTGGTCGCATGTAAATTTGGTTAAAATGTGATGACGGAGTACGGAGAAAAAAAATATAACTCCTCGACGGACAACGGCACACTCGTCGCGATTGTGTTATTGTTATGCTATTGCTGTATGTACATTGAAGTCGGTTTTGTTAAACGTTATATTATTTATATCATATTCAACGTATCGTTCAAAGTCATGGCTAATAAACTAGACTTACGATTTTGTTATAAAACAACATAGTATATAGTTGTATTAAACAACTATTAATGACGATTTTCTATTCTATTTTCCTGGATATTGTTTTCAGGAACAAATGTCATTTTTTATATTATACAGTATTTAATAATAACGGTCACATAGTTCCACTTAATTAATTGACACACTGAACATTAATAATACGTTACGCATGCCAATGTGATATTTCCTGGTTAAACCCGAGGAATATATCGATGAAATAATTTGGGGAAAATCATTCCGCCTTCCAATTTGTATATATCGTCGCTTAGCTAACAATACCGCGCAAGTTAAATTAGCTTAGTTTTCAGGGGAGACAAAAAACTGAATATTTTTTATGAACATATGTTATATATAACCAACAAGCTGTCTCGCGCGGTTTCACCTGCAAAATATAATCCGCCCCCTTTCAGTGAAGGGATATTTTTTTATCCCAAACTATCCGTCCCGCGCGATTTACCCGCAACATATTCCATATAATCCAGGGACCTACTCAAACACACATACAAAAATCATCAAAATCGGTCCAGCCTTTTAGGAGTTTTAGCGAGACTAGCGAACAGCAATTGATTTTTATATATAAGAGAAGATGAGTTGCGCTGTGACAGAACTATTTTTTTTTTGTGTTTTAATAGATACGCGCCAAAAACAATTATCCAATGACAATATCACATGCCCAACTTTTGAGTTACGCGGTATTGCTAGCTAAGCGACGATATGCGAAAGTGTATTTATTGATTTTAAAGCAACAACAGAGCAAAACGGATCGAAAAGGTTTGTAACCGTCTTAATTGCATATATATAGTTTATGGCTGGGAGAGTGGCATTTGCAAATTTTATATACATAGATTCACGCTTGTTTTTCATAAAGGTAGGCAGAGACAACGGATTTCAACTACTTGCTACTACTACTATATTATGCTAATTTTTATCCCGGAAATATGACGGGATAGACTTCCATGCGAAGCCGCGAGTATAAGCTGTTCTACTATTTTACTACTATTATGAATGTAAAAGTTTGGATGTTTGTGAGTTTGTGAATTTAGATGTTTGTTAGTCAATCACGCCTTAACGGCTGAACGGTTTTGGATGAAATTTGGCACACTGGTAGACCATGACCTGGATTAGAGCTTAGGTTACTTTTTATTCCGGTAAAGGAAGGAAGGCATTCTATTCATGCGAGTACCGACAGTCACACACATAGTCCACCCACAATAAGCTGAGAATATCTTATCTGTCGCGGGTATCAGAGACTATGATAGACTTTCCGTCTCATGATTGACGACACCCAGACCAGTAGTAAATTTGCAGAGCACATAAATACTTGTCTCAGAGCGTAAATCGAACCTGCGACGTCTTGCTTCACAGGTGACTGCTCGCCAACTGTTTCACGGAGGCTGTAAAAAGTTAAGCATAGACTTGAATAGAGCAAGCTCAATAGTAGGTTTCTGCGGCAGTAGAGCGGTGCGGGAGGGGGGGGGAGGTTGTGCGCCTGCTGACGTAATCCGTGTAATTGTAAAAACACCCAGTACAGGGTACTACATGTTTTCGATGACTCAAAATTACCTGCTAGGTGTTTAGCTTCATTGAAATATTACCTATTTGTTTTCATTTGGCTCATTTACGGTAGGCAGCGGCTTGGCTGTGCTCTGGCATTGCTGAGGTCCATGGGCGGCGGTAACCACTTACCATCAGGTGGGCCGTCTGCTCGTCTGCCTATCTAGGCAACAATTTTGTTTTATTTTTATTAAATCAACTTAATTTATTCGACATCTACAGTAGACAAATAGGTATACTGTCTGTTTTCACCTACCTGTGCCCGACACACATCAAAGCAACGTGACGAGCCAATGTAAAAACATAATTAGGTATATGGGTTAGCTATGCTCAAAAATTAACGAAAACAAAGTTCGGAAATGAAGAAAGAGGCAATAGCGTTTTAAGCTAATTATAACAACAAAATTAATGCAATTACTGGTTATGAGATCTTACAACTTATATATCGGTGTGACGAACACAGTCCAGTGAGGCAATTCTCACTTCCCTCGAAATAATCTCGGATTCGAATCAGCGATTCTCTACTGTAAAATTTCGAATGTCAAAGTAATTTTCTCGAATCTTGTATTCTCAGCTACAATCGAAATATAATGCGTAAAAATCTCTATTCGAAGGAGCAAAATGTTGCCATTATAAAACATATCAGCGCGCGAGGCGTTCCGTTCAACGTAAGTAATGCGATAACTTACCATGAACAATATACTGATAAATACATTTAGATGTGTAACGTATAACAACAAGTGTAGTATACGTGTTTCGTTATTATTATAACATAAATAATGCGATAATCATTATGAGAAGATTTTAAAATAAGTTTTTAAATTGCCAATTCCCAAGATTTGCTGTAATGGAACGTAATATGGATATCAAAGTTTAAGCGGGAAACCTAGTCTATCTAAGTTTAGATTTCATGTTATTCTCGTTGTGTCTATTTTGCTCTCAAAATGAATACAATCCAAAAAAAACTACCCAAGTACCTAGCAGAAGCATTTTCTTCCAAATGGTGGAAGCGGATCTACGATCTGCGAAGTGTAAAATTTTCACCAATATTTTCTAAGCGTGAAGATGATAAATTTCAGAAACATTAAATGCCCTTACTGGCGCAAACAAATAGTGGGAGGGTTGGTGTAAAGTAAATAAAATACAGACCAAATTACTATTTGAAGCCCAAAATCTCGCTCCCCTTACCAATCCCTCAATTATCCCATTCCTAGGTATTATGGGCGTACATGGGCGGTGAAAATCACTTACTATCAGGTGACCCACTAGCTCGTTTGCCTGCCTATGCTATAAAAATATGTTTATTTAAGTATTATTCCAATTAATTAGATACTATTCTTTGTTGTATTTGTTAATAGTATATTAAATACTTTCACTGTTATAAAATCCATCAGTCATTTGTAACCATCTAATTTTCTGCGATATTTTAACTTCTCTAAGCAAGTAAATAAGTAGGTAAAACTTGGGTGAAACAGACACACTCGTACCACAAGCTTAGTCACAAGCAATTGCAATCATCAACAATATCAAACACGCAAACAAGCTAGCTTCCTTTAGCATATTTATAATAATACCTATACATATGCACTCACGCCTGTATTCTCCGAAGGGGTAGGAAGAAGTACACCTCTGTACCTGTATTAATGTGGACACCCACATGAATACTACCTAATGTACTGGTTGCAAACAGTAGGCCACAGTAGGCACACCCACATTTCGCCTAGATTCTTTCCGTCCCATTTTGTAATAGGCCCCGAGTTGTTTGTAATATTTACTTTGTTTATCCATTTTCAGACATAGTATGATCGTAAAGCGAATGTAAAAAGAAAATTGTAATTTATAAATAAATTAAATAAAATATTTTGACAGTTAACATTGTCATTTGTATGACATTTACGTTTCGAACGCTCTCTACCATTCGAAGTAACTCTATCAGCAACCTACGAGATATTTCGAGCCCGAGATTCCCAGAATAGCTCAACGTGAATTTCATTCGAAAAAAGTTCGAATCCGAGATTTTTCTCGAATTCGAATTGCGCGAGAATTGCCACACAGATCGTAGTTTAACTTAGCACCATAATAATATTATTATAGTGCTAATTTAAACTACGATCTGTCATACTCGCTGGTAAATATTAATCGATCGAGAAAATTTAGTAGCATTCTACAGATAATTAAAACGCAATTTTTCCCATAAATGTAATGAGTCACAGTGACGGAGTCATTGCTGAAGTTTACAAGTTTTTTGCGAACAGTACGCAAAAAATAAAGTCCGCAGCGGACGAGGCCCTCTCCCAAATAAAGAGCGGAAGCACTAATTACACAGTTTATTTCTCATTCGAATTAATCAAAAACAGGGGTTCCAATGTACCTACTGATGTTATGTAATCATTGATAACATACCGAAGACGGATCCTACATAATCCGTATCAATTTGATTATAATATAATTATTATATGCTAATGAGGATGCATTTCACAATTCATGATAATATTCAAGGACACATGTCACGTTAAAGTGCGTCTGACATGTGCGTGACTGAGACTAAAAAGGTGGTAGGTCTCTCGTATGCGAGAGGCCTGGGTTTGGTACCACCTTTCTGCTGCGAAGCAGCGGTGTGCAAGCACTGTTGTGGTCCGGTTCGATGGACATTGAAGCCAGTGAAATTACTGGGAATGATGAGACTTAACTTAAAACAAAATCTTAAATGACGCACGTCGAAATTGTAAAGAATTTCAGAGCGGATCGCATGACATTAGATCATAACATTAGACAACCGTCCACAATTAATAATAATAATAATAATAAATACACCCAACAGTCACACACATAGTCCTGACCCCACACTAGGTAAGCCTGTATCGTGGGTATCAAGAACTACGAGGGAATTGCGGTCCCACAACACCCAGACCCGAGACAAATATTTGTGGATCAGACAAACATTTGTCAAGGTGCGGGAATCGATCCCACAGCCTCACGCTTCGCAACCGGCTACTCGCCCGCTGCGCCACGGAGGCTGTCAATTAGAGTTTGCCACGCGTGTTTTTTTTTATTAGCTTGAATGACGAGACGAGCAGGTCGCTCGCCAGATGGTAAGCGCCTCGCCTGCCCATAAACAGAAGCAACGCCACACAGAGCTTTGAATTATAAAGTACTACATGGAATCGGACTGCGCTCGTCACCCCGAGAAATAAGATGTTAAGTCACATAATGCCCAGGAATTTCACAGGCTTCATTGTGCTCCAAACCGGAACACAACAGTGCTTACACATAGCTGCTTGGTGGCAGAAATAGACAAAGCGGTGGTACCAACCCAGACGCTCTCTCGCATACGAGGCACCTACCACCTTATGAATTTGTAATTTCTCTGGTTTGTTACACTGTTTTCTTATGGTAATTGTGGCAATATTGTTATACCCCAGTTTTTAAACTCTGTAAAACACACTAAGATTAAAATTAATCTCTTACACGAAAAGCAAATTTGGCTGTAAGCTACTTACTTACACCGTGATAAGATTGAAAACTTGCTTTTCTGTGTAGATATATTCAGATTTAAAAGATTTTGACACATAATCCCTTCGATCATATTTAGAATAACATATTAATACTGAAGAAGTTATTTTTTAATATGTTAGAAGTTTCCCATCATATGACATGTATGTCATATCTGAGGGCCAAAATTCTTCCTCCCCTTCCCAAACTCTTAATTATCTCTTCCCTTTAAGGTCGTTAATGTGTCCAGTATTCTTCTGCGTAATACTTCACGTAATACTGCGCAAAGGTATCGAGAACTCGATATATAATTCCTTATATATCGTTCGTGCTTCCAATATTAGTTTTGTTTTACATACGATAGAGGCGATGCACCAAAATCTCATATAAATTGTTGTCGATGACATCTCGAATAACTTTTCGCAAGTTTTTCGGGCTAGCCCCTCTGATATTGGGTTCATAGGCGGTGGACTTACTTTTTTTCTTTTTTTTTACGGCGCCATCGGGCGAGCTCGTGTCGTCTTTAATGCTACAAAAAATATTAATTATAAAATTAATGTAATAAAAAATACAAAATTAATGTAACTAAAACAAATAGTCCTCAACGGCCTGGCCTTATCCCGGCTTAATGCCGGCCCGCCTTCACGAACCATATATTTGACGGCATTTGGTATTATGTGGGGCGACCCGCCGTCTGGCGCTCACAATCCGCAACGGCAACCAAGTTTCGCCATTGCCTCGTCCGTTAATCAGCTGAGTGTAGCATATGCAGGTGACCTAAGTGACCAGTTTTGGACCTAAGATTGATGATGGCCCACTTACACTCAGAGGGCTTAGCATATGCAACACGACATATCTCGCGCGGGAGAGAGATAACTAACGACGACAAATATCCTGGGATAAAACTGTCGACATTCGATAAAATTATTTCATGGTAGAGTTCGTAGACAAAATACCACAGCGAGGTTGAAAGTACTACTTTCTCTACTTTTGACATAATGAGTCCTGTATTCTATGCAACTATGTTAGCTTCGATAGACATAAAGAGATAGCCAGATAAAATAGTTTTTTTTTATGACAAAACGATTCGATAAAATCATCTTCCGTTGCATATGCTAGCCCCAGTACTGAAAATTATTATCCTTTTAATATACCGGATGAGATTATTACAAAATATTGGAGTACAGAAGGAAGTTCAGAGGACCATTACGTAGTAATAGTAATCTTTAGCACCATGGTGATATAAATAATACCGAGACGTGGGTGTTTAATATCACGCGAGAGGATGTGAACAAATTCTTACAACATTAACTCCTACGACGCACTTCATCTATTATGTTGTAACTGGATGTATAATGTATTGTAACGAGTATATTTAGATATGTGACTTCATGTAAATACTATGAAGTAACTTTAAGCGAGACTCTTTTAAAACCGCGATAAAAAAGGTGTTATAATTTTTATCCTGTTGTTGACCGATTTGATCGCGGTTTTTTTAAAGGTATTTTAATCGAGATGGTTCTATGTCTGGACACAATTCATTTAGCCGTTTAAAAGCTACAGATATTTTTCTCATTGGATTTGTTTTACCATGAGGCAATACAATATGTAACAAAAAACCCTGTTGGGCGTTTTAACTGTGATATCAGAATCAATATCCAAACGTAATGAAATAACTCGCATACGAAAATGAGACTATAAAAATAATCATTATTTTCATAGTCCAATTTATTTTTTAAACTTGAATTAATGTATTGTTTAGAAACCGTATTTAGATTGATTACCTCTGCAAGAGCGATGACTTGCAAGTTAGAGCGAAATAGCATGTTGCGGCGTCCACGTTCCTCAAACGTGCCGCACCCCCGTCTTCGTCAATACACACAGAAATTCAGATGTAAATAACATTTTATAAATATGTTTGATTGATAATATCTCGCTTCTTTTTATCATTTTTGTAATTTAACTATTTATTAAGCTGGTTATTGCCTATCCTGCGACCCAAAAAGGCCAACAGGGTTTTTGTTACATACTGTATACCTAATGTTTTATTACGAAATATTATAATAACACGAAATATGATGTCAAATCTCATTATTTTAAATTAATTTGTTTCAAATCCAATCAAAGTATTCCAACACAGATAATACATTCTAGTAGGTAATATAAACAAGCCAGAATGTTATCGAAACAATAGTACCTTAACCATGCTTCACTAACTGTTTTAACTTTATGGAGGTAATTATTGATTCTTTGTTTGTAAGTCTTTAATCCTTATCAATCCCTGCAACAGTTATTTACGCTTGCCATGAAGGGGTCCTTGGGCAGTCTGTGCTCATGCCCTAAATAATGATCAAAACAGCATTGATGGGTGAAGAGATATCCCTGAGAATTGTCATTGCCTGAGCCGTCGGTATGGCCAGATTTCTACTAGCTTTAGATAAAGAGACTGGCAGGTCGCTCGCCTGATGGTAAGCGTCACGTCTGCCCATAAACAGTAGCAACACCATCAGAACTTCGAATTCATTTAAGTAATAGTGGCATAGATTCAGATATTGGTGGTAGTACCACTATCTTACAGAAAACAGACGTTAAGTAGATCATAATTCCTCCCGGATTGTGGGTGTTCATAGACAGTGATGATCAGCATCATCAAAACTACTATTTGCTTCCTACTACTATAATTATCTAACATTATGTTAGATAGTATGCAAATAACATCTGGAGTTGTATACTATATGGATCTTGTGGAAACTAGGAAGAATTTCCGTGCTTTCCGGTGTTTTCGTCATACCTATTATTGGAATCAAGTTTAACAGCTCACGTGATAGGAACCACTTAATGATATCCGTGGTGCTTTACATCTGGCTTCTCCAGTTGTAAATGTCCTTGTGCCTGAGGTTAATGCCTCCTTTGTTCATTATTTTGTCTACCGCTTTGCTTTGGAGGGAAGTGGACAATTAATATGTCCAACTCCTCCTTAACTTTCTATTTGATTTTAGCATTTCCAGAGACTCGCCTAGCTTCACTGCTCGGTGTCAACAAAAATGCGTGGCACTGTCGATCCTCGTGCACAGGAGTTACAGCGGCGGATGTGTGGGCGGGATAATCTCGTTACTTTATCTAATAAATCAGTCAACACATACAAATTAGTTCATATGTTTTTTATAGGCCGGCAAACAAGCAAGTGTGTAAGTAAGTTAGTGCCAGGTCTCTCATATGCGAGAGGCCGTCTGGGTTTGTACCACCGCTTTGTCTATTTCTGCTGCTAAGCAGCGGTGTGTTAGCACTGTTCTGGTCCGGTTTTAAGGACATTGAAACCAGTGAAATTAGTGGGCGTTATGAGTCTTAACATTTTATGTCTCGGGGTGATGAGCGCAGTCCAATGTAATGCAGTGCTATGTAATTCAAAGTTCTGTGTGGTATTGCTTCTAAAAAAACCCAGACCCGAAACAAATATTTATGGGTCACACAAACATTTTGTCTCTGTGCGGAAATCGAACCCACGGGCTCTCGCTTCACAGCCGGCTACTCGCCCATCGGGCCACGGAGTGGAGACCCAAGAACGACCGGAACAACCCAGAACAACAATTAAAAAACTTTTGTAAATAAAGTCGATTTCAATTAATCAACATTAATGATATTAATTGTATTGCAATGTTCTACTTTCTTTAATATAAATATATCATCAACATAACATTAGCCCACGCCTTCATCCCCGAAGGGGTAGGCAGAAATGTAACCAGTTATGCACCCATATTTCTGGTGAGATTATTTCCGGCCCATGATGTGATAGGCCACATGTCCCTATCGCCACACTGGGCACAAAAAGAAAAAAAAGAAAAACCAATCCTGGAAAATTCATGTGATTGAAATCGAAAACTCAAACTCAAATTGTGATTGCCTGACGTGGGAATTGAACCCAGGACCTTACGCTTCTCAACCTCAGTACGCTGCCACTAGACCAGTGAAGAGATATAAATATATCCGTTACACATAAATCGTAACAATTAAATAAATCGAAGCTTAAGATAGGGTCAGATGCTGTCATACTGCGTAAAAACCTGAGGAAATAATGCGCAGTATAAACAATTAATAAGCAACATAAAAACAATAGTAGCAAATCGCGAATTTATTGCAAATGAAGCAAACAAACAAACAAATTAAATATGGCTCACATGGAATTAAGATTTTAATAGCGGCTTCACACGGTTCGAGTTTAGTTGATTAACCGCAAAAGCACATGCGTTTTGAAACGTCTGAACATACTTTTAATCGAAATGATGAAAATCCTTTCAGCTTCTGTTGATTCAAGTCAATTGATCAAGTAAAATCGAACCGTGTGAACTCTCCATAATGCTAACAACAAAATACGTTTAAAAAACTGGTCACGTCGCGTCGGAGATAATATAATGTGCAAAGAAATAAACGAAATGATCCTTGTTTTTAACAGAGGAATAAAATTAAGATTCTCAATTTGTCTATATATTTTTATGTATGCTCCCTCTTAACTCTGCTAAATGTGGACGAAATTGGATGATTCGTTTTGTATTTGATATGGTTTACTGCGGTGGTGGTCCCAATTAAATTTAAAGAAATATTTCCATCTATAAGGGGGTGAAATTGGAGGTAAACTAAACAATTTTGAGTCAGTGGTATCAATCATTGATTATTATTATTTAACTATACAGTACCACCGACTCAAAATGGTTTAGTTTCATTTTTAGCGTTTTGTTTTTATTTTTAAAAAAATAATATTTTTATTGAACATAAAATTATATAAGACATAGAAGCAGCGAACCACTGTAGACAGTCATATCTACAGCATAAATGAGCCGGCTCGACCTGGTTTTTACCACTGTCTCACAGAAAACCGACGTGTTTCAAATCTCTAACCCCTTCCCAAGCCCTTAATTATCCCTTTCCTTAAGGTCGGCAACACGTTTATGATTCTTCTGATATTTTGGCGTTCATGAGCGGTGGGAATCACTTACCATCAGACGATCCAGTTGCTCGTTTGCAATGTTATTCTATAAAAACAGTACCACTTATATTTAATAATATTAATAGGTTTAAATCAATGTTTTTACTTTGCTAACTAAATTACTTAATTTTTAATACTAGTACTAGTTAATTACTTAATTATGAGCAATTGTCTTGTTGATCGCATTATAGCGCTTAATTATATAACATCATATTATTTTAATCACATTACTATGCTACGGGTGCTTCGACGTCGTCGGCTGATATAATTTTAGCAATTTCCATTGTTAATATCAAAGATATAATGATATATGCAAATTGGTAGCATGTCATACACAAGATTGTATTATTATATCGCAATACAGCTTACATTTTTAAGTATTAGTTTGGCAAATGGACAACAAACATGATTCCTACTATCGTGATTGCGTGGCCACCCTGAGTTTTTTTTAATGTCTTTATTAGTTTAAATGACAAAACGATCAGAACGCTCGCCCGATTGTAAGTGTCATACCTGCCCATAAACAGACCACACCAGACAGAACCTTGAATTACAAAGTAGTACATGGTAGTGGACTGCGCTCGTCATCCTGAGACATAAGATGGTAAGTAATTTCACGGAAAGAAAAAACTGGTAAAGTGCGAGTTGGACTCGCGCACCGATAAATCCCTGCCCAAACTCTTATTTACTTCTGTCTGCTACATATTATGGTTCAAAAGATAGGGAGCCTTTTAAAGGTAAGAAAGAGAAACAGACATAAAAACAAACAGAGAATCGGTGTAAGCTCTGTACCTCTGTAATAGGTTTTTTAAAGCATAAGCCGGCAAACGAGCAAGTGGGTCACCTGATGGTAAATAATCTCCACTGCCCATGTACACCCACAGTACTAAAAGAATTATGGGCGCGTTGACGATCTTAAAGTAAAGGTATAATTAAGGGAATGGGAAGGGAGGGGATTTGGGCCTCCGGATATCTCACTCACCATACGAAACGCAGCAGTAAGCTGCTACTTTACGTCGGTTTTTTGTGAGACAGTGGTAACCGACAGTGGCAGATGTGGTGCTTACCATCAGACGAACGACCTGCTCGTCATTCAAGCTAATAAATAAAAAATTGTACGTGTAATATGTGTAAAAATCTTTTTTTGTACAAAAAAATCAAATCACGGAATTCATAATATCTCGTATTAAAGCGTATGTAGACGATACATAATAGCATGATGTGATATAAAAGGATTAACCTAATCCATTCGTAAATGGAACAGATACATTGTTCATTTTTACAACATTACATTTTTCATCGTTATCGGATAAAATTATATGATAAAAAATACATATCAGTTGTTAAATGTTGAAAATGAACGATAATATTTGGTGTTGGTGTGGCCTTGAAAATATTTTTCACGCATATAACTGTATTTTATTGGCTTACGAAGGCAGATGAGCTGACGGCCCACCTGATGGTAAGTGGTTACCGTCGCCCATAGACATTAGCAACGCTAGGTGCATAGGGGCATACATTTTTAAGCCTCGTTTTTTATTTATTTTTTTATTTAATGATTTTGGATCGCCAATGGGTGTACATATAAAACTTATAATGTAACAAACAAATATAACATAATACCCAGTTACAGGCAAACACAACTAACACAAGTAATGAACCGGATATTTATTAATAAACTAAAATAATAAAATATAATTAAAACACAACTTAATTATTTATAAGAAATTACAAATTAATAAACATTGAATGGTAAATATTGTGTATCCAACATAGTGACTTAACTCAGTCTGGATTCCCAATAATTGGTAATTTTCTTCTTCAATTTTAATGTTTTGTGGATGTTTATGGGCGGTGGAGATCACTTACAATCAGATGACCCACTTGCTCTTAGTAAAAAAACCACTAGTCCACTTATCCACTTTAGTAAAAAAATGAAACTCCTCAACGCATTTCAGCACTCTCAACGCGATTGTGTTATTGTATAAGAATTTACATGCTACGAGTACAACTGTCCTTTGTCCAACCTATCATTAAAAATTAAAAATAAATAACATTGTACAAAATTTTAAATCCTGCAATGTCATTTGCCCGGCAGCAGCACAGGCATCGATTTCAAAGAGACCACTAGAAATTGTTATTTTTGACTTTTCATTGCATCGAAATAAAATGACCAGAAACGTAACTCAAGCAAAAAAATTACCTACCCCACCGAAACTCTGTGCAAGGGGGTGGGGCTATAAAAGTCTGTGCAGCTCGTTCATTCATCAATTCATAAAAATTGATTTATGATCTCTAGTTGACACTTTTTTGCGCGGTGCAGAACGTCGTATCTCGATTTAGAAATTTAATATTTAGAAATTAACTTTTATTAAATAAAGTTGATTTTGAACGTTCATTAATTTTTGTTGCGTGTATAAGTGTTATGTGTGATGTACCTTTGCATGTGTAAGTAAGTGAAGCCGTATTTTAGCACATTCATATGAGAGTTATCATTCTAGTAAGGTTCTAGTTATCTGATTTCGATGTTGTTTTTTGAGATATCAGATTTTATTTTATATATTTGACTTAAAATCTCATGTGAGTACAAGAAAAAGCGAAGTGAATAGATCGCAAGTTCTCTACCAAATATAATGAAAACAATCCTCATAAGTTATTAACGCAAACCGTTTTATACCTAACTAGCTTTTGCTGGCGGCTCCACCCGCGTGAATAGACTTATCCGAAATAAAACGTAGCCTATAACCGTCTCCAGGGTCTCATCTATCTCTACATCAAAATTCATCAAAATCGGTTCAGTGATTTAGGCGTGAAAGCGTAACAAATAGATAAAAAAAACATAAAAGTATCCTATGTTACTTCTTATGCCTCCAAGAATATGTGTACAAAGTTTCATAATGATCGGTTAAGTAGTTTCCGCATGAAAACGTAACAAACAAACTTACATTCATACATACGCACATACGCACTCACGCCTGTAATCCCCGAAGGGGTAGGCAGAGGTGTAATCAGTACACCCACATTTCGCCGAGCGCATCTCCGTCCCATAATGTGATAGGGGGCGAGCCTATCGCCATACCGGGCACAAATTCCAGACTCCGGGCTGATACTGGGGTATTTCGTAATAGAAAACCCCCAATACCACTACCCGACCCGGGGATCGAACCCGAGACCTCAGCGTTGGTCTCAATCGTAACGCGTACACATTACAACTGCGCCACCGAGGCAGTCATACATTCACATTTATAATATTAGTATGATATTATATCCATACCTGTGTTCTTAATCCAAACACGTTATGTAAAATGCAAAATATTAATAAATCCAATATAATATATCAACATATAAGTCCAAAGTACATTATTGGTTTTTAAAGGTCAATGCGACAAACATTGGTACCATACTGACTAAATATTACTTGGCCAAATACTCCGATACTTAAAAAGTACGGCAGCAGTCCAAAATTATAAAAAAATATATTCATCAGCATGCACTTAGAGGACAATGTAGAGTATCTGGATCAAGTATAGTTTATGATTTTACAGACTATGTGATATCAACCATCATTAGAATTCCCAATTAGGGCACTCCCAAATGCAAAAATGTACATATTTGTACATACTTCTTGATATGAAGATCAAACGGTTAGTAAACAGTACAAACCCTTCTATTTTAACGGCAATCATTATTTTTGTTATAATTACGGTACTGTTTATGACAATATGTCCTGTAAACCATTTTGTGGCTTTATCCAATTGAATTTTTTCAATGTCCACAGGGCGATAAGGAGCTATACTATCTTAAGCTTGAACTTAATATATTATAAAAACACATATCAGAAAGATACGCTGCAAATGCATTAGATTGAAATCAATACTTCGCAAAAAAATATGTAATTAGTGATTTAATTATAAATACGTACACCTTGATGGTTGATAAAAAGTTTTATCTTGATATTTTTTACCACCCATCGTATTTTAGAATGTTATTTGCAAAGTCAACGATAATTCGATATATTTTACAAAAAATGCACCTTATACTTAGTTACTATAAAATAAATAAAAATAAATACACCCAACAGTCACACACATAGTCCTAACGCTAAAGGATAACCTGTATTGTAGAAAAAGAAACATCTACGTCAGATAAATTCAGAATACGGATTCTTCTTCTTCTGTCTAACGTTATCTATTTCTTTGCAAAGGTCATAATTTGCTTTATGCATGTAGAAGTCATCTTATTTCGATGATGTAGAGTTACATTATTATTGAATATATCCGGATATTTCTGCCAATACACTTGGTATCTTCATGTCTTATATATTCTGTAAAATTGATTAACTCGAATCGAAAACAATGAAGAGTTACTAGTGATAAGCCTTTGTTTCAATCTATAAATTGACTTTCAATGACTTATGATAAAAAACTAGTTACAAACACATATTATCACGAAATTGTTGGTATCAGATCATAGTTAAAATCAGTAACCGGTTGTAGTGGGGTGAAAGTGATAAGATGCTTGTGATAACACATCCGTGATGCAATATTTGTACTGATAACGTTGAAATAACGCCGCGCCGCAAGGGGATTATCTTGGTGTTTGGAAAGTAAACATTTTTCTTAAATGTCACACCGAGGCCACTTGAAAGAATGTGCCAAGATAGTGTAAGAGAGTCCGCAAATTTACAGTGGGTGACGCGATGGCGCCTTGGATGCGAAGCGTTATAATATCAAAGTTATTTATTTTTTAAGGTTCCTTACCCAATGGGTATCAATGGAACTCTATTTCAGAGCATATGCTGTCTGTTAGTCTTTATGCCCTATCTTTAAAGGGTTCTATCTTTTGAATCGTAATAGGTACCCGGATAATATATTAACAAAATGTAGTATAATTTGCGAGTTCACACAGCACGGTAGTCGTACCGCGTACGCATTACAACTACGCCACCGAGACAGTTTGTTTGTTTCTGAGTATATAGCTATACTTTTTTGAGTGGTAGAGCCACGCTGTGGACAGTTCTGTCTGAATGGGTCGGCTCAACCCGTTACCACTGTCTCACAGAGAACCGACGTAAAGTAGCAGCTTGCTGCTGCGTTTCGTAAGGTGAGTGAGATATACGGAGGCCCAAATCCCCCTCCACTTCCCAATCTTTTAAGGTCGGCAACGCGCTCATAATTTTTCTGGTATTGAGGGCGTACATGGGCGATGAGGTCACATACATCAGGTGACCCACTGGCTCATTTGCCAGCCTATAGGTAGTATAAAAAGAAATATAACGCCTAATTAAATGGACGGATGGATTTTTATTTAAACGTTGGATTAATCGGTATGTTTCTGAGCTATGTTTAAAAGAAAGTTCAGTTAGACATTACAGATGATATTCTAATTGATGTCAGGGATTTAAGGTTGATATTAAGGCGCAGTGGGCAAGTAACCGGCGAGAGGCCGCGCGTTTGATTCCCGTACTGAGGAGACAAAAATATTTGTTTCGTCTGGGTGTTTTCTGCCCAGAAGGTTTGACGTCAGACAGGCGGCTGGTCGTAAAGCTACAAGCCAAATCTTTCTGTAACATGTGTAAAAAGCGTGTTGCGCTGATCCCACTGCAAGTGGGATAAGGGTAGTTGGAAGAAATAAAATATTAAGGTATTTGGAAAAATTGCATCCAACTTTGTATTTTAGAACTAGGACCGCATAGTAAACCAGCCGAGCTACCGCGTAATGAACTCTATCGACTGACCACTGATCTTACTGAACTGGAGACTGTCTGACTGCCTGCGGGAAAAAGACACCCATTTATGGTGACAACCTATTTTATACCATTAACCTTCCACAAGTATATTGCACCATTATTATTTCAGTGTACCCAACGTTGCTTTCTCAGACACCCTCAATACACAAATAATAAGAGAATACGCTAACACACGGTTTACAAACTATGTGTAATGTTCACTACAACTATAGGGCAATTTATAAATATCATTTAATATTAATTCCTTTATGCAAACTACCCACAGCTGTCACAGCATACATTTTCAGCGCAAGGACAAGTATATTCGTATTATCAAAATTGCCCTACATACCGTATGAATATGATGCAACATTTCCTTTTAATATATTTATTGGGTTAGTAGTGGTAGTCTACTTAAGCTGAGACCGTGAGGGCCCGGGTTCAAATCCCAGGTGAAAGTTTGTGTTTTATTTTTTAATTTGATAAATCACACATGAGTTAACCGGGAATGAAATTTGTCCCCGGTAACGATAGACTTGCCCCTATCACATCATGGAACGGAAATAAGCTAGGCGTCGTGTAGATTTAGCACTAGTTGCACCTCTGCTTACCCCTTTGGGGAAACAGGTGTGAACTTATGTTATGATCAATATCAGTAGCCAATAAAGTCGATTCTGTGCTAAATATAATCTAGAAAAGCAAGTATGTATTATTCTACAATATTGATAAGCAGTGTTTTAAAAATATCTTCTGATTAACAATAAACCGATCTGTCATGTGACGTTACGTGTTTACAAGAATACTAGGTGTACTTTTACTAGGTAGTAGGTCCCTCGTATGCAAGAAGCCGTCTGGGTTGGTACCACCGCCTTGTCTATTTCTGCTGCCAAGCAGTAGTGTGTAAGCAATGTTGTGTTTCGGTTTGAAGGACATTGAAGCCAGTCATATTACTGGGCATTATGAAATTTAACATCTTATGTCTCGGGATAACGAACGCAGATCACTGCCATGCAGTGCTCTGTATTCCAGAGTTCTGCGTTACGTTGCTTCTGTTTATTGGCAAGCGTGGCGCTTAGCATCAGGCGAGCGACCTGCTAGTCTCGTCATTAAAGCAAATAAAAAAAACAAAAGTTACAATAACACTTAGAATATCTCGTACGAAACGCAGCTGCAAGCTGCTACTTTACGCCGGTTTTCTGTGAGACAGTGGTAACGACCCGGATGAGCCAGCCCATTTATGCTGTAGACAAAACTGGCTACAGCGTGGCGCTACTACTCAAAACAACCATTAAACTACCACTATAATCACTTAGCTTAGTATTTTTATATATAAGTTCCGTTTTCGGCCACGGCGACTATTTCTGCTATTAAGTTACTGATATGGCTGATGTAACCAATTTTAGCTGTGAATGTTCTAGAGCATTAATTTGTAATGTTTTGTATTTTTATAAAGCAGTGCCCGATAAACGAGCAAGCTTACTTGTTGATAAAGATCACTTACCATCAGGTGATGGACCACGAAAGAACGAAAAAGTGGAGGAAAATATAGTCACCGTATATACGTATATAGATACATACATACGCACTCACGACTGTAATCCCCGAAGGGGTAGACAGAGGTGTAACCAGTACACCCACATTTCGCCAAGCTTATTTCCGTCCCATGATGTGATAGGGAGCGAGCCTATCGCATTCCAGGCACAAATCCAGACTCCGCGCTGATACTAAGCATTTCATGATAGAAAAACCCAATATCACTTTTACCCGACTCGGGGATCAAACTGGAGACCCCAGCTCAGCAGTCGTACCGCGTACACATTACGTATCATCAGCGCTACCGAGGCACTATATGTATCAAAGCAATGATATTTTACGATATATTGATATACTATCAAAGTGTCTCGAGATTCGACCATCTTAATACGCTAGCCCGTTTATTGTAGCCTTCAAACACATATCGCAAATTCTATAACCGTGCAAAATGAGGAGGGAAAATCAATTAGTGTCGAGGAAGCAAAACAACGCCGCAATGGGAAGCGACGGGGGTGAACGATGTGCATTCTGATGTATAGATGTCGCCTTGATCAGTCGATTTGTTTGAAATGTATGTGACAGATAACTTGGCACCGACTTGGCGTTACTAATAGGGAAAATTGTTTAGTGATGTTCAATCAATACATGTCCTTGTTTGGTTGTAGCGTTTGTGTAAACATTTTTCTCGGTGTAGTCAAATAGATGAGGTCAACATGGTACAGATATGGCAATAGTAAATAAAAATCGGTAAAGTCCGAGTCAGAGTCAAGCCAACCTCACCTGCACATGGTACACTCTGCTGATTAGCGGACGAAGCAATGGCGAAACTCGGTTCTCGATTAAGGTTGTGGGGGTCAGACGGCCAGTCGCCCCATATAAATTCATACAATACCAAATCAATCATGGTAAGAAAATAGAATGGGAGACGTCTTAGTAGGAAGACGGACCCTGGCACTAGCCAGGATAATGCCAGGCAGAAAGAAGAGAAAGGTCATATAGACAGTTACGGGCATAATGCAGGAAGCGGCGTGATGCGTCTGTGACCATGGTCTCGCATGCAGGCTGCGTGCTCACACATACTAACATACTACGCAGGATGAATTATGACAGCTATTATTTTACTTATACTTGTAGAGTTAATATTAGGTAGCCTATGAAAATGCCGTTCCGTACTAAATAAAGGAAAAGTATTTTCTTTTATTTCTATTAATCAAAGTAACCAAAGGCAAGTACAAAATGCCTTTGAAAAGTTTGTTGCCTCCCGTCAAGCCGGTTGATTTAAAAAGGTTATCGATAAATTGCCAATACGCTGGGAAAGATGCATCGATAGCATGGGTAACCCATGCTATCGAAGTAACCACTTTGTTAATAGACATAAAAAAAAATGTTTTTTTTATTTTTTGTATAGAACGGCAATTTCATAAGTAAAAACCTAGTATAATACCGAAGCCGCATTACGAGATTTTTCGATATATTATGTTACGTCATTAGAATACAAGAAATTTATATGGAGCTAATTCGTTTTCAATACGATCCACTAGGGGTGTTGTACAAAGCTGCATATACGGTATAACTGAGATTGAATACTAATAACGATATTATAGTATCTGCCACGCATCACTCTCGTCACGAGATAATGACTAACATAGCTAGCGCATGTCTAATAAAAATAAAGTGAATAAAGTTGCTAAACTACCAGAAAATATGCATAGATGTTTGTGTAAAATATATTATCATAACTACTTTTAATAACAGAATTACAAATCAAATCAAACCCTTTATTTAGTAATTAGGCTGCCAACGGCACTTTTAAGTCTAGAATGTATTGGTGCTTCGGAAATTCCCACTGGTCTAAGAATAAGCACCAAGATACTCGGACGTAGGTCTTTTAAGTGTTTATAATTTTTTATTAATTATTAAACAAATAAATAGAAGTAAGGAAAGCCGACGGCTATAACAGATAACGTAGCACAGTGTGTTAGATTTGCAAATGTATGTAATGAAGTTAAAGACTAGAATTCTTAAGTCGTTATTATAATTGTAGGACTCATCCGTGTAAATAATTATAATGGAAATAAACTGCAGCTCAGCGCCAAGATAGCTCCAACATGCTGATGAACTGACTGCAAAGAACCGGTTATTTTTTATGCACATTGCAAAATATGAGAAATAGTAGAGCTACTCGTAGTTTCTATTTTATAAACAAGGTGGTGCGATTTAGTTGCGTTACTTTTACTTTGTATTCAGAATAAAAAGTATTATCACTTAATCTTTTTATATACAACGTGTTACAGAAAGGGGCGGGCAAATTTAAGCAATGAATAGTGTAGGGTATAAGTATTTTATCCTCTATAGTACCAAATCCGATTGCATTGCTAGGACCAAAATACTAGAATTTTCTTTTTTATCCAATGAGTAACATGTCGATATCGACTTTCAACTTTGGACAACACTAAATGATAAACAATGACACTATAGACCTCCTTTCATTTAATTATTTTATAATTAAAAATACATTAAACAGTTGTCAATATTTATTTGACGCAGTCAGTACGGCAATTTCTGATTTTATGAAGTATGATTACGAGTTCAAAAAATATGTTGTATTTGACTAAAAACAAGTATTATGTATTGGTACTTTGTATTGGTGCAACTGATAACAGCTTTTAAGTGGATCGTCGACTGTATTAAGCCAAATTCATAGATGGAAGACTCGAGAATGAAGTCTTTAAAATACTTCTAAGAGGATGTTACCTACATCGTCTTCAGCACACAATCTCTTTCAGGTGTTAGTTTGTGTTTAAATTACAAGTTACGTACCTATGTTCGTAGAATTACGTACATCTTATTCAAGTTTATTAAAAAGTGAGTGTCGTTCATAATAATTAATAGTGATGTCATCAATCTTATCGATCTGAATAAACGAGTGATTAAAATAAACGTGAAATTTTTGGATGTGTTGGTTTTGAAAAGATCCGGTACATAAGTACGAATTATAAGGTGTATGTAATGACCCTAAAATATGACCACACCTTTCTGTAACACGTTGTATAATTCTACTGTAGGTGTGTATGTGACTGAACTCCTCCTAAACTGTTGGACCGATTTGAATGTTTTTTTTTTATGCGTTTGGGTGGTGGCCTGGATGGTTTAGATTCACAAATCAGGCCGGCAGATGGCGCTGCAATCGGGTTCTTACTATCAATTATATGGTGCAGGTGAAACCGCGCGGGACAGCTAGTATAATATAAATTGTCAGAATTCAACAGTTACAAAGAACCACGAAGACGCAATTTTATTGAGACAACTAACCGTCTCGTCGCCTCAATGTTTATTGCTTACAATACGACCAAATTAGGTAATCGATTATGAGTAGCGGTGTTAAACGCCCATTCGTCGATTTTCGATTAGGTAATAATAATAATAATAATATGATTATGGTATGACATACATAATAATAATAATACAGCCAACAATCACACACATAGTCCTGACCCCACACTAGGTAAACCTGTGTCGTGGGTATCAGGAACTACGAGGGACTTGCGGTCCCACAATACCCAGACCCGAACAAACATTTGTCTCGGTGTGGGAATCGAACCCACGGGCTCTCGCTTCGCAGCCGACTACTCGCCCGCTGCGCCACGGAGCTGGTAATATATCTTTATATATATATGGTCTTATTCATAATAAGTTATCCGAGCTTTATAAGGCCGTTATTAGATGATTGATAAAAATTGTTATTCATAATCGTTCAATAACGCTAAAACGCTCATTAACTCTCCTATAAAGTGTCACTATTATATAGAAGCTATAACCCTTCTATAAACCTATTTTAAGCGTTCCATAGTGAAAAACATGGCCGACATCGGTCAGCTGTTTCATATTTGACGTTTAATTTTACGTCTACTGACATATTTTTTTTTAATTTATTATTTTTTCTTTATTTATAACGGCTTCGCCCTATTATACATTTCGCCAATGACGAGTACTATATTATATATTTTCAACTCTTCCCAAGAACGACGAAATATCAGCGCAACGACGCGGCGTGGCTGACTTCAAGGTCTTGTTGAATTTTATAACTCCTGTTTGTCTACCTATCTTGACATTTGACATTGATGAGATGGAAATTTTCTTTTTTTTTGTTTGTTTGTTCCTTAAGGAACCGGAAAGATCAGAGACCATGCTGCCAAGTCATTAGTTATATTCTTTTCTTATATTCCAAGAACGATGAAACGGGGGTGTGGCCCATTTCAAGGTCTTGTTGGAGTTTTGGTGTTAATTCTTTTCAGTTCAATGCTTCTTAGACGACTTTCTTCAAGCGGATCGAAAGCACAAGGTCGATCAATACCCTTGATCAAAATTCACCTAAATTCCCTATTTTTAATGTTTTCATGCGCCATTCATCATCGTAAATAATTATTGCACAATACCACACCACTTTTATAAAACAAACACAACTTTAAACTAGTTTAGGAAATAATTAAATCAAGAGAGCCACCGCACTGTCAGAATTCCCGCCAAAACTCCGTCAATTTTCTTTTTATTTAGTTTGTTTCCAGTCTTTCCAGGGACAAACCATATTAAAATCATTCAATCAATCAATCATTTTCTGTAAACTGGCAACTTTGTGTATGATAAACCTATTTTAGTTATCGGAGCTTTATCAAACGATTATGAATAAAGAATTTTATTGAACGTTTGATAGGCTCAAAATACGTTTTAACTAATGAAGGTTTATACCTTCGATAAGCGTTTTATTATGAATAAGACCCATAATCTTTGGTGCATCTGTACGTCATCGTGTAATTTTTGAATGGGTGACCGATTGAGGATATAATCACATCATATAGATATATAAATAGAAAACTGAGTGAGTCTGAGAGGTAGAGCCACGCTTTAGACATTTTTGTCTACAGCATGAATGGGCCGGCTCGACCGGGTCGTTACCACTGTCTCGCCGAAAAATGACGTAAAGTGCCGGCTTGCTGCTGCGTTTCGTACGGTGAATGAGATATCCGGAGACCCAAATCTCCTCCTAATTAATCCTTTCCTTTAAGGTCGGCAACGCGCCCATGATTCTTCTGGTATTGTGTGCGGTGAAGATCACTTACCATCAGGTGATCCACTTACTCGTTTGCCGGGATATCTTCTTCTAACTGCCCTTACCCCACTCGCAGAGGGGTCGGCGCAACATATAAAAAAAATACAGTAAGATTTGGCTTGTAGTTTTTACGACCGACCGCCTGCCTGATGTCAACCCCTCTGGGGAGAAAACACCCAGACCTGAAACAAATATTTGTGGATCACACTAACATATGTCTCGGTGCGGGAATCAAACTCTCGCTTCACAGCAGGTTACTCGGCCACTGCGCCACAGAGGCTGTCCGTTTGCCGGGCAATAAAAGAATATAATTAAACCTACCTAATTTGATAAAGTAATTTTCCCAAACGACAAAGTTCAAATCGAGACGTTTTATTATACGTAACGAATCGATTTAAGTACATAAAACCTATTGACCACATCTATAGTACATTGGAAATGATATTCTAATGACTAAGGTTTACTCACGACGCAATACTATTATAAACCAGCTCTTAACCGCGGCTCCGCTTGTGTTTTAAAGCTTGCTAGTTAACCTCAGTAAAAGATGATAATGGTTGAACTTGGGAAGCAAATAATATTAAAATTAACACATTTGGAGTTTGACAGCCAACGTGGCGTGGCGGGCGAGTAACCAGCTCTTAAGCGCGATGCCTCGGGTTCAAGTCCCGCACCGAGACATTTTTTTTATAGCATAGGCCAGCAAACGAGCAAATGGGTCACCTGATGGTAAGTGATGTCTACCACCAATGTACACCCACAAAACCAAAAGAATCATGGGCACGTTGCCGACCTTAAAAAAGGGTATTGGGAAGAATAGAGGGATTTAACCCTCCGGAAATGTTTGTGTGATCCACATCTATGTATTTGTTTTGGATCTGGGTGTTTTCTTCCCAGAGGGATTGTCATCAGGCAGGTGGCTGGTCGTAAAAACTACAAGCCAAATCTTTCTGTAACATGTGTTAAAGCATGTTGCGTCAACACCACGGCGAGTGGGATAAGGGCAGGTGTAAGAAGGTGAATACGTTTAAAGATAAAAATGGAAGGTTATTAGTAGGTCAGTTCGATTTATAGATAAAAAGAATTATATTATTGTATAACAGAAACTAGCGTCATCTTCCCCTCACGCCTCGCCACTGATAGTTAATTAATTTACATTCAATATTTATGATTTATTTCCAGTGCACAGACACGACAAGTATAGTTTCATTACACATATAGGTGATACGCTGATCGTATAGAAAACATTGCATAATGTATGGACGTAACAAACGTAACGTATCCCGTAACGCAAACAGGCAGCCCTACATACTACAGTTGCACTTCCCTATGGCAAATGTTACCTGACTTGTAGACATTACTGCATTCTTACACAGGGACGTAATTAAGTAAATATAAAGGCAGATTATTCTACAATGACACCTTAAATTGAGGCACTGATATGGACCCTTGTTTTCTTTCTGGCATTATCCCAGCTTTGTGCTAGGGTACGTCTAAATTAAAGTAATCTCATACACATACGCACTCACGCCTGTAATCCTCGAAGGGGTAGGCAGAGGTACACCTACATTTTGCCATGCTTATTTCAGTCCCAAGATGTGCCGCGAAATGGGCGGCTGATTAAAATTCACAATATTATTGCAATTCAACAATAAATAATATTAATCTTAAGCCCAAAGCCAATCTCACCCACACGTGGTACACTCTGCTTATTAACCGACGAGGCAATGGTGAAACTTGGTTCGCGTTGCTGGTTGTTGGGGTCAGACGGCGGGTCGCCCTAAATTTTACCAAATACCGTCAAATCTATGGTACCAGAAGACGGGCGGGATAACACCAGGCAGAAAGAATTAAAGCAATAAATACAATAAGTAACAACTTGCTATATTAGTTGGAAATACCATTCATCTCTAATGTTATATAAGTACTCTCATGAATTATTTAGTGCCCGCATAATTCTGAGGAATATGTATGCGGAGATTCTTCAAGGGGCATGGGTCTTGTAAGTTCTAATAGGATGACTGACCATGTACGGTTAATGAAGTATATTCCGAGTCAATAATATGCTATATAAAAAACTGGAATGCGTAGGTATTATTCAAAGAATTTATAGATAATTATTAAGTTAATTTTTGAGTGGTAGAGCCACGCTATAGAGAGTTTTGTTTACAGCAGGAATGGGTCGGCTCGTCCGGGTCGTTATCACTGTCTCACAGAAAACCGACATAAAGTAACAGCATACTGCTGCGTTTCGTACGGCGAGTGAGCTATCCGGAGGCCCAATTTCCCCCCCTTTCCCAATTCCTTAATTATCCCTTTCCATTAAGGTCAGCAACGCGCCCATGACTTTTTTGGTATTGTGGGTGTACATGGACGGTGGAGGTCACTTACCATCAGGTGACCCACTTGCTCGTTTGCCGGCGTATACTATAAAAACAAAAAACAAAAACAATTTCGAATAAAAAAAAGGAAATTCAAAAACTGTTGAAATTTACAATGAACTCCAAAAATAGACGTAAGTAGAATTAAAATAACTTTATGATGCAAAGTTTAGCAACAACAATTGCGAGTTGCGAACCTCAGCCTGATCTGTCCAAATTATATGGTGTTACTTACTTATCAAAAAACAAAATCACAATCAAAATATTTATTGGATTCATATAATGATATACATTGTTTAGTTTCCGTCGAAAAGTCTTCCGTCTACCGCCAGTTCGGGTTGGTTGGTTGCTTACATATCAAAAAACAAAATCAATATCAAAACATTTATTGAATTAATAATATGATATAAGTACGTGGTTTAGATTCCGTCGAAAACTCTACCGCCAGTTCGGAAGGCTGTCTCGCTAGAGAAGAACGGACAAGAAAGTGTAACGTTGCTCTTTTCAATACCAACTGATAATTATTTTTGAGAGCGTAAAGGCTTTACAATATTTGATGGGAAGTAGAGCAGCTCATTTATGTAAAAACAACAACAAATAATCATGTAGAATATAGATGATAGCCACGGATTATAATAACATCATAAGGAACCACGAACAATCTTCGGGTATTTACTATCAGGCGATCCATTCTTATTTGCTCCCTGTTCCTTTTTAAAAGTTGTCAGTAGTTAGATATTCGGCCAGTTGTGTTTGGTTTTGTGTTTTCACCTTTCACAGTGACCGGTTTTTAGAAGTCTTTTTGCGACAAACTTATAAGGCTCGTTTTCCATATAAAGTTTAAACTACCTCAGCGTAATGCGTAAATGTATGATTCTGAACTCGGCGGCAGACTGCAATCACAGCGATAGTGTTGACCACCCGCAGCGGCACTACTGGTTTATATATAATATAATATACTTACTAGGTTTTGCTCGCAGCTCTGCCCGCGTGGGTTTCGAGTTCCAGTCCAACAATAACTGCGCATTTTTATTGGGATAAAAAGTAGCCTATGTCCTTCCCTAGGGTTCAAGCTTTCTTAGAACTAAATTTCATTAAAATGACGTGGTTTACCCGTGAAAACGTAACAAACAGAGTTACTTTCAGATTTATAATATTAAGTAAAGATTTTGGCATTCAACACGTGCGAGAACGCTTCGAAGCAATTCTATTAAAATACTCGTATGTAAAGACAAATTAGGCTTTGTCGATGCGGTCTATTGCGATTAAGCGACACTGTCGCTGCATTCTGCGGTCTGCCGCCGAGCTCAAAATTAACCCTTTAGTTTATATTAGCCGTAGGTACACTCTTGTACTCTACTAAACCAGATAGTCCTGTTTATATCCAGTTTATACCATGACCAGCCACCTGCAGAATCTTATCTGTGGAATATAAAAATTAATACGAGAACATTTTTTCCATAAGAATAAAAAATATGCAATTCTTGCCTACAACGACAAGTTCGCCTATCATGTTTATCTTGTACAAGTTTTACACCCTCATTCAAGATATACCTATTTTTTTATAGCAATTTTATGGCACAACGGGTAAAGCTGTCTGAGAAACGAGAGATCCGTGTATTCAACTCAGCCATATAAGCGAAATACTTTAATTTTTTCCTTTCCTTACGAAAGTAAAGGCTTAAATTTTGTAGATCTACATTTGATAATCTAGAAATATTACATTTTTAGATTTAGACATTAAACTTTATTAAATAAAGTTAATTTTGAACGTTCATTAATTTTTGTTGCGTGTGTTTTTACCTTTGCATGTGTAAGTAAGTGGAGTCGTATTGCCAAAAAGCAGATTCATATGAGAGTTATCGTTCTAGTTATCTTATTTCGATGGTAATAACATACAAAATATTATAAGGCTTTCTTTAATACTCTCCAGCGATTGTTCAAGCTGAGGTCTGAGCCATCTTAAAGGCGCTTCTGTGCTTAATCGCTACTAAATAAATAGTACCTATATATTTCTGGCTAGAGCGCCATAAGCGCCGGTTTTATTGTCAGATGAAGCTGTAAAAGCAACATAGGCTAACAGCATAAGACCAAACAAAAAAAATAATTGCATTTGCGTGTCATTGTTCACAAAACGTGACATATTTTTGGCAATCATACTGGAAAGCATTAGCAAAGCTGCAAGTACCATGATCTTCTGTGAAATAGTTATACCAATCGGGCCCATTTATGTAGTACTCAAAATGCCTGTTTTTAATTCAGACGCCTTTGCCTTGCATTTGTTATTTTATGACTAAAAAGGCAACAATTTCTATTTATATCTAGCATTGGCGCCAGACCGAGATAACCAGTTCGAAAGACGCCAGAATCTACAGAGGGTGAATAACATCTGGACGTGAGACTTCAACACAAAAAATAATTAACATAGCGACGACCATCTATACTTTAATGATTTATCGAGTCAAATGCAAGTGATCTAGAGTTCTAAACAAAATAAAGAAACATCGCTAATGCATTTTTACAAAATGACGTCAATGGGAAAAAACTCATGAGGTCTTTACGAGAGCGAACACAACTAATGACACCGCTACTCAATCTGCACCTTCCTAGAACTAAGGAAATATTTTAAGGCTACATTCTTATTGTTGCGTGTTGCGTTATTAAATATCTAACATAATAATTGTTGTACGCAAAGCCACAACGTCTCAAATATCTTTTTTATCATGGCACGGCAAAATGATTACACTGGGCTTAGTGTTAAGTACAGCGCAGTATAAATACAATGTCGACCGTCAAGACATTGCATCCCTCCACGCTGTAGAATTATGCCGGCTACTTACTGAATATACACTGGCTGATCCCGGAGCGCGGCTCACCTGAACGAGCCACTATGGTAGGTTTACCATGTGTATGGTAGTTGCTGTCTACAATCACCAAAAGTATAAAAATACTACATAGTATATTACTAAATAGTAATTGTAGTTGGTTACAAAAATCATTAGGTACCCTCCCATCAGCTTCGTAATTGTAGATGCACTTTTATGTGAAATGCAGTTATAGAGCTTTTGAGTGGTAGAGCCACGCTGTAGACAGATTTGTTTACAGCGTGAATGTGCCGGCTCGATCGGGTCGATAACTGTGTTATACTGTCTCATCATGATATCATGATAACGTGACTGTAAAATGTTTATGCGTAGAATATACAATTAAAGGGACTTAAAACGAATTGTTGCCACTGTTACAGACATGAAGGCATGCGCTTTACAATAATAAGATAATTATGGCCTGCCTCGGTGGCGCAGTTGTAATGCGTGTGCGTTACGACTGCTATACTAAGGTCTCGGGTTCGATCCCCGGGTCAGGTAGAAGGGATATTAAGTTTTTATATCACGAAATGCTTAGTATCAACCCGAAGTCTGGAATTGTCCCCGGCATGGCGATAGGCTCGCCCCCTATCATATCATGGGATGGAAACAAACTCGGTGAAATGTGGGTGTACTGGTTACACCTCCGCTTATCCCTTCGGAGATTGCAAGCGTGAGTGCGTATGTATGTGGTTACCTATGGTTGTTTTTTTTAAAAGTTATTGAGATTTAAAGTAATCTCATAATTATTCAATCCCTTTCCTTTGAAAGTTGGCAACGCGTCAATTATTATTCTGGTATTATGGATGATGATGGGCGGTAGAGATCACTTTTTTATAGCAGAGGCCAGAAAACGAGAGAAGGTGACCACTTACCTTCTAAAAACAATTTTTTATCAGCTGATCCTCTTGGAACCCGTATGGATTCAATCCAAAGTACTTAATATATTTTTATACTTGACACAAATGTATACTATTAGACAAGCTGCGTGGTACATAGAAACTGTACCACTCTCAACTAGAACTCCTATCGCGCTCCCTGTTTGTGAGCTGTCAAACTCCCGCGTTATGTGACGCTATTTTACTTCTAAACAGCCCGTCTAGTAGTATACATTAAAGTCTTGACTTTACACGACCTACTTCACAGTGTTTTATCCTGCTTTATAAATTCATAAGGCAAAATAATCTACATAAAAATCCGCAAATGTTTAGTAAATTTTATTAAAACCGGAACGTTCATGTTCTGAGTAGGTACAATTTATTATGGACCCAGCCTTGGAGTACCATTATTGAAAACAGTAATAATCATCAGAATCGGTCCACATTAAGCAAAAATATCGCATAACCTATATAAAAATACAGACAAATTTAGAAATCTTTGAGTGGTAAAGCCACGCTGTAAACTGTTTTGTCTACAGTTTACATGGGCCTCTCGACCAGGTCATTATCACTGTCTCACAGAAAACCGATGTAAAGTAGCGGCGGCATCTCGTACGGCGAGTGAGAGGCCAGAGGCCCAAATCCTCCTCCCCTCCCCTAAATTATCCCTTTCCTTTAGGTTCGGTAACGCGACCATTATTCTTCTGTTATTGGCAGTGGAGATCACTTACCATCAGGTGATCCATATGCTCGTTTGCCGGGCTATGCAATAAAAAGCCTCCTCGTTTTTGAAGTCGGTTGAAAATAATACAAACCAAAAGGGCAATACTACAAAAACAACATTGTTTCCAGCAATAGTTTATCAAAGCACGCTAACGACACGTAATAGTGTTCGTAGTAAGCTTTATGTAAGTTGCGACTTGCCAGGCCCCAATTCAGAGCGGGCAATAACGGCAATGGGCCCCATAATGAACTAAAACCATATATTTTTAAGTGGTCGATTTGCCTCCACTCATTCACACATCGAAGTAGTAGTAGCTTGCTGTTGCGTTATGTACAGTGAGTGAGATATGTAGAAGCCCAAATCCTCTCACCTTCGCAATCTTCATTTTCTTTTCTTTCATTCAAGGTCGGTAAAGCATTCATGATTCTTCTGGTATTGTTAATTCTCAAGGCCGGTGGAGAAACTTAACCATCAAATGACCCACGTGCTCGTTTGCGGGCCTCTGCTATAAGGAACTTAACCAAGATACTATGTAACCAATTAAGTGAAATTATACCGGTAAGTCCTCTAACTTTTCTAATTTACGTGTATATTAATTGTTAATTATCACTTGCTTTAACGGTGAAGGAAACATCGTGAGGAAACCTACATACCTGAGAAGTTCTCCATAAGAATTTCGAAGGTATGTGAAGTCTGCCAACCCGCATTAGGCCAGCGTGGTGGACTAAGGCCTAACCCCTCTCATTCAGTAGAGGAGGCCCGTGCCCAGCAGTGGGACGTGTATAATACAGGGCTGGTATTATTATATACCGGTAAGTCAGACAAAATTAGCCCCCCATCCGTCATTTCAAACAAATACTGCCTCATGTTGACGTAATCTTGAATCCGCACCTGAGCTCAAGATGCCTATTCCACGTAATGAGAACTTGTCCAAGGTTGTTACCCGACGGGAATGTTCGCACCTATATCTAGCAGTTTATATCAAACATGCTGGCCGAGCTTCGGGGTTAAAATATCAAGTTATAAGGAACTTGTAGCGTTTAACCGTGTTTTGAAGATATAAGAATTGTTTTTTATACTAGCTCGGCAAAGTGACTACGCTACACTTGATGGTAAGTGTAGCGCAATCCAAGAATACTGCTGACCAACGACAGACGATGTGTCTATCGTAGGTCGGCAAAATTATGCCGGCCTGCCTAATTGCTTCTTCACACTCCGTTTAAAGGACCCCATATTATAGGAAGGAGGGAACACGAGTGCCGGCAAACTATTCCACAGCTTGATGGTCCGACAGAAGTAAGATATGCGGCAGTCTGACTGAAGTAAATCGAAGATGAGGAAGTGCACTAATTCAATTCAAATTCAAATTGGATCATAAATATCACTTTTATATGGCAATGTTTTTTTATGCTACAATACATTTACGACGGCTTATAGTTTATCGCATATTTATTACGACTAGGTTATAGGTACCTCGATAGTCTTTCTAGGTTTAGGTACTACCGCTTTGTCTATTTCCGCCGCCAAGCAGCAGTGTGTAAGGACTGTTGTGGTCCGGTTTTATATTGAAGCTAGTGAAATTACTGACTATTATGAGACTTGATGTCTGATAATAGTCAGTTGATCTTATATCTCAGAGTGACGAACGTAGTTCAAAAACATGCAGTATTTCATGCTTCAATTCGTTCTAATTGATGTTCCTTCTGTTTATGGGTAGGCGTGACGCTTACCTTCAGGCGAGCAACTTACTCGTCTTGTCATTAAAGCTAATAAAAAACTTTTTATATTTATAACTTAATAACATCGAAAACTGACTTTAAACTTGAATCATGGTGCGCTTCCGTACAGGTGATTCCCATTTTCCTTCGTATTCCGTCATCCAGATCTTAACTAAATGTATTCTGGACCACTATCGGAGTAAACATCGAATACAAAAATAATCATCTAAATGGGTTCACATTTGTTGAAGTTATACGTGAAATTACACAAGTATATCTACCTATACAGATGAATGCAGAACCTCCTTTTTAAAATCGGTTACAAATGTATTGACATGTTTATAATAATGTTCTCGGAAATTAAGTAAATTTTGAACAGTACTTTCCTGAACCCATCGATATCATCGTACAAGCAATGACATAAAAATTACTGGAATCCAGGTCACTAGTGTAGGTATTTGTAAAACTTATGAAAATAAGTAAACGGTAACTAATATAGGTATTCAATATAATTTTATAGTATCGTTCAAGGAAAGAAGTAAACAAAATAACCGCAGATATTCCCTCATTGCGCCAAAATATTATTAAAAGCAAAAAACATATCAGCTGGGATGTACGTCATCATAATTTTGTACGCTATTAAAAGCAAAAAACACATCAGCTGGGATGTACGTCATCATAATTTTGTACGCTCAAAAATAAAAAATAAAACTGCAAAGGAAAAAACATATCAAAGTTGATGATAAGAAAAAAAACTAAATAAGTGGCTAACGTTGTGTGGCCCACTCAATTACTACCTGCATTTTTTATACAATATTGAACCGTTCTAGAGCTTTCCAGTTTGAGATCGTTGAACTGATATTACAAATAATATGACTCATTACACACATTTGTTTACTATTTCCATATTAAAAGTAAAAAATACAAGGACTCATCTCGAACTAAAAGTATCAATAATTTGGCGCGATTATAAAATTTGTACCGTCTGAAGTGATGAACAGATTGGCGTCCCGAATGTAAAAATAGAAACAGGGAACAGTAGCCGTCGTGTGCCGGCTTTCTCGTACAGTGTTTAACGTTTCCTCACATGTGTTAACCTAATTTATTTGTAAAATGTCTCAAGAAAACGAAGGATTCTTCAAAAAGTTTCACGAAACATTGAACAATTGTTTAGATGACGTCACGAGGAATAACTTTGCCAATCTAGAATCAAACTCAAAACGTGTATCGTACTTCTGCAGTCTTCCTGCACTCAAAAATTATAACATTATCGATGATGTAAAAAAATGTAAAACAGGTGGCGAATTTCCTGTCAAAAAAGATTTAGATAAAGCGAGGCAGATAAAGGATGAAGGAAACAAATCAGTGCAAAAAGGTGAATGGGGTAAAGCTTTGCAACTGTACAGTCAGAGTATGACATTCATGCCTGATAAAGAGAGTAAGTATTCTTTGAAATTCAATAGGTACCTACACAATAGCCAAATTCATAAACTTGTCCACAATCTATGCACTTATAGTGTTAATTGAATAATATTATGGTTTTCCTCTTGTAAATTTTGCAAATCATGAAATGTAACCACATAAAGCTTCATAAACGTACAGTAAGTCCCTTTATTTGTATGTAATTCTAGTAATTAAATAGTAATGTGTCATCCAATACTACGAAAAGATTCTTACCTCATCGTTTTCAAAATATAATTTAAATAACATTGGCACGGGTGTACTTAGAATTATATTGTAGGTAACAACAATACTTGTAAATACATGGCACAATTTCCATAATAATCTTTTTTATAAACAGCGGAAGAACTATCCATTCTGTATGCCAATCGATCTGCAGCACTGAATCATCTCGAGCAATATGAAGATGTTTTAGAAGATATTAGAAAATGTATATCTCTGGGTTATCCTCGTCATTTGAGATACAAAGTTTTCGAAAGAAGGGCACGAACCTTGCTCGTTTTGAAACGGAATCAAGAAGCGATAAGTGCTTTTCAGTAAGTGACCTATGAATCCCTAAGTCTCTATAGCCGTTCGAATAACTAAAATTAATGTATACGCTCATCTTTATTTCAGAGATACGATCTCTGCTTTAGACGAAGCAAATAAACTCGAGAAGGAAAAAAGGCAAAAAATGCGCACAGATGCAAAACTTATGTTGGAAATTTTACACAAAGGCCTCACGTTGGCAGGCAACCCAAAAGACCCAGAACCACTGAAGAGAAAGCCGCCGAAGCCAAAGTTGCCAGGAAAGAACAACCGCCAGTATCCAGCTGCTTCAGATGCAATACAAATAGATTACGATGAAACTAGAGGAAGATATGCTACTGCGACAAGAGATATTAGGGTAGGAGAAATGTTGCTCGTTGAAAAACCTCATAGTGGCGTCCTATTAGCAGAATATTCAAAGACGCATTGCCAGAATTGTTTTGTTAAGTAAGTATAACGTAACTCATAATTAAATCGTCATCTTCTTCTCATACTATCAAGTGAGGCCAGATGAACAGGATTGCACATTTACATACCCTTTTTTCCTTGTCAACATAATTGATTTAAAATTTATAATCAAATTCACTTTTATTTCAGGTGTCCAATTCTAGTACCGTGTCCCAAATGCCCTAACGTAATTTTTTGTAGCGAGAAGTGTTTGGAAGAAGCACAAAAGTCTTATCACGCTTACGAATGTCACATCCTTCCATTGTTGTGGAAGTCAGGATGCTCTGTTACCTGTTTCATAGCGCTGAGAATGATCACGCAAAACAAGAAGGAATATTTCACTAAAATCGTCAGTGAGTTAGACAGTAAAAAGACAGGCGTTTACAAAACCGAAGATTACAAGAATATATACAATTTAGTATCACACGAAGATAAGAGGACCAAGCAAGACTTTATACATAGAACACAAATGGCAACGTTCTTGGTGAAGCTGTTAGAAATCAGCGGGTACTTTGAAGGGAAACCGAGGAGTAAACCCGTAGATATTGACGAATTAAATTCAATGGCAGTTGATGAGAAATTTATAGATGATTTAGCGTTATTTGGCGGACTTATTCTGAAGAATCTGCAAGTCCTTCAGTTTAATGCGCACGAAGTATTTGAACTCCAGTGTCCAAGGCCAAAACCTGGCAAAAATTTCATCAAACATACTGGGAAGTCGGTTTTCTTGGCTGGTGCGGTGTTTCCAACGCTTGCCCTTTTCAATCACTCCTGTGAACCAAGCGTTGTCAGGTTAGTATTGTCAAGGATGGAATTTATTAATGACTAACTTTTGTTTTTTTTGTAGTATAGGCCGGCAAGTGGATCACCTGATGATAAGTGATCTCGCCCACAATACTAAAATAATCATGAGCGCGTTGCCGACCTTAAAGACCCTTACTTATCAATAAGGGATTGGGAAGGGGAAGGGGATTTGGGCCTCCGGATATCTCACTCACCGTACGAAACGCAGCAGCAAGCTGCTACTTTTCGCCGGTTTTCTGTGAGTGGCAACGACCCGGACAAGCCGGCCGCATGCTGTAGACAAAGCTGTCTACAGCGTGGCTCTACCACTCAAGAACAGGGGGTTTAGCAGCTAACTTTGCTGTCAATCAGAAAAAGCATCTGTATTTTTTCATAGCTAACAACCATCTCGATGAAATTATCTTTCAAACAAAAAAAAACTCATGCAACTCGGCCAATACCTTTAGGTGCTACGGTACCACAGACAGATAAACACACGCACGCATGCACATTATAGACAGACAGACAAAGGGGTCAAACTTATAACACAACTACCCGAAGACCTAAATCCCTTTCCCTTTCCCAATCCCTTAATTATCCCTATCCTTTAAGGTCGGCAACGCATCCATGATTCCTCAGGAATTGTGGATGTACATGGGCGGTGGAGCTCACTTACCCACTTGCACGTTTGCCGATAACCACTATAAAAAAACTCGTTTTCGCCGGGGGTTAAAAGAACACAAATACAATGGCGTAGGTTATAATTGTCTTATTGGTCTAGTGGCAGCGTACTAAGGCTGAGATCAGCGAGGTCCGTGGTAAAGTGCCCAGTTCGGGCAAGAACAATTTTTTTGGATTTTTTATTCGAAAAATCATATATGAATTGTCCGATATTGGAATTTGTGCCCAGTATGACGACAGGTTCGCCTCCTATCACATAATGGGACGGAAATAAGCTCGGCAAAACGTGAGTGGACTAGTGCACCTCTGCCTACGCCTGAACTTATGTTGTAATATACGTAATGAAACACAAATTTTTAAATACTAAGTTCAATACTAGTTAACATGATAATTATTTCTAGATACTTTTGCGGACCATACATTATAGTACGTGCAGTGAAAAATATAAAGAAGGGTGAAGAAGTATCCGAGAACTATGGACCTATATTCACAACAGTTGCTAAGGAAAAGAGGCAAGCAGAACTTAAAGAACAATACTGGTTCGACTGCAACTGCATCCCATGCAAGGACAACTGGCCTACCTACCAGGAGATGACTGAAAACTACATGCGATTTAAGTAAGGACAATCATTATTGTAATTTTCTCTGCCTACCTCTATGAAAAACAGGCGTGAGTCTATGTATGTATTCTGATAAATCTATGTTTAACGTTCTTCCTTATAAAATTAACGCTAAACCAGTATGTCTAGAAACAAACATGTTTTAAGAAAACAATTTACATATATTCCACATTGGTTTAAGAATTTCAATGTTATGATAATGGATGCAAATTACAGCAAAATAATTAAGTCTGCATACAGACGTCGGAGTCAAAGTACGATTTTATTTGAGGAAAAAAGACATGCCTTAATTGCTCATTATCATTGTTTTTCCTCTATCAAGAGACAGGAATAGCTTCGAGGAACCGTGGTGGCATCAGTTGCACCTTTGTCTACCCATCCGGTCTTCAGGAGGACGATTATAAAAACGTCCTGTTATGAATTATGATTTTAAATCGCTTCATTACAGTTGCAGCGCTGAGAAACCGTGCAGGTCTGGGTTTAAATCATAATTGAGAAACACGCAATTTGTGTTGAGGTTTTCGATTCAAAATATTTGTTTTTTATGAAAGAGGGGGCAACGGAGCAAGCGGTGGCCGGTTTGGCGATAGGCTCCACTCCCTATCACATCATGGGACGTAAATAAGTTAGGTGAACTGAGGGTGCACTAGTAATACCTCTGCCTACCTCTTCGGGTATACAGGCTTTTTGCCTATGTAGTTTTTGTATCTTAAACATCTGCCGCCACATCATTTAGATAAATGTTATTTTTTGTCCACAGATGTGACTCAGATCATCCATGCCCTAATGTGGTGGCAGTACCATACGATGCCCAAGACTTTATGATACAATGCGGCCTTTGCCAACAGTACACTAACATTTTAAAGGGGTTGAAGTCTTTGCAAGTAAGTGGGATTATATTCATTATCTAACGAATAGTAAAATGAAGGAACAAAACTAGGAGGGTTAAAACCGAACGCGCGAAATATTTATTTAGTAGCAACAAGACTATTTTAGGCTTGACCTACAAGCCAATTCTCGTAATTTTAAATGTTCAAAATATCATTCCGATCTAGTCTCAGCGTCAAGAAAGTTGCAAATTGCATCCTCTTAAACCAATAATCAACGTCAAATGCACCTAGCATTAGCAGTAGCATTATACCGTTTGGCTTAAAAGTCAACTTTTATTCTACATTCAATCTCATTACGATCTATGTTGAACACAGTTGCCGTTTTGCTGACCTATGTTATAAAAAAAGTTTCACTTCTTTCGTTTGACGTGAGGCCGTGCGCTCGATTCCCACACCGAGACAAATGTTTGTCTAATCCACAAATATTTGTTTCGGATCTGGGCGTTGTGGGATCGCAAGTCCCTCGTAATGCCTGATATCCACGATACAAGTTTTCCTAGTGACGAGGGGGGGAGGGGGGGTTAGGACTATGTGTGTGACTGTTGGGTGCATTTTCATGTGCAATGATAATTGCATGCTTCGTTTTAAAGCGACTTTTAGATAAAAACACAGTCATTAGGTAGTTTCCAACATTCCAGGCTCCCCATAGGCCTGTGACTCGCGGGGCTAAAGGGTAAAGACGGAATTGCATATTTCATAGACTTCTGTATCAGGTAGTTACTAAACCCGTTCCTCAAAATTCAATAATGTATAGAGACCCTTATAAATCTGAAGACGATCTTTTCCTTTGACAGATCTATCGCTATAAAAAATTACGCATTAAATTGGTCAAAATTTTCAAAAGAACTAACATTAAACATATACCTCATTAACACCCGAAACTATTTAGTTTACATTAGCATCGAGTATTTTGATGTCCGTGTATGAGAATAAAATTACTATGACTATGAAAATTGGACTGTAAACACTGCTAACTTAATATGGATATCAAAATGTATGACATACGGTTTAAATATGTGGGCAAACAATTCTGAAAGTATTATGAAATTTCCGTGACGGGACAATTTACAACTTTTAAGAAATATATTACGAGTATTTTTTAATGCCAGGTCTGAGTAAAGTATAAATACAGTACCGGCACCCTACGATAACACTTGGGGCGTATGCATGTTCATGAAATTCTTTAAAATAGTACAATAATATCAGCCCTGCATTATATATATACGTCCCACTGCTGGACACGTGTCTCCTTTATTAATGAGATTATATTATTATTAATTAAGATTTGTTCGATCTATCTACGTAATATCATCAATATAAATTTTGATCCAATTTAATCCGTCATACCTATTCACATTCCATTTGACGGTAGGTACTCCTAGAACTATAATATCTAGGTATAGTGTGTTGTATATAATTGTAATAGCGCGTTCACAAGTTTTGATTTTAATTGATCAACTGTCTTGAATCAACAAAATCTGTTTGGTTTTTATTGATAAATTCGATTGAAACGGTTCAAATCGATTTAACAGCTGATTCACTAGAATCGAACCCGCTAAGTATAAGTGTTTAGTAGGTATAGTTAAAATTACCACAATTTTTTTATTTGTTGGGCCATTTCCTAAAATAACACATATTCAAAAATTTCAGCCAGCAGTATATTTCCATATATAGTATAATACTCTTTGGCAGTATATTTCAGAAGAAGTATAACAGACAGACAGACAACGCGTTAGTCTTACAGCGATTTTCCATAAACAATCTTAGTTTTTTTATCCGGATAGATATCAAACTGTAGGTATTCTGATTGACTAATGGCCGTTCCCTATATTCTGTCTGTCTCTAGTTTTGCTATACCGGCGATAGAAAATTTTATCTATTTTCCGTTTTACCGTCCCAATAAACTTACTAATGATAGGTAATCCTATTCTTCATTGCTGTCTACTGATAAGAGGACTGATAGCTGACTACAGATATACAACAGTACGAAAATGACAGTTCAAGCGTCCCAATATTTTTTATGTGATATCTGTCGGTAAAGTTATTTAGTTTTTTCTTTATCGGTAGATTTTGACCGATAAACAGATATCCTCGGCTGTAAAAAATAGAAATAAATAACGCATTTTGAAGAAATAGCCATGAGTATACAAGGCTTACATGGCACTTGCACTGCAATACAAAAAACTAAATAAATTATGTAAAAATCTAAAAGAAAATATAAAAAAATTCTAAAATTCCCATAAATAAAAATAATGCACCGTTTTGATAATTAAATTAAGTGCAAGAGACATATAAATATTTGTTAATGCGAACAAAATAATTCCCCACTTCAGTAAAATCCCCCAAATTCGCTTGGGATTTTTGTTCAAAGGACTTGTATTCAGAGCCGTAATGTATTGACAGTAAAACGTTTCGTTATTACATTGTGTTTTGCAACATAATAAGTATTTCTCGTTATTATTATTTCATTTACAGTGGTAAAAAATAAGAATTATAGATAAATGTTAAATTAAAACTTATATTTCTAATCTAAATCATATCTTCATATTTTCTAACATAAATTAAAAAATAGTTCCTCTTTCTCAGCTTGTATGAACATAACGCACAAGAGGGCCCAGATAGACTGCCTATCTATTGCTATCATAGTATCCGACGTGCATATCTAAAAAATAGGGACGATTCCAAGCAGTAGATAGAACAATACGGATGTTTGACGATAGCCATCTATCGTGAAATTGAAGATTAATATTGGGAACGGCCATAATTTGTGCAACCTATCCGCAGAATCAAACTAAGATTTATTAAAAATGGTTGTTAATAATTCCATTCCATCGGTACCTACTTACGTACAAAACCAATGCAACCTACCAACCCTATTGTAGGTTCATGGTAACCTTGACTCAGCAATAATAATGCATGTAATATACCAAAGCAGATTGCTTAGTCCCGCTGAGGATTTATCCATTGTTTTTGGGGCATTCACCAAAGTCTATCGACGGTCGATTTCACAGTCCAAACGACATATTCATGAATTCATTTTCTAAACAATACGTTTTGAAGAGGAAAAATCACTATCATACTAATATTATACATGTGAATGTAAGTTTGTTTGTTACGCTTTCACGCAAAAACTACTTAACCGATCATCATAAAACTTTGTACACATATTCTTGGAGGTATAAGAAGTAACATAGGATACTTTTTATGAAAATGATTTATCTATTTGTTTGTTACGCTTTCACGACTAAATCACTGAACCGATTATGATGAATTTTGATGTAGAGATAGATGGGATCCTGGAGACGGTTATAGGCTACGTTTTATTTCGGAAAAGTTTATACACGCGGGCGGAACCGCAAGCAAAAGCTAGTATACCAATATAAATATGTACTTATAGACATCGATATACTTAAAGGTGTGCAAGGATCGCAGCAAATGGAAATCCGTTGTCTCTGCCTACCCCTATGGTAAACAGGCGTGAGTCTTTTTATCGATGTACTTATAGATGCGAATGTGTAAATAACGTAAATTATTTAAGTATTGTAATAACAAATATAAATTAATAAAAAAATTACAAACATTCAAAAGACCTACGGCTGAGTTACTTGGTGTTTCTTCTCAGACCAGTGGGCATTTGCGAAGCATCGGTAGATACCAAACACTCGTAAAAGTGCCCTTGGCGGCCTAATTACCCTGGATAAATGATTTGTTTTATTTGTGAGCTCGAAAATATGTATTTAAACCAAAAAACCCAGAAAAGACCTTAAAGGAAAGGTATAATTAAGGGATTGGGAAAGGGTGCTCTACCATATTTTTTAAATTTGTGTAATAGTTTCGAGTCAGTATTCACCAATACAATGTCAATCAGTAATTTTCTCTATACTATACATATACATCACGCACACGGCAAACATAGCAAGGTGTGTAACAATGAGTTAACGATTCTCTGCCATAAGACGAACCCACTCGTGTATATAATCCTTACATGGAATATTAATTTGACCACGATCTTGACGTTTATATTATACCGTCTGTAATAACTACAATAATAATCATAACCAGATACAGATAATTATGTAATTGAATTAATTAACATCAGTCTAGAGTAGATTTTATTACATACTCGAGTAGACGGCTGTGAAACTAGAAACCGCTAAATCGTTTCCGGCATCGAGACAAATGTTTGTGTAATCTACAAATGTTTGTTTCTGGTCTGGGTGTTGTGGGACCGCAAGTCCTTCGTAGTTCCTGATGGCCATGATACAGGTTAATCTTGTGCGGGGTCAAGACTATGTTTGTGACTGTTGGGTGTATTTAAAATCATATTTCTTTTCGACATTTTAATAGTCAGGTACTGTTAATAGATTGTTTGAAAAGGTTTTTTCTTGTTATCTCGAAGCAATATTCTCTATTTTTATTCCCTCTATAAATAACTAAGATAACAGCGTCTCTGATAATGAAATTAAATTAAAATTGATAAAGTGAATGACAAGTACCTACAACGTTTAACATATGTACTTCGAACTAAGATAAGATAAATATTATCTGTTTATATAGGCACAATTATATTTAAGGTATTCGGAGGCCTAATTCCCCCTCCCTACCGAATCCCTGAGGTATTGTGAATGTTCACGGGCGGTGGAGCTCATCATCAGGTGACCCACTTGCTCGTTTGCCGGCCTCTGCTATGCCAGGCCTATCTCTCTGCTGTCTAAAAAAAACAAATTGCTCGGTAATCCGATAACTGACTGATAAACAATATCTACAATTTTGGTATTATGAGTGTATAGTATAATAACGTAGTTTCAATATTTATAGAGCAATTATGCCAATATACATCTTATGGCATTTAATATTTGCTATAAATACTTTTTCAGGAGCATTATTTCCCACTTCGCTATAACTGTGGTAATCGTTTGATATTGACAGTTGGCAAACTCTGATATTACTAAACAAGCTGTACTTATATATTTATATAGAAGCATGATTAAAAAAACGAACTCATTCTCTAGCGAATCTGTTTTCCTAACTGGTTAATAGATAAAACATTGACGAAATCCAATTATTGTTATAGAACATTTTTGAAAATTTAATTCATTAAGTACCGCAAAACGGGGTAAATAGGAATTGACGGGACGAAACTTTTTTTCGACTACAATAGTAGTATAGTTTTCTTTTAAGTTACTTAGTTATAATTGAACGGAAAAGTATTAGGTTTTTCTATCATGAAATGCTTAGTATCAGCCCGGAGTTTGGAATTGTGATAGGTATGGCGATAGGTTCGCCCTATCACATTATGGGACGGAAATAAGCTCGGCGAAATGTGGGTGCATATATTTAACTCATTTTATAAGTGCAAATAAATTAACCAGTTTTCTTCGCTGTATTATTTTATAAAAAAAAATCAAATCCTGACAATACATTTAATAAAAAAACAATCTCCATCAACAGTCATCATATACCTAGCGTATAATATATCAGTACATATAAACACCATATACAATAGTGTAACAGTATAAGCTATCGTTTCTAAAGAGGTCCCCGACGTAGTCGTCCGTCTCTGGGTCCCATATACACCGCTGTCCACACTTCACTCCTGCTCCTTTCATTTCTAGTATTGTACATTGGACTAGAATTTTGTACCTGAAAAAAAACAATGTGAATATGAACTGTACTAATTACTATTTGGTAGAGGCACGCTGTAGACGAATGTGCCGGCTCGATCGGGTCGTTACCACTGTCTCACAGAAAACCGGCGTAAAGTAGCAGCTTGCTGCTGCGTTTCGTACGGTGAGTGAGATATCCGAAGGCCCAAATCCCCTCCCCATCCCAATCCCTTAATTGTCCCTTTCCTTTAAGGTCTTCAACGCACCCATAATTCTTTTAGTATTGTGGGCGTACATGGGCGGTGGAGATCACTTACCATCAGGTGACCTACTTGCTCGTTTGCCGGCCAATGCTATAAAAAAAAGAATCGCCAACACCTAACGTTCTCTTAACAACTTTACGACTTTGGTCTTAGAATTATTCTTATCCATTTTATGTCCTGCCATCTCAACTTGTTGATTTAGTACTAAGTGACAGTTTCAATTATTTAAATTATAATCAAAAAATCTGCGCACGGGCATGCGGACACGCATAACTAACGTGCAATAAAAGTCCCTTAAAATGCTTAAAATGTGAGACATTTGAATGAATACTTTGTAATTTAAGTGTGGATTGCACCAAGCGTTAGTTAAAGTTATAACAAGCAATGGTTCATGATATTTATTTTCAGTATCATTACAGTACTCTAGTACCTATTACTGTATCATTTGTTTTCAGTACTATCAAAATGGCAATCTATAAATGTAGTTCATTGCTTGTTTCAAGCAAGGTATGCCAACAAGGGATAGGACATAAGCAATGAGTAAATGCTACTTATTTAATAAAATACGACACGTCCGACCACGTACCGACCCTAATTATTATGGCCACACTTTTCTGTGACACTTTGTATATACCGGAATAGAGATGTGTACTAGGGACTTTCCAAAACAGACGTCTTTCCAAATTAATAATAATTGGTGGTTAAATCTAACTCGAGTATTGTGAAATAGGCCCACAATGTAGTGCTTCTTACCAAGAAAGTATCAAAATGTAACCACTTTATACTCTATGTATTATGCTTGCTAAGTGGCTAAAAGGACGCTGGATAGAATGTAAAAATGTTCATGTATTTTTTATGGCAGAAGATCGGCAAACGAGTTAATGGGTCACCTGATGGTAAGTGATCTCCGCCGCCCATAAATACCCACAACTCCCAGTGCATTCGCAACCCATAAGGGATTGGGTTTGAACAAGGGGGATAGTTTTGAACTATCGCGAAGTTTTCTGGTCAAATATCATACATACGCACTCACGCCTGTAATCCCCGAAGGGGTAGGCAGAAGTGTAACCAGTACACCCACATTTCGCCGAACGTATCACCGACCCATGATGTGATAGAGGGCGAGCATATCGCCACACCGGGCACAAATTCCAGACTCCGGGCTGATACTGGGCATTTCGTAATAGAAAATCCCAATATCATTTTTACCCGACCCGGAGATCGAACCCGAGACCTCAGCGTCCGCCTCAGTCGTAACGCGTACGCATTACAACTGCGCCTCCGAGGCAGTCAAAGGCAGTTAAATTATACCTAAAAAGAAAAGTGATTAAGAAAGAAAGAAATATTTTATTGACAGGAGTACATACAACTTAAGTATATTAAAATTAAAAAAAAAGGTATAAGGAATATAAATAAAAAAAAGACAAGTTATACAAACTCCGTGTCAATTAGGTGGCACACTCAGCGTGATGCTGTGCTATGGTATATACCATAACACAGCGCTGATTTTCAGTGACCACCTAAAGTGACGCACGGAAGTCAAATCTATACTAAGTAATATTGTATAAAAAAAGTAAGAATAAAAAATAAGAATAAAATAAAAACATGGTTCGCTAAAATTATGTAAGCACTTAGAGGTATCTAACAATAATAAAATAGGCACGTATTTGACGCGGGCGACAGCCGACAGGCACTCCACTTGGTTGTGATTGCGTCATACAGCCGGCGCCCGAGTCCGGGTCAGACGCGCGCTCTGTCTTAGTTGTTATCAATCAAACTAAACTATACTAATAAAATAAAAGAATAAACGTAATAGTAATAGTAATTAGTTACCTTTTCATATCAAGTTCTTGTACCCTCTGTCGAACAGCGTTTGCGATGACCTTAACCCATTTTGGAGCTTGATCAGATCTGTACTGCCGACCCGTCAACTGTTCCTGCATCGTCGACACTATTATATCTCGGATGTTCTGCGACTGAAATCTGCGTATTTGAAAATATACAACGTGATACAAAAAGGTAGGTGTGGTCAAATTTAAGCAACGTATAGACAACGTAATAAACGAGTTATTAAAATATGTGTGAAATATTAGGATGTCTAGATTTTGATACTATCCAGTACTCACAGTGTATGTAACGACCCTTAAATATGACCACACCTTTCTGTAACACGCTGTATATTTGAAGTACATAATATTCAGATTGATCTGAATGAGATCAACCGCAGGCTATAAACTAGCTTTTGCTATCGACTTTCTCCCTGTAGGGGTTGAATTTCGATAAATCCCGTCTTACACGATATTTACAATATAAAATCAACACACTCCGTAAATTCCGTATTTTTAACCCCAACGTGATTTGAGCTTGGAACTAGGGTAATGTAAGTGGCCTCCTAACATCTTAAACCCAAAACTACCCTCACCTGCACATAGTTCAATAAAGAGAAAGAGTAAAGAGAGAAATAAAAGAGAAAAAAGAGAAATAAACTAATAGAAAGAAAGAAAAGACGAAAGAAAAAGTTTAATAAATAAATAAATAGTTCCACTCCGCTGATTAACGGAGAGGCAATGGCGTAACTTAGTTCTCATTGCAGATTATGGGGTCAGATGGCAAGTCGCCCCATATAATATCAAATACCGTCAAAACTATGGTACGAGAAGGCAGACCCTGGCACTTAGCCGGGATAACGCCAAGTAGATATGTTACCCAAATCACTACTGGGGATATGACCTTTTCCAATTTTTTTTATAGCATAGGCCGGCAAACGAGCTAGTGGGTCACCTGATGGTAAGAAATCTCCACCGCCCATGTACGCCCACAATACAAAAAAAATATGGCCCCGTTGCTGACCTTAAAGGAAAGGGATAATAAGGTATTGGGAAGGGGAGGGGGATTTGGGCCTCCGGATGCACACTATTAAGCTCGATTATCAACTACAACCTTCTACTAATCAATCAAACATTACTTAGGTACGTGATGTTACATGACCTTTCCAATACACGGAAATTGATATGTTGCCAATGCACATGCTCATTGTAGATACAGTTCATGGTGATAAAGTTGGCTTGGCTTTAAGCCAAACTTACTGGATACCACTCAGATTTTATCAACAAGAAAATATCCTGAAGAAATAGGCAATAAATAACTATGTAGAAATGAATAACGAATAAATATATTGATCCTCAAGATATATTAATATGGCTAGGAAACATCGAATAAATAATAATTTATAAAATAAATGAAAGAGGACTATTTTCTGTTTTTTGTTAATGCATTTAGATGTAGACGGCAAATGAGCAAGTGGGTCACCTGATGGTAAGTGATAACCACCACTCATGAACATCCACGATAACCAGGGACGCGTTGCCGACTTTAAAAGAAAGGGATGATTAACAGATCGGGAAGGGGAAGGGTATTTGGGCCTCCAGGCGTCAACCTGCTTATGAACGTCAATATCTTAGCCTCCCTTAATGAACATACATACAAAAACCCGCAGCTGGTATCCCCGAAGGGGTGGGCAGAGGCGCAAATAATACAACCATCAGATCACTAAACGATTAAAGATGATAAAATGCATACTTTTCACCGAGTCCCGGTCGCACTTCATATTTAGGTGGCGCTAGAGGTTTTTCAGCTTCAACAGGAGTCCCACTCTCGCTCTCGTCACCACCAGCTCCTGGTGTTTCTTCATCTACAACTAAAATGGACATTTCTTTTATTTATTTTAAGAAGATTACATAACATAATATCACGCCTATGCCTGAAGAGTGCAACCAATGCAACCACGGCTTGCCAAGCTTATTTCCGTCTCATGATGTGATAAGAGGGCGAACATATCGCCATACCAGGCAAAAACTGCAATTCCGGGCAATTCATGTGTGAATTTTTCTAATCTTCTTTTTATTACTTTAGTGATGAAACGAGCAGGTCGCGGGATGGTAAGCGCCACGCCTGCCCATAACCAGACACAACACCGCACAGAACTTTGCATTAGCACTACATAACATTAGACTGCGCTCGCCAGCCCGAGACATAAGATGTTATGTCTCATAATTAATGTCCAGTAATTATAATTTTAAGTTAAAAATGAAGGCCAATTTACCTTCCACATCGTCAGCCATGTTTTATAGTGTACAAGCATTGGATTTACTGCACCTGAAAACAAGTAAAACATTTAAAAAAATATTTCATCATCATAATCATTAAATTTCTAAGGGCCTAATAAAAATTGTATAATCAATCTCACTCAATGTGACAACATAAAACAAAATTGTGGGTGTAAAGGTAAAATACATTAATAAGTCATTTCAAATTAACAACAAATAGGCTTTTTTATTATTAGCTTGAATGACGAGACAAGCAGGTTGCTTGTCTGATGGTAAGCTCCACGCCTGCTCATAAACAGAAGTAACGCCACACATAACTTTGAATAAGAAAGCACTGCATGACACTGCACTCGTCACCCTGAGACATATTATAATGTTACTTAAGAAATGTTACCTTTACACACATGTTTTATTAAAATTTGTAAGAGTACCACACTGTAGACAATTTTGTCTACAACATGAATGGCCTGATTCACCCAGGGGAATGCCACTATCTCACAGAAAACCAATGTGAAGTAGCAGATTGCTATTGTGTTTCACATAGTGAGTAGGAATGCTGGTGCCCCAAATTATGGGCAGGCATTAAGGCTATACGTTAAAAGGCGGTAATTCATACCAAAACTAACTTTGGCTTTTCTAGGATACAGAAATGCTGTACCGTCTTGGCCGAGCCGCAATGGAAGAGGGAAAATACGGAGAAGCGATGAAGAAGTTCTTAGATGTTCTGAAACTGTATGATGATACTTTAAAGCCACCGTACCGCTCATACTATGACTGTGTTCAGGATCTAAGGCAGTGCATGCTATCTATGGGGAACTATAGTATTGCTTAGTAATTATGTGGATATCTTGTAAAATATACATTTAATGGCCAATTTTAATAAACAGTCTTGATTTGATTATCCAATTTTTTTCCTGGTAATCAACCAATCAAATAGGGTATTTGACTCAACTATTTTATTATCTTAACTAAACTCATTAAGAGTTATGTTCCCTAAAATCTATTATTGAAAGAATTATATAAATCAAGTCAAAAATAAAGAATCTAGTCATTCAAATTTACTGGATGTAGTTGTCAAATGATGGAAAGAGGATGCATGACATGGCAAATTACGTCACAAGGCAGGTCACGTCATTACGGTGCATGGGTGCAAGTTAATGAGATTTTCCCACTACAAACCCCCCTTTGCTTGTACCAATATTGAAAACATGAACTGGCAGCATTAAAAAAATTATTAAAAGCACTGCAGCCTAATTTTTTACCCAATTTTATTTCTGTTTTCACAAAACAGTTTCTTTTTCACATTCATGTTGGTTGCATATAAAATAATGTATAAAATTAGATATAGTCAAATACCTGCCTCGGTGGCGCAGTTGTAATGCGTATACGTTACGACTGAGGCTGACGCTGAGGTTTCGGGTTCGATCCCCGGGTCGGGTAAAAGTGATATTAGGTTTTTCTATTACGGAAAAGCTCAGTATCAACCCTGAGTACGCAATTTGTGCCCGGTTTGGCGATAGGTTCGCCCCCTATCACATCATGGTACGGAGATACGCTCTGCGAAATGTGGGTGTACTGGTTACACCTCTGCCTACCCCTTCGGGGATTATAGGCGTGAGTTCTTATGTATGTAATACCCTACTATGGAAATTGTATGTGTGACCTTCAAAATATATTCTGATTGACTTGTTTGTGGGAGCTATCCTGGCTATTTGACATGTTACCTAAAGTTATTTATGAAGATCATGTAATTTATTGATTATCATGTAAGATTTGTGTTTTTCTATATATGTGTTGATTTAAATAATTTATTTATTTTACTATTATACCTAGAGTTTTACTTACAATGTTTAATTATATTATTGGATATTGTTTTAAATATATTTAAATCGTGTTTTATTAAAAAAAACCTAGAATGTAAAGAATAAATTTTCATGTGTTGTGTAAAAGCACCAAATACATTTATTTGAAAAATAAGGAATTATGTTTATACCTGCCACCACACTTACCACACCACTATGCTTGCATGCTATGCTTGTTAATAATATTATTAAGTTTAAGTTATTCATTTGAAGAGACCAAAATAAGATTTATTTTTGTACCTATACTTATCTATCAAGCGAAGACGAGATGGTATTAGTGTGAAATTCACTAGATTAGTTTCTTATTCTTTAAACTATAATAAGTTACGGTACTACATAACATTCAGAAATGTGCTTTTTAGGCCACTTTCCACAATTTGTACTTATTTATTAGATTTTTCGTTTCTATGACAACCTTTGACGGCTGACCTGTGACCACAGACTACTATAGAGATGCGCTACGCATTTTTTTTTTGTGTTGTTTTGTTCCATAAGGAACCGGCTAAGATCAGAGACCATGCTGCCAAGTCATTAGTTATATCTTTTCTTATATTCCAAGAACGATGAAACAGGGGTGTAGCCGATTTCAAGGTCTTGCTGGAGTTTTGGTGATAATTCCTTTCAGTTCAATGCTTCTTAGACGACTTTCTTCAAGAGAATCGAAAGCACAAGGTCGACAATACCCTTGATCAAAAATCACCCAAATCCACTTATTTCAATGTTTCCATACACTATTCATCATCGTTAATGATTATTGCACAAAACCACACCACTTTTATACAACAAACACAACTTTAAACCAGTTTAGGAAATAATTAAAACAAGAGAGCCACCGCACTGTAAGAATTCCCGCCAAAACTCCGATGCGCTACGCATCCTGTGACCATAAACCTTTATTTTTGTTTGTTTATTCCATAACCGGCAAAAATCAGCGACCATGCTGCCAGGTCATTAGTAATATTTTCTTAATTTCCAAGAACGATTAAACAGGGATGCGACTTTAAACTAGTTTAGGAAATAAATAAAACAAGAAAGCCACCGTACTGTCAGAATTCCCGCCAAAACTCCGTCACCATAAACCATAACAAATTGTGTTAGTGATGTGAACCGGTTTTAGAAAATCCTTTAAAAACCGGTGTTTATAAAACACGATAATTTCCGGTTTTTATTTAGAAATACTGATTACTTTTCAACATACAAAATGCTCAAATTAAGTAGTCCATGTTAAAACAAAGTATCCGAACGTAACATGTATTCGAATTATAATCCGAACGTACTCGTATTTCGTGTATCTACGCCAACACTAATTCCAGACGACTTTTGGGTTATCTTTGGTCGGAGAATCACTGTTTTGATATTTCGGAAAATAAAGAACCTCAAGTAACTTCTCCTAGCTATTTTAAGCACCATCATTGTGAACCAGAACTTCGCGGCGCGTCGTGTACACAGAATAATATACTCTCGTGTAGCTTCGCGTCGCGGTAATAAGTTAGATCTACTGACAACCCTATTGGTATTTGGTATTCCGGTTATTAACCTTTTGAATAGATTTCAAAATATTTCGACAAAATATTTAAAACACTAAGCTTATATGTTTTTATCATAATAATTTTTCCGTCAGCAATAAATGTTATTAAATCTTCAAACGTTAAATCTTTCAATATCAATAAATGTGTCTCTTTCTCTTCATGCTAAATATCGTATTTTGCTAATGGAATATAATCACATTTGCATTTTGTTTGGAAACTGAATTTTGACATGACATGTGTTCTGAATTTGGGTAAGGAAAATTAATTTTTTTGTGCTAAATTGATAATATATCAAAGTATGGCTACATATGATAATAAAATATGGCTTTTGAAGAACATAAGAGATGCATTTATCGCAACGGATGACACAGGCCTGTGTGAAATTGTGATGGCTGGAGAAGATTTCTCGAAAATATTTCAAAATAAAGGTCTCGAAGAAAAGAAAAGGATAAGGGAATCTCGGTTGGCACAGCCTGGGCCTAGTAAAGGAAGAGATATAGCCAGTGATGTGTCAGAAGATGAGTGTGAGCGGGAAATCGTGACGCAGTATGATCCTTACCCAGATTTGAACGATAGTGAGGACGATGATCCGTTGTGCGGTAGTTATGTTCGATACGAAGAATTCGGAGCACACAGGTACATTTCCTTCTATATATTATAATTTATAACATGAAGCTATGGCTGCAGTCGCTCTATCAGTGTTACTGAAAGTTATGTTTATTGGTGCCAATAAGAGTTATTATTCGCCTCATTGGTCTAGTGGCAGTGTACTAAGGCTGAGAACCGTGAGGTCCTGGGTTCAATTCTCAGGTCAGGCAATCACAATTTGTAATTTGGTTTTCAATTCATTAAATCACATATGAATTAGAGATTGTGCCTGGTATGGCAATAAGTCCACCCCCTATCACATCATAGGGAGGAAATAAGCTTAGTGATGTGGTTGCAGTAGTTGCATCTTTGTCTACCTGTTGGGGAGTAAAAATGTGAGCTGAAGTCTGTAATAACAGTTTTATTTTGCACCTTTATTGATCAACTATTGAAAAAGAACTGAATTCATCATTTTTTTTCTTTTCGACTCTTAGAGACCCTTGATACCTCAATAAAAAAGTGAGTGTGTTTTACTTAACACAAATAAACATTGCATTATTTGCGTGTTAATGTCATGTTTTAACATCCATATTTTCAGACAACGATCAAACACAGCACAATGGCTAGATAAAAAAGAGCAAGCACTAAAAAAAGCTGCAAAAATAAAGGTTATAAAATGGGAGAATCCATCCACGACACTCACAACAGAACAAGCCACCGAATTGTTTTCAAAAATGGAAGTGCAACCACCAGAGAAACAGAAGTCTTTGCTTGCTGAACAACTGGAGAACTGTCCCAATCTGCCGCATCGCCAGTATCTGGAGTATGCAAAGTTTGATGGCACTGCACAGATGGGATTACCAACTAAATCATTCAAGATATTCATGACAATGCTTCCCGAAAAGCATCAGAATTATCCACTAGTAGTATGTGTAATTTCCAATGCCAAGATAAAGGATTTAATTGGATTCACATGCTATAAATACAGGTAAATTTAATTATATTAGATTGTATAATTACCATAATAATCAGCCCGTCTCAATTCCACTACCGAGACAAACTGCTTCTGTGACCTACAAATATTTGTTTCGCATTTGGGTGTTTTCTTTTCAGAGGGTTGACATCAGGCTATCATAAAAACTACAAGCCAAACCTTTGTGTAACATGTTTAATATTGCGCCAAACCCACTGCGGGTGAGATAATACATAATTATGTCATAAAGATCAGGCAGATGGTAAATTATAGAAGGAAATCATAAATCCATAATTTAATACTTTTCTAATTGTAAGGATTGTTTTGTATAGGAATTAAATCAAGTTCCTTTTGGTTCTGAGCACCCATTCAATCAAAGATCAAGGAGTATAGAAATGCCCTCATAGTTTATTTTCTCGTTCTATACCACCAATTTTACTGTTGACTAGAATATAAGCACAGCCTTAAATCCATACTGTCTGCAAAAGCCCCTAAATAGAAAATGATCAATGACACAGACACACAGATGGAGTGAAACATTAAAACATTCACAGACTATGATTTCTGGAAATTGATTTATTTTGTTGTATTGCAGCATTGAACATCCTGAAATAACTCTTGGTTCTGTGCATGACTATGGACTTTGTATAGCAGAAGACGATGGAGAAGTAGACTGGGCATTTCCATGTCTTGACTCAAATGAACCATGTTCCAAATTTGGTTTCACATGTCTTGGTCTTATTGAATTGAAGTACAAAACTGTGTGTGCTGCGCCCATACCTATGCCTGAAGATGGTATCGCATTTCATATGTTTCCAAAAGCGGCAGATTCTGGCCAGAGTCATCAGAATCCATCCAGGCATAACACAGGTGGTAGTCAGACATCAGAAGCTGTTATTAGTGCTATTAGAGCTGTTAATGAAGGTAAGATTTTTAACACATTAGCTATTGCAGTTTTTTTTATTTGAGAAATGAATGTGACGTTTCACATGTAAAGTTTTTTTTTTTTTTAAAGTAAGTTATATTAACATTATTTTTACGTACAATATTATAATGGCAAATATGGATATATTCCACTGCTGGACTTAATCCTCCTCTATTAATGAGAAGGATTAGGCTTTAGTCCACCACACTGACCCAACACAGTTATACATCAAAGCTTAGAAATTCTTATTTGAATTCTTAGAATTCTTAGAATTCTTATTATTCCTTTCAATGTTTTTCTTCACTGTAAAAGCGAAGGATAATCAACAACATCCATGTTACTTCGAAGTCAGAGATGTGTGCTGGTTCCAAACACACAACTACCATCTCGACAGTTTGTACCACACACCATTAAGCCATCGCCGCTTTTAAATTTCTAATAATAAATTTTATTTTGCATAATAAAAATATAATTATCTCAGCTTGCAATTCCCTAATACTATTAAACATCTTGCCAAAACAATCGTAAAATTTATAACAATCCTCAAAAGACTATCAGTGTCTTCACTCATTTGATGTTAGTTTTTGGTTAAACTCTAAACATGGTTACTTTCGTATCCTAAAATGCTAAACAAAGTAATCTGCTACATTTACAGACAAAAAGAAAAGCGGCGATGTGAACCTCGAAAAGATACAATCTCACATAATGGCGACTGAGGCGCCGCAATACAAAGTGTACAAAGTACATCTGTTGAGAAAAGTGAGAACAAACACGCCAGTACAACTCGGTATATCACTGGATAGAATAGAAGTGGAACCTCTAGTCACACACAAACATGCGTTTTGGGTAAGATATATTTTAAAAATGTTCATGTTCTGATCTTTATATTTAGTTATTGCTATTTGATACTCAACATTGGCAAAATAGTGGAGAATCGATGAAGCCATAATCCAAAATTAGAAAAAATAAATAAAGATAAAATATTTTTTTCCTTTTTATTTCTACACTGCTTTGATATATTTTTACCCGACTGGATAGAGAGTATTCATACAGATGGTGAAAAACCCGCCATAGTGGAGCTTTCAGGAGAGTTTCGTTCCTAGATCAGTCAATGTATGTCGAGTCTTTTAGGCCGGTATAATACTGGCGGCTGCTGAGGAACACATACCGCGCCGTGTCAGTAATTTTTTTTTGGTATCTTAATAGCCCTAAAATTCCCTTATTTCCCTTAAATAAAGCCACGATTCTTATAGTTTCGTGGGTGTTTATGGGCAGTGGAGACCATTTACCATCAGATGACCCACTTACTAGCTTGCTGGGCTCTACTATAAAAATGGAGCCAATAAATGAACAATGCCATCAACATTGATTATTTATATTTTGTAGCAGTCAAGATCAAAGTACTTCCTACACAGTATAGACTCAGTGGCTTGGTGCCAAGTGTTGGAGATGAGAGGGAACAGAACTACATTTAGAATAGTCTACTCACCTAGTCATAATGCTGCTTATAGTGATAAAAATTTATCAGGTAACTCTTTTTATTAACTATGAGCCTAATTGAAAAACAAGCAGGTTGCTTACCTGATGGTAAACGAAAACGCCAAGCCTGCCCATAAACAAAAGCAACACCACATAAAACCTTGAATTACAAGTGAAGTAATAAGTGAAGCTCGTGACCCCTAGACATAAGATGTAATGCCCAGTAAATTCACTGGCCTTAATGTTCTTCAAACCGAAACACAGGAGTGCTTACACTCTGCTGTTTGGCGGAAGAAATAGACAAAGTGGTGATACCAACCCAGGCAGCCTCTCACATATTAGAGACCTACCATTAGCTCATTAGACCTACCATTATATACATGACAATTTTCTTATGTGTGATGAATGTAATTTTAGCTGAAAATTAAAGGTTCCAATTAAAGTATTTTCCACTTATCACAAACTTTATATTCTCGTTTGGTTTAGTAATAATTAGCAATATTGCACGACTGAAAATGAAGACGTCTTAGGGGCCTTCATAAAATAAAATCACGCAGTATTTCGCCTTTTTGCATCGCCCACGCCTCTCGTCACATTTTCGGCAACCCGCCCAAACAGTATCTATAAAAAATACAACGTGAAAATAAGACTTATAAACTATATTTGTGCAATCTAAAGTATACTCACAACCATAATACCTACAGTAATGTATCTTCGCGTCTCAGGTAATACACCCTTCTTCCATCCAAACACGACGTACAAAGTGCACGACTTCGAATGCGACCAAGACATGGCGAAGGAAATCGTCGAGAAGGTAAACACGATATTAGATTTAAGGAACAGCCCGTGCCGGCGCGAGTACAAGACTGCCAAGGAGAAGAAAACGCAAACGAGAAGGAGTTTTCATACGAAACACTTGAGTTGAGTTCTTCACACTGGTAGGTAGTGGACGTTCAATCAATACCTCAGATGTAAGACGCATGTCGAACATGCATACGTTGTGGCTTACCCAGCTAACGTAATATGAGGGTAACCGAAAAAACGCCCTCGCTAACGGAAAAATACAGTCTTTTAATATCAATGTTCCTTTGGGTTTTCGATCTAGTCTTTATGAAGAGATATGTGAGAAATGCTATTGTGTATTCTATTTGTGACTGCTGATATGAAATAGGCCTCTTTCGACCTATAAATTAATGAACGGGCAAATGGAAGGAGGCGAACTATGATTCGATAAATAAAATTAATATTGTCCAAAATTAATAATGAAATTTTTTAATAATTTTGTATGATAACGAAAATTTAATGTTGTATATTTTATACTATGTGTAAATGAGTATTATTTTTAAGCGTTCCTTAAGTTGAAATAACTTATTTTCTACTTTTGTTTGTTGTATATATATTTACGTTGAAAGTGCGATTGTTATAGTCCGAGATCCCACTGCATGATTATTACGTCCATCTGTATTTTAATTAAAATGCATTTTTATAGATAATTAGTTTTTGCTCGCGACTCCGCCCGAGTGATTTTTTTCGAGATAAAACAGTATGACAAATTTCATCCAAATCCATTCAACCGTTACGACGGACTTAATTAACAAAAGTCCAAATTCACAAATATCCAAACTCGCAAACATCTAAACTTGCATATTTATAATATTAGTAGCAGTAGTATATATGTAATAGTATAATTATGAATAGAGGAATACGTTTGTGCCGGGTTGCCTATCAAAATATGGCCGCAAGTACTTTATTTAAAAAAAAACACCACTTGGCCACTTTTACATGGTTGACTATTATTTATTCCATCGCGTAGAGATAAAATTACCATTAATTTGATAGATCAGTTATGATCATAATTCAACCCATAGTGTATCCTAGAAGATCACACCTAGCTGCCAAGAGGTTGCGGCCAAGTGAGAAATAGCAACCTAAATATATTAAGTCCTTTACTAATTTTTATTAATAATACTTATGGCTATATAGGCAACCTGGCAGAACAGTATACTTACATCAATTATAAAAAATGCATTATAATTAAAAATCAAATGAACGTAGACATCGCGCAATGGGATTGTATACTATTACGCTCTTACCTCAGTGCGTATTGTAATATTATGTACCTATCAACAAAAAGTGCTTTCACTTATGTAATATGGGGAAGCAGTGGCGTTAGTAATTATGGCAACGGGGGTGGCCAACCTGGACTTCTCATTGTAATACTTTCCACACTTAGGGTTGCCATCCGTGCCAGTCCTGCCTATTCTTATTTATTATCCAAACATTTGCGTCCTTTTACGAGTTTTCTGCTATTACAACTCGACGAGAACTTTAGCCAACTTATTCCAAAATACCGAGATAGGAAGTTCCCATTTAGGCCGTTTTTTATAAAAGGAGCATAACAAGTGTTATTCTACTTTTTATGGCAGAGTATGGCAAAGGAGCAAATGCGTCACCCGATGGTAAGTGATTGTCACTGCAGATGAACATCCACAATACCTGAAGAATCATGGATACGTTGTCGACCTTAAAACTAATGGGAATGGGGAAAAGGAAGGATTTGGACTTCCGGAAATCTTACCATACGAAACAACAGCAAGCTGCCATTTTATAGATCTTATACTTATTATAATCCAAAGTGAGGGTTAATAGTAAAAAGTAATGATTTGTAAAGGAGGCATTGGGTTTCTATTTACTCTACCAGATGTAACAGGGAAGACAGGGTTCCAAGATAGTTCCCGCCCTCACGTTGGGCCGGAGCTATCCAGTAACCCAGTACTCCATGTTACATATGGCGCCCAACGTAGGGCAGGAGCTATCCAGGAAACCAGAGCTCGGTGTTACAAATTTTCCTTATATTTGTTTTCTTAGTAATTTCGTGATTTACTTTGGATCTTTTCCACCCCTGTTGTACTTACTAGCAAAGCTTCTGTAAATTAGAACTACAGATTAAAAACAAACATAAGTGCTTCAAACCTACCCACCGACAAATATATTCCTATACAAAACTATAGAATCAAATTATAACAATAAGTTAATTGAACAAATAATGAGGAAGAACAAAAATTATAACAGATATTACAGGTTAATATCGCAACTAAATATGTTCTTAATATTGTTCATAGAAACATTGAAAGCAAATAGTTGAAGACATGAGATAATGGTGATGTGACATTTGAGAAAATTTCCGTTAAACTTGACGTTGTATAGAAATACGCTAAACTTTTGTACAGCTTTGCATTGGAATTTTTCATTCAATCGACGTCAATTTTATTTGACTGCCAGCGATACAGGCACCGACTCTAAAGAGCCCTAAAGAAATAATATTTTTTTAATTTTCAGTGTTTTATTTTGAAGTCTGTTTAAACTTATTTTTGAGTTGCATGTTGTTTATACGAACCACTTTCGTCGCAATAAAACTAAAAACATAATTATGATACAATATAACACCATCCATCCATGTCTTCAATTGCGCCATAAACAATTAATATTAAACAAGTATCAGGTACATTCATTATTTTGATAGATATGCTGCTTTTACATTACCTGGATTTTATTGAATATAAAAATATATTATCCAAGCTGTGTCAATATCTGGTGAATTTTATTGATATCACCTGTTGCTTGAAAACAATTGTATAATATAAAATAATATAATGTATTTTAAAAGGCTGTTTACTCCAGAGATTAACGATAATATAATAGAAGCTGTATGTTAAACTACATCGTGTGCCGACATTCCAACATGCCAACGTGCACTGTATAATATATACACGCACCGCGATGACGTTACTACTAAAAATTGACACGCTTGGTTTCCATGTAGATTGTGTAGTACTTACGTGATCTATTATATTACCCGTAGTCTGTGGTTCACTCACTATTATTCCAAGCCATGTATCCATAAGCGTCATATCATATACTGTGTACTTACTAATGTGTACCATACTTACATGCATTTATACGTTTTAAATAAATTGAATAGCGATTATAAATTCATTTGCGCTTTAAAGACGCAGTAATGACATAATGACTCGAGTCGTGTCTATATTGTAAGCGTGGCGCGGTTGCAAAAGCACCTTTGTATTACCAAACAGTTTAGCATATGCGCACAAGATATGTTGCGCACAAGATATGTTGCGCACAAGATATGTTGCGCACGAACGAGAAAACTTTGTTGATATCATCTAATTTGTACCATAAGGACATAGAAAGAGAGTCATAAGAGATATACGATATAACAGGAGTAAATGAGACAGCGTCATTTCCTCGTGACATGAATACCGGTGAGGTAGGTAAGCTTCGATATACATACATTTAGAGATAACCAGATAAAACCGTTTTTCACGACAAAACTTGTCGACGAAATTATCTCGAGGCGCATATGTTAAGCCCGCAAGCTGTTTTTTCTGTCGCGCTATTTTGGCTATCTATATGAGACGTGTCTTTGGACGGTTAATAAGGTTGATAATCGCTATTAAATTCCGTTGAAATTGAAACGGAGCTAAGTAGACAAATGGCCAGAGCTTGGCTTAACCTCGAAATCTTATACAGTTCCTTCAGTAAACTATGCATTTTAGTATGTCTGCATGTATGAATTCCATTTACTTACAGCCAACAGACACTGCCATAGTAAGCTCAAGTATACATAGTTGTTACGTAATTTATTTTGTATTTTCATCGATCCATTGCTTTTGCAAAATGTATAATAAATATTATAAACTCCGAACTAAAGGTCTGTCGAATAATTTACAAATACAAATGTTGTATAATTACAGGAACAGATGTTATAACGAATTTATGCTATAAAATTCCAGTAGTTATATAAAAGATTCCATTAATTATGTGGTAATATATCCAATAAGGTTTTATTGGCATTTTATAGCAAAAATGTAGAGGCTCTAGGTACAGAGAAGAAAGTTATTACCTACAGATGAACCTTTTGGAGGAAAAGTACGCTTAATATTGGTTTTATTAAAATTTGTCATAAAGCCATTAATTAATCTTTAAAAGTAAGTAAAATTACATTCGAAGATACTTGGATAGTCGCTAGTTTTATTCGGGAATCGAAACTAACGGGAAAAAATAACAATCTGTTGTATTTATGAGAGTAAATTTTTTACAGGGATAGAATCTCTAGTGGACCCTTTTTTGATCCTGGAACTGCAAGACTGGACTTAGTTCTATTTACCTACTTTCAAAAATAAATGAATGTGTTGTCTGGATACATTTTGTTTGTTCCAATATTTAGGGTTCCGTTGCGTTCCGGTTCATCTCAGCTTGCTATTCTGTATATCTCGCAAATTGTTTTATTTATACAATTCATTTTGCGATCGCAATGGGTGGTTGCATTTAAAATTGATATTCAATTATTTATGTTCAGTTTTAAATTATAATTATTTTTAAAATGAAATAGTATGTTGTGATTCCGTGTTGATTTAAAATGAATGAGCGTATTGTATTATATAAATGAAATGCGTTAATATGAATGAAGTATTTGAAATAAATTGTTATTCATTATCCATTAAGTGTTATCATTTAGGTATTTTCAACTTTTTAACAGTAAGAAATATTCTTCCGCCTGCCCTTATCCCACTTGTAGTGGGGGTCGGCGCAACCACGGTGCTAGAGTAAAGGTGGAGAGGAACACTTAATAACAGTAGTCAGTTTTATCAATTAGTGGTCCGATATCTTTTTCTATTAGAGTAGCACAGTTACCCTGGGCTTCATGGATTAAAGAGAAACCCAGACCACGGACAGAGAGCGATACAAAGTAGAGCTTCAAATACCTAAGTGTTACCTCCACCTTTACTATCTTCGTGGGCGCAATATGCTTTTTAACACATGTTAGAATGATTTGGCTTAAAGTTTTTACGACCGGCCATCTGCCCGACGTCAACACTTCTGGGGACAAAACACCCATCCCCCGACACAAATATTTGTTTCGGGTCTGGGTGTTGTGGCTTATGGGACCGCAAGTCCCTCGTAGTTCTGGTATCCACGATACAGGTTAACCTAGTGTGGAGTCAGGAGTATCTATGACTGTTGGGTGTATTTATTTATTATCATTGCCCCATTTATGGGATTGATCCGGACTCGTAATTTTTTTTTATGAATTCGGCCGTAAGGGGAGTTTTATATTTTTAACACAAATAAAGTTCAACCACTTGTTTTTGTTAGTCATTTATTAAAAAATATTTACATTGAGTATGATTTTCAGTTTATGTACAAAGCAAATAACAAATACAAGAGCTACGAAACTATTTACAATATACAGATACCCAAATATTAGCAGTTTATCTCTAAACATGGTACAGAAAGCGTTTGAAAGTATTATTTGATCAATAATTAGCACTATGGCACAGAAACCTATTTTTAAAAGTATGATAAATCTCAATAATATAAAAAACGTGAAAGTTTGGATGTTAAACGGATTTAGATCAAGTTTGGACACGGATATTTTTTATTCCCGAAAAAGACATTCACGAGCACGGAACCGCGAGCAAGCTAGTTCAATATAAATTTTAACAATACTGAAATTCTTCAGTATTGTTAAAATATTATGGTTTGTAATATAAAATAGAGATATAGATATACATACGCACTCACGCCTGTAATCCCCGAAGGGGTAGGCAGAGGTGTAACTAGTACACCCACATTTCGCCGAGCGTATCTCCGTCCCACGATGTGATAGGGGGCGAGCCTATCGCCATACCGGGCACAAATTCCAGACTCCGGGCTGATACTGAGAATTTCGAAATAGAAAAACCCAATACCACTTTACCCGACCTGGGGATCGAACCCGAGACCTCAGAGTTAGCCTCAATTGTAACGCGTACGCATTACAACTGCGCCACCGAGGCAGTCTATAGATATAATTTATTTTTTTCTAGTACAGTACAGTTATGTCGGTATATCTGGTTAATAATTTACTGTTCCAAGTTTTATTCATTCTATTGGTATTATTAATCTATTTTACTATAATTTATGACATCCTTCAAAATAACTATTTATGCTACAGTAACTTATATAAATGATCTGTTTTAAACCTAGATTTGTTCAGGGCTTATTTAAAAATATTTGAGGCAGATTTAACTATCAATTACCATTTAAGACACATTTTTACAGTACCTAGTAGACATCTTTGTTGCAGTATGTGTCAGAAAGTGACTTGTATTTAGTGTATTTACTCAAGAGGCAGTGAAAGAGGCACTTAATCTAATATACATACGCACTGACGCCTGTTATCCCCGAAGGGGTAGGCAGAGGTGTAACTAGTACACCCACATTTCATTAATCTAATATCATCTAAATAAGATGACAGTGAATAATAATAAGCCTATATTACACATAATATCATAGATAGTACTTTCACATTTCTTAACAGTGTGTTGATAATTCCAACAAATTAGTAGAATCTCACAATAATACACAATTAGTTATAATATTATTTACACATTTTGACAGGGCCATTCTATTACTGGTTGTTAAATAAACATACTATTGTGGGTTTCATCCAGTAGGTACATATTGATTTTATTAATGTTAATAACTAGACAGGTAGGTCACTCCCCTGATGGAAAGCGCCACGCTTGCCTATAAACAGAACCAACGCCACACAGAACTTTGCATGGAACTGGACTGTGTTTATCACCTCAAGACATAAGTTGTTAAGTCTCATAATACCTAGTAATTTCACTGGCTTCAATGTAATTGCTTAGTGGCAGAAACAGACAAAGAGGTAGTGCCTATCCAGATAATAAGTTCATGTGTTGTATGAATACGGTGGTTTGTGTCTCCCAATGACAATCTGTCAATTTTATTGATGTTATTCAGTCATCGGTTCTACTGTACTATTTTCCAATATATACTCTGTTATTGTATTGACAATGTTCTCGCTGTGTTTTAACACTACATCATCAAGCTCATTCATTCTTCTCACCAAAGCCACTGTCTCCTTTACTGATTTGTGTAACTTTTGTTGTGCATCAACAAGTTTACATATGTTCGGTTTTGCTTTTAAGAATTCTATGTCTTCATTTGTCAAAGCTGCATATGACATCCTTGATCTGCTCGGTGCTTTTATTGACATTTGATATTGCCTGGAAAGAGGTGTTGATAAAATTAACAATTTTAAATTGTTCATTTGGATTCCAACATATTAGAAATGTTGTGGGTTTTAGTAGTAAATACACAAAGTAAAATAACAGCTGCTGCTGTGTTTCGTACAGTGAGTGCGATATCTGGAAGCCCAAATCCGCCTCCCCTTCTCAACCCCTTAATTATCCTTTAAGGTCGGAAACTCACCCATGATTCTTCTAGTATGGGTGTACATGGGTGGTGGAGATCACCTACCATCAAGCGGTCCCATTGCTCATTTGCTGGTCTATGCTATAAAAAAGGTCATTGAAGATAGAGTTTAATACACATTTTTCACAAGGTTTTATATGTTCATTCTTATAATGCTGTATGAAGATACCACTGTTGTTGATTACAATGGCTTGGTACAACTATACAATATGCAATTGCACATTGTGGCATGGTCATTGAAGAACAATTATCATGGAAAAATTTAAGCATTCCCATACAGCTTTATAAAGCTGTAAATCAAAATAATCCTACTTTATAAAATTGTTGAGTTGTGCAGTATCAATAGATATGCAAATATGTTGTTATTTATTTAGATTTAATAAATACTGATGGCTTGTTCTTACTGTCTGAGATCGTGATATTTGTTTCTTCTGTCGTTCACCTCCTTTTTCCACTGTTCTTTCTCAACTAATAATTTCTCACAGTACCTGGAATTTTTAGATTTTATAAACAGAATGCTAATAAATATCCAATAGAAGACACGAAATTAAATCCCACCTTGTTAAATCCTGGGAGCGTTTGGTATCGTTTGTATCTGTTTTGCATGATTGTTCTACATTATCTGTTGTAGGAGGCACTGAAAATTGAATATGTTTATGAATTGTTTATCCTAAGGCCGTTTTAGTTCGGTCTTAACGTAATGAAACACAAACTGTGTCAGTAATAAGAAGAAATTGGAAGAAGAAATAAATATTTTCAAATACTACAAAGTTTGCACACAAACCTATAGAATCTCTTCTTTCAAAGAAAGTTGATCGTCTCCGTCGAGGAGGAGATCTAAAAGATTGATTAACCTCCGTCTCATTCATAGTATTATCCATTGTGATTGTAATTTTCCGGGATATACACAAATAAAACTTAAACTTTTTTATTTATGTTATCACTACTTTCAAAATTGTAAACGGACGCCGTCGATGGCGTCATGACAATTTGCAATTGACATTATTTATTATCTATGAAATAGGGATGTTAAATGTTTGATGATGTTAAAACCATGATTTTACGATTCGATGTTACTTTATAAATTAAATTTTAAAATAAAGCCTGAATAATGGGTATATGCGATTTCGTAACATTAAAATAACCGAGGGGCTGGAGGCAGTACAAAATGCGTTTGAAGAGTTTGTTGCCTCCCGTCCAGACAATTTAGACTGTTTAATATTTTTACTGTTGTGTGTATTTATTTATTATTTATTAATTTCTTCAAGAAAAGCATTGTTATTATTTCGACCTAAATATTTTCATACACTTTCACAACTGTTTCATTTTGAAATGTACCTGAATTTAAAGTATGAATGTATTTTTTGAAAGTGACATACATACATAAATATTTGCAAAATAATATATAGCATAATACTCTTTATATATACATAAAGATTTAATACCAAATATAATCTCATATATATATATATATATATATATATAAGTATATATAAGTATATATATATGAGATTATATTTGGTATTAAATCTAAGAAAAAAATACTTATTTATATTTTGTTTTATGATCATTGATGAAAATACGCTGCGTTAAACGATTTTATGGCTGTCATTACCATTTACCATGGATGACATTACTCTTGACGTTTGTGAGCTTCAACTTTCAATCAATCAATCCATCAAATCGGTAATGGTGTAAAATACCTACGGATAAAGTCTTTTTTAGGAGTCTTCTTATGAAAATACAAAAAAAACCTTCGGTTACAATGATTTGTTCTCGCCAGAGAACCTAATCATCCATGGGTAAGATAAATCAATTGTTATCTCCTCATTTTTTCTCCTGAAATTAAGATCGTATTGGAAAAATGTTGCAGTGTTTGTATTAACTGTGTTTTTTGCGGTGTTTCTCAACAGAATGCAGTGATGGAGTTCAATGAATATCGTTTAAATGAGGTAATAGATCAGGCTGCCAGGTGTGACCGTCGCGAGAGTGTTCGTACGCCGAGCCCAGCGCCCCTGCTCACAACAAATGTTTCTTGTGATTTGGAGGACATTTTGAGCGACGTAAGTACCCACCATTGTTTTGTATGTAGTTTTTATGTTATTTTACATCTAATATTTTGTTAAAGGTATTCTTAAATGAAGTTTCGTTACTTCACTGTCAAGCTGCTAATGTTCTCATATGCTTAGCTTAAATAAAAAATACGTAACCTTGCTGTGGTTACCGTACGATAACATAAAATAAAAATATTTTGAATTATACAGTTTTATTCTTGAGATTGGTAAAAAGAAATTAAATTAATGTGCACCTCATTCTATAGTATACCCAGCCTGCATGGTGCAGTGGGCGAGCGGCCAGCTGGGAAGTGGAAAGTCGCGGGTTCGATTCCCGCATCGAGACAAATGTGTGGTGATCCACAAATATAATTTTTGGGTTTGGGTGTTTCTTACCAAAGGGGATGACATAAGGCAGGTGGCTGGTCGTAAAAACTACAAGCTAAATCGTTCTATAACATGGGTAAAAATGCATGTTGTGCTGACCCCACTGCAAGTGGGATAAGGGCAGGTGGAAGAAGAAGACATTCTATAGTATAGTATACACACTGTTGTTGTCCGTCTGTATTTACTGTTATCTTTTGTGTAACATTATTATGGGTTTAGTTATCAGTTGCACAATTGCAATTTAAACAATTATCTGTGATAGCAACATTATTTATTGGGATCATTCCAACAACATTACTTACTTGATAGTATTGTTTTGCAATGTTATCTTATTAGCACTTGATGTCGACCATTAAAACATATTTTTCTCATCATGGGTATACATAATAAAAAATAATTAAGACATGAATAGCTGCATAATAAAGGCTATTATATTATTATTATTATTATTACCTGCATAAAACAATGATAAACACAAGCAACTAGTATTGTTAGGTTATGTGAGTTAAGACTTAAAAAAATAAATAAAAATTTGCATCAAATAATTTTTATATAAATTTTGAGATGTACCTATTTGAGGATAAAATGTAAAATATAATTATGCAAAATAAGTTTAAATATATATAATTAATTGTATTTTTAGAATACATGCAACTCCATATTGTTTTTAAGACATTTCAAGGGTAGTAAAAAATAATTTTACCACTTACATATTGTAGTGCTATTTCGATGAATGTCTCAAATTAGTATTTGTACTCTTTGTATCTGCAGAAAGTTTATTTGAAAATGTATTTACTCAGCTGTTTCTGTTTGTTGGAATTTATTCAACAGTTCTCCAACTTTTAATACTTATTTAACTTCTAAGTGTTTATTTATTTAAACTTGATTGTACCCAAGTTATACAGCTAATGAGACTTAAAAAGAAAAAAGTAAATAGTGACCTTATCGCTCAATGTAATATTTTAGTGGCAATGATGCCACAAGGGAATAAAGCCTCCCTCAAACTAATATATGTATGACAGCAGTATGTAAGTGTAGTACACATCCTCATACAAAATTTATTATAGATATATTGGTCCATAATATTCAAACAGTGTGACAGAGGCTTAAGATACTCGATATAATGGAATCACAGAGCAATGAATTTAAATTACATTAAGTTACTTTTTATGTTACATTTGTGTTCCAAACTCGTGGCTGTAATTTAAATGTATAATTTGTGATAATTAAGAAACATATTATTTTGGATGTTGATTAATATAGTTACAACTGTCTTATTAATGCCTATATAATTGACATCAGGCAATATCAGAAACACTTCAGGGCTCCCTCCGTGTCAGCCGAAGCCAGCTCATCAACCAAGAGTTGACGATCAGACCTGAAGCAAACATAGAAGCCAACGTACCTGACGGTCTTGACTTATACAAGGTCATATTTGAAGTGGAGAGCGATTCAGAGAATAGAATGGGTGATCTGGATGGTGCAGGAGTACCAAATCAGAACTTAAAGGAACAGGTAAGTTTCATTGTTTTTCTTCCTCACACAGCTGCGATGTTACGACGTGATAGGCGGGTATCGGTTAATTGTAGTTCAATATGCGTAAAATAACTAACTGGACTGAAGTAAGTCGCTACACCCACCCTCTAAGCCTCATGTCACCCTTTAGTTTCTAGAAAAGGTAGCCATGCATGACACTGCTTCTGACTAAATTCAATATAATAATAATTGTATATTGAAAAATTTACAACAAATGCCTCACCGAGACAGTATCTAATTATGGCTAAGGAAGCCGATTGTACATAGTACATGAAAGGCAAGGGGGAAAAAATACAAAAGGTGCCTTTGACTTATTTACACAATTTGAAATTTTATTTTTATGATATTCACTTTCAAAGTTAATAGAGGGACATTACACATGTGTGTAAAAGAGTTTTTTTTATGAAGATAAACTGATGTGGCTGTACTGGTTACACCTCTGCCTACCCCTTCGGGGAATACAGGTGTGAGTGCGTATGTGTATATGTAAATCCATTAATTCGTTCTTGATAAGTAAGCGCTCACATTATCTTATTTATTAATGGCCATTCCCTATATTCTATCTATCGACAGATTTGCTTACTGTCAATAGTGTTTTGTTTTTGTTTTGACAGATCTTCCATACAAAATGTGTCATAATTTTACTGCCGGTAAGAAAATCTGTCCATAGACAGAAAATTGGGAATGGCCATTAGTATGCGAGAGAGCGGTGGGTCGGTACCTGCCCCCGTTTTGTCTATTTCTGCCGCCAAGCCGCAGTTTGTTAGGACTGTTGTGTTTCGGTTTGAAAGACATTGGACAACCAGTGAAATTATTCGGCATTATGAGACATAACATCTTATGTCTCAGGGTCGACGAGCGCAGTCCAGTGCCATGCATTGCTTTATAATTCAAAGTTATGTGTGGTATTGCTTCTGTTTATGAGCAAGCGTGGCGCTTACCATCAGGCGAGCGACCTGCTCATCTCGTCATTCAAGCTAAAATGAAATAATGGGTTACCCTTTTCGTTGCCTATTAAACGTCTTAATATTTGTCAAATGTAAAGACGTTGCTTATTGATTTGGTATGGTATTTAAAAGGTAATTACTTTCAACATGTTTATAATTTAGTAGTCGCATTCTTTCATACTAATCGTCAAGGCTAGTTTTGTGTGGACGTGGCTTTTTGTTATTAAGTATAGTTACATTATACTCAGTTATTATATTCAGTTTTACTGAAATAGCATCGTTCGTTTATTTCGAAAACACGAACGTGTGATGATGATCTAATACAGACATTTCTTTAAGTGAGTGAGATATCCGGAGGACCAATTCCCCCTCCCCTTCTTAATCCCTTCATCATCCCTTCATCATCCCTTTCGGCATCGTGTCGATGATTCTTCAAGTATTGTGGATCTTCATGGGCGGTGGAGATTACTTACCACCAGATCACCCAATTATTACTACTTAAAAAAAACAATAATATTTTTTTCTTATTCCTCTCTTCAACGTATGAGGCTCGGATAACAGGACATTGGGCTCGGCCTCTACGAATGAGAGGGGTTAGGCCTTGGTCCACCACACTGGCCTAATGCGGGTTGCCAGACTTCACACACCTTTGAAATTTTTATTGTGAATTCTCAGGTATGCGGGTTTCCTCACGATGTTTTCTTCACCGATATTATAGAAAGCGATAAATTAACAATGAATATATACGCAACTTGGAAAGGTCAGAGCTGCATGCTCTTAGGGCTGGTTTCGGAATTTCGTATCGGCAGTATGGACTGCCGATTCGAACGCACGTACCACTCCCCACTGAGCCATCACTGCTATATAGAGTATGTTTGCAGAAAAATAGTGTTGTTGTGTTCTAATACATAAGCGATCATTGTTCTTGTAGCCAAAACAAACTACAATTATGTTATAATTAGTTCATATCATACACTGGTGATGCTTATGTTTTAAAATGATGGTTACGTCAGCAGCTATAAGCCGCGAAGTTCTAAGTTCTAAGAGTAGAAATGGTGATATTACTTCTCAATTCGATATAATGATTTTCTCCGAATATTCGCTTAGTATACGATATAGCAAAAAGTTTTCCATGTTCTTTATAAGCATGACATAATGATATGCCCTCGTGTTATCTTTGCCAAATAACAACAGAAATAGGTCATCCCCCATAGATTTCTTCTCTGGCATTTCACCGCAAATTGTTCTGTACACTCAAGAGTATGTCCGGGTTCACAATATCTAATAATAAATGTGTTGTTCCAACATATTTCGTCCAGTTTCCATCACGACACCGCAGTTGCTTTACAGCAGGGTTTTCGAAGTGGGAGGAAGAGAGGGGGCGTAAAGAATGCAAAGTGAGACGCGAGCCATCTGTGTGTTAAGGATCATGGGCTGAGTTATAAAAATTACATTGGTTGGATTTAGGCCTTAAATTGAATCTTCGCTGCAGATTAATACAATAAGTGAGAAATAGGGGGACTACTTAATATGTGTGATGCTCATATCCTATGGATTAGGACACCTGCCTGTCATAAGAAGGGATTATTGGAGTCACAGGGAATCGTGAGCGTGCAGCGGCAAGCTTTTAGAACTGCGTATATACATTTTTGTATATGATACAACGTGTAATCCCGTGATGAACGGCAGGGTCAGGTGGTCGGCCGTTTTTCAAATATTGCCTTTGTAAGAGTCCGTCAAATTAAACCAAATAGTATAATAGCGATAAGGCGGCCGGTCGTAAAAACTACAAGCTAAAGCATTCTGTAACATGTATTATAAAACATGTTGCGCCGAACCCACTATGAGTGGGATAAGGACAGGTGGAAGAAGATGAGAATACAATAGAAGTAACTGAAAAGTGAGCTCATATTTGTTTACATTTCTGGATCCGGTATGGCGATAAGATCATAGATTAGAGTTTAGACCAGTGGTTCCTAACCTTTCAATATTGTTGCCCCTGTGACCTATTAGGAAAATTGATTTTACCCCGACCTAAAAATATTGTCAATACTAGTGTAAATTGTAAATTGCACACTAGTCTTACAATTTTAACGTATTTTGAAAAGACTTCAAAACAAGGAGAAGGATCTCAATTCGTCGGAATCTTTGTTTGAATGTGTTTCCCGATTACTCGAAGACGCCTGGACCGATTCAAGAAATTATTTTTTTGTTTAAAAGGGTATACTTCCCATGTGGTCCCATTGGCACCAAGTCAGGATATGATGATGAGATCCCAGAAAAATCTTTATTATTAGAATAGCTGTTTTACCCCCGCAGGGGTGATTACCCCCTAGGTTCGGAACCAAGGGTTTAGCCCATCCTCCATACTTCCTTCATGAAACACATATCTAATATTTTTTCTGAATTGAAAATCTGAACAAAACACTCACTTTGACTAGTCATCCAATGATTTGAAATGCATTATAAATCGCCGTCTCGCGGTGTGGCGGTGCAAGCGTATTGTGACGTGTTCGTGCTTATTTGACCGTAAACAGTGGAAGTGGGACACCAATTCCCGTCGCTAAATTGGTTTAACGCGATACGAGGATCAAGTTTATAGTTCGTGTTTGTTACATTATAATCTTGTGTATGTTGGGGGATTCAAGGTGGTAAGTCCCTCGTTTGCGAGAGGTCAGCTGGGTTGGTACCACCGCTTTGACTATTTCTGCCGCCAAGCAACAGCGTCTAAGCACTGTTGTGTTCCGGTTTGAAGGACATTGAAGCCATTGAAATTACTGGGCATTATGAGACTTAACACCTTATGTCTCGGGGTGACGAGCGCAGTCCAGTGTCAAGCAGTGCTTTGTTATTTAAAGTTCTGTGTGGCGTTGCTTCTGTTTATGAGCTGGCGTGGCGCTTACCATCAGGCGAGCGACCTGCTCGTCTCGTCATTAATGCTAATAAAAAAAAACGCGCCCCTTTGTAGGTTTTAACAGACTTACGCCCGGTTTCTGAAAGGCTGATCAAATCAACATTCAACTAACAGAACTTTGATTAAACACCGCCGTCAAATCAATTCGAGTTAATTAGTGAAAAATTTTATTTTATTTGATGTTTCTTAGGACCGTTTGACATACGATTTTTTATATTAATTTGAAAGTTATGTTCACTAACATGTGTGTCAAATTAAAGGTGATGACCACGCTTCTAGCAACTCAATTTCGACTTCACATGAGATTTGACATTTGATTAGTTAATTTTACTTTGATCAGCCTCTCAGAAACCGGACGTTAATTTAATACAAATCTTCTCTACACTACGGGACACTCGTATGTCGTGGGTGCCCATGGCCATCGATATGTATTGAATGTCTATGGTATTATGATCGAATACCTGTTTTTAGAGTAATAATATATAGGGTTATATATTGTTTGAAAAGCAAACAGTGTTTCCTGAGGTACTTATCGAGTTTCAACGTAGCGTTGACGCCCTTTCGCCTAATGGTGATTGATCTCCACCGCAGACCGCTCATGAACACTAAAAATATCTACTAGAAGTATCAATTATGGGTGCGTTGGCGACCTTGCAAGAAAGGAAATTGAAAAAGTGGTATTTTTTTGATCCTCCGGAAATCTCAATCATCGTACAAAATGACGGATTACTTACGGTGTTCTTTGACTATCACCGTACAATTTTAACATTTTAGAAAGATGGGTGTTTCATGACAATAGGTAGATGCCTATCTTACTTTTTAGGTGGTAGAGCCACGCTCTGTAGACAGTTTTATCTACAGCATGAATCGGCCGGCTCGACCGGGTTGTTGTAGACCGATGTAAAGTAGCACCTTGCTGCTGTCTGCTGTCCCTCTTCTTTAAGGTTGGCAACGCGTCCTTGATTCTTCTGGTATTGTAGACGTTAATGAGCGGTGAATTTCACTTATCATCAGATGACTTACTTGCTCGTTTGGGCCTTTGTGATTAAAAACAAAAACCTAGCCCCAAGAAGTGGGTTGGACGCCTCCAGGTGGGAAGCAAGATGTTTTGCCGATACAAGAAAAAACTTATATTAACTCAGTATTAAAGTTTTTTACACTTCACAAAAAATGGGAAAATGACGTAGGTACCTATACTTTATTACCTACATCTTTAGGTCTGTGCGTGAGCAGAATGTACTTACAGTTTCGTGCATAATAATTTTGCGTAGGTCGAGGAACGAAATTACTTAACAATCGATTTTTTTCCGTCAAACACAGAATTCTGATTCATCATTTTTTAGGTTTCCTGCTTCCAAAGATTCCTGAGACCGTAGCATATTTTAATGTCGTTGACTCTTATATTCGAGTTGTGATATAAAATGATGGTATTTGAATCGAAATTAAGTGTCCTCGTTTCCAATAATGGTTTTTCGATAGACTATTTTTTCCCCATTTTATCGAAAGTAAATTACACTCTTATGATGTTTTCAATTTCTGTGAGTTTTCTTCTTCTTTTTTATTTATGGCTTCGCATTATTATGCATTTTGCCAATGACAAGTATTTAATATTTTCAAGTCTTCACAAGACGATGAAACTCCGGGTGGAACCGCTTTCAAGGTCTTGTTGGAGTTTTGGTTTGAATTCCTTCCAGTACGACGAGATTACTAGATTTAGATTTTTCCCAACCGGATCGAACGAACAAAATCGATACATCCGCACGGTCTGTTAATCACCATTGATGTTTATTGCAGAAACTCGCACAATTTTTATACAATAAATATCCGGAGGCCTAAACCCCCTCCCCTTACCAATCCCTTAATTATCCCTTTCCCTTAGGGTCGGCAACGCACCCATAATTATTTTGGTATTGTAAAAAAAAAGTCCCCGCACGGAGACAAATGTTTGTAAGCCTCCAAATATTAGTTTAAGAGTTTGGGTATTATGAGACAGAAAGTCTCTCGTAGTTGGTGTTTACTAATGCCTCCTGATTATGTGTGAGACTGTTGCGTGTACAATACGCTTGTACTTATAGTTGATAATTCATGGTTGGGAGGGGCTGGTTTTTAAATCACCCAAATAAAACTATACCGAAAAGGATTATTTTTAATTTACTATTCGATCATTAATAGTAGGTACATTACATCTACATAAATAAAAAATTATGGCTTAATTTGTTGCTAAGTGCAAAACTCGAGAACGGCTGGGACTATTTCGATGATTTTTTGTTTGTGTGTTTAAGTGGGTCCCTGGAAGGTTTATATCCATAATTGGACCCGGTAGGTGGCGCTGCAATCGGGTTCTGACTATCAATTACATGTTGCGGGTGACACCGCGCTGGACAGGTAGTTGTAAATAAATCAAATATAGTCATTCAATAAATTTGATTCCCATGAAAAAATAGATTGCTACGTTCCAATTGCGTCTGCGTTAGTTTACTTGGTTAAATTTTTTAAGTTCGTTCAGACAAGATTGAGAGCTGATAATGAATGGGGTTTGGTAATGACATGTTTCATTTGTAACGAATGTATTGAGCTTGTTACAATATACACTATATATCTTGTGTTTTAACATAAAGCTTGTTTGTACTATTTGGTTTATGAAATATTTATAAACATCCAGTAATGCTTTAAATAAGTTTAGTATAATAACTACGGAAATTGTAACTGTCGTCACATGTCATTATTATTTAGGCACTACATAATATATACACACTCACTGACACCTATATCCCATGGGGGTAGGCAGAAAACAATTGAGTGCTACAAGCTACGATCCTGGCAAAACTCTTTTGCCTCTTCCACATTCATACATATTATACATTTCCGCCGGTTGACCGACTTATAACCGGTTTCTGAAATGCTGATCAAATCGACATTCAACTAACAGCACTTTGATTTTGACACCGCTGTCAAATCAATAAGAGTTGCTGAAACGATATTTAGTGAAAAATTTAATAATATTTGATTTCTCTTTAGTATCGTTTGACATACGATTTTTCATATTAATTTGAAAGTTATGTTAACTAACATGTGTGTCAAATCAAAGGTGTTGACCACGCTTCTAGTAACTCTATGATAGGATGAATGGGTGACGAACGCAGTCCACTGCCATGCAGTGCTTTGTAATTCAAAGTTCTGTTTATGGACAGGCGTGGCGCTTACCATCAGGCGAGCGACCTGCTCGTATCGTCACTTAAGATAATAAAAAAAAACTTCGATAGGAACAGTAAAAACTGTTGCTTTCATCAATGTTAGTAACATTGTAACTATTGTATTGATTTCAATGTATTTTAATGTTTTGTTGTTTGTGTCATATGCCATAAATCAAGCTGTGTTATATTTGTTTTCTTATTTACTGAGGTGAATGTAGGCCGTATTATAAATCCGTCTAGCCCATTTCATGTCGGAGAAATCCCGCCTTAGTGGTAATCTAGCGGAGTCTTTGGGAAATATTATTTGTTTTGGAGACATATGTCTTACTGGACGTTACTAAACTTTAACTTAGAGACGTCAATTAAGATTGTATCAGTACTAAGTAACGGAATATAATGTATTAACTAGCTCTGAGTGTGGAAATAGCGAATTCTAAGAAACGACATAAAGACAATTAAAGTTATTGAAGTCTCTGCGGCAGTAAGAAATATTTCAAACAAAGCATCGTCTAAAAAACCTTAGAATATGTGTTTTTAAAATAAAAAATCAAAACATAACCTCTTTTTTTTATGTCGTTGCCTGCATAGTCTCATTTTCAAATGTAATTTGAAACTCGAACAAAGTTCACACAGTCTACACCCTTGATCGATGTATCGGTTAATTGATATGTAAATAAAGCTAGTTACCCACAGCTTGTTATTCAGTAGTCCGATAAAATATTTTATAGTCCATAAAATTACCCACAGCTGTTATGTTACGTAATACGGCTATCGTAATACAGCAATTGCTAAAATGTGAAACGGTCATGTTAACACACCGTGTTATCTGTGAACTTCAAACAAGGCTGTGTGTATATTATTGATTTGTGAATAGAAAAGAATTTGATTTACATTATCAGACTCGTTGAACTCAGGGTTTCCTTCTGACCGAAAGATTTTTATGGCAGAGGATGGCAAACGTACAAGTGGGTCACCTGATGGTAAGTGATCTCCACCGCCCATTAAAAGCCACAATACCTGAATAATCATGGACGTGTTGCCGGCCTTAAAGGAAAGGGATGATAAAGGGATCGGAAAGGGGAAGGAGATTTGGGGTTCCAGATACCTCACTCACTTTACGAATTGCAACAGAAAGCTATCTTACGTTTTGGCTTTTTTGAATACAGTGGCAACAGCCCGGTCGAGCCGCCGCATTCATGCTATAAACAAACCTGGCTACAGCGTGGCTCTACCACATAAAATGGGCCTTGAGATATAATAGTAGATTAATGTTGGAACTCTTAAGCGATTTATATGTTTTCTGATGTGGTTTGATTTGACTATGCCACGATACTAGATTGTACCTACTGATGGTGATTGGTCTTCATCTATAGCTATTTTAACCTAAATCTCCCCGTAAGCGCACTAGTCGCATAAATTGCAAACTATCAGCCGAGGTATGAGGCCCTATAAAATCTGTGCTACGAGTTGATTAGTCGTACGTAGAACCGGGGCTGTGTCGCATACCTTATGTAAATTGAAGATACACGAGACATTTGTAGAAGCCAATAGGTCTATGGTATCGCAGTAATAAATGTTTAATGCTAAAGTTTAGGTCAGTGTTTGATTGAGGATTTTAGACTTAAAGGATTTGATGTCAAGGTTATAAATGCAAATTTTAAAGGGAAATAGCTGTCTTTATAAATAAAACCCAATAAATTAAGTTATAGATTTGATATTAAAATAATAGTAAATTACAAAACCAGGAATCCATTGTATTTAGTTTTTTAATGGCAGAGACAAAGAACAAACAGAATACCTTGGAATAAACAATATACCGAAGGACAAAAGCTATTAATTCTCGTTTCACACAATGAAATATGCAAAAGCACAGAACAAACTCATTTGTTGACCTCTTGGAGTATTCTATGCCACAGCCCTGAGCGAAGACCTCGGCTCAGTTTATTCGACCTCTGTACAATCAATACACTCGCCGAGGGACACCGACTCTAATGGTGTCATTAGTATCAGATACTCGTCTATTGCCCTAATCGATCCGGCATAGGACCGTGGAAATAAATTCCCCTAATTTGCTCCGGCTCATTTTGGCCGAGAATGTTTACGAGTCGTGAAATACGGTTTTATTAGCGCCGATGTGTTTGTTAAGTGACGTTGATGTGGGTTCATTAATTGTAGGTGTGTATAAATTGTTCATAATTGGGTTACAGTCTTTTATTAAAAGAAAATTACTAAGAAGAAAATATGTTCGACTTTTTAATTGCGCCTGCGAGGGAATGGACTAACACGTCATGATCGTTATCGTGGTATGTCGAGGTATTCATATGAAAAACGCTATATTCTAATTTTACAATTTGTCTTTGATTTGAAATAATCTTGTCGGATATCTAAGTAAATCCGAATTCATTAAAATAACGCATAATTTTCTTGGTTTTATCTTCAATTTCAAGAAAATCTTGACGTACGAGTATATCGTAACATTGTATGTTCAAGTGTGCCCATCGCTTTATAATCAGTACGAAGCGATAATTGTCGTCAGCTTGTTTTGGTTTGGTTCAATTGTGCGTCCATTAAGCTCGTTATTCACTCGCGGCCGGTCACCTCTGCACGTTGTCTGTCGCCTGCAGTCTGCGTTCTGCCCCTTGTGTTGTGAATCTAAACTCGAATAATGTGAAGGTGTCAACTCTGAACTGTGTTATCGATACAGTGTTTCAGTGATATTAGTGCATTATTGTTTTGAACATAGTTATCGGGACTTAAGTAACTATTACGATAACGTAATCGATTTCGTGATCTAATTTTGTGATTATTGCAATTTATGTTTTAGTGATGTTTATAATGGATTGACATTTCAAACTGACTGCATAATTTTTAAATATGCTAGTAATTTGAATTACAGATACATCAAGATTTATTTCGTTCATTAATATTTATATCTTGACGACATCTGCGCCGATTTTATCGCCGTCGTCTTTGATTTAATGTCTAGTATTGTAGACAATTGTTCAATTGTTATTAATAATTCGGCGTGGTGCGTTGGCCGCTGGTAGTAATAACCGCATAACGATACGATTCGGTATGTCGGCGTTTGTTTACTAATCAATCTGAAGGACATGGCAACAGTCATCGCCAGTGGGAAGGTAAAGTACCTTTGTAATGTTCTGACACTTGCTTAAATGTATTAAATTCATGTAAAGATTTATGAGATTTGGTGACGAAAAAACGAGAGTTAAAACATCTTTGACCGCATCTAATGAAATAAGAGGGTGGGAGGTTTAGATTTGTAACAGGTGTTTAAAATTGAAATAGGAATAGTTTAAAATTTCGAATTTATATAATACTATTTTGCTCGCGGCTCCGTCTGCGTGAATGTCTTTTTCCGAGACTAACATTCCCACGGATATAATTTATCTCCTTACACCAAATTCTATTAAAATTCAGTTCAGCCGTTTAGCCATGAAAACGTTACAGACATATTGTTACTTTCGTATTTATAATATTAGTATGGATTTATTTATCGATTTATTTTTGTTATCAAGCATGAAATATCATGGTCGAATTCGTGTCATAAGGACGCCCTACGTGGGTGGGCCACTGAAGTTATATCAGTTCAAATCACTGAAGCTGACACCTTCAGTGAATAAGGTGTCAAGTTGTTTCTTCCTTAGTTCGACTCCGGGTTGACACTAGTTAACACAATTTATATTGTGTTCAAAAATTATATTATAAATTAAAGTTTAATGTTCATCATAATGTTTTTAGTTTTGAGCTATGACGCATGTCTTGTAGCTATTGTGTGATAACTATTACAAAATGGATTTTGTTTGTAATTCTGTTTTTTTTTAGATAAGGAGATATACACATTCTTTGTCGTCGGTTTATTGTATGATTGGTATTACATTTTTGATTAGAGACAATTATTATAATGATGATGATCATCATCAGGATCAGGATTCAATTATTATCAATCAATTATATTATTTAAACTTTTTGCTTTTTTATTTATATACAAGGCTTATTTTGTTTAAAAAGTGATTTAAATAGTTTTATCGCCTCTAGTAATTTTGCCGTTAAAGATTATAAATTAGAAGTACTTAATTAAAAGTTTTTTTACATAAGTTGAGCAAACGTACACAAATTGTGCTTCGACCGAAATGTCCCTAACAAAACTATATTACATAGGTATATATTTTTTGGGCAGCGATTGGGTTAGCCGGTTTTTTTATTAACCATAATAATTAACTAGGGGTGTCCCTGCTTTTGGGATACTGGCGGGACCCCCCCCCCCCGGGGTTAGCAGGTTTCTCCGAATTGTCTTGTAGTCCAATGCCAATTTTACGATTTAGCCATAGTTACAGCCTTAAGTATTCTTCTTTAATATGGGCCTAAGCCTTTCTCCTAGTATCTAAATTACAAACTCGTGAAAATATATCACAAGTTAAGGGTTTTGCGCAAGCGGCGTCATGTGTACAAGTACCTAAACAATTTAATGATAAAATGAAATTATGATAAGTTAATAGATATCAAAGTCGATAATGAAGTCGTAAGACCCATGTTACTAATATCCAAAGATATTAAGCAAACTTAATCGCATTTATGTCATTAAACAAGTCTACCTAGTTTTTAGAGTTTTGTACTCAAAGGGTGCCATCAGCCAGCGGATCCTGGGTCTCCTGCTCATGTTTTATCCTAAACACTAACCAAAAATATCTACACAAAACACTGTTTCCCTTCACATTTTTGTTGACGAAACATTGTTTTGTTTGTGTAGATGGAAACAATGTTTTTGCTTTCCATGCATGATAGAAAACATCTTCACATTTTGCCTCTGCGCGGGGGTGGAGGGGATTGGAGTAACTGTCAAAAGCTTTGCGTCGCACGGAACACAAGCACGTCTTTAATGACTGAAGCCATTTTTGACAGCAGATATTTTATGAAACATTAAATAAAAATCCATGAGCAGGAGACATTTTGTATATATAAACAAAATTTGTTTTGTGTAATGTGTAGGGAAAATTATGTGTAGCAGACCCAGCTTTATTAAGGCCACGTTGCATCGCACCCTACAGTCTCTGTCTGTCCTACATTTAAATGGCGCTATCTTCTGAACCGTAATAAGTAGCCGGGCGCAAATTACACAGAATTTATCATAATGGCGGATATAAAAAACAAATGTTATGATATGATATTGCTCACTGCGACTGCCTCGGTGGCGCAGTTGTAATGTGTACGCGTTACGATTGAGGTCAGCGCTGAGGTCACGGGTTCGATTCCCGGGTCGGGTAAAGTGGTATTGGGTTTTTCTATTACGAAATGCTCAGTATCAGCCCGGAGTCTGGAATTTGTGCCCGGTATGGCGATAGGCTCGCCCCCTATCACATTAGGGACGGAAATACGCTCAGTGAAATGTGGGTGTGTGTACTGGTTACACCTCTGCCTACCCCTTCGGGGATTACAGGCGTGAGTGCGTATGAGTGCGTATGTCAATATCTTAGGGGCTTCCTCCTACGGACGGATCCCTTGGTGCGTGAATCTCACTCGCACTTGAGGCGATAAGTCGTCGTTGTGGTTAGATCGGTGAAGTCCCTTACAGTTTAAATATACCTAATAAAGTTCTAGTTTCCTTTAATTTTTGGCCGGCGAAAAAACGGAGCAGGTTCTCAATTAGGCGCGTATATTTATTTTTGTTGTTGTATATAGGTATATACAAGGCATAATTTTTCAAAGCGATCCCATTTTGATGATCCTTTTTTCATTCAAAATAGTATTGTTATATAATTTTTTATGTACACACACTCATAACTCCGCCAAATATGGACAATTTTTTCGGTCATGGGCCCATTTAAATTTGACGATGAAATTTTACCCATAAGGAGATGAAATCGGGATGAATGGCTATAACTTCGTAATTTATGCCTCCATTTTAATGGTCCTTTCACATAATAGAACACAAATCTCCGTGGCGCAGCGGGCGAGTAGCCGGTTGCGAAGCGTGAGGCCGTGGATTCGATTCCCGCACCTTGACAAATGTTTGTCTGATTCACAAATATTTGTCTCCGGTCTGGGTGTTGTGGGACCGCAAATCCCTCGTAGTTCTTGATACCCACGATACAGGTTTACCTAGTGTGGGGTCAGGACTATATGTGTGACTGTTGGGTGTATTTATTATTTATTTATTTTAATAAAACTGAGTTAAAAACACAAAAGAATAAAATTAAATAGCTATTTTTGAATCGGTGCTCACTACCATTAAATTGCAATACACGGTACACCGCCTCAAGATTGGTTATATTTATTTGTAGCATTTTAATTTTTTTAATCGATTTTTCTCCCCAGAGAGGTTGATGTCAGGCAGGCGGCCGGTCATAAAAACTACAAGCACATCAATTACAAATCTTTCTGCAACATGTGTTATAAAGTATTTTGCCACGGCGAGTGGGATGAGGGCAGGTGGAATAAGAAGAGTTTTTGAACCGATTTTATTTCGGTTATATTTAATTTTTAAGCAAAGTGTGGCTAATTAGTAGGCAGGCATCATGATAAGAACTGTCACGAAATGATCCTGGCTCTCGTTAGTAGACATTTGCTAGCAGTGGTTAAGGGTGAAAAGTTTCAAAAATTCGACCAATGCTAGTTTCCTTTTACTTTATTATTACTATATAGTACGTATTACGTATTTATTATTTAAAAGATTGGAAAGTGAAACCTATAGGAATCGTATTTAACGGACCGTTCGCCACTGTTTGCAGCTTGCATCTGTATCAACATGATAACACTTTGTTTTTTTTAAAAGCCTGTAATAGCGATGACGTTACAGACACACAGCGTAATTACTGTAAACGTGCAAAATCAATATGTAGATTTTTTACGATTTTTTTCCGAATTTACTACTCTTCAGTCCGTTCTAGTTTTGAGATGCGGTTGCGGTTTCGTCGGCACTGGCATCGTACTCTAGAAAATCCGTGCAATTGCGTTTAGTGTTTTTTTTTTCATGACGTAATACCTAAAGTAAAAGGAGCTCGGCCAACATACATACGTACTTATAAACGTCGTCTACTAGATGACGTTACCATTGTTACCACTCTATCATCGTCATACAAAATTGTGTTAAAACTTATTGTAGCTATTGTATTGAGCTGCGGTACTAGTAGTTGTACTTATTGTATTGAGCTGCGTCATCGCACGCAGGGACTTGCGTCGCTGTGTTTATTATTCTTCATATTTTAAGTTATGAAATAAGGATGTAGCTATTGCAGTTTTGAGAAAATAATTAAAACTTAAAAACCGACTTTATAAATTAACAATGAAAAAATTCGTAGTTTTTTTACCTGAATGATAATAGAATTCTTTCCGGAGTCGGTGCCGCATGCCGGTGCCGGTCAATTGTGATTAGCTACGAATTTTAGCTATTATCTAAACTAATCTAAAGACTTAGTAGATTATGTGTAATCTCTTCGCAACGCGCCAAAGAACACTAGGAATCTATCCGCACCTCAATGACGTCAGTCTTCGTAATAAAAAATGGCACGCTTGGTTCCTACCGACGTATATGTCATACATTTATACGCACTCACGCCTGTAATCCCGGAAGGCAGAGGTGTAACCAGTACACCCACATTTCGCCGTGCTTATTTCCGTCCCATGCCATGATAGAGGGCGAGCCTATCGCCATACCGGACACAATGCCAGACTCCCGGCTCATATAGGTATCCGAGATAGTAGTAGTTTAATCAGACTCATAGTCTTCTGTGTGTATTGGACTACTAGACTCAAACGTCATGTACGGTCTTGTTTCGATACTATGTAACATTAAGTGTACTCGACCAAAACATGCCAAATATAACCTTCACTGAATGAATTTGAATACGGTAGTTGACTAGATTTTTTTATTATTGAAATCAATAAGTTACGTTACTCAAAATCTATTGCAGAAAGAATTTTATCATTCGGACCAAAAATAAATAAGTTAGAAGCCATTCAAATCCTGTAGAAGGGGTAATTGTCAAATGACAGACGACGCAAACTTTGACGTCACTGTGTAAAATTTTCATTATGGTGCACGCGTGCAAGCGAGATAGTGAGATATCCCTACTACGCACCCACTTTTCCTCATACCAACATTTAAAGTCATAACTGCGGGCACATATTTTCTGAACCAATTTTTATTGTGTTTTAATAAAACGGTTTCTTCTGCGTATCATTTTCTGTTGCTTATAAAATAATGTTTATAATTCAATATAGGAAACTACCCTATTATGTAACTGATAAAATTACGACTATATTTCTTTTTGGTATAGGTATAACGTAGTTCTTTTATTGAAAAATATATCGTATACTATATATGATAATATTCTACTACTGAAATTACAAGTAGGTACTTACTAGGTGGTAGGTCTCTCGTATGCGAGAAACCGTCTGGGTAGGTACCACCGCTTTGTCTATTTCTGCCGCAAAGCAGCAGTGTGTAAACATTGTATTTCGGTTTGAAGGACATTGAAGCCAGTGAAATTATTGGGCATTATGAGACTTAACACCTAGTATCAGGGTGACGAGCGCAGTTCAGTGCCATTCATAATTCGAAGTTTTGATTGGTGTTGCTTCTGTTTACGGGTAGGCGTGACACTTATCAGGCGAACAACCTACTAGGTCACCTAAAGCTAATAAAAAAAAACTTGTTGCATAAAACTTATACCCTAGAAAGCAGTAATTTCTGCCGTGCGTTGTACCTACGGCAGGCATGTAAAATATTATCAAAAGAGTTTTTCCTGACATATATATTATATAAATGTCATTTATATAGTTTACGTACGTATCTGTCTATATGCCGGGGACGGGTTTGTGGTCGCCGTGTGATTCACAACACTGTACATCATTTAATATTTGAACAGTGCTATGACAGAGTGGACGTGTGTGGAATAAAGTGGGAACAATTAACATTTTTATGTGTTTCGAAGGTTTTATTAACGTCCTTGCATATTAGACGATACGTTAAAATAATCAAAAATGACACACGGAAGATCCTCTCAGATATTGCAAAAGGTACGCAACTGACAACACACTATACCTATTGTTTTAGACAAATAAGGAAACTTGAAGGAATGTGTTTATAAATATGTGTCTATAGTGCTCATAATGGTTATTTTGAAAATATATAATGACTATAAGATGCAGAGGTCTCAACAATTTAGCATAATTAAGGAAGTGCAAATCGGATAACAGGTTGGCAAATGTCATCATTATGCAAATTAAAATAATTTTATGCTGTTCATAATAGTATAAATATATCGAAAAATGACCTGCTATACTTTGATGTAAAAACTATATATTTCTGAGTTTTGACTCATATTGAGATATTCTTAGCTCGATTGGTTACACAATAGTGCAATTACAATGGAATTAATAGACTCAAATCTCAGATGAGAGACCAAAATTGAATATGCTAAAGCTAAGTCTAATATTTCAGCCTAATGCTGACAACTATTCTTAATAATTTACATGTTACATGTTTAACCAAGTTGCATGTTACAGACTATAAGCTCTTGGTGCCGTATCAGTCACTGTCATTTAATTAATAACATTTTCAGCTCTTGTTTCATAATGTTCGAGTGACCGTTGCTTATCATATAAAATATGTTCAAGACAAGCGAAATACAAATTATCGCGATGTTAATATACATACATGGAGGAGCATAAGTCAAAATGCTACTTCCTAAATTGTCTGTTTAATACGCTATGTCGCAGATAACATTTAAACGGACATTATCAAACAGGATCATGCAATTTTTTTTTGGAAAAGTTGTGCTGTATGTTCATTTTAAACATTATTTTGCCACTGTATCTCGAAACCTAATAAACCTTTTACCTTTTTTTCTTTCTGTCTGGCGATATATACTTACCTATCGTTTTAACATTGTAATTTGTTGCAAAAGATGGAAATACAATTACTTCACCCAAACAAGACTCCTTTGTTTGACCGTAGAGTCCATACTAAATGTAGACTTATAGTAGTAGTACTGTAGAGTTAATCTATAATTTCAATTCAGATAAATTTAAAATTTAATTTATCCCCTGCTTAAGCTTTGCTTGGATTCAGAAAAGCAAACTAAGTTTAATTATAATTGTGATTTTTAAAATCATTATTTCTCTCACGTTTACAAAATAACTAATTAAGAGCGGCAGGATGTTATTTAAACTTATATGAACTCGATTAGGCTAGGCTCGACTTACGTTGTATAACGCGCTCAATGTTCGTAAGGAATCAATGTGACGTCTACAGTGTTTAATTATAGCTGCTTATTAGACGTTTGTAGAAGTGACGTATTTATAGTTAATCATTGTTTTTTTGTGAGGGGTGCTTAATGTGCAGGGTGTAACATGAACAGTGGAGTCGCCCGCAGACAATGTGAGAGAAGGGTTTTTTGTATGAACTTTTACTTGCGGCTCCGCTCGCGTGGTTTTTGGGTTCCGATCCAACAATAACTGAGTATTTTTATGGAATAAAATGAAAGCCTATATCCTTCCTTATGGTGCAATCTTTCTTCGTACCAAATATCATTAAAATCGGTTCAGTGATTTAGCCGTGAAAACGTAACATTCAGACAGACAGTTATTTTCACATCTATATTAGTATAGATAGTCACTGGCACGAGTCGTGAGCACATATGGACAGTTTTGGCAGTTGAGAGGCCAATAGACAAGCAGTCGCTAAACTTTCAAGACCACTTGAACTTGAAATCTATAATTTTGTAATTGTTTAATACCTACTAAGTGCGACTGAACCAATCACATTTGACGGTCGGCATTATATTTGGACTCCATTGTATTTACCATCAGGCCTAGTGTAGTCACTTTGCCGTAAAAGGATACAAATAGAACCCTTGGATTGCACGGAACCGACTAGACTTTAGGAATCGCTATAATAGACTAGCGTCCACTGATGAACCAATTGCATGGAGCGTCGGTGCCCGCGCTCTTTCATTCCATCAATCAGATCTGTAAATGACCTACTGAGAAGGTAAATTTTGTGTTTTCCACCAATCAGATCTGTAAATGACCTACTGCGAAGGTAAAGTTTGTGTTTTCCACCAATTAGATCTGTAAATGAACTACTGCGAAGGTAAAGTTTGTGCTCATGGCTCGTGCTGGTAGCTGTAGTTTGTACTATGGCTCCCTATGCATCTTGTGCAAATCTTATTCCGTCTTAAAAAATGGTTTTTATTTTCTGTATAAGTTTCTCCTAACGAAAGCGGTATTGAAATCGGTTCAGGCGGCGATATTTCGAATTAGGCGTAGCGTCGTAATATTATGGAATATTAATGTTTGGTTACTCACGACGGTATCCAGGGTGGCTACACCCATGACAGTAAAATTCTTTGCGATTTGATCCATTACAATAATAATCAATACAAGTAACTGTTGTTCGACTGTAGTACTCTTTTTTGCTTATATTTTTTATTATAATTGTATTCTTTATAATACGAAAACCCCACCACTAGTCATGGTTATGGCATGGTCGTTGTGTTCTGCGAAGCATTGTGTTTATATTTGGTAATTGACATTTTGTTTATATAGTCAAGTGATTTGACATTTTCACACCTGAACTTTGTTGAATAGCATTCGCAATATTTTGTGAACATTAGCCTACATTACTGTTTTCCGTAAGCGTATGATGGGGGTGGGTTTATTTTAGGTCAGTGGATATGAATAGCTTCTTTAGTGGATTGTTATCGCGCGCAAGTGCTGGCCACCTCATAGTACGTATGCGCCGGGTAGTAGATGTAGATATAACTATTTACACATCGCTCAGCATATTCTGTATATCACTACAGTAATTTGGGCCAACAACGTCTTAAGTCCAAAGCCAACCTCACCAGCACGTGGTTTACTATGCTGATTAACGGACGAGGCAATGGCGAAACTTGGATCCCGTTGCGGACTGTGGTGTTCAGACGGCTGGTCGCCCCATATAAACCGTCAAATGTATAGTACGAAAAGGTGGACTCAGTTAATAAGCCGGGGTAACGCCAGGCAAAGAAAGTTTACCATACGCGCAAAATAACATGGCCGGGTTGAAGTTGACATTACATCCGCCTGCTATGCCTCCCGTCAGTCTTCAGTCTTTGAAAACAATAGCCGTATAGTCGTTGGTGAGTTGCTTCAGGCCGGCCAAGTTACTTTGCGTAAGTTGTACAATTGAAGTTAAACGCTTCGCAAAAGTGAGTTTTTGAGTGGTAGAGCCACGTTGTAGACACTTGTCTACAGCATGTATGGTCCGGGTCCGGCTCGTCCGGGTCATTAACACTGTCTCACAGAAAACCGGCGTAAAGTAGCAGCTTGCTGCTGCGTTTCGTACGGTGAGTGAGATATCCGGAGGCCCTTCCCAAGGTCGGCAACGCACCCATGAGTCTTTTAGTATTATGGGCGTACATGGGCGGTGGAGATCACTTACCATCAGGTGTCCCACTTGTTCGTTTGCCGGCCTATACCATAAATAAAAAAAAATCTTTCTAGAATTATTTACCAAATATGCAACAAGTGTCTGGTCATACGTCTACACAGGAACTAGTTGTTGCGTGCGGGCTTAATGACTCACATGATGATTGGGAGTATGCCTAATCTTGTATGGACTCGATACAAGTACTAACATGTTTAGTGTCGCCACCCGACAATGAATAAATAGTGCAGTGCACTGTGTAGTTTATCCACATATTACAGACTACAGTCACAAAATGAGTATTACATTGTGAATACACTTTACGACTTTGTCCATCGGTCCAGTTTTACGATTTAAAGAATACTATTACTACGTTACAACAGATACCTTGAACAAATCTATGCCTTTATGAATTTACTCCCTTATAAATTTATGCATTATTATTAAGCAGTGCTCAGTGAGGAGTGGTATAGACTGTCGAGATGAATGTAGCAGGTTCGAAACCAGCCCCAAGAGCATACACCTCTGAATTTTCTAAGTTACGTGTGTATTAATTGTTATCACTTGCTTTAACGGTGAAGGAAACATTGTGAGGAAACCTGCATACCTGAGAAGTTCTGCATAAGAATTTCGAAGGTATGTGAAGTCTACCAACCCGCATTAGGCCAGCGTGGTGGACTAAGGCCTAACACCTCTCATTCAGTAGAGGGGGGCCATGCCCAGCAGTGGGACGTATATAATACAGGGCTAGTATTATTTATATTATTTTATTTTATAAACTTAGTGTTCTGCTTCTATCAATCTTAAATAATTTGATGTAAGCAAAGACTTTAATGTATCAAGATGGGCTGTTTAGAAGTAAAATTGCATTACTTATCGCGGGAGTTTGACAGCTCACAGACGGAGCGCGAGAGGGATTCTAGTTGAGAGTAAGCGAGCTGGTAATATTGAGTTACGGTCAATTAACCGTAACTTACTGGGTCAATTTCTATGTACCGCGCAGCTTGTCTAGTAGTATACATTTTTACATTTTTGCTTAAACGGTAAATCGTTCTAAAGATCGGTCTGATCGTTACCATTGTCGTAAAAAAAACTGACGTAAAGTAGTTTGTTGATGCGTTTTGTACGGTGAGTGAGATACACGGAGGGCCAAATCCCCGCCTTTCCCACAGTACCTTAAGTATCCATTTTCTTTAAGGTCGACAACACACCCATTATTCTTCTGGTATTCTGGGCGTGCATGGACAGTGGAGATTACTTACCATCAGGTGACCCACCTGCTCGGTTGCTGGCCTATGCTATAAAAAAATCTATTGACTATTAGGACAATAAAAATAGAATAAACTCATAAAACATTCAAAAGCTATCAATCAATCGACTTACAATAAAACTGCTGTAACCACCGACTCAAAATTGAGATATTTTATAAAAAAAAATGCTGCAGAAGTTGGTTCAATTTATTTTATTTTATAGTGAAGCATATTCTTAATAAAAGCGAATTCTTTCACCCCGAATCCTACAACCAATATTGTCTTAAATTTTCAAATCAGTTAAAAATAAAAATGTTATTCTACTCTGAAATATTTTGTATAAGTATATACAATTCTTAAAACTAAAATCTCATTTATAATGTAATGTTTAATTTATTTCCAGGAGTCGTGCCGTCTCGTCGGTGGCTCGAAGTTCTACGAGATGATGGAGGATCCGGCGTCGGTTGGCACGTCGACGCCATCGCCAACAGAGAAACACGATCACATGAAGCCCATAGATAGCGACGATGAAGGTAAAAATTGTTAGTAGATTTCTCATATTTTTTCTTACTTATAGGTTAGTTAGTGTATTTCATATTTGGAACCTAGTTGAAGAGGTTCTAAGGAACGTTTTATAAAAAAAACTAATGTATTAAGTATTGGAAAGCCGATTTCGAATTGGAAATTGTTTTATATTAGCTCTGTAAAAATACAATGATTATATGAGAGGTAACAAATAAACAGACAGCCTCCGTGGTGCAGTGGGCAAGTAGCTTGTTTGGAAGCGAGAGGCCGCGGGTTTGATACCCGCATCGAGACAAAAATGTTTGTGTGATCCACAAATATTTCCTAGGGTCTGGGTGTTTTCTCCCTAGAGGGGTTAATCTTACTGCACGCAAAATTAATTTTGTCTGGGGATTAATCGAGTGCATTTTTTTACCGCCACAGCAAAGTGACTACTGTAGACCAAAGTACAGTGCAGTCCAAATATAGTGTCGACCGTCAAGAGACATTGCGTCCCTCGACGGACGGCATAATTATGTTTATTTTTTTATATCATAGGTCGGAAACTAGCAAGTGGGTCACCTGATGGTAAGCGATCCCCACCGCCCATCTACGCTAACAATACTAAAAGAATCAGAGCGCGTTGCCGACCCTAAAGAAAAAAAATTGGGAAGGGGAAGGGGATTTAGGCCTCCGGATATCTCACTCACCGCACGAAACGCACCAGCAAGCTGCTACTTTACGTCGGTTTTCTGTGAGACAGTGGTAGTTACCCGGACGAGCCGGCCCATTCATGCTGTAGATAAAAGTGTCAACAGCGTGGCTCTACCACTCGAGAAATGTCGGCCTGAAGTTACTGGATATAAACGGACTGACCCCGAAACGTGACTCGCCTGAACGAACCACTATGACCGGTTTTTCCCCATAATATGTACATCTTACAATTATTGAGCTACGAGTATAACTGGATATAATTAGAATATGAACATCAACGTACTATAAATACACAATCTATTTTCCTCAAGTAATTCATTGAAATGCTTGAGCCTTGATACCTCAGCGGGGATTGGTACGGTCTGTCGAGCGAAAGTCACAGGTTCGAAACCAGCCCCAAGAGCATACATACACCTCTGACTCTAAGTTACGTGTGTATTAATTGTTAATTATGATTAATTGTCACTTGCTTTTACGGTGAAGGAAACATCTTGAGGAAACCTGCATACCCGAGAAGTTCTCATAAGAATGTTGAAGGTATGTGAAGTCTGCCAACCCGCAATTAGGCCAGCGTGGTGGACTATGGCCTAACCCCTCTCATTCACTAGAGAAGGCCCGTGCCCAGCGGTTGGACGTATATAATATGGAGTAGTATGGTCTCTTTATTTTAAAAGGATATTCTACATTTTTAAATATTACATTTCTAAAAAATAAATCATTTAAAAATATAAAAGTGTCACCCTCCAATGGCGAGGCCTAGGACCCAAGCCATCGGTGGTTAGGACCCCAAAGTGAGGAACCTCCTCACAATGCGTGCCGTGTCCAATAACAACGCTTTCTGAATCTTGCTCCTGACCCAACGACTAATCGAGAGCCTCTGGAGGTGTTGATCGAAGCTCTTTGGTATTACATCATTAGAGTAGTATTATTATTATTATATATTATTAATTCATTGAAATGCCGTATATGATTATAATTGTATTATTGATCTATTAGTAGAGAAACCTAGGCTGAGAAACCGTGATGGGCAGTTTGGTGGGATCAAACCCAGATAAATAACAATCGGGCAATATTTTTTTTTCCTTATTATCATGATGACATGATAACATAAAAATACATTCAAACAATATTAAGTACTTAAAAATAACTAAGTGACAAGTGCATATTATGTGCAACTGCACTCCCACATTATAAAGATAAAAATTGTGTTTTTCGATTCGAAAAATCACAAAGGAGTTCCACAGTATTGGAATTTGTGGCCAGTATGGCGATAGGCTCGCCCTTTATTACAATATTATTGCTATTATATTATGAGACGAAAAATTCTGCGAACTGTAGGTGAACTAGTTGCACCTCTGCCTACCACTTCGGGGATACAAGCGTGAGCTTATGTATTTTTTTATTGGCTTAAGATGACTAGATGAGTAGGTCGCTCGCCTGATGGTATGCGTCACACTTGCCCATAAACAGAAGCAACACCAATCGCAACCTCGAATTATAAAGTACTGCATGGCACTGAACAGCGCTCTTCACCCTGAGACATAAGTTGTTAAGTCTCATAATGCCCAGTAATTTCACTGGCTTTAATGTCCTTCAAACATATTTACTACACATACTTAATACACACGAACACGATATTTAACACACACGGAACACAACAGTGTTTACACACATAATAATGAACATATTTAACATATACACATAAAATACACGGCAGAATTAATAATGTTAATGTTACGGTAGGCAGCGGCTTTGCTGTGCTCACTGCCCTGGCATTGCAGAAGTCTATGGGCGGCGGTGACGACCTACCATCAGGTGGCCCGTTTGCTCGTCTACCTGTCCAGGCAGTAAAAAAAAAAAAATTAAAATATTTATTTCCTTATTTTTAGTATCGGACGTAGACCAAGAATGCACCGTATTCAGCGGCGTTAGCTACCTCGGCGCTCAGAACATATCGGACCCCAAGTCCGAGAGCGATATACAACGCATCATGAAGGAGCTCAGCTCTATGCCGGAGAGTAGGGACGGCATCGCAGTGTCGATATCGATACCTGTCTGCTCTCAGGGGCTTGTTGTGTGAGTATTACATTGCATCGATATTTCCTAAAATAAGACCGACATGCACGATGATTAAATTAGCATCTTAATTAGATTTATTGCCAGCGCAGTGGTAATTTATCGATGCCCTTCTTGGCAAAAAAATATTTTCTCTTTGCTTGAATGACGATACGAGCAGGTCGCTCGCCTGATCGCCTCGTTTAACGTCACGCCTACCCATAAACAGAAGCTACGTCACAAAAAACTCTGGATTACAGAACACTGCATGTCCAGTAATTTCACTGGTCCTTCAAACCGAAACACAACAATGTTTACACGCTGTTGTTTGGCGGCAGAAATAGACAAAGTGGTAGTATTAACCCAGACGGCCTCTCGCATACGAGGGGCCTGCCACCTAGCAAAAGCTTCAACACTACATTTAATATCTATATGATTTTTAAACTGCCTCGGTGGCGCAGTTGTAATGCGTACGCGTTACAATTGAGGCTAATGCTGAAGTCTCGGGTTCGATCCTCGGGTCGGGTAAAGTGGTATTGGGTTTTTCTATTACGAAATACTCATTATCAGCCCGGAGTCTGGAATATGTGCCCGGTATGGCGATAGGCTCGCCCCCTATCACATCGTAGGACGGAGATACGCTCGGCGAAATGTGAGTGTACTAGTTACACATCTGCCTACCCCTTCTGGGATTACAGACGTGAGTACGTATGTATCTCTTTATTCTAAAAAAAGTAACTGGCGCCGCCGCCGCCGCTGCCAAAAGCTTGTCACGCTATCTCCTCCGAAACCGCTGGGGGTATGGGGTCGAGACCGATACCAATCGATGCAGAATAATGTGGGGAAGAAAGTAAGATATGTCTCATATTCGTCGGACTTTAAGTTTTTTTTTATTTTATGTTTTGTGGAAAAAAAATGGGCAAAGCCCCTACTATTGTTTTAAAATTTATTGCAGCCTCTACCAAGCTGACTCGAACAGCGTGATGACCCGTTACGCAGTGAACCGCATATCGTTCTATGCTCGCGGCGCGGCCGGCTCGTCGGTGGCGTCCTGCTTCGCCTTCACCTGGTCACATGGCGAGACCAAGGAGTCGGCTGTGTATAGATGTCACGTGTTCCGTTGTCACATCGCCGAGGCCGTCACACAAGTTTCTAGTAAGTTTCTTAGTTAAGGTTCTAGTCGATTTCATTATAGTGATTTCTTAAGTTTACGCGAATGTTACACATTGAGATAAAACTAGTTTATACGGATTTTATCGCGGTTTATTTTTAACCCGCGGTTTAATTTTAATAAAAATTAAACCGCGATAAAATCCGTATAAACTAGTTTTATTTCGATTTCATTATTTAAATTTACATACATACGCATTCACACTTGTACTCCCCGAAGGGGTAGGCAGAGGTGTAACTAGTGCACCCACATTTAGCCGAGCTTATTTCCGTCCCGTGATGTGATAGGGGGCGAGCCTATCTCCATATCGGACACAATTTCAGATTCCGGGTTGATCCTAAGAATTTCATGATAGAAACACCGAATATCACTACCCGACCCGGGGATCGAACCCGAGACTTCAGCATAGCACTACGTACGTACGTACCGCGTAAGCATTACAACTGCGCCACCGAGGCAGTCATTATTTCAATACCTGCCCTAGGCTCCAACCTACTCAGCCTATTGGTAAATCTGCCACTGTCCAGTTGGCTGCTATACACGCACTAAATACCAATACTGAGTACTGAGTGGTAGAGCCACGCTGTAGACAATTCTGTCTACAGTGTGAATGGGCCAGCTCGTCCGGGTCGTTACCACTGTCTCACAGAAAATCTGCGTAAAGTAGCAGCTTTCTGCTGCCTATCGTACGGTGAGTGAGATATCCGGAGGCCCAAATTCCCGTCCCCTTCCCAATCCAGTACTTATCCCTTTCTTTTAAGGTCGGCAACGCGCCCATGATTATTTTAGTATTGTGGGCGTACATGGGTAGTGGAGATCACTTAACATCAGGTGACCGACTTGCACGTTTGCGGGCCTATACTAGTACTTAGCTTAGCTACAATCAGCCGCGCGTCGAGTCGTCGACTTGCGTTTCGAGCCGCTGCTGACTGTAAGAGTGTGGACAGTAACTACACCGCTCAAAGTGAGCTCAGTGTGCACACACCCTAACAATCATAAGTGACCTTCGCCGCTCAAATTGAGCTTAGTGTGCACACACCCTAACAATCATAAGTGACCTTCGCCGCGCCGCTCAAATTAAGCTTAGTGTGACACGCCCTAACAATCATAAGTGACCTTCGCCGCGCAAAGTGAGCTTAGTGTGTACACGCCCTAACAATCACAAGTGACCTTCGCCTAGTTACGCACATTTCAATACATCCATGGCGATTCTAAATTGACAAGCGAATCGGTGATTCGTTGTGATCTTTCAATTGTTATGAGATATGATCGTCTCAATAAGTTGTTTAAATAAATGGAAACAGTTAGTGTCCGCGCGCAAAATCGATTGCACGTCTTAATGTTTTTAATAAAATGTTGTTATGTAATATAATTAACTGTTGGGTGGTAATTGTAATATATTGTTAAATAAGTATAACAATTCACATAAGAGTGCAAATAGAGTGGTTGATCTTTTTACGTTCAAGTATTGGCGGTGTTTTACTAAATTAGAATTAGTCGTCGTACTCCTTAATTGAAGTTTGTATAGGTATCCTACGATAAACTATTATACATTGTAATGTGAAAGGTTAGATGTATACATACGCACTCATGCCTGTAATCCCCGAAGGGGTAGGCAGAGGTGTACTAACTGGTGTCGAATAACCAGTACACCCACATTTCGCCGAGCGTCTCTCCGTCCCATGATGTGACAGGGGGCGAGCCTATCGCCATACCGGGCACAAATTCCAGACTCCGGGCTGATGATGCTCAGTGCAATTCGTAATAGAAAAACCCAATATCAGTTTTACCCGACCCGGGGATCAAACACGAGGTCTCGGTCGTAACACGTACGCATTACAACTGCGCCACCGCGGCAGTCAATTATTACTATTTTTTATCGCAGAGTAAGATATCCACGCGGGCGGAGCCGCAAGCAAAAGCTAGTATCTACATTATAAATTCCATTTTTACCCAACTACGAGTTACGACAGGAAGGGTACCATATTTTCATTTTATTTATTTATCAGATAATTAAAATCCATTCAGTATGAATCTCACAGGCTGTGTGTGTGTGTTTATTACTATGAGATAGTTTGTTACCTCGGACAGCTTATACTACTGAATAGATTTTAATTATTAAGATATCCGAATTTGCGTAAAAGTAAATTTGATATCTCAAATGATCGAATAAATAGAGTACCAGTTAATATCGTACTACTAGTGACATCTCGTTGTACCAGTTGGATTTAACTTTTTTTTTCTTATAATCCTATACGTTTATTATAGTTTTCGAATACAAAATTGACTTTTTATACATTTTGGACTACATGACCTAATCTATTTTTTTCCAACCATAACTAAGAACTACCCGGATTACACCAGCTTTCAAATAAAACAAAAACTACATTAAAATCACTTCAATCGTGTAGGCCCTACGATGCCATATAAGCATACACAGTCAGACAAAGAGTTCAAACTTAATACCTCTCTTTGTGTATGGGGTTAAAAACGAGGCGTATTAATAGCATCGTTGAATATCGATTTTTATTTACAACAGATATCGATATTAAATTATCAATGCTGACCTAAAAGTTGTTTATAACATTGTACCTACATCATACTTCGGTTGAGTCAACATTGCGCGACACAGTCATCGGTATTGTGATAACAGGGATATTGTGTTGGCACATCCGTATTCTGGTTTATTTGTGATTTATTATTCGGTTGAATCTTGTTGTAAAATCATGTAATTATATGGCGTCAGGTTGTGTTTTTTTGAAAATATATAAAAACTCTTGAAAATGGTATGTATTTTCTGTAATATAGTCAATTTCCTTTTACATTTATTTATATAGTTCAAACTCAAAACTAGCTGTTTGTCTTTTAATAATTGACTACATTTTTTTCTATTCATAATTGGGTAGTTGACTAGATTTTTCTTATTATTTAAATCAATAAGTTACGTTACTCAAAATCTATTGCAGAAAGAATTTTATAAATCGGACCAAAAATAAATAAGTTAGAAGCCTTTCAAATCCTGTAGAAGGGGTAATTGTCAAATGACAGACGACGCAAACTTTGACGTCACTGTGTAAAATATTTATTATGGTGCACGCGTGTAAGCGTGATAATGAGATATCCCTACTACGCACCCACTTTTCCTCATACCAACATTTAAACTCATAACTGCGGGCACATTTCTGAACCAATTTTGATTGTGTTTTAATAAAAGTTTCTTTTGCGTATCATTTTCTGTTGCTTATAAAATAATGTACAAAATTCAATATAAGAAATTACACTATTAGGTTGTCAATATCTTGCAACACATTGCACGGGAGCGATGGTTCCCACGTAGTGTTCAACACACAGGCGCATATCGTCAACTTGTCTGACAGCAAAATCCCGACCAATCTTGCATTGAACGCGCGGCGACCCCGCCTTCGTTCATATGTTACAGGAAATTGAGAATAAAATATGTTTTTAGCAAACTTCGAAATGCCTAATTTGAGGATTTTTGCAGTCTAATTTGTAATTATGTATGTACGGTAATGCTAGGTATGGATTGAGTACATATTATGTTTCAGGAAAATAGGCGACCAGATAATCATACCATATGATGCCATAGTAATTCACTATCGTTACTACATCGAAATGTACAAATATAATAATAGCAATTCGCTCGCGCTTTATCAACATGATTCTATTGCAATGTGTTTTTTTCATTAGCACATCTGCAACAGCTGAGTGCCCTCGTCACTCGTGATAAAGTGAGTGTGAGTGTACAAAGTTGTGTTTTTGTGTATTATAACATCTGTTTCACTTTTATGCGAAGTAAGATATACGCATAATATAAAAAATCTATTTTTAAAAGCATTTCAGTGAGTTTATTTATTTTGTCAGAAACGCAAATTGTCCAGTGGTGTGTATGTGTATTGGATATAATCAACATAGTAATAATAATTTACTATAAATCGAGTAAGTTATTACATATTATATTAATATTATGCAGAATATCTTACTGTAATATTATAAATGTGATAATGTGGATGTGTTTGGGGATTTTCATGTTTGTTAATCAATCGCGCCTTAACGCCTGAACGAATTTGGATAAAATTTTCCACACAAGTAGACCGTGAGCTGGATTAGGACATGGACAACTTTTTATCCCCGAAAAGACATTAACGCGCAAAAGCTAGTCATGTAATTTAATTAACATTGGCACAATATTTTCCTTGTTTATTCTAAATGCACTACTAATTATTCAATATAGCAACAACAAACTAACAAACCTATTTATAAGTCACGGTATTTTCCCTTTTTATTATTCAATAAAGTATAAAATTTACTGAAATATTATAGAACATTATAAATAACGTCACAATGTTGTAATTAAGCTAATTCAGAGTGTACCCGCCCACTATTCCACACAGCACCGTTTTATAGTGTTTATCGTCTCGACACTTTGCTAATTATTTGATATGGGGCATAGTTTGGCTGCTTGGCACTACCAAATGCCAACAATCAGAGTAAGTTGCATACCATATTATGTGTAGACATTTCTGATGTTAGGCGACCAATTTACTCTCAATGACAGACTCTGGCGCAAATATTTGTGCATCACGCAGCGGACGAGTAAGCCGGCTGTGTGATGCACAAATATTTGTTTCGCGTCTGGTTGTTGTGGGACCATAAGTCCCTCGTGGTTACTGATATCCGTGATGCAGGTTTAATCTAGTGTGGGGTCTGGACTATGTGTGACTGTTTGGTTTATATACTAAATGCAATTTAATTAATTCCCGAGCTACAATTTACTTCAAAGCCGATAGGCCAGAGGGAGGCAACAAGCAACTATATGGTAGGTCGCTCGTATTCAAGAGACCGTCCGGGTTGGTACGACCGCTTTTTCTATTTCTGCCGTCAAGCAGTAGTGTGTCGGTACTGTTTTGTTTCGGTTTGAAAGACATTGAAGCCAGTGAAATCACTGGACATTATGAGAACGACTCATGTCCGGGGTGACGAACGCAGTCCAGTGCTATGCAATGCTTTGTAATTCAAAGTGTTTATGGGTAGGCGTGGCCATTACCATCATGCGAGCGACCTGCTCCTTTTGTCATTCAAGCTAAAAAACCGTTTGTGCGCGAGGCCAACTCGCACTTGGTGGTTTTTATTTGGTCTATCCATGTCCTGGTTTTAGTTATGTAAATGTCTTCTCCCGACGCCCTGTAACGCCCTTGAACAAATCATAAATACTTAAATAGGCTTGAAAATACCAGCCTTTTATTATACCCGTCCCACTGGGCATGGGTCTCTTTTACTGAATGAGAGGGGTGTTAGGCCTAAGTCCTAAAATACAAGCGAGCGACCGGCTCGTTTAGTCACTCAAGTTAATAAAAAAAAACATATCCATATTGTTTAAGGTGGGATTGATTGACAAACATGCAAATTCACAAACTGACAAACATCCAAACTTTGGCATTTATAATGCACACAAAATAAATATTATTGAGCATGTTTACATATTGTCAAAAATAAATATATTAGGTATTCATAATATCAAAATAAGTCCCCAGGAATTTAACTCAGATCTCTAGATGTCATATCTTATCTTACTGTCGTACAGTAATCTATCAGACTACCTGGAATAAAGTCTCACTTTCCGTTCTCATTGAAGGTTGAGATGCAATCAAATGTGCAAGTAAATAAATATCTAAATTAATTGCCTGAACAGAAGCAGTTTACCAGATTACTCTTAGGATTATTTTTATAACAAAATGATTTTTAGGGAAATAAATACTTAAAGCAAGCGATAATTAACTATGAATATTGAATTCACACATAACTTGAAAAGTCAGAGTTGCATGCTCTGGGCCTGGTATCGAAGCTGTGACTATTATCTTGGCAGGTACAACTCTGAGCTGAGCTATCGATGCTATCTAACTTATATATTAATGTATAAAGAGAAAATTTTGTACCCATTTTTACACCTACTGCGCACACGTATGAGTCTTAAGATTTGACTTACTTAAAGTTTATACGGAGAAATGCAGCAAGTTAACATTTGTGTTTAATGTGTTACAAATGCATTAAATTAAATAAAACATTCATTGTTCAGGCTCATACTGCAAATGTTAAACATATAATAGTCTGACACGTAAATGACGCATTTGTACATGCACGCAGCTAACGTAATAGACAAAAAAAATATGATTATATAAGTATACTCTTTGACAAAGAATCTCAATAACGTTCAAACTTTAAAAAAATATGTATTTCGGACGAATATCAACCACTAGTTAGAATAACGTTATGTGTCATTAAGTATAATATATTAGTGTGGTATTAGTAAGGAATATATAACATATATTTTTTGTGTCGATAGGTTGCTTCGCCAAAGCATTCGAGCGCGTGCCGCGGTCTATGGCGTCATCCATAGTGGGCGACTTGAGTGCAGCGCCATCTATGACTGGCTCACTGATCGAAGGCACCGGACCCGCCGCACCGCCGATGCAGCTCATGCACGTGTTGGAGTGCACCGTCGATATCAAGGAGACTGACGCTAAGGTAAGTGTTTCCGTTGTTGCAATGTTAGCATGTTAGCATGTTAGCATGTTAGCTTCGATAGACATGTAGAAATAGCACGAGAAAAGTAGTCGACAGAATGTATATTGACCGCTCCGTACTTAACACAGGAGCAACAATCTGAACTTGATGTCAAGACCAAATATCGCAGCTCATAGACAATGTACGCTAATGCACTACTGACTAGACTAATGTGTCTATGAATATTTTTTGAAAATTTACAAAGCAACAAAATTTACAAAAAACAATAAACTTATTCTTTCTACCTAGAGTTGTCCCAGTTTAATGCCAGGGTCCACCTTCCTACTTACCCGTTTCCACTCCGTCCGATCATATGCATCTTTCGTAGAGAGACTATTGGCTCTCATGTCTCCCTCTAATACGACAAGTTTTTTGTGTCTTCGTCGGGGTCGTACCCGTGTACGATCTGGCGCAATAATATAATTGTTCTTACAATGCATGTTATTTATATGTATTATAATGCAAATAATCCATATTGACAGCCTCCGTGGTAGTAGTAGCCTCTCGCAGTAGGCGAGTAGCGAGCTGTGAAGCGAGAGGGCGTGGGTTCCATTCCAGCACCGAGACAAATGTTTGTGTGGTCCACAAAATTGTTTCAGGTCTGGGCGTTGTGGGACCGCAAATCCCTCGTAGTTTTGATACCCACGGTACAGGTTTACCTAGTGTGGGGTCAGGTCTATATGTGTGACTGTTGGGTGTATTTATTTTTATTTATATTATGTTGTATAGGGTACATTCAGTCACGTGCCCAAGGAACGGCTCGGGTTCAAGCTGCGCGGCGGCATCGACAAACAAGTCACGATCAACGTACAGCAAGTCACAAACAACGTGCAAGCAGAACTCGATGATGCACAGGTAAAAACAAATGCCTATGTGGACGAAAAGTTCATCATAGTTTATGTTATCATAAAATGAAAATGAATAGTACTGTTATTACTATACTCTTGTCAATTGTATTAGCTAATAATTAATATTACATTTGAGTGTAATATTTGAAATCTAGTTACATAAAACATTATTAAATTATGAATGTCCAGTTAAGATTTGTATAAATTTCCAGAACGGTTACACTGGTGGACTGTATATTGAACGTTGCTTCGGCATTCTGCTCGCTCCGGGAAGGAGTGTGAAGCATTCCGACATGAGGCTGCTGGAAATGGTAAGCTAAGCTTCGATAGTCAATATTCGTGTCTCTCTATTCTAAAAAAAGTAACTGGCGTCGCCGCCGCCGCCGCCGCTGCCAAAAGCTTGTCACGCTATCTCCTCCGCTGGGAGTATGGGGTCGAGACCGATACCAATCGATGCATGATAATGTGGGGAAGAAAGTAAGATATGTCTCATATTCGTCGGACTTCTAAGTATTTTTTTATTTTATGTTTTGTGTAAAAACATGGGCTAAGCCCCTAGTGTATGAAATAAATATCGACTATCTGTACTCTTTGTTTAATCATCGGTTATCGGCATTATACCTCACCTCGGTGTTTCTCATCTACTTCTGCGTAACGACTAGTTAAAATTGGAATAAAAGTTATATCGCAAAAAAGGTTCTCCAACGAGCGCGTGTAGTTCCGAAACAGTTGACAAGTCGACATTACGAGTTTTGCATATGGCAAAAAATTTAAATACTGTTTTGCCATCTTAATTTCAACCGTATGCTAAGGCAGGCAAGGTGGATTTCTAAAAATATTGTTTCGCCGCCACGTGAATTGCATAGTTTTAAGAGTATGTACGGCTCCAGTACTAGGTATGTGTGTAGCTTAGGTATATTATTGTTTGTTTTTCGTCAGGTGAGCGGTTCATCAGGCGGTTCGTGTTGTTCAGTGTGTGCGCTGTGGAACGCGGGCGAGTCCGCGCTGGCGGCCTTCAACGTGGCCAGCGGCGACGGCGCGCCCAACTACATGTCGCTAGCGCTCGACCTCGTCATACGAGGGATACCGGACCCGCTCAGGTACGAGACTATTATTCTCTTATAAAGTTCTGGTTACACTACCAGCGCCGCTGAGCGTTCTCATGTCGTTTCGCATACGTCTTATATTAGTATAAGAAAAGACTAAGGCCCGTGTTACAGAACAACATTCAAGTGTTGTTTGGCGCCAAAAATAGACCGATCACGTGTACTGAAATCGACACTTATCAAAGAGCTCACTTTAGTGTTGTTCTATAATAAGGGCCCAAGAGCATCATTGCAGACGCTCCATAGGTGTTATTATACGATTAGGTATCAGTAGTTGGAGAAAATACAAATGAGAATAGAATTGGCGCGAGGTAGCGTAGTGTTGAAAATATCCGAATATTAAAATCTATTGAGCACTTTGAATTACACACGTCGATACATATTCACAATATACTTTCGCTAGCAAATTGTATTGCAACAGTGTTCAATTCAAAATGTCGTGACGTCGTTGCGCTCAGATACGATGCGGCGTCCTGCTACGCTACTGTCATTCGGAAACACTGCCAGCCAATATATACGTTAAGGGCAATTTTGCCTACAATAATAAAGACTAATAAATATTTCTTTTAAAACGAGTCTGTTATTATTCCCTAGTACATTGAGTGAAAATAAAGATTGTTACAGATTGGTGATCGAAACCCCAGTAAAAGTATTCCCGCCCACAGAACGATTTTGGTATTACTCCAAGAGACCGCTAGTTCAGCAGTTCTACATAAATCTTAAAGAGGTATGTTTGAAAAGATATGTATTTTTCGTATCATGTTTTATTTCAATCTGTCTCGAAATTCTGAAAAACAGAATAAGTAAAAATAATGTGTATTTGATTTTTTCGGTTATTGTTGCATACAATTACTTGACTTTTATTTCGTTATATGCTGTTTGATGTATCGTAACTGTCATTTATCTAGTATTCAATGTGATCGAAACTACAAACTGTACCGAACTTACAATACGCGCAATTCAACTCAAGTGACATTAAGTTTGTCATTTCACACGCACTACATAGATATTACTCTCTAAAATCTGTAATTGTGACGGCGCTCATGTAACATCAAATTTATTAAAGCAACGTTCAACGCATATTGTACATTTCTGGACAGTCTACATTATATTTGGACTGCACTATAAATTACTATCGGTGTATTGTATTCACTTTGCCATGCTCGGATAAAAATCACGTGTTTGCACTAAACTCCATTTCTGTTGTTCTAGTCAGTAGACGCAGCCGGTCAGCTGCAGTATGAAGTAACAAGCGTGGAGACAGAAGGAGAACTCGATCGTTCGCGCCTCAACTTGCCACTCTCACTGTCCAGTTTATTGCCGTCGCCTTTATCAAGTGCACCAGCGCCACCGTCCCCTTCGGAGCCTGATTCTGGTAAAGTGATGCCAGAAATTAACAAATGATCGTATCGATAAATCAACTCATTGCGTGTATTGCTATATTTTTGTGATATACTTTTGTCTGTTTACAAGCTCACGCACTGCAAGCAAGACGTACCTAAATGTGCCGAAGCTTAATTGAAACTTCCAGATCTATCTCAGAAAGAAACTTAATCAAAATTAAGTTTGATAGCTACGTCAACAGAAACTTGATTAGTTCATTTTAGATATCGATATGGCGATTTGGCTTAAGATTGTTTATAAATTTTGATAATGTCTAATAAAAACTAACCGAACTTCGTTGGAGCGTATTGCAAATAATAATAACTCGCCAAGCTTTAAGTTTAGTCAGGATTTTATCGGCACCAATAAAATAATTTATCGATATCGATAGAAAATATTAGATTATGCAAAACATCATTTGAGTTTTTAACCACCTTAATTTACCTAAATATTATTCTATTCAATTAAAGTACAAGTTTCTTAACAAGGATCGGCTTTTCAGATGGCGATGAACCTCTTTTGAGTGGAACTGGTGAAGTTTCCAAAGACTGTGGCGAGGATGTGCTAGTGAACTGGGCACAAGTTCTTCGAAGGTTAGTTTTGGCATGTCGCACCTTTAAAGACAAACCGTTACTAAACGAAAATATAAAATTAAACAACTACTTTAAACACGATATTGCATTTAGCCAGTCAATCTTATTCAGTTTTGTAACGATCAAAATTAGCGCCTATAAAAGTGGATTATTTATGAAAGTGTAAAATTCATCGTATAGTTAACGTAATTTTGAAAAAAATGGCATTAGTAACTCAATTCTTGAAAAATTTCGTTTAGTAACAGTTTGTCTTTAAAGGTGCGATGTGATTGCTAGTTATATTTTTTACAGCAAGCGTTGCATATTTTTTATCTCGTTTTACCATACATTTCGAAAAAGAACCAATAAATAAATCCCATATATATGATCTCCAGTTGGACGGGGCCCAGGCCGCGTGCATTGAATCATCTAGTTCGCGTCGGAGTACCAGAAGCACTTCGCGGTGAAGTGTGGCTCAGGCTTGCTGGCGTGGATCAGAATGATAAACTAATGGAGACTTACAGGACTCTTATCAGCAAGGTTAGTGTACTACCAGCTGATTATTATGGTACATCAATATTGCTTTTCGGTATCAAATGACAGTTGTGCAAAAAAAAAGAGTTTTTGAGTGGTAGAGCCACGCTGTAGACACTTGTGTACAGCATGTATGGGCCGGCTCGTCCGGATCATTACCACTGTCTCACAGAAAACCGGCGTAAAGTAGCAGCTTGCTGCTGCGTTTCGTACGGTGAGTGTGATATCCGGAAGCCCAAACACCTTCCTCTTCCTAATCCCTTAGTTATCCCTTTCCTTTAAAGTCGGCAACGCACCCATGATTCTTTTGGTATTGTGGGCGTGCATGGGCGGTGGAGATCACTTACCGTCAGGTGACCCACTTGCTCGTTTGCCGGCCTATAACATAAAACGTTTTTAGATTACTTTTTCGTCGTGCGCTGTAGTGTGTCGTATGATATATTGCAGGATTGTCCGTTCGAGTCAGTGATCCAGCGCGACATAGCGCGCACGTTCCCTGCGCACGATTTCTTCCGCGAGGCGGGCGGGCTGGGGCAGGACTCGCTGCTGCGCATGGCGCGCGCCTACGCCGTGTACGATCACGAGGTCGGCTACTGCCAGGGACTCAGCTTCCTCGCCGCCACGCTGCTGCTGCACGTCAGTAATAATAATACACATACACATACACATACACATACACATACTCCTACTACCGACCCCACACTAGGTTAACCTGTATCGTGGGTATCAGGAACTACGAGGGACTTGCCAACCCACAACAACACCCAGACCCGAAACTTACATCTGTGGATCACACAAACATTTGTCTCAGTGTGGGGATCGAACCCACGGCCTCTCACTTCGCAGCCTGCTACTCGCCCACTGCGCCACGGAGGCTGTCGTACACACCAAACTTACTCAGTCCTGATATTAATATTATGAATGTGAAAGTTTCGATGTTTTTGAGTTTGTGATTTTTTTTATAGTGTAGGCTAGCAAACGAGCAAGTGGGTCACCTGATGGCAAGCGTTCTCCACCGCCCATGTACGCCCACAATACAAAAGAATAATGGGCGCGTTGCCGACCTTAAAGGAAAGGGATAATAAGGGATTGGGAAAATCCCCCTTGATTTGGGCCTCCGGATATCTCACTCACCGTACGAAATGCAGCAGCAAGTTGCTACTTTACGCCGGTTTTCTGTGAGACAGTGGTAATGACCCGGACGAGCCGGCCCATTCATGCTGTAGACAAAATTGTTTACAGCGTGGCTCTACCACTCGTAAGTCCCACTTGTGAGTTGGGAAGTTTGTATTTGGATGTTTGTTAATCCGTCACGCCTTAACAACTGAATGGATTTTTAAATAATCCAGTCAATTACCCTGACGACATTACTGATATTGAAAAAGTTTATGTAAAATATGCTTCTAGTCCTATTTGACTATTTGTGAATTCTTGGGTTCAAATATCAGATTAGAAAATTACAAATTGTGTTTGAGTTTTTCGACTCCAAAAATCAGACATGAAACTGTGCTCGATATGGCGATAGACTCGCCACCTATAACATAATACGACTTACATAAGTTTAGCGAACCGTGAGTGCACTGGTTGTGCATCTACCCCTACAGGGATACAAGCGTGAACTTATGTATACGTATATTGCAGATATTCTCATAGGTCTCTTCTTTATCACACCACTCTCTGGCCTTGCGCCAATCTCATCCACGTTCTACCTTGAGAATTATGTCTTAAACCCATCTAGCCTGGTTTGTCTACCTTTCTCTTTACTTCTCTTGGCCACTGTTCCGTGACAGTTTTTGCCCATCTCTATACATATAATAAAAATAAATTGTTACAGATGCCAGAAGAGCAAGCTTTCTGTCTGCTTGTGCGTCTTATGTACGGATATGGACTGCGAGAGTTGTACAAGGATGGCTTTGAAGCGCTGTATATGAGATTGCATCAGCTGGATAGATTGATGGAGGTAAAAGTCCTTTACGGTTCTGGCGACTCGGTTGTGGAATGCATTGCTGATTGATATAAAGCGCGCCCCATCACTGGCTATCTTTAAAAAGATGGTGAAAGATCACTATCTCTCCCACTAATATGTGTTACGGTATTGATGACTATTATTATTCACTATAATAATTTAATAATTATATGTATGTATGTACATGTGTATGATGTAATATGGTATATATATATATATATATTCTTATTGTAAACTGTATATTTCATGTACTCTTAGACAACCCTCTCTTATTCGTACCTTATCTCCATCCTATGGTTGCCTATAAGAGATTGCCCTAAGCGATAAGGCCGCCAATTGTACTATGTTTAAAAGTTAATTGTCTTTTTAGTTTTAATATGTGTCTAATGTACAATAAAGCATTATAAATAAATAAATAAAAAATATCACTTAGTTATGTCCCTTAGCAATGATAGCACAGCGGGCAGAGGTACAGAGTACAGACTGTCGACACGAAAGTAGCCGGTTCGGAACCAACTCACATGAGCATGCACCTCTGACTGTGTAAGTTACGTGTGTATTCATTATTGCTTGCTTTAACGCCGAAGGAAACTTGAATTGAAGCACCTAAGCGAATGTACCGATTTGTATGCGGTTTGGAAGCTGGTTTAATTGAGATGATTCTTAGCCATATTTTAGGAATTACATGTTGTTTTCTAATAAATTTCGGACGTTTTAAATCTTATATATAAAAATCAATTGCTGTTCGTTAGTGTCGCTAAAACTCAAAAACGGTTGGACCGATTGTGATGTAACTTTTTGTTTGTGTTAGAGTAGGTCCCTGGATGGTTTATATTTACAATTGGATCCGGTAGGTGGCGCTGCAAGCCGTATATGTTGCGGGTGAAACCACGCGGGACAACTAGTGTAAGATAAATATATAACTATATTATTGATTACAGGAGCAGCTGACGGACTTGCGCGCGCACTTCCAAGAGTTAGGCGTGGAGCCGCACATGTTCGCGTCACAATGGTTCCTCACTGTCTTTACTGCGAGATTCCCATTGCCACTGGTAATATTATCTTCATACTTTAAGTTGGTAGTGTAATAAAGTATCGATGATTTTATAAAGTATAGATATCGATTGTGATAATAATATCGTTTTTTGGCATTTTTTTAAATATACTTTCGACACTTGATGAAAAATAACCACATATCGGAATAGAATATATCGCCATAAAACATCGATATAGTAAAGATAAAATAACGATATATCGGTATTTATGATTTGGATCAGAACATGGGCTACTTTTTATCCCGGTAAATGTCGTTTACGTGGTCGGAGCCGCGAGGAAAACCTAGCACGTTAATAAATTTGTGTTTTTTTTACAGGTATACCACATACTGGACGTTTTCTTATTGCAAGGCATAGACACGCTGTTCCAAGTAGCTCTAGCGCTACTGTCACGCTCACGGAAAGATCTACTAACGCACGATTTTGAAGGAGTGCTCAAATATTTCAGGTATATACAAATTCACGCCTGTACCCTCGCAGGGTAGGCAGAGGTGTAGCTATAGCCACTGTTCGCCGAGTTTATTTCCATCCTATAATTTGATAGGGGGCGAGCCTGTCGCCTATGATTGCCCAACGTAGCATTTGATCCCAGGAACTTAGGGTTTCTTAGGTAAGTACGCTATCATTAAAACAAATGAGGCGATGTTTCAATTTTGTACTATTTTTTTTGGCAATATTAATAAGATTGGTAAGATCATACAGATATCAATAAGATTGATTTGACAGCAGTGAAACGCGAGGCCGCGGGTTCGATCCCACACTGAGGACAAATGTTTACATTGCATGATTCACAAATATATGTTTCGGGTCTGGGTTTGTTTTCTCCCCCAGAGGTGGTGACGTCAGGCGGCCTATCGTAAAAACTACAAGTCAAACACTGGGAGTCCAATAAGGGATATTATTAAATTAACATACGCACTCACGCCTGTAATCCCCGAAGGGATAGGCAGAGGTGTAACCAGTACACCCACATTTCGCCGAGCGTATCTCCGTCCCATAATGTGATAGGGGCGAGCTATCGCCATACCGGGTACAAATTCCAGACTCTGGGCTGATACTGAGCATTTCGTAATAGAAAAACGCAATACCACTTTATCCGACCCGGGGATCGAATCTGAGACCTCAGCGTTAGCTTAATCTTAACGCGTACGCATTACAACTGCGCCACCGAGGCATTATTAAATTAATTTATTTTATAGGGTTACTCTGCCCAAGAAATGTCGAGCCGAGGAAACGTCCCGTCAAATAGTAAAACTGGCATGTAGCATCAAAGTGAAACGGTTAAACAAATATCAACAGGAATACGAAAAGTTTATTAAAGGTTCGTATTAATTTCGTTAATAGAAGCACTCGTATTTGCTTGCGGTACCACATATTCGTGATCTCCTCCACCTCGGCTCTAAGAAGTTTACTAAACCTTACTTTTGTCGGACCATAAAGCTGTGGAATAGTTTGCCGGCACACGTGTTCTCTCCTTCCTACAATATAAAACTGAGCCTGAAGAAGCAATTAGACAGGCCGGCATAATTTTGGCGACCTATTATAGATTTTTTTAAATGCCTAGGTTGTCAGACGAGCAGGCGTCCCACCTGATGGTAAGTGGTTACTGCCGTCCATGGACCTCAGCAATGCTAGAGCACAGCCAAGCCGCTGCCTACCGTTGAAAGAAAACTCTTTTTAAGCTTTGCTTAAAGATTTCATCGTCTGTTGGTGGTCGACACTATTCTTGGATTACACTACACTTATCATCAGATATAGGCATTGACCACTTTGCTGAGCCAACATATGAAAACATTCAATATAAAAAAATTATGATTAGACTCCATTCCTCTAAACTCGGCGACGCTTCCATGATTCCTCTGGTATCGTGGGTGTTTATGGGTGGTGGAAATTACTGAATATAAGGTGACCCACTTGTTCGCTTGGAAATCGGATCTGGAATTCCGCATCTGGAATAAAAAACGTAGTTAATGTCTTACACCAATATATTTTATAGATTATTATGATTCTAAATGACACAATATCTTTGTTTATCACAGAATCAGCGGAAAAAGAAAAAATTAACGTCGAATTAGAGAGATTAAAAGTTATAAACACGCAACTTCAACAAGAAAAAGAAACACTTGAATCCCAACTCAACGAGGTAAGTGTGAAAATGATTACGAGTCTATTTCGCAATGTCCTAGTAAAAGTTATTTAACATGTAACACAAAATTATATCGCTGTCAATACACACAGAGAAGGGAATATCAAAATGGCACATCCTAAATTGGCTGTTTAATGCGTTATCTAGTGGATACAATTTGAACGGATATTGTGAAACAGACCCTAAATCTATCTTAAAATACTTGAGTCACGCTTAAATGTTTTGCCTAGTTCTATTTATTTATCCGAATGTAAATACAATGTTAGTCAGAAAGGGTGTACTAAGCCGTGGCTTAAAGTATCACTGATGAGGATTTCTACCGTAAAAAATAAAAAATATTATTAGTATCATACAAAAAACATATAACCTGTGACATAAAACAAATGTGTCGCATCGTTGCGCGACCCCAAATGAAAATACACCTGATCATAGGGTTATGTGTGCGTAGTTTTTACGACAATCTTTAATTAAACAGCATTGTCTCTGAAACTACTGGATTTATTGCAAAAGTTGCAAGTACCAAAATTGTTTAGAATGAACGGAATTTTTGTGTCCTTTCGGCTTTGTACACCTTTCTAACTTAATTAACCTTGTATATGTTTCGTATGTTGATATTAGATTAGAGTAAAAATATAAATTAAAGCTCTTAGATTACTAGCAATGTTAAAGCGGACAAATTCGAACACTATTGAAACATCTATGACCATGTATAGGTACGAGACGGTACACACTAGCGATCACGGATAGTATAGTCGATAACCCATGAGTTTGTTTCGGCATTTCTTCTCATGGCTAGCCCCGAAATGCCGTCGTAAATATAATGTAGCATAAAAAATGATTGACATGTAAAAGTGATATTTTTGATCCAATTTACAGAATAAATGATTTGAATTTGATATTAACATACTTCGACCCATAAGAAACCAAGTGTGCCAATTTTTATTACATATATCGCTGACGAAGTCATCATGATGCGTATAAAATACATAGTGTGCGTTGGCACGTTGTGCTTAATGTTTCGCTTAATCGAGGTACGCGAAGGAAGTACACATATCTTCGTTGATATTACAATTAGTTCTATGTAATTTTTTTTGTCGATTCGGACCTAAAGATAATTATAAACGAGTCCGTAAAATAAATAAATACTGTTATTTAACAAGCCTATAAAACAACTATTGCTGCAACCCGCTAGTTTTACAAATAAGTGTTATTCGCCTCTCCTGTAAAGTGCGTCAAAACTGACATGAAACGTATTGTAATATCATCGACGATATTTTGAAATCTACTATATTATCCATGGTCCATGGGTATACACACGTTCTGGTAGTATGTAAATATCGATTTAATAAAGGCATAATGACAGTGCTTTTGCCATACTTTTTAAAAATTATAATTGCCTCTATTACATAATTGACATATAAGTATAATAAAAGCAAAGACTTTAATGTATACTACTAGACGAGTTGTGTGGTACAAAGAAATTGCGCACTTAGTTACGCTCAATTGACCGCAACTCATTTAGTCGCCCGCTAGAGAACGACAAGAGCAGTTGTTGTTGTTTGAATAGCTGCGAACGTTAAATTCGATAAACTAACACGAAATTGTTTATTGTGACCCATAAAACATTGTCATTATTTACGTGCATATATTATTCATTCAATTTAAAGTTATTTTACGGAAGTAACTATATTATTTCTTGGTTTTGATCAAAAAAATCATTTATTGTGAATGAAAACTAATACCAAACAAAACAGCCGTCTCAATATTGCCATCTCGCTTAATCTCAACTTCTCTCGCTCCCACGCCTTAGACGTCATTCCCGCCTCGCGCGCTAGCCGCGCAACACAATTTTACTTCTGAACAGCCCGTCTATGGTATTAAAGTCTTTGAATAAAAGTAGTAATATGCGTCGGCTTGTAGATCGCTTGGCTGACTAGTGTTGTGTGTAGGCGCGCGCGCACACCGAGGAGGCGCACAAGGAGTGCGCGCACCACGCCGCCGTCGCGCGCGACTACCGCCACATCTGCGCACGACTCGACCGGCAGCTGCATCACATGCAGGTCTGCACTCTGGACTTTATCACACTACTTCAAAATATTTTCAGAACAACAAACAAACCATTTAACATCTGTATCAAATAATCGATAAGTCTACATCATAGGCAGTAGGAGACCCCGTAAATATTTCAATGTCGTTGTCACACTAAGGTTAAACGTGCACGCTGCCAAAAATATCGGCATGTGTAGTAGTAGGGTGCCAGCGGAACCGTATTACTAAGCCAATGCCGTCTGTTTGTATGTCTCTGTCCTATTTTCAACGTAGCTGGCGCCTGGCTTTAATTTTCACAGAATATCCCCCTTCCCTTCCCAATCCCTTAATTATCTCTTTCCTTAAAAGTCGACAACGCGCCCATTTTTTTTTCGTATTGTGGGCGTACATGGGCGGTGAAAATCACTTACCATCAGGTGACCCAATTGCTCGTTTACCAAACTATGCTATAAAAAATAGTTATTATGATATAAGAATTTTTAATAACTCAATGGCCAGTACTATATATACTACTAAAAATAAAATTAAAATGTATATATGTATGTGCAAACTATATCTGACGATCCCTATAACGCTTTATTAGGGGACAGATAATCCATTCTCTTAATTCTAGTTTAATAAAAATTTGGACGTATGTTCCGGTAGGTATTGCCTCTGCTACAAGTGCAGTACCATAGAATGCCATAGATAGATCTTGTCATTTGTACTAGACCTTGGTTTGCAAGTTAAGCTTGTAGAATTCTGAAGATCAAACTAATACGTAATTATAATTCGAGATACGAGTATTATGTTTTTATATCTCCAGGATTCCGTAAAAGACTGTGTCAACTGCAGTGTCAAACTAGCCCAAAAGGACAATAAAGAAGGTCAGTTTTGTATATATCTTACCTTTTATACTAGGAATACGTCGTTTGTACTATTTCGTCTCCAAGCACTTATTTCACGATGTCCAAATAAACGTAACTTATAAAACAACAAAAAAACTGCAAATACAAATTTATTACGCTGTCAATATAGGTATGCCAGATTGGTACTTCGTAAATTGGCTATGTAAATGTGGATCACCTTATCTGGCGGTTAACATTTACTTACGCATTGTGAAACAGGCTCTAAATTAAACAATCCTAAAGTAATAATAGTATCCGACAGGAGAATTCCGAAAACTTTTATTGACTGAACTCTAAAAATATACTCTATTTTTCACATACGAGTTCCATTTTTCGATTTTACTTTCCATCGGTTGAATTCGTAGCATAAAATAATTCGAAATTTTAACAGAAGCGGAACAAAAAGGCGCGGAGAAAATTGAGGGGTCCAGCGATACAGAAGCGGGACTGAGACAGCGAGTACGGGACCTCGAGCTTGAACTTGCTCAAGTCAAACTGGCTCACGTGCAAGCGCAGTGCAGTAATCAGGTGCAGTAAATATTTCTTGCCTTAATTTGTTTTTGTCATGACCCGTCTATTGCATGTTAAATATAGGAGTCTAGGGAAGATCTAAACATTTCATATCGATTTTTAAGACATTTTGAAATATGAAGTAATAAAAATATAATTTCAAAATCAATTTTTGTTCCTAGGAGCTCAGTCATCAACTCAGTGCAGCTCTCAATGAAGTGCAATCCGCCATGAACAATCAGAAGCAATCAGTTGCACCTTGGCTCGTACGGACATTAGGTAATAATTCGATTTATTTCAACTTACATTCATTTTACACGAAATTTATTTGCATTTGCATGAGTTGGAATTAAAATCCATTTATACGAAGCTTTGCACTTTCAAAATCGATATATTTTTCCATTTATTATACGTTTCTGTGAGTGGTTTTAGCGACACTGGTTTCTTTTCTTTGTGACAATATGACACTTTTCATTGTTATGTTTTACTTTATCGACCTTTTGTTTTTTTCTTTCAAACTGTGTGTCGTGTTTAGTTGCGTGCGTTCGTTTATCGATAATTTATTTATCCATAGGTCACTAACCAGAAGTGCAACTCACAATGCTGAGGTGATTTATCAATGTATTTGTGTTATGTTTCACGCTTCTGTGTATTGTTCACTGTACTAACACGTGTTGTAGATTTTATGGATGTTATGGCTCATATGCACTTTGTGAAGTAGTCTGTGTAGGTGGATAGTGCAGGTGTTTATTGATACCTGCAGCTGCAATTTCATTATATGTAAAGCCCCGTTTAGAGAGTTTATCACATACCCGGGGCAAGAATATAAATGTCTTGTAAATTAAATTCTTAATTGCAGCTTATAAGTTTGTTGTCATGCTCTAATTATTTTCTGTGTAAACCTTAAATTCACTTTTATTTAACTATTAAATATAGGATCAAGTTTCTCTATCAGACTCTCGTATATGTATTTCACGACGTATTCGCTTATGTAAATGTAGCATGTAATAAATTGAATGAGTAAATAAAAAAAATTAAATGAAACATCTTTGGCGTCTAAAATCTCGTAGTATAGTCCGAACTTAATATATGTTCACAAATTAATCTACTGGTATTTTAAACCTCTGTGATTAAATTTAGTACTGTAAATATCGCCTAGTTGTGTTTTAAAATGTTTTGTGGTTGTTTTCATGTCTGACTAACAAAAGCTAGTTTTGGATATTTTTATGTGTTGTTTTTTCAGTTGTATTTTTGTGCATTGTAGCATTGATAACTTATTTAAACTCTTAATACATTGTAATTTATCATCACATGAACAATATCGGATATTATGTAGTATTCGCCTAAAACTATTCGTTCTAACAATTGAATATAAGTAACTTAGTTTGAATACAATATTAACAACAGAAATATTTTCTTTTAGGATCGATCATGGAAGCAGCACAGAACCGGCCATCATTCCAAACGTACCTTCCAAATTTAAACCAAGAGCAGCCAACTACACCTATCCATCGGCACGGATCATTCTCCAGCGGCCAAGGACACAGCCAAGCGAATCTCGACAGGCGAGTCTCTGAACCTTATAGTCCCGACGTAGTGCGGAGGAAGAAAGATCTCAACGTCAAACGACATTCGATGCTCGTCGAGTCCAACCTGAGTAAAGAGGCCAAGGAATTAAATCGACGGAGCCACGACGTTACTATAGTTAAAAACCTCTCGATGGGTTGACGACGCGGTACGCTCCTCGAATTTTGGTTAGTCTGGCGTCATGTTGGCTGTATCGATGCGCGAGTTTTCGATTTTTAGTTTGTCGACAGTGGTAGTTTACGGTTGATTACGAATAGTATTATGCTTGTTCCATACATCGGATCTAATATACCCGTTTTTTTATTGACGTTTAATCGATGTATGGACGAGGCTTCCGACGGCCAACACTATGCCATAAACGATAAATTTTATATATCAATATCGTTTAAAATCTAGAGCTGAAGTATTCTAATACTGCCCGACATCATGTCAAGTAAAATAAGTATGTTAAAAAATCCTTTATATTATTATGGAGTAAATAACGCGTGTCGCTTGTGGTGTAGTGTATGAAAACTAAGTGCACATAACCGTAACACTAGTCATAATGTAAATTATAGCACAGTTATCATTCAAATAGTTTGTATATCAAAAGTTATATTTAGCGAAGTGTATTCGCGATGTGTTAGTTCGTAGGGCCGTCTTTTAGAATCGATAGTTTAATTTGTCGGTCTACGAAGTATTATTGAGCTATTAATATTTGCAAGCATTTTGTTACCTATAATGTCAGTATGTAGTAAAATTAAACTATTTTAATAAAACCACTTGAGTTACTAAAAATTATGTTGTGACCATTCAACAAAGCAATATTAGTGTTCAGATTGCGTTTATCGAAATGCTTTATTTTCTGAATTAGACTTAATTTTAATCGAATCTCAGAGTTTAATGGTTTTTATCATCACAACATTGTTTTGCTAGATTATGTGTGCTGCCCACCATTCCATTAAATGATTCAAGTGTAAAAATGAAGCTACAATATTTTATCGATATCGATATGTGTAAGTGCGGTAAAATTCGATTAGAGTAAATATTTATTGGATATTATATCTTAAAGTTTTAAATTATATTGTATGTATTAAAGTTTGGCGAAAACTTTAATGATAATATTATTTATTGTACAGAAAACTATTATGTGCGTGCGATATGTGGATTTGCGCATTTGGTCCAACATTGGATTAAATTAAGAATTTTGGCCATTTACAAAACTAAACGTGTACTTGACCAGATACTTTCCCGATTAACTCTATAAAAACATTTAATTTTAGCGTCATACGGATATCGAAAATTTCTTATATTGATCTATTGTTCCAGAGCATCTTTTTTATAGCATTGATAGGACGATTTGATCTACCGTTCGTTTATTAAAAGGCCGTTAAATGAATAAATCTAATATTGAGTGTTTTCAAAAATGTGAAAAGTAATTCCCATTCCATTGTTAAAAATTATGACAAATCATTAATTTAGACATTATTCCCACGATTTTCATAATTACTCAAAATTATTCACTTAACGGCCTTCTAGTAGACGGATGACAGTGATCTCCAACGCCCATGAACACCCACACTATTAAAATAATCATAGACGCGTTACCGAACTTAAAGGGAAAGGATAATTAAGGTAGTGTGAAGAGGGGAATTTAAGCTTAACGGATACCTCTTTCACCGTTTGAAACATAATAGAAACCTGTTACTGGACAGTGGTAAAAACCCGGTCGACCCGACGCATTCATGCCGTACACAAAACTATCGACTGCGTGGCTCTACTACTTGTACAATTTTACGAGGCCTGTACAACCTATTAGTTAAAATTATAAGTACGTATGTTATAGGAATCTGAGCCAACGATGCTGGCAGTACTAGAGCATGCGTTTACCTGTTTCTACGATTTATTTCTGTTATAAAAATAATCTACAGATAAACTTAAATTATTTCTAATGTTTGTAAGTCAGTGAGATTCGTCCTTAAAATGCTGTTCGTAATTTGTGTAAGTGTGTTTGAGTTGAAAGAAATAGCGATGGCAAAGAACTCGTTTTAAGTGTTCATGAATACGAGCATATCGTCGTTGATATTAAAATTCGTTCTCTGTCATTTTTTTATATACAATATGTAACAAAAACCCAGTTGGCCGTTTTAACTGTGATATCAGAATTGATATTGAAACGTAATGAAATGACTCGCATACGAAACTTTGAATAAAAAAATAATCATATTTTTATTTCAAACTTGTATTAGTTTATTGTTCGTAAACCGTATTTTGATTGATTACCTCTGCAAAAGCGATGAGTCGGAGTCAGAGCGAGATAGCAAGTTGCGGTGTATACGTACATCAATGGCGCTGAGCCCCGTGCGCGCCCGGCTTCAGTCAGCTTTTCATCACTTTACAGATGTTTTTTTTTTAATATGTTCATTTTTATAAGCTACCTATGTAAAGATAATATCTCGCTTCTGTTTATGATTTTTTTTAATTTAACTATTTTTATTAAGCTGTCTATATGTCTATCTTCACGACCCAAAAAGGGCCAACAAGGTTTGTGTTACATACTGTATTATATTTTTGTCGAATCGGACCTAAATCGTATTTTAAACGCGTCTGTAAAATTAATAAATACAGTTATTTAACAAACCTATAACAACTATTGCCGCAACCTGATAGTTTCGAGAAATAAGTGTTATTCGCATCTCTTGTAAAGTACACCAAAACTGACATGAAACGTATTGCAATATCAACGACAATATTATGTCTCTTTCAGTGTCTTATGAATGATTTTCTAAATTATTCTTCTTCCACCTGCCCTGCCCACTGGCAGTGGAGTCGCGCAACATGCTTTTAACACATGTTACATAAAGTTTTGGCTTGTAGTTTTTATGACCGGCCGACTGCCTGACGTCAACCCGTCTGAGGAGAAAATATCCCAGACCCGAAACAAATATTTGTGGGTCATATAAACATTTGTCTCGACGCGGAGATCGAACCTGCGGCCTCGTGTTTTCACAACCGGCGACTCGCCTACTGCACCACTCAGGCTGTCTCTGTGTTGTGTTTATCTTACAGGGAATAATGTATATTTTGTTTTCCAGATAGCTGCTACTTTTTTTAATTGTCTATGATAACCATAAACATGTATTCTATGTTAAATTATAAAAAATGTGCCCATTATGCATTGATATAAAGTATGTAACCCATTCTTGTTGATTTTTGTGTTACATTTTTTATGAGCCAGTGTTTATGTCCACTATGGGGCCACCGTGGTCAAATCTTTTTTAATATGCAATAATATCATCCATTATTAACTTTTATTTTGATCTGTGGTACTTATGTTGTTATTAAAAATGCTCCATTTTGAAATGAAAGGTCTCCAAATTGAAAATAATGTACCTTATGAAAAAAGTATTATCCATTTTTTATTTGTAAAATGTTCTCTGTTAAATTGTATATAACACGCGCAGTTAAAGAATTTGATTAAAATACCAGAATTATTTGTCTACACAGTGTTGGCCTAGTCTGATGATTCATATAGTTTGTCATATTATTAATTGTAATGTCTGTAGTCCTGAAGCCCCGTTTAAATGGAGAGTTTCTCGTACGCATAAATAAGAATATAACAGAACACCGCCACTTACTAGGCCGCGTCATATGATTCTTTTTTCAAACTGTGTGATGTGGACTCTTAGGCAAGAGTTATGTTATAATCTTGTCTATATCATGCGATGAAGTTACCATCTAGATGGGAATTTACGCTGCCTGTGTAACACCAGTTTGTTATCGTGGGTTGCTATTGCTATCTTATGAAAGTTTATTTGTACATTCGGTATTGCCATCTTATGATATTGTTAAAACATCACAATATATTGTGTTGTATGTTATTTCGAAAAGTGCATGTATAGTTTGATATAAGTAGCACTACCACAATTAATTTAGTTTTTTAGAACGCACCTTATTATACTTTTTCTTAGAGAATATTATAGCTTGTGCATTTCAAAAAGTCGCGCGATGTTCGATTTTCGACGTCGCATTCCAACAACTACTAGTTATGTAGTGCATATCACAAACAATAGGAAATATAATCACACACATATCTATTGTAACCAACCGGTGAAGCTCAAGTGGGCGCTTTTTCGTGAAATGCACAAGTTATAGTCCCGATATTAATAATTCACAAGGCTTCTGTGACGCCCTGTATTTAGCCATAAACTCAAGCACCACATAAAAATCGCTTTAGCCATGATACGAATATGTTTAATGTAAAATATAACCGCTTTATAAATAACGCAGTTCATTAGATAGTGATGCAAGTTAGAGTGGTTTGTAATCGCTGAGGGAGATGTTGTTTTAGTAATGTCATTTATGAAAATAAAGATTTTACAGAGAATTATCTTGTTTTAATAATTTATTAAATGAATAGAAGGTAGGTTCGTCGTGTGCGAGAGGCCGTCAGGGATGGTACCACCGCTTTGTCTATTTCTGCCGCCAAGCAACTGTGTAAGCACTGCTGTGTTCCGCTTTGAAGGATATTGAATCTAGTGAAATTACTGGGCATTATGAGATTTAACAACTCTTCTCAGGGTGACTAGGACAGTCCAGTGCCATGTAGTGCTTTGTCGTCAGTCGAGCTAATAAAAAAAAGAATGGCTAATATGCAGGCTCTTGCCATACAATAGAAAAATAAGTTTATTTAAAAATCTACGTGATACGAGAAACAATGTGAAGCCTAGATGTCACTAAGTTTCGACGACGAAGCGACAATGAAAGCGGTAGTAAAAATTCTTTTATTTAAAATTACGCCATCTGTTGTCAAGTAGTAGTTTCCATAATGCTGCGAACCACTTCTTGCAGCGCTACCTATTGTCGACTAGACAAAACTTACATTACTATATCGTATCATAGATGGCGCTACACTACGTTTCAGTTATAACAAAAAACGAGTGAGCAGAAAAGTGAAGACCCGCTTACAGAGCGACAGGAATACTTGATACTTTTATTGTATTCAGAAAAAATAAGAATTAATCGAATTTGTGTTTTGATAGCTGAGTTTTTCGGAGGAGAAATAATAATACTACCGTCTCTACCGTTGTATTATGTATCTATGCTACCGTGTACATTTTTATCAACTATTATACTAGGTACAATCTCAGATATTAATCATAATTAATATCTAAACATAATAATTTATTCATTAAAATTGCTTACGTTTTTTTTTTTTTTTTTTTTTTGTGGGGCTGTTTATGTCCCCACTCTAGTACCCCCATATGGTTGGATAGGGCCTTTTTACATCTACATGTTTTATAACTAATGCTTATGTTAGATTTTCCTCGTCTGTCCATTTTTGCTGTCTATTTATTTTTCAATTGAAATATGTAAAACTAAATTATTTTTAATTTATAAAATTTGTATCTTCTTTTCCTTTCTTGTATTTTCTCGTATGTTTCACTTTTTGTGCTATTAACTTATTTATTTTCTTATAGTTATTTATTTAGTTTAGTTTCTTCTGCCAATGTTCTTTAGTCTTATTCCACTTTACATCTCTGCTTCTCTCTCCTTGTCTTCCTATTTGTGTTTCTAAGCTACCTATTCAATCTGATGTTACCGACTTCCTTTCTTCAGTCTTTCCGTTATTAAAGGTTTATTTATGCTATCTTTTAAGTTTATATATCCGGTCTATCTTTGTACTGTATCAATATAACCTTATGTTATATATCTTAGTACTTTTTGCACATCTTTTTTTTATATTCATCTTTTCTACTTTACTCAATCTGTCTTATCTGTTTTATCCCGCTATTTATTTAACACTGCAAAAGGTAGCGCCAAAGCCACTTTGCCGTTTCCTTTTGAGACTGATTTCTTGTGCACCGTTCCTTTTTCTATACTTCCCTTTACAAAGCCAAGTCGATCTTTTGCCGTGCCATCTGATTTTACAGTTACCATCTTAGCAGTACGATATGCACGATCTGGCCAACATGTCCCACTTCTTTCTTACTGGACAACCCTCACTGTAGGCGTTATGGCCCACGTCCGCGAGTTTCGCCCTTTGGCAATTACAGCAGGTCGATGGCTCTGCTGCTAGCCAATCCGCACACTCGGCCTTTTTGTGCGGCCCGCCGCAGTGACTGCAGGCCTCCAGAGAGGCATGGCAGAATCGCCTCCCATGTCCATAGCCCAAACACTTTGAGCATTGGACAAGGGGGGACTGGTCCTCTACCTTGACTCTCTGGACGTCCACAAACACTGCGCCGGTATCTGTGAATGTTCTCCATATTTCGGGCGACACTCGCAAGATAATGTGGGCCATCAGTGGGTTCCGGGTTCTTCTCCTGTATGTGACTTCTATTCTTTCCTTGTCCTTTTCTATCCTATCCAGTAGGTGTCTGTTCTGTTTCTTAACAGCCTTTACTATTTCCTCATCTGAGTGTATATTCATCACATGCCTTATGATCACCAGTGGGTCCTTATTTTTTATGTCTTCGATGTTTAGACTTTTTTCATTTTTGTTGATGTTCTGTTTTATTTTTATCAGCTCTTCTTTGTCTTGGCATCCTACTATAACTTTCCTATCTTTTGCTTTTCTTATCCTGTCCACTTTTATACCTTCCTCTTTTGCTTTTACAGCCTTCCTAATTTTTTCCAGCACGACCTCCCCTGTCTCTTGGTCATCGTTGGAGGTCACCACGATCGAGTGCAGCGCCGTAGCCACCTCAGTCGTTTTGACTTTGGGGGAACCGGCAACTGCACTCGCATACGTTCTTTGGCTGGCCAGATCTTCACGGTGCCTACTCATTTCCTCGCTCATTCTTTGCATGGCCTCTTTTGTCTCCTTCATAGCCCTTATGTGTTCTTCTAGCTTTCCAGTCAATTCCGTTTTTAACTCTTCTGTTCCCCTGCTTCCTTCAATTTCCTTTACTTGCTCCGTCTGCGTCTCCTTTGTGTCTTCCAATCTTTTGTACTTCCTTCCTTCCTCCGCATCCTTCACCAATTGCATTAATCGTAACGCCGATTCTATTATGTCGTTTTTAATTTCGGTCTTGGTATTTCGACTCATGTTGATGGACATTCTTATCCTATTCAGACGGGCAGAGGCTTCCGTTGTCCGGTCCTTATACGTGCCTTTCGGCTTGGGCATCTGTCGCGCCTGCTCGGCGGGTCTTGGGTCTGAGCTGTCTAGCTTCGATTCAATACTGCGCCGAGCCTGCGCGACGGTTGCTCTTGCCGGTTCCTCGGGACTGGACTCCGGTGAAAGTGGTTTGGCTGCGCCTCTCTTCGCAGGAGTACGGAACATTTTAAATTGGGGGTAAGCGTCACAAAATGTAAGTTTGTAAGTGTATAGAGCTTACAAAGTAAAGGTCGAGATAATAAAAAATTTAAAATATTTTTTTTTTTCTTAGGGAAAAATGTCTCAGATATTTTTATTTTTATTAATTAATAAAGCAATAATATGTTGGAGTTAAGTTTAAATCAATTTTAAAAGAATTTAGAGAAATTTGTAGATAACCGGTACCGAGTCGATGTACCAAAATGAGACTAGGGTGGGTGGGGGGGCAATTTTTTGACTTTTCCCGCGTATTTTGGGCGCGCTTTCGCACGGATCGGGTCGGGGGCCCAGAGGGGGTCACAAATAAATGGTTTTTGGATTTTAGGGACGGTAAATTTTGAAAATATTTACGAAAATATGGTAAAAATTAGGTAAATTAATATAAAATTTGTGTTTTTTATGTTTCAGATGCGGCAAAAACCACACCGAAGCGGCGGGGCCGGCGGGGGGGATGTAACGACGCAGGAAAATCAACAAAGCCTCTGATAATTTTGAAGAAAACTACTGAAATGTGTCAATTTTATGTGAAAAAATGACAAAAACGTCTTTAATTAAATAATTTATTATATAACTATATATAATATTCGGCACAGCCGTACGCGCACCGTCAAGACGAACAGATCGACACCAAAATCTATATTATAATGTCAAAAAAGACTTCAAAAATTTTCAAAAAGTCAAAAAAAAAGAAATTGCTTACGTTAACCACACACAATTTATGACCGTAAACATCCATTTATATTGTATTGAAAAAATCATAATGCATTGTCTGGGCGATTTGCGGGGTAAGCTATAAATCCCGCTGACGTAGAGTTTACAATAAATAAACAGTTTTTTGCATCGACGAACGTGAGCTGCTCGCCACGACAGCCAGCGTGTCGTGACGCAGATCAGACTAATATACCGCTGATTATTTTCAGAACAACCACTTTCGATCAAGCACTTATAAGTGTTAGAGAATATTAAATCTTATTGTAAGAAATTAGGATCGAGTTTTCACCGCTAGCGTTAGTAAGCTGTTTATGATGTGTGTACATTTTTCTACATCACAAAACTTCTTGCGAAAATAATTACTTTAGTAACTAGCGGATTAATGGATTATTGCCTTGTTCGTGGGAAATCGTGTGGTCAGATTTAATGTACCAATAAATTGTACCACACAGCACGCTGTAGGCTGTTACAAAGTTTCAAGCGTTCAAAATCCACAGGCCCGACTAGCCTTGCTATTTTATTGGCATGTAGAAATGTGATGAGATATTATACATGGCCAAGGTACTTATATTTTTTTTAGTCTCCGTCCAATTGTCATCAGTCTTTCATTTGCTCTTAGACGCGAGGTTTTGGTTGGTATTTTTAAATTGGCACGAAGACGTTAGTTTACGGAAGTCTACACTAGTAAGAACGCTTTGATTTGATTTTTTTACCTTTATAATTCTTCCGCGAGCTTTAAGAATATTCAATAATTGACTACATAGCCATAGTCTACACCTATCCTATATACCTACACTGGCTTATAGATAACTTAGTTTTACAAGATGATGATAGCATCGGTGCTCTGCAGTGCATTCAAAATTAAAATGCGTGCTATTGTCGATGCCAAGATTACAAGAGTTACAGTGGAGTAAGGTAAGGCTGCAACATAAGAAAAAAGTTTCATACTTTCACATTTCTGTAGTGCATTAACATAAAGCTGTCAAGCCCTTATTCTGCCAAGTCCTAAGGGAAAGTGCACATTTGCGTTAAACAACTAACTGTCAGTAAAAAAGCGTAGGACAGGTGTTTACAAAACCGGTGTGCAGATGTAGAAACGCGGCCTAGTTCGTGTGAACGGAAGTCGTTCCGGTATCCGGCCGTGTCTACGAACTATGGATGTACTGCGTTACCAACAGGTTACCAGTTACCACTATTAATGTATGTTAATTACGTGAGAATTATCTTTGTTTACAAGCGTGGGTGTGTTATTTGTGTACGCTTTTGACTTTTCCAATTGCAATATGCAATCAAGGATTATGCGGTGTTGCGATGTTATTTAATAGGTACCAGTTGTTCTAGGTAGGTAGTTAATGGTTTTTATTACAGATTTTCAAATATATACTTTTATTGTTTTTGTTAGTAGAAATTAAATAACAAATCTTATTAGCTATTTTAGGTACTGTAGTGTATGGCTGTTGAGGGTACCGCCACTATCAAGAATGGTAGACTTGATAGTGGCGGTAGATAAGAAAAAGGATGACATCTACGACAGATGGCACTATATAAATACGCTCGCCACTACGGGGAGGGCACATTTAGGGTTGGAGTGCCTAAAGCATTCACCCGAAAGTCCGGTGTCGCTGGCTAAAGCCGACTCTTGTCAGGCTATCAGCAAGCGTCCAAACAAAACAAAAAAAAAAAAAGGGGAGAGCACTTCTCTCCCGACTAGCTAGGGACCCACAACGGAGTGTTATCCGTGTCCACAAGTGTGGTGAGTGACAGGCAGGGGTGGAGGAGTTAGAAACGCGTAATACTACAGGTCAGCGGTATACTACAGGTACAGTCAACGCCAAAAGTCAATGAACGTGGACAAAACTCCACAAATCGTGTACTCCATAAGCATCAAAAGTATTTGATCAACTACTGCAACATAACGCGGTGTGCAACTTAAGTTACAAATATCAGTGGACGCCATAGTAACGAATTTGCTGAACACGCTCATGATACATAATTTGGTGAACTTTTATAAAATGTGGATTCTAGCTTCAAGTTCACCAACTTTTGTTAAATTGGCGTGTTCATGAGATTTTGTTGCTTTTATTACGAGTATATGACATGCGATATGTCTGCCAAATCTGGACCGATTTTTATGTTTTTTTTTATAGATAGGGTTTACTCCAAGAATTATTTCATTCAAATATGGTTAAGATCTGATGACGGTGGACCAGGCAAGTAATAAAAACTCCTTAACGGATAACAGCAAACACATCGGGTATGTAATTGTATTGAAGAACACATACAATACCTGTTCCCAGCGCAAAAAATTGTAAATAACTTAAGCTCGCATCTGTATCCCCAAAAGAGTAGGCAGAGCTTTTTTTATAGTATAGGCCGGCAATCGAGAAAGTGGGTCACCTGATGTTAAGTGATCTCCACTGCCCAAGTACGCCCACAATTCTAAAATAATCATGGGCGCGTTGCCAACCTTAAAGGAAAGGGATAATAAGGGATTGGGAAGGGGAGGGCAATTTGGGCCTCCGGATATCTCACTCACCGTACGAAACGCAGCAGCAAGCTGCTACTTTACGGCGGTTTTCTGTGAGACAGTGGTAACGACCCGGACGAGCCGGCCCATTCATGCTATAGACAGAATTGTCTACAGCGTGGCTCTACCACTCAGAAAGATGCAACTAATGCTGTACCCACATTTCACCAAGCATATTTCATTCTCATTATTATAATAATGTGTTAGGGGGTGAGCCTATCGCCACATCTGACACAAACTCCAAGCCCGAACAACTCATGTATGATTTTTTTTATCGAAAACTCAAACAAATTGTGATTACCCGACCTGGAATTTGAACCCATAATCTCTGTCTATTTTTAACACCCACATACATAAACATAATATAACCCACATAAAATCAAACTATTTCACATAGGGATAGTAGAGTTTGTGGATTTGAAAATGTTTTAAAATCTTGTAAGACCCCATACATTTTCAATGGAGTTAAAATCCGGGCTTTTTGCCGGGAATGGCAACTCTATAATTTCATTTTGGTTATTTTGAAATGGGCATGGGCCCTGGCTTTATGTATAGAACAGTTATCGTGGATATAATAAATAGGTCCCGGAAAGTACATTCTTGTTGTTGGAAGCAAAGTATCTTCAAGAATTTCTACATATCTTTCGCTATTCAGACGAAGCGACACTTTAATTAGTTCTCCTAATCCTATAGATACAAGACAACTAGATTGATTAAATCCCAGGTCGGGCAATCACAATTTGTTTTTGTTTTTTCGAGTTTTCGATTCGCGATCGTGAGTTTTCGATTTAAAAAAAACACAGATGAGTTATTCGGGCCTGGAGTTCATGTCAGGTGTGGCGAAAGGCTCACCCCCTATCACATTATTATAATAATAAGTCAGAAATAAGCTAGGTGAAACGTGGGTGCAGCATTAGTTGCACCTCTGTCTACTCTTTTGGGGATACAGGTGCGAGCTTAAGCTATTTACAATTATTAGCTCTGGGAACATGTATTGTATGTATTCATCAATACAATTACCTACGGCGATGTGTTTGCTGTTATCCGTTAAGGAGTTTCTATTTGTTACCTGGTCCACTGTCATCAGATCTTAACCAAATTTGAATGAAATAATTCTTTGAGTATAAAAAAAATCATAAAAATCGGTCCAGATTTGGCAGAGATATCGCGTATCATATACTTGTAATAAAAGCAACAAAATCTTATGAGCACGCCAATTTAACAAAAGTCGGTGAACTTGCAGCTAGAATCCACATTTTATGAAAGTGCACCAAATTATGTATTATGAGCGTGTTCAGCAAATTCGTTACTATGGCGTCAACTGATCTTTTGATGCTTATGGAGTACACGATTTGTGGAGTTTTGTCCATGTTCATTCACTTCTGGCGTTGACTGTACCTGCTGTAACTTGGAGTGTCAGTGGGCCACTAACATCTTAGGCTCAAAGCCAACCTCAACTGCACGCGGTACACTCTGCTGATTAACTGACGAGGCAATGGCCAAACTGGGTTCACATGGCGGGTTCACCTAAATCCGCCGTCAAATAATGATGGGAAGGATCCTGGTATTAAGCCGGAATAACGCCAGGCAGAAAGAAAGGTATCTATTCTAATACTTATTTTAATTAAATTTCTTTTAATTATATATACGTAACTAAATAATGCTCATACCGGCTTATAAAACGATGATAGACTCGGTGAAGGGTACGGTACATTTGTAATACATAATTAGAATCCAACGGGTAGGTAACTAAAAAGTACAAACGTCTTCACCCGTCTCTATAATAAGTTCTGTGGAATCTATTATTTAGTAACATAAGCTGAATACCTGAAGGGGTAAGTGAAGTGCGACTAATGCACCCACGGTTCACCCACCTTATTCCGTCCCATGATGTGATGGATGGCGAGCCAATCGACATATTGGGCATGCAAATTTCTCCAAGGCAACTCGCGTGTGATTTTTCGAATCGAAAAGCTCAAACAAATTTTTTGACTTAGGTATGTTTATTTATAAATAACATTGTATCTTAATAATTTATTGACAGTGTTAAAGAAAGTAAATGTATATCTCAAATTGTAACAAGTCACGTCTCTAAATATTCCCACACCCGGCTTAAGTACCTACCTAATGTAACTGGTAAATGGTAATACTTTATTATACGTTTCCCAAACATCACCCTATAATCTCATAAACACATTCGACGCTTGTTATTTTAACAACATATAATTTTGACTCACATAATTTAATAACACGAACTATAACCTCAACATAATCCTTAGAACATTACGATAATATCTCAGTGAAAGGGCAATAACTCTTGTGAAATAACTTTCATACACTCACTATGTCCCATAGGGGTAGGCAGAGACTATTGAGTACCACAAGCTACGATCCTGACACACCTTTTGCGGGTTGCGGGTACTCGTGACGTGCCCTTCTCGGAGAATATCATTTATTTAAATAACTTTCATTAGGTCTCGAATCATATTTCACGTTGACGTAATGTTTCATTAACTTTTGGAGCGAACTTTCAATATCAATTATGATTCAATGTCTGAGGTCTTGATGATTATGCCTACTATTTGTCATTACCACGATGGATAATCGATTTGATTTAAGACTAATATTTTATTAAATTTATAATAGATAAAAATAAAGTCAATATAAACTGGTAGTTTGATTAATGCGACAATTTATCTCCATATTAATTATTATTGGTAATTTATAAGTATACACTGCCTCGGTGGCGCAGTTGTAATGCGTACGCGTTACGATTGAGGTCAACGCTGAGGTCTCGGGTTCGATTCCCGGGGCGGGTAAAGTGGTATTGGGTTTTTCTATTACGATATGCTCAGTATCAGCCCGGAGTCTGGAATTTGTGCCCGGTATGGCGATAGGCTCGCCTCCTATCACATAAGGGACGGAAATACGTTCGGCGAAATGTGGGTGGACTGGTTACACTGCCTACCCTTCGGGGATTACAGCGTGAGTGCGTATGTATTTAAGATATTATTCTTTTTTATAAAGAAGATTGGATTGTAGACGTCTGAACTATTAAGAAAATTATTCACTACGCTATTAAAATAATACAATATCTGAATTTACATACAAAGAACTTTATTTCTGGCAACATAAACAAAAGAAAGTTAAGTCTATTAGCTAACAGAGAAACCCTATTTGTAGAAAATACTTAAAACTGTTGATTATGTTATATAAAAAAGCAGAAAACATTATATTATTGCGGTTATTATTTAATATTTACCTAGTGTGGGGTCAGAGCTATGTGTGTGACTGTTGGGTGTATTATTATTATTATTTACGAATTTTTGTACGTTTTCTCAGCTTTTACGCTGGTTAGTTTAACTGCATTTACGGGCCACAGCCAAGTAAATACAGCTTTTGAATTTAACGAGATAGGTTATTACTTAAAATCAATCAAACAGTACAGCATCCTAACATCCTCGCGTACACACTTATGTATGCCAGGACAAACGCCGGAACGCTAGATCATCCCACTGTCGCTAACCTGCAAGAATTTTCTCACAATTCTGCAGGTATTGAGGATGGCCGCTTTTTGGAGGCTTATATATATTGAATTGTTTAAATTCAATAAATCTAAACTAGTACGTAGATCCTTTGGAATAACACCTGTTGTCGAGAGGACAATGGGTACCACAAAAACTTTTTGTTGTCTCCAAATTCTAGCGACTTCCTCCCTAAGCTCTGTGTACTTATTAATTTTTTCTATTATTGTTTTATGGATATTATGGGTGTTGGGAACAGCAATATCAATTAGGTAGGTGATTTTGTTTGTTTTATCTTGCAGTGTTATATCTGGTCTATTGTAATGAATAGTTCGGTCAGTTAAAATGGCTCGGTCAAAGTACAGTTTGTATGAGGAATTTTCAAGAATGGTTTCAGGAGTGTACTTGTAATATGGCGTGTTTGTGTTCGGAATGAGTGTGTATTTGCGTGCTAAACTTTGATGGATAATATTAGCTACTTGGTTATGCCTGTGAGTATAGTCCGTTTGAGTTAGGCTAGTGCATGCACCTGTGATGTGCTGGATGGTCTCGGATTGGGTGTGGCACCTACGGCATTTATCATTGGTAACAGTGGGGTCCTTGATAATATATTTTCTGTAATTTTTTGTATTAATAACCTGGTCTTGAATGGCTAACATGAACCCCTCTGTTTCTGGGAAGAGATTGCCAATGTTGAGCCATTTATTTGAAGCTATAGCATCTATGTGGGGCTGTTCTAAATCGTGCGGGTGTCGACCATGCAGTACTTTCTTTTTCCAATCTTCTATTTTCTGTTTTTGTGGATCACTACTGAGAAGATTTTGTTGGTCGGTCTGTTCATGTAGATTAAGTGGTGTGAAATTATAGTCGTTGTGGGTGATGGCTTTATGTATGTTACTAATGTGGGATTTGGAGTAAAAGAATGTTTTTAAGTTGTAAAGTTGTTTCTGCCATAAATTATAAATGTCTATTAGGCCCCTGCCTCCTTCTTGTCTTTTTATTGTTAATCTTTCTATTGCTGATTTTGGGTGATGGTGATTATGTTTTGTTAGTGTAGTCCTTGTGATCCTTTCAATTTTATCTATATCTGTTTTTGTCCATTTTATTATACCGAATGAGTAAGTTAATATTGGAATTGCGTAAGTGTTAAATGCTTTAATGAGGTGTTTTGCTGAAAGTTGAGTTTTTGATAGTAGGTTTATTCTGCGTTGATATTCAGTAAATAATGTGTGCTTGATATTTGTATGATCTAATCCTTTAAGTTGTTTGTATCCAAGGTATTTATACAAATCGGCCGGTTCCATTGCAGTAATTATATCGTTATTGTTTACTGTATAGTCTCCAGGTCGTATTTTGCCTCTTATAATATGTAACGTTCTACACTTATCAAGGCCGAATTGCATATTAATATCTTTGCTGAAGTTGGAAGTAGCATCTATTAGTTTTTTCATGTCTTTTTCGGTTTTTGCGTACAGTTTTATATCATCCATATAGATGAGATGTGAAATGATGGTTTCTTGGGTATTATCCTTTAGGTGATATCCAGCTCGACAACGTTGTAATATGTGTGATAGTGGGTTTAAGGCTAGGCAGAACCACAGGGGACTCAAGGAATCGCCTTGATAAATTCCTTTTTTAATTGATATTGGTCTTGTTGTTATAGAATTGTTATGGTCATTGAGATGCAATGTAGTTTTCCAGTGAGTCATTATATTTTGAAGGAATTTTATTAGACTATTATTAATTTTGTATATTTCGAGTACTTTAATCAACCAGGAATGTGGAATACTATCAAATGCTTTTTTGTAGTCTATATATGTACAGTGTAAATTTCTATTTTTTGTAGTAGCGTGTTTGTGAATAGTCGAGTCAATTACAAGTTGTTCCTTGCATCCCATATGGCCCCGCCTGCACCCTTTTTGTTCTTCTGCTATGATATTGTGATGTTCAACATGTGTGTTAATTTTAAACGAGATGACAGCTGTTATTATCTTATATAATGTAGGAAGACATGTAATTGGTCGATACTGGGAAGGTTCTGATGAGATTTCGCCTTTTGGAAGCATGTATGTTATTCCAGTAGCGATAAAATGTGGTATGTTTTGTTTATTTAGAATAATCTCTGTTATGTTTTTTGCTATTAGCTTGTGTAATGATGTTAACTTTTTAAACCAGAAATTATGTATTTTATCGACGCCAGGTGATTTCCAGTTGTGTAACCTATTTGTGATGCATTTTATGTCCGATTCTGTTATTTCAGTAAATTCCATTTCCCCTACTGTGCTCCACCTATTTTCTTCTTCTTTTATCCAATCTGCATAATTATTGTGTTCAATTGTCTCTTCCCATAAATTTGCCCAAAATGTTTCTAGCTGTTCCTTTGTAGGGCTTTCAATGTTTTGTGTATTTTCAGTATTATAAGCATTTATTCGTGGCTTCTTTAGGTTGCGATAAAATGTTTTTTCGTTGGTGGTAAATAAAATGTTGTCATTTTTTCTTTGTTGCGCTTTCTTATAGCGTTTTAATCTATGAACTTTGAGTGCTAAATTTTGTTTAAGTGTATCTAAGAACTCCTCCGGGGTCTTATTTTTGTTTTCGTGTCTGGTGTGAGTCGTTTTACTTTTAAATATTTCTTCAACTCGCTTAACTACTTTTTTTGATCTGTTTTTGTTAATATATTGGGTGAGCCTTCCGCAGTCTGCTCTAAGTTTTTCTATGTCTGTCTCGAGTCGGTGTTGCCATGGTGGTTTTCTGTTAAGTCTTGATCTGCTTTGTATTCTAATAGATTCTGTAATTTTGTAACCAAGTTCTTCTGATATTACTATTGCAGTACAGTAAATAAGTGTATGGATATCTATTAGTTTTGTATCTTGAGATAGAAATTTGGTTAGTATGTTTTGATTAAATATTTGTGTAAGCTTAGTAAGTTTGGGGCTGTATCTTAGTTTGGGTAATTTTGGTCGAGCTACTGGATCCAACCCAGAGTATAATGTTAGAGATGTCGTGAATTTCTCGAACAGTTCTTGAGTGTATGTATCTGTTATAAAATTGGGTTCCATCAGGGTTTCGATATCATTTTCTACGGTGAGAGTAACTGATTCAGTTTGTGTCGAAATCTGTGATGTTTGTGTTATTTGGCTATACGAAAGGTTATGCGTATGTTGTACTCTTGACGTCGGATCAAGTGGTATTGATTGTGCATTTGAGTGTGTTGTGCAAAGTTGACTTAACGGTTGTAAATGATTTTGATCTCGATCTATTAGATTTATGTCATCGCCGTCATCTAAATTATTTATTTCGTTTTCTAACTGTTTCCTAACTTCTTCCTTTAGCTGATCTAGTGTATCTTGAGAAAGAAGTTTATTTCGTTCTATTGCCCTTCTTTGATCTGACACGCGCTGTTCAGTGACTTTAATATCAGGGTACTGTCGTGAAAAACGTTCATGCAGCTGCTTTCTATAAATGGTCATGTCCGTCTCTAATTTCGTGATGTAGTAGTAAGTACGCATGATAAATAGGTTTACATCTTTGCTCCATGACATGCGCACTCTAGGTTTCCCAGCTTTGGTGGACGCGGGTAAAAAGGCAGTCACCTCCCGCGCAACATCCAATGCTGGTATGGATGGGTCTCTATAGCTGTTTGATGGTGGTGATCTAGGTATTGAAGGTGATGAATCGGTTGATAGTATGTAAGATACGGTACTTGGACTATATGGTTCTATTGGGCTGTCCGTTCTACTGTCTGTCAGTCGGTCAGGTAGATCAATATCGGCTGTAACACTTTCGGGTGACCCGGCAGGAGTCCGCCTGTTCAACTCCTTACCGCTGACGGTTCGTATGCTGTAACACCCAGCGTCAGCTCCAGGTGTGCCCCGGCGATCGCCCCCGGGAAGCGGCCCTCTCAGTTTCTTTTTAGAACGTGTCTCCATATTAAATGGGTTACCATTGCCACGTTAGCCACACCAGTAGTATAAATTGTGCGTTGCCCGCCCCCTACGTAATCAGGTGTTCGATCAGGACGTGTGGTTGGGTTTTAGGGGGCTTATTATTATTATTATTATTATTATTATTATTATAATATTGCTACGCGAGTCTTACGTACGCTCTTTGTTTTTTAAAACAATTCCATAATAGGACAACATTCAAATTATATTATGTAATTTAATTGCAACTAGAGATTTTGACCACCACGACATTACCACATTATGTGGGCGAGTAGCCGGATGTAAAGCGACAGGCTGCGGGTTCAATTCCCGTACCGAGACAAATGTTTGTGTGATCCATAAATATATGTTTTGGATCTGGGTAGGAGATACAGGCAAGGAAGAAGAAGGACACATTTAGACACATTATTTAGAGTTATAAAAAACTTCTAGGACACTTGCGATTTAAAATTGACTCCGTGTGGTGCTAATTTAATTTTGCTTGAATATTTTGTGCAGTTTGGAGTTGTATGTATATCGCTGCCCGCATTGCGAAATAAAAATCGCGTGATTGGGTGGGGGTGAGGCGTAACGACAGGTAATTCTGTTGGTCATATGTCGTCACAATCGGAGATCTATAAGAAGTGACAAAAATCGCGAGTAATTTTATTCTCAGTGTGTGATATGTGAAATTTCCGTTTACTGAATATAAATCGTGAAAATAAAAATAACGTGGTCATAACTGTTGATTAAAAATGTACTATTAGGTACTAAGCTTTTGGTTCAAAGTAAGGAAATTATCTAATGTGTTTATGCAGCACTGCAGGTAGATTGTTTTCACTCAGTTCGCACGGTTGGTTAAGTGAAACCGCCGCACCGCGCTGTCTCATAGTGCCGTGTGGGTACTTTCTCACGAGCACATCATATTAGCACATGTTTCTGTTAATTGCTATGGGCTAACGACGCCATTTTTATACTTTTTAAATTTTAAATTAATATGTTTTGTAGTGTAGAGCCAAATGTAATTGCTATCCAAGTTCAAATTATTACCGTGGTCGGTTTACATGTGGAATGTAACTGGGCCCCCAACATTTTAGGAGCAAAGCTAAACTCGCCTGCACGTGGTACACTCTGCTGATTAACGGACGAGGCGATAGGGAAACATTGTTGCCGCTGCGTGTTGTGGGGGTCAGATGGCGAATCGCCCCATATAATACCAAAAACCGTCAAATCTGGAGGTGCGAGAAGGCTGACCCTGGCCGGTATAATGCCGAGAAGAAAGAAGTAAGGTAGGTTTACATATATAACATTATATCGAAAAAGTAAATGTCCCAACTACATTAATTTCAACACATTTTAACTTTGACCCGTCTGTAGTCATTAAAAAAGATTTTTTAACCGACTTCAAAAAAGGAGGTTCTCAATTCTGCGCGATTTATTTTTATATCGGTGGTCAGGAAACAAGCAAGTTGGTCACCTGGTGATAAGTGATGTCTACCGCGCATGAACACCAACGATATTAAAAGTATCATGGATGTGTTGCCGACCTTAAAGAAAAGGAATAAGGATTTGAGAAGACAAGGATGATGATTTGGGCCTCCGAAAGTCTCACTCACCGTACGAAACGCAAAGCTGCCACTTCACGCCGCTTTTCTATAAGACAGTGGTAATGCCTCATTCGAGCCGGCCCATTAATGTTATAGACAAAACTGTCTACAGCATGGCTCTACCATTTATATTCTTTGTACACACCGCACACAATTTTATCACACAATACCGTTTTAGCTCGCTAAGTTTCTAAAAGTATTTCAGACGAGTGCAGTTTCCGAATTGGTCTAAATCCTTGGATGTCGCGCCACAAACAAACAAACAAACTCACGTCTGCCCGTCTGACGCTATTTCTAGATATAACAGCACTAATAATTAACGCAAACATCAAAACGTATCGCATCTATTTTGTTTCATTTTTGTCTGATGTTACGAGCGGGGATTCAATGAAAGGATCTGGGGAAATTGACCCCCATATTCGTATTGGTTTCTGTAAAATGCAAAAAAATGCTATTCACATGTGATTGCATAGCAACCACCGTACATATAGTGAAATGACAAAGACTAATGTATACTACTAGAAGGGTGTTTAGAAATAAAATTGCGTCACATATCGCGGGAGTTTGACAGCTCACAAGCAGTGAGCGCGATAGGGGTTCTAGTTGAGAGTAAGCGAGATGGTAATAGCGAGTTACGGTCAATTGACCGCAACTTAGAGTAACAATTTCTATGTACCGCGCAGCTTTTCTGGTAGTATCGGTACATTAAAGTCTTTGAAGATTCACGTCTCGCGGTCAGCTAGTGTATAATCCAGTAACTGTCGACGGTCGACGTTATATTTATGGCCGTTCCCAATATTCTATCTATCGACAGGCACTTTTTGTATGGAAGATCTGTCAAAACAATACTGATATGTAGTAAGCAAATGTGTCTATAGACAAAATGTACGGAACGGCCATTAGACTGCAGTGTACTTACCATCAGCTGCAGTGTTAGTTACTTTGCCGTGCCAGGATAAAATACTTATGCCGGTAGTGGTCACACACTTTAATGGCCTGATGACGTCTAACATTAATTATGCACTGTTGAAACTAATGACTTTCGTTCCTTGTACTGGAATGCGAAAATATGATAGTTTACTTCCCTTTCGTCAGCTCTTAATACGCTCCTGTCTGCGAAAAGGTGATTCATAAGCCAATATGATTGTTCTACTAAAACTCTGTGATATTGTGCATCCGCTGCGACTCATAGACATTGTCTATTTGTAAGCGACTCTATAGTATATTTACTATATTTGACCATTAACGACAAATTTTCAGCGTTTCACTCTTTCTTTTTTGTCCTTTTCGTACTTTCTACTCTTAACGATTAATCTTCGAAAATATTTAATGATAAATGTATTTTTAAGTTGCCTTTAAAAAGCTTTCTTGGTTTTTATACCACGAAATGGAATGCGAAGGAATCCATAATAAGACTTAGGCTTGTTTAAAATATACGAATTTAACCCATTGAAATAAGATGTGGCGATCTGCGAAGAGAAGTTACTGTATCCTATACGAGAAACAAATTGGGCCTTATTACCTGGTATGTTTAGCGATCCAATTACATTGTTGATTTTCTTTGACAAATCAAGTAAATACGATACACTAACATACTATTTTTATAATAATTATGCTTTGGTGGCGCAGTTATAATGCGTACGCGGTACGACTGCTATGCTGAGGTCTCTGCTTCAATCCCCGGGTCGGGTAAAAGCGATATTGGGTTTCTATCACGAAATGCTTAGTTTCAGGCCCAAGTCTAGAATTGTACCCGATATAGCGATAGACTCGCCCCCTATCACATCATGGGACGGAAATAAGCTCTGCCAAATTTGGATGTACTAGTTACAACTCTGCCTACCCCTTCGAGGGTAAGAGGTGTGAGTGCATATGTAATATTTATGCAAACGTGACTTATCACTTAAACATGCTATGCAATGCGTAAAGTGTCGAAATAATAAACATGGCCAGTTCGAATCTTGTTTTTTTAATATCTTTAGATGACGAGAAGAGCACGTCGCTCGTCTGATGGTAAGCGTCATGCCTGCCCATCAAAAGAAGCAACGCCACACAGAACTTTGATTTACAAAGCTCTGCATGACACTGGAATACACTCGTCACCCTGTGACATAAGTTGTTAGTTTCACAATGCCCAGTAATTTCACTGGCTTTAATGCCCTTGAAACCGGAATACAACAATGCTTAAACACAGTTGCTTGGCGGCAAAAATAGACAAATCAGTGATACCAACCCAGACGGCCTCTCGCATACGAGGGACCTACTTGTCAATTACTTAACTAAACTTTACTTACAATTACTTAACTACAGTGCAGTTATTCCATATCTCCAGGTTATCATTTAAACTAAATAGTCCTAGTTGTAATTAGTAACCGCAGGATTTGCAAGCAAACATGCATTTCAAGCATCGTGTAATGAGTTTATAGAACACGTTATGGCGACTACTACGGACGCGGATACCAACATCGATTAGCCTCAATTGCCTACAAGGCAACCCACCTTATAACCTGGATGTTCCCTCTCTATCATTCCTTTAATATAACTCGCACGACTGACAAGGATGGATGATAATATTACACATATCGTCACATATTGGAATCGCCACTTATTCCATCAGTAACGCATTCCATTTCTTGGATCGTAGAATGCATGGAATAACAATAGCATTCGAATTTATTGTCAGGGCCGAGAAAGCGTGGAATGATTGTAAATTTGTTATGAGAATATAGGTTTGAGTGTTTCTGAAGTTATGTTGTAAGACCTCGGGGTAAATGGTAAAGGAGCAGCTCCTGACTTTAAACTTGATTATTGGATTCAAAATATATTTATTGTTATTCTGCTATACATTAAAACAATAATATGGCATCTATTTGAAATTATTACATCATTTATATCCTTCTCATTGCAATTAGTTTTAGATAAATAAATAATAAGTAAATTCAGCCAACAGTCACACCTAGTCCTGACCCCAAACTAGGGAAACCTGTATATTCGTGGATCACACAGACACTTTACTCGGTGCGGGAATCGAACTCACGGCATCTCGCTTCGCATCCGGTTGCTCGACCACTACGCTACGGAGGCTGTCAATTCATGTTCGAAACCCCGTGATTAAAATGGTCAATCCTCATAAACTAATTAAACTTAATTTACAAGCCTGTTACAGCAATTAAACCCTAAATATCATTTACAGCGCCCGTATATATAATTTTATATCAAAACGCAAGACAGTTGACTATTTCCTGCGTTGACCTACATATCACCAGTTTACAACAGAAATTTATTTCTGTTTACAATCTTAAATGTTTAACTTATTTTAGGTTCAAAAGAGGTTTGAATGAACGCGGAAGAAGGTATAATTATAGAATTTCGTTCCATAAATTCGTGAAGACGGATTTTATTGTTGATGTCGTAACAGAAGTTGCGTTTTGATATGAAACAAATTGTTTAGAACAGACTGTTAGTTTGAAGCAGCGGGCGGTATTACGATCAACCAAAATAAATAAAAGATGATGGGAATATATTTTAACGTTTCAATAATAATGATTACAGAAGATAATTTGCTGCTGCTTTGGTATGGTGGAAATTCACAAACATAAAATTAAAATCGATTGATCCGGACCGAATGCCTATTCATACATATATACGCACTCACACCTGTAAATCCCCGAAAGGGCAGGCAGAGGTGTAACCAGTACACCCACATTTCGCCGAGCGTATCTCCATCCCATGAGAGCCTATCGTCATATCGAGCACAATTCCAGACTCCGGGTTGATATTAAGCATTTCATGATAGAAAACCCCAGTATCACTTTACCCGACCCGGGAAGCGAACCTGAGACCTCAGCGTCAGCCTCAGTCGTAACGCATATGCATTACTACTGCGCCACCGAGGTAGATAATAGTATTATTCAGTCAAATAATATTTTTTATAGCAGACCTATGTCAGCCAATTAATAAATGGTTCACCTGATTGTAAGTGATCTCTACCGCCCATGAACGACCACAATACCAAAAGAATCAAGGACGTAAGGTCTGTAACCTTAAAGGAAATGCATAGTTAAGGGATTGGGAAGGGGAGGGGGCTTTAGGCCTTCGGATATCTCACTCACGTACGAAACTCAGTCTAGTCTAATCAGGCAGTCAGTCGAGAATGCATATTAATTGATAACGAAGTTCTGGAAAAGGCACTAAATAGTCAGTCCAATATCAAAGGTAAACCTACCATAGTAGGTGCAAAGAAAATACGAGGATTCCCATTACAAAAGCAATTAGAGCACGTCGTGTTGAAACCGCTTAACAATCGTATCGAGAGCAACAATAATCGCGGATTAATTGAAACAATGAAGAAAACTTTCGTGGCGGTCTGATTAGCTAGTACCATTGTTTGAATATTTCGAAGGAAATGCAAATGCTCTTCATGTTGGTAATATGTAGAGTAATTTAGAGAAAGCATGACATGTAGTTGACATAAATAGGACATGTTGAGAGAAGCCTATGAGTGGTAGAGCCACGCTGTAGACACTTTTGTCTACAGCGTCGTCCGGGTTGTTTCCACTGTCTCGCAGAAAACCGTCGTAAAGTAGCCGCTTGCTGCTGCGTGAGTGAGATATCCGGAAACCCAAATCCCCCTCCCCTTCCCAATCCCTTAATTATCCCTTTCCTTTAGGCGTAAGGAACGTGTTCATTACACGTATATGGCCGGTGAAGATCACTTACCATCGGGAGACCCTCTTGTTCGTTTGGCGGCCTATGCTATTAAGTCGCGCAGATTTTTATAAAGTTTAAATTATTAAATGACATACGCCTTTCGTATTCCGACGCCTTATCTCGCCAGGAATCGTCCACAAACTGCTTGTAAAATATTTATTAAAATACTCAGATATCACTGCAATAATGTATTGAAAATTTGTAGTGGAACTAGTTCTTGCGATCGTGATCAAAGACATTTCTCACTCACGCTTGTTTCTTTATGACTGCGCCGTGATAATTTAATGCGAGGGAAGATTCACGCCGTATTTGATGTTTTTTAATGCACGAATAGTGACTATACCGGACATATCTACACAAAGTGATAAAACAGTAAGTCTAAGCCTAAAGAGTCCTGTTCCACCTGTCCTTATCCCACTCGCAGTGGGGTCGGTAACATGCTTTTTAACACATGTTACAGAAAAAATTGGCTTGCAGTTTTGGCGACCGGCCGCCTACCCGACGTCAACGCCTCGATACAACACACCCAGACCCGAAACAAATATTTATGGATTACACAAATATTTATCTCGGTGTCATACATACCTTCGAAATTATAATGGAGAATTCTCAAATATATCTCAGGTATATTTTTTATAGCATTGGCCGACAAACTAGCAAGTGGATCACCTGATGGTAAGTGATCTCCACCGCCCATGTACGCCCACAATACCAAAATAATTAAGGGCGCATTTCCGACCTTAAATAAAGGATAAAAGGAAAGGGATAATTACGGGAATGGGAAGGGGAGGGGATTTGGTCCTCCAGATATCTCACTCACTGTACGAAACACAGCAGCAAACTGCTACTTTACGTCGGTTTTCTGCGAGACAGTGGTAACGAGCCGGCCCATTCATGCTATAGATGAAAGTGTCTACAGCGTGGCTCTACCACTAAAAATATGAAAAGGACAACGATGTTTTCTTTCACCGTTAAAGCGAGCTATAAATAAGAATGAATATCTCGCCAGTCTGTACCACTCCCCGCTAAGCCGCTTGGCTATCACTGCATCATTAGATACATAATATAGTTTGAAATGTGAGTATTTTATTGAATAAATTCCTGAAGCTACGTTCCAAATACAATCTGGTGGTAATGAGATGCCGCATGCCACCACGTCGCACGTCGGCCCATTTCAAACCACTATAATCTCCAGCATACTCCTTTGATCTATCAATCAGTGATTAGCTATGCGCGTGCGCAGTTGGAACGCGGTCTCACTGACTTGTGGATAGTTTACCGTTTTAAAGATACTGAATGTAGTAGCTATTGAGTGTTCCACCACTATGAAGTATGGTTGACTTGATAGTGGCGGTAGATAAGAATAAGGCAGACTCCTACGTCTGATGGCACTATATAATTACGCTCGTCACTACAGAGAATATAATTCTCTCCCGAGTAGCGAGGCACGCACGCATACATACATACATACGCACTCACGCCTGTAATCCCCGAAGGCGTAGGCAAAGGTGTAACCAGTACATCCACATTTTGCCGAGCGTATCTCCGTCCCACGATGTGATAGGCTCGCCCCATTGCCATACCGGGAACAAATTCCAGACTCCGGGCTGATGCTAAGCATTTCGTAATAGAAAAACCCAATACCATTTTTACTCGACCCGGAGATTGAATCAGAGACCCCAGCGTTAGCTTCAGTCGTAACGTGTACGCATTACAACTGCGCCAACGAAGCAGTCGCCGAGGTACTCATAACTGAGTGTTATTCGTGTCCACACGTGTGGTGGTGTGCGACAGGACTGGGTGCAGGGGTGGAGGCGGAGCTCGGGTACAAACACTACACTAAGACAGTGGGGTTTGCTGGGTTGTAGAATTTTCTGATGTTATATGATAAAAGGTCTCTTATACGATATATAGACGTATCTGAATAGGCGCCAGATACACACTGTTGTATTTCGGTTCGAAGGACATTGAGGCCAGTGAATTTACTGGACATTATAAGAGTGCTATGCACTACTTTACAGTTAAAAGTTCTGAGTGGTATTCGAGCCCATTACACGTGCACTAGTATGCGACAGGCCGCTTTGATTATTTCTGTCGCCAAGCAGCAATGTGTAAGCACTATTGTGTTTATTAAAAGACATTAAAGCTAGTGAAAATCCTGGGCATTATGAGACTTAAAATCTTTGTCTCGGGATGAAGAGCGCAGTCCAATATCATGGAGTGCTTTATTATTCCAAGTTCTATGTCGTATTGCTTCTGTTTATAGGCACGCGTGACGCTTACCATCAGGCGTGCAACATGCTCGTCTAAAACATAAGTTCAAAATATAGTTATTTGCTGGTTGCGCTTCGTCCGAAGCTTAGCTCTCGCTGTCACGCGTCGTTTCAGCTCAGCCTGTTGCCGTCCACTGTTGGACGTAAGCCTCCCCAAGTGAGCGCAAACCATCCCGGTCTTGAGCAGCCCGCATCCACCCGCTACCCGCCATCTCTTTCAAGGTTTAACTGGACCATAATATAGCTACGTTGCAACACGAAATAATCTCATAAGATCAAATCCTTAGTTACACCGCTGCGCCGCCTACTCGCGTGTGTGTAATATCTTTAAAAATGTTATGCATCCGCTAACAAAAAGATAAGATAATAATCTTCTTATGTTGAAACATAAGAAGATTTTTTATACTTAAGACTTTAGAGTATGTGAACACATCGGTCTCAATTGTTTAGAAATAACAGTTTTCAAAGTCGTCAAAAACAATAGGAGTGCTATGAACATTTTCGTTCGCTCCTTTTGAAAGAGTATTGTTTTCACCGATCTTTCCCTAAATTTAGTTTGTCTCTAACGCCCAAGCCAAAACAAAGCAGTGATAACGGAATGTAGAAATTGACCAACATAGCTCGATCTGCTTTGATGAGTATTGTTATGATGAGGGCATCTTAAGCAAAGCTCAATGAAATATAAGTAAATAAAAAGTCTCTCTGGTTTTTTACATTCTCAATTTGTCTGTACATATTTTTTGTGTGTTTCACGCCTTACCACCAAATGTGGACCAATTTGGATGATTATTTTTGTATTCGATAGGGTCTACTGAGATTGTGGAGTAATTTTAAGAAATATCAGGCACAAAAATCAGGCGTGAAACATATACCTTTATGCACTAATTTATGCACCGATTTTGATGACTTTTTCAATAAAAAATAGAAAAACTTTTTAACTTAGTTCTGTACTTTAATAGTCAATGATTGACTATTAATAGACCACCGACTCAAAATTGATAGGATTTATTTTTTATATTTTTAATTGTTAAAAAGTTTTTATAATAATAAATACACCCAACAATTATATACATAGTCCTGACTTTGTAAACCTGTATAGGAAATATCAGGAACTAAGAGGTACTTACGATCTCACAACACCCAGACCCAAAATGAGACGAAGAAAATTGTCGGACAAATCCACCAGGCCACTTAGGGTTTCCACAAAGCAAGTATTGTGACATTCTATATTCCATTCATTCATTCATTTAGGTTAACCTAGTGTAGGGTCAGGACTATGTGTGTGACTGTTGGGTGTATTTATTTACTGTTATTCCAATTATGTCAACTGTATGATGAATGATGGCGGCCGGTCGTAAAAACTACAAACTAAATCTTAAGTAACATGTGTTCAAGCATGTTGCGCCGACCCTATTGCGAAATGGTATAAAGACAGGTGGAAAAAGAAGATGTCAACATTCAAATCAATCGTAAGTGACCCTTGTACACGTTGGGTGTTCTCAATTATACATTGGACACGTGTCAAATCGATTCTATATCGATATCAAAGCTAATCCGCTGTTTGCAAAGACAATAGGCAACACCGTTGTATCAACTTGTATCACGTTTGACCGGGTGCATTGATCCCGATGCATCAGGCATTCGATACTGGCAGCTCAAGTTACATTGTAAGGGCTTTGCCATAATGCATACTAATGCAACACATTTGATGCATTAGGTCATCGATTGATTGGTGAAGTTAGAATCTAACTAGATGGACTGTTAAGAAGTAAAATTGTGCCACATAACGCGGGAGTCTGACGGCTGAGGTGTGCAGCGCGTAAGGGGAGCTAACCTAATTCTAGTTAGGTTAGGAGTAAGCTACATGATAATATTGAGTTGCGGTTCGTCTGCCCTCAAATGGTGTATACTCCTAAGTACATAATACTAGCTTAAATACGGCACTACCACTTGAGCCAAGTGAAGGAATAGTATTTCTCTTATCACACAAGAATTATGGACTTTCGCTTTTCTAGGAGCTGTGAAATTATGTTGTATGAAATGAGTAAGTTTTCAATACGATCAGCTAAGGGCGTCGTTTGGGTCTGCAAATATAGTAGTAATATATTTTCGTAAATCTCTAACTAGGTGTGCTGTAGGCCTAGTTCGAGTTACGAATACGTTCACAGTTTTCGAATTCGTATAAAATTACTACCGTCGAAGTGTCAAACTAGTAATTCATACATGGTAATAAAGGAACGAATCGATTGAAAACAAATTTCATATTACCTAATATGAAATAACATTAGCCATATTATTAATTTTAATTCATCATAGTTCCCACTAGTGGCTGCTATTACTCGACGTATGAAGAGAAAACGAAAACTTACATCGTTTAGGACGACTATTAAAATTTGTACTAGGCCTACTGATTATAAGTTTAATAAAATTGTGCCACATAACGCGGGAGTCTGACGGCTGAGGTGTGCAGCGCGTAAGGGGAGCTAACCTAATTCTAGTTAGGTTAGGAGTAAGCTACATGATAATATTGAGTTGCGGTGAATTTACCGTAACTTAGTGCGCAATTTCTATGTACTGCGTACCAGTTTCTTAGTAGTATACAATGAAATCCTTGTCTTGTTTATGATCGAATGTTTCATTTATAATATTTTTTTTCTGCCTGGCGTTAACCCGGGGTCCGGGTCAGACGGCGGGTCGACTCCCACAAAATTGTTGCGGGTTATGAAGTCAGACGGCGCGGCGCGGCGGGTCGCCCAACATAATACCAAATCCACCATTAAATCGTGATGGGAAGGCGGATCTTGACATTAGCAGAAAGAAAGAGAGAAAGAAAGATTGGTAACGATTATAAATTATTTCATAATAGCTTTTGCTCGCGGCTCCGCCCACGTGGACGGCTTTTTCCACGGTAAAAAGTAGCCTATGTCCTAATCCAGGCTATGGTCTACCTCTGTGCCAAATTTCATTCAAAACTGTTCAGCCTTTATGGCGTGATTGACTAACAAAAATCGAAATTCACACTTACAAAAATCACAATAGTAGGATGTTTCCCATCAAACTAGGTATTTAAATTCATTCGAGCAATCATTTTGAACAATCTATAATAATCTATAGACAACAGTTAAATTCAATTGCATTTTGTTACATCAAAACCAATTCGCTTTGAACTCTGCATTTGTCGATTCCGTTACAAAAGTAGCTGCAATTTCGTTATTTAATCGTAGTTTTAATAATGTCATTGACCTGTGAGGAAAACTGCTTCTATTGTTGTCGCCAACTCTATACTTTAGTAGATTTTATAGCATTATTTAAATACAACAGATTTTCTTTTGTATTAAAAGAGGACAGACGGTTGTTTTTGAGTATCTAAAAATAATTAATTAACCAACGCAGCCCATGAACAGTCAAACTATCAGTGATATCAAAAATGTTTGTTTTTATAACAGTCTGGCAAAAGAGTATGTAGGTCACCTGATGGTAAGTGATCTCCACCGGCCATAAACACACGTTACACCAGAAGAAATATGGCAAACGCTGTGGATCTCAAGTTAAAGTGACAATTTATGGACCAATAAGTATACGACTATTACTTTCACCGATTTTCGTTGAACGGTCAACCCAATGTGTAAGTACATAATCATCATCGTCAGCCTGTATTGACCCACTTTTTTATCATAGGCCGGTAAACGAGCAGGTGGGTCACCTGATAGTAAGTGATCTCCACCGCCCATGTACGCACACTACCAAAAGGATCATGGCCGCGTTGCCGACCTTAAAGTATAGGGATAATTAAGGGATTGGATTGGCAAGGGGAGGGAGATTTGAGCCTTGCTGGGTAAAAGTCTCCTCTAGCTTGTGCCACTGATTTTTGTTCTGCGCTAGTAGCGTCCACGTATTCCCTGTGACCACCTTTATATCGTGGATCGGGCAGATGGTCTGCCAACGGTTCGTCTGTCCTCAAATGGTGTATACTCCTAAGTACATAATACTAGCTTAAATACGGCACTACCACTTGAGCCAAGTGAAGGAATAGTATTTCTCTTATCACACAAGAATTATGGACTTTCGCTTTTCTAGGAGCTGTGAAATTATGTTGTACGAAATGAATAAGTTTTCAATACGATCAGCTAAGGGCGTCGCACGGGTCTGCAAATATAGTAGTAATATATTTTCGTAAATCTCTAACTAGGTGTGCTGTAGGCCTAGTTCGAGTTACAAATACGTTCACAGTTTTCGAATTCGTATAAAATTACTACCGTCGAAGTGTCAAACTAGTAATTCATACATGGTAATAAAGGAACGAATCGATTGAAAACAAATTTCATATTACCTAATATGAAATAAAATTAGCCATATTATTAATTTTAATTCATCATAGTTCCCACTAGTGGCTGCTATTACTCGACGTATGAAGAGAAAACGAAAACTTACATCGTTTAGGACGACTATTAAAATTTGTACTAGGCCTACTGATTATAAATTTAATGACTGAGTATTTGATTGCGTAATTACATAACATTAAAAATATTTTAATCCGATCATTCCAATTAAAATGTATTCCATGTGCAAAAAGCTTATTAAATAGTTTCTCGGTAGAACGCGCACGTGGTTTACACCTAAGGCACCTCAGGTGAAGGCACCTTCCCAGAACATAACACGATATTATATACTTCATAAAATACACATTTTTTCCGAATACTTTAACAGTACCTAAAGCCTATCTGAATTATAGCTCAATCTTCCTCTTCCACCTGCCCTTATCTCACTCGCAGTGGAGTTGGTCTAACATGATTTTAACATATGTTACAAAAAGTTTTGGCTTGTAGTTTTTACGACTGGCCGCCTGTCTGACGTCCCCCTCTGGGGAGAAAACATCCAGAAACATATATTTGTGGATTACACAAATGTTTGCCTCGGTGCGGGAATCGAACCCGCGGCCTCTCGTTTCACCGCCGCCTACTCGTCCACTGCTCCACGGAGGTATGTCTGAATTATAGAATAATGACAAAAAAAATTGGCACTTATTTTTAGCATTGCCTTCAGTCACTCCTTTATTTGAATTTTACTTGTCAATAACTTGGACTGTGGGACGGAGATACGCTCCGCGAAATGTGGGTTTACTAGTTACACTTCTGCCTACCCCTTCGGGAATTACAGGCGTGAGTGCGTATGTATGTAACTTGGACTGTCGTGCTTTATGAAGATGAACGTGATCACGTCTCATAATGACAAATAGTGTGTATATTCTTAGTTTTGATTTTCAGCTGCCAAATATAAACTGAAATCGATATATACGACTTGCCCCTGATTTGTTAATGACAAATTCGGTTATAGATTCTCTATAGAGTATACTCTAACCTCTGCCTACCCATCATTGATATAGAGCATGACGATGACTATTTTTCCGTGCCAAGAAATGCAAAGTTCAGAAACGCACCGTTATAATATATTTGTACAATTATTACGGTACACTGGCGATGCATATCTTATGACATCAACGCTTATTTCCAACAATATGTAGAGCATATAATTTATTGCATAAATAAAATATACACATCATGAGTTTCGACTAAACAACCTTCTAGGTATTGTGATGAATACGTGAGTTGATCCGCTGATACAGATACGTCAATCCTTAATCCATATCTAATCTGTGAGGTACGAAATAAATCTTCTCGTGAAACAAAGAATAAGGAAAATGACTATGAATATTTTTAAAACGATAAAATTCGTGACACATTTTTATACAACCACTAAATGGTTGTTGAATTCTCTTTGAGCGCTCAAAAGTTAAATAATAAACGAAATATTTTTTACAGTATTTTAAAATTGGAACAGCAGGAATCTTCTTTGTTTTTTTTTATGAAAGAGGGCAACGGTGCAAGCGGGTCACCTAATGGTAAGTGATCACCGCCGCCCATGGACACCGTCAATACCAGGGGATTTGTCGGTGCGTTGCCGGCCTACATTTTTGTTTACATTACATCCAAAGTCATTGTTAGACTGTTCATACACTCTAAATCATAGGGCCTGTTTTAATGCAAAATACCTGTGTGCTCTATAGCTTTATGCCTACGTCATTCATTAGGGATAGTCGCATGTGATATGACACGTTAATTTATTACCAGATATCTATAGAGAATTTATAGTGTTCCACGACAGTAAAGTAGCAATCAAAGCACGATATCAAATCAAATAATTTATTATAAATCGGATCATAAATATAACTTTTACATGTCCATTATTTTTCTATGCTAGATTGAGCTTACGTAGAAAGATTTAGTGTGTGCCCAGACAATAGCACAGAAGTCAGTCGCCTTCCTATGTGAATGCAGTAACAATACCCATTGTATGGTTACTACCATTTCACCGATTACATATACCACACTCTCTTTTGTACACGTGTGTATGTGAGAAATATTTTTCTGTGCTTGGGAATTTTGTATTTTGTCGAGAAACTTTCAAAGATCGACAAGTTGGTTTGCTCATTCCTATAAATAGCGTCGAAAATGTTTTTTTTTAGAATCTAAGGCCGTTGAATAATAATCTTCTATATATTAATACGTAAAGAGAAAACTTCGCACCCCTTTTTAAACATATTGCGCGCACGGCGATTGTGAGATTTGGCATAGTTAATGATTACATGAAGGAGGCATTCTTCCTCCGTAAATGATTTTTATATAGAAGAAAGATTTTTATATCCAGAATTCTTTTTGTACTGGACATAGTCTATCGGTGTGCCAAATTTCATTCAAAAAACAAACATCCAAATTTTCACATTTATAATAGTAGGATTCTCTTGTTATTAGTATTCTTCGTCTACAAAGTTTTTTTATCCTTATAACTCGCAACCTTATCTTACTTATAAGTTACTAACCTACTAGTCAGTATATTTATAATTATTTTGCAGTGCATGTACTCTAACATATCATTATTAAAGTGGCTCTACCACTCCGAGGGGTAGTCACGAGACAGTTTTGTTTACAGTGTGATAAGCCGGCTGGACCGGGTTGTTGCCGCTGTCTCACAGAAAACTGATTTAAAGTAGCGGGTTACTGCTACTTTTCATAGGGCGATTGAGATAGCCGGAAGCCTAAATATCCCTTCCCAATCTCTTTATTACCCCTTTCGTTTTAGGTCATCAACGCGTCCATTATTCTTTCGATATTATGGGCATCTATATGCCCAAATACTCCTTTGCCGACCTATACTAAAAAAATAAATACAAATAAAATTAAAGGTCAAACTAATTACAATTGAAGCTTCGAACTTCATTAAAGTGTATTCAAATAGTTTAGCAATAGATTTGAGTAATTGACCTCTCGAAGTATGAGGTCACTGGACCGATGGCTTTGTTCTGCGCATGCGATGCGTTATCGAAATTACAACAAATTCGTCATAGACACGCTCATAGCAGCGCATTTGTGGATAGATGTCGAACTTAAACATTAATTTAAAACTAGACTTAAACTTAGACTGCCTCTGTGGCGCAGTTGTAATGCTTACGTGTTACGACTGAGGTCTCGGGTTCGATCCCCGGGTCGGGTAAAGAAGTATTGGATTTTTCTATTACGAAAAAACTCAATATTAACCCGGAGTCTGGAATTTGTGCCCGGTATGGCGATAGGCTCGCCACCTATCACATTATGGGACGGAGATTCTTTCGGCGAAATCTGGGTGTACTGGTTACACCTCTGCCTACCCCTTCGGGGATTACAGGCGTGAGTGCGTATGTATTAATTTAAAAAAAAAATACTAGGTGGTAAGCCTATCGTATGCGAGAGGCCGTCTGGTTTGGTACGACCGTTTTTTCTATTTCTGTGTGTGTGTATAAGTGTGTAAGCACTGTTGTTTCGGTTTGAAGAAAATTGAAACCAATGAAATTATTGGGCATTATGAGACTTATTATTATCATAGAATTATATTATCTTACGTCTCGGGGTGACAAGCGCAGTCCAAGGACATGCAGTGCGTTGTAATTCAAAGTTCTGTGTGGTGTTGCTTCAATTTATGGTCAGGCGTGGCGCACTCACCATCAGGCGAGCGACCTGCTCGTTTCGTCACTTAAGCTAATAATAATAAAAAAGAAATATAGCTCAAAGTTGGTCCCATTTTAATTTCAACGCGAAATTCCACTTCGAAGGGGGTGAAATCATTGAAATAAGATGACGGAAAGATTCAAACTTCGTAATTTATACCCCGATTTAAATCTTCTCATTAAACATAATAAAATAAAATAAATTAAACAAAAATATAACCGACTCAAAAAACTAACTAGCTTTTTAGTTTTTTTAAATAAATTATATAGTTGATTGGCGGAATGAAAGAGAGCGGGGCACCGACGCTTTACGGGATTGGTTCATTCCGATGCTGGTCGTCTATTGAACTATAAACTGCCCTCACTTCTATCTCTCTATGCTCAAGTTCTGTGCCAGTAACTATACCGTTGAGTAGGTTATGCGCTCAAAGATCTTAACAGTGTATTTTGTCAGAGTTAACAAACAGGTATTTTCACAATCGGCTTATGGTTTTAGCAGACGTGTGTTAAAATACTCAAAAACCCTGTTCTAAGCCTTGCTAGCTCATAAATAATATACTAAGCCTTAAACAAACGCTCAAACTAGTAAATTATAATATTTGATCACAATTTTAGTTGAATAATATTAACTAAGAATTTGAATAAAATAATATTAAATAGCACTTTATTTGAAGATACTTTCATCCATTGTTGTTGAGCAACCAAGAATCCGTTTTATTATTATTTTTATTGCTAAGGTAGACAGACGAGCGTGCAGCCCTCCTAATGGCATGCTCTGCGTTTAATTTAAAAAAAAAACTAAGTACTTTTCGGTACAATAGTTGAAATAATTGCGTATCGGGATTTTCTATATATATACGTGTGTAAATAGAATGTTTTTTTTACATATTTAAAGGGAATACCCATCGGCCATACAAAAAAAATGCCTGAAATGTACAACAATGAAATATACGCCAAATCGTAGTACAAATCTCAGGAAACCCATTAAAATTTCGATAATTATCAAAAAACTAGGCAGAAGCCAGTCTCAACAATTTTCTTTTAAATATAGGTTAAGGATTAAATAACGTATTTCATCGTTTTGCACTATTATGAGGTTACGTCTCATCCTTGCAATAAGCTTGCAGTATCGAGATAGAAAATATTAAAGTGTAGGTTTCTATCCATTTTGAAACAACAAAGGGCAAAAGTCCAAAACAACAGCAACAGCGTAGTCTACAGAGCGGGTTCAGGTCCGTTGTGAAAAAGCCGAGTCGTCGTTTAGGCGGCTCCAATCTAAGTCCGTGTTCAAAAATGGGTAACGTGTGTAGAAGTAAAATCAAAATCCTTAAAAAATTCCCACAATCGTCGTTAAATATCTTAAAAGCAATCCGTAACTAAAATCGGAAACGCAAAACCATAAATCAAGTAAAAGTAAACAATCGAAAACATGGAATACAGTATGTCAAACTGTCACTAAGGCAAAGGACATGTGTTTCATACAGCCTGCGATACGTTTTCTATTTTGAAAATAATGATAACTGGAATAATTCTGTTCATGTTATGTTATGGAATAATTCTATAAAATAGTTATCTAAGAATTATTTACAATTCTTGCTTGGCTGAATGTTACCTTACTCATGTTAAATAAACATTGACCACCAATAAACAATAATAATGAATTAGACGGATATCAAATTTAATTTTTTTTTTTTTTTTTTTTTTTTTTTTTTTTATGGTATAGGCTGGCAAACGAGCAAGTGGGTCACCTGATGGTAAGCGATCTCCACCGCCCATGTACGCCCACAATACAAAAGAATTATGGGCGCGTTGCCGACCTTAAAGGAATGGGATAATAAGGGATTGGGAAGGGGAGGGGGATTTAGGCCTCCGGATATCCCACTCACCGTACGAAACGCAGCAGCAAGCTGCTACTTTACGCCGGTTTTCTGTGAGACAGTGGTAACGACCCGGACGAGCCGGCCCATACATGCTGTAGACAAAATTGTCTACAGCGTGGCTCTACCACTCGTAAATATCGTTATATTTTTGCCCTAGTCAAACAAACTTGAGAATTATTTCATAAAACATATTTTATTCTAAATACAATTAAGGACAATTAAAAGTTAATGTCCATGTGAGGCATTTTTTGGGCGTTCCCCTTTAATTCTTATGCCTCTAATGGTATAGCTAAACGACGCGTGTTTAATTCCACAATGGGTGCTCCTTTGCACTTATACACAGAAACCATCACACTTTAAAGATTTTCTGATAGTATCCTTTTTTGCCTTTCTTTAACTTTTAAAATAGGTACAATTATTCAGCACTGTCGCAGTAGTTTTCAATGAAGTCCGATAGCTTCTGGCCGGCCATTGTCCGAGTCAAATGACCCGAGAAGACAAAGTAGAATCGAACTGCAATCACTTCCTCGTTGACAATTAATGATGCAATATAAATCAGCGGTTTAGTTGAATTTTGCAAGGAGGTCAAATGATTTGATGACGTGGTGATTATTTTATAAAAACCGGCCAACTATTTTAGATGGGTATATCATATATGTATTGCTTTTTAAAACAAAGGGGCAGAAATATCGGTTTATAACTAAATTGAAGAGCGTTGCATATTAGGTCCTAAACACTAATCCATTAACCGTAAACTTTGGGGTATAGTAGGCTATAGGGTAAATACGGGTGATGCATAACATAAGCTCATTTATTTATCAACGAAAGGATAGACAAATGTGTAACTCGTGTACTCAGTCTATCTCTATATTGGGCACAAACTTCAATGCCGGGCGACACTCACATAATATGCGATCCAAACAAGATTACGAATAACTTTCCTATAAAACTAATCAAAACTTTAATTATTTTTTTATTAGATTGAATGACGAGACGAGCAGGTCGCTCGCCCGATGGTAAGCGCCACGCCTGCTCATAAACAGAAGCAACGCCACACAGAACTTTAAATAAAGCACTGCATGACACTGGACTGCGCTCGTCACCCCGAGACATGAGGTGTTAAGTCTCATAATGCCCAGTAATTACACTGGCTTCAATGTCCTTCACACCGGAACACAACAGTGCTTACACACTGTTGCTTGGCGGCAGAAATAGACAAAGCGGTGGTACCAACCCAGCCGGTCTTTCGCAAATGAGGGACCTACCACCTTGTTATACTATTTTGTTATACAAAACGTTTTAATGTATTTAAATAATAATTTTCGTTGCTTAGATAAAAAAAAAACTATATTTTCAAGTGATAGTTGATAGGTAAATTGAGGTACTTAGTTTTATTTGCTTCGCATAGTATTATGTTTTTGAATTCTTAAAACTCATATATTTTGATTTTCCTAAACACGCTGCCACTAGGCACGCATAACACGTATAAAAAACGCACTATCTTTGATCCGATGATCTTATAGTACCTACTATTTCCAACTCCTCCCTAACCTTCTATTTGATTAATTTCGTTGCGGGATAAAGACACATATGCATTCCCAGACTCGCCGAGCTTCATTGCTTGGTGTCGAAATATGCGTGCCATTGACGATCCTGGCTTACAGGAGTTACAGTAGCGGGTGTGTGGGCGGGATAGTACCTACGATAGGTACTATAGCATATAGTATATATGTACTATGTTTACATGAATTGCTGTATAACATCGCCGCCGTGTTCCGATTAAGGTTTATTACATAACCACTATTATATATTGCTATAATAACGAATAATAACTACGTTTGTTTATTTATTGTTGCCTTTCATTTCACGCCGGATGTACGCTTTCTATTGTTAATATATTTTTGCTATAGCATAATGGGGTCATTGAAGTTGGAAGATGTCTATCATATTTTTTTTAAACTACACTGTATGGTGACGTTATGTGACATAATATATCATTGGTACAGCTTATAAATAATGGATCAAATCCTTCAATATTTATGCGATAATTTGTTGAAAGTTACATACATAGACACACGCCTGTTTCCCATAGGGGTAGGCAAAGGCAACGCATTTCCACTTGCTACGATTCTTGTACACCTCTTTAGCCTTCTTCACTCTAATAAATTTTTTCATAAATGCACGTCGGTTTCGGGTACTTACTCCTGAACAGCCCTTTATATATTTGTTGCAAGTTGTCCGGTAATTATATGCTTTCAGAATAAAACTTAATTAACAAACTTACTTAATTTGTAATATAGCTTATAACTATTTGTATGTTTTCCGACCATATAAAATGAATATTTGTTTTTTATGTGGCTTATAATGAAAATAAAACAAATATTGATTAAAATATCAAAACAAAACTTCCCAAATTTATCTTCTTTTATATTTGTATAATATTGACTTGTGTACATATAAAATTCGAGGGTTGCGAGTCTTAAATGGAGCTGGGACACCTCGGACAATGGCAGTTGAAGTAATATCATACACTGAATGGCACTTATATATGTATATAAAGGTAAAATAAATGTTGCCAGCCGGCAGCCCGGTGGGTTGAGAAACACGCGGGTGTGACTTGGATGAGAGCCCATTATGCTCAGCATTTGGTACATGACGTAAGTGAAGGCTGCGGATGAAGATTTATAAGTATATATAAACATTAAAAACATTAGTGATTTTAATATTATTTAAGTTTTTTTGGTAGCCTGAATGATGAAACGAGCAGTTCGCTCGCCTGATGGTCAGTACCACACCTGCCCAAAAACAGAAGCACCATCACACAGAACTTTGGAGTACAAAGAACTAAATTGCATTGTACTGCGTTCGACACTCCGAGATATAAGTTGTTAAGTCTCATAATGCCTTGTAATTTCGCTGGCTTCAATTGCTCACACATTTGCTTGGCGACTGAAATAGATAAAAAACACACATAGTCTCGACCCCACACCAGGTTAACCTGTGTCGTGGGTATCAGGAACTACTGGGGACTTGCGGTCCCACAACACCCAGACCCGATACAAATATTTGTGGATCACACAAACATTTGTCTCGGTACGGGAATCGAACCCACGGCCTCTCGCGTCGCAGCCGGCTACGCGCCCGCTATTTAACTTTTGAATTAACATCCTATTATAAAATACTAGAGTACCTATGATTCATTCATACTTACTTTTTTTATACAAGTTATATTTTGGGGCATTTTACCACAAAGACATGCCAGCCCCATCCATCATCATACTTACTTACAAATAATTAATATATTTAACCCAGACGTACAGACGTACACGCAGACTTACAAATGAGAAGAACAAACGAGACGCTCAAACTGCTTTCTTTACGACAAGGAGTGGCGGCTGTGTGGTAATTAGCGGCTACAATGGGCCTACAATGCTTTGTTAACTGAACAGTAACTATTGTGCTTGGGGCTGTACTTGGGAACTATGGTTGAGATTATATTTTTACAAGGTGGTAGGTCCCTCGTTTGCGAAAGACCGGCTGAGTTGGTACCACCGCTTTGTCTATTTCTGCTGCCAAGCATCAGTGTGTAAGCACTGTTGTGTTCCGATGTGAAGGACATTGAAGCCAGTGTAATTACTGGGCATTATGAGACTTAACACCTTATGTCTCGGGGTGACGAGCGCAGTCCAGTGTCATGCAGTGCTTTATTTAAAGTTCTGTGTGGCGTTGCTTCTGTTTATGAGCAGGCGTGGCGTTTACCATCAGGCGAGCGACCTGCTCGTCTCGTCATTCAATGTAATCAAATAAAAAATTAAAAAAAATTGGCCCACGTGTTTAAATCATAAGTAATTTTGATTATGAAATATTTCTGCGAGTTTAATTATGTAATCGTTTCATTGCGGTTTTTATAGCATATGCCAGCAAACGAGCAAGTGTGTCACCTGATGGTAGGTGATCTATGTACATTGTACGCCCATAATACTAGAAAAATCATGGGTGCATCGCTGACCTTAAAGAAAACTGATAGTTAGGGTATTGGGAAGGGGTATTTGGGCCTCCGGATATCTCACTCACCGTACGAAACGCAGCAGCAAGCCGCTACATTACACCGACTTTCTGTGAGACAGTGGTAACGACCACGTCGAGCCGGCCCATTCGTGCTGTAGCCAAAACTGCCTACAGGCGTGGCTCTAACACTCACTCTTGGTTTAATTGCAAAGTTCGATTGCCTTTAGTTCGTTTCGGGATCATCTTGCGAATCTCATAGATGGTAGTAGCCGTAGTGAGAGTTTTTCGATAGCTGTTACATCATTCGAATACGAAAAATATTATGAAGCTAATGCATTTTTAATACCATTTGCTTCGAAAGCTGTCCGGATCTGCATACATATTTTCATAAATACCGATGCCTCGGTGGCGCAGTTGTAATGCGTACACGGTACGCCTGCTGTGTTGAGATCTCGGGTTCGATCCCCGGGTCGGGTAAAAGTGATATTGGGGTTTTCACCACGAAATGCTTAGTATCAGCCGGAAGTCTGGAATTGTGCCCAGTATAGAGATAGATTTGCCCCCTAACACATTATGAGACGGAAATAAGCTCTGCGAAATGTGGGTGTACTAGATACACCTACCCTTTAGGGATTACAAGCGTGAGAGTGTATGTACGGATGTCGTGAATACTTAATTACAGGTACAAATAATAATATTTAATTACTTTTCTAAGACTTCATCTTCTTTATCTTTTATAATAGAAATTAAAAAACTATAGTTACCGAAATGACTACTTAAAGTTCTCAAATTCAAAAATGTCCGCAAAATATCAAATATATTGCAACTAACATATATATTGGAAACAATTTTTAAATAGCAAATATATTGGAAACAAATGGCGATGCAGTCATTGTTGCAGTTGACAGCCCTAAGCCTCAATATACATAACTCACTTTAAGCTCTGTTCACATTCTAGGTATAACAGGCAGTTCTAATCGCTCGTGTACTACTAGATTGTTACCACTCGATTTGTCGATTGTCAGCGGCTTATATCGAAGACAGCGAGGAAAGTTATAAATCGGATCAAGATTATATGACCGATAGATAACACTTTACAGAGATTACTCTTTGGAAATTTCCATTGACTTATTTTTATAAGTTTTAGACACCAACCATATTTAGGTGGAGAACCGTGAGTTCCTGGGTTCAAGTCCCTGTTCGGGCAATTGCAAGTTTTTATTATTAGCTATTTTGAATTTTCGATTTGAAAAATCACACATTGCCTGAGATTAGAATTTTTACCTGGTATGGCGATAGGCTCGGTGAAGCATGGTTGCCTTTATCCTTGAAAGGGTAGGCATAGTAGTGACTTATGCCTACTCTTTCAAGGATAAAGGGGTGTGATTTTTTAATGTATGCTAAGTAGTAACCAACCAAATCAATAGTCTTTTTTTGAAGAGTTTCCCTCGTGTGGCATAATGTAATGGAATAGTAGGTATTGCATTATATCGTGTAATATTTTTTTTATAGGGAAATACTTCTATAATACACTCGGATTTTGTAGTTGTTGCATATGACACATTATGTAACTTGTCATTGGAACGAATTATCGCTGGCAACATACTGGCGTATTCAATGCATCTCTGCCTATTCCTTTTGGGATTCATGCACGACAGTTCTTTAACAAATAATAATGTTAGTGTGAAAATTAACACATCGATATAAATAGGATCCGATGAGCGAAATGAAATATATAGTGTGTCGCGGCTCGTGACATAGCGACAGCAAAATACGATAAGATTATAACTATTGTTCACGTCGCGTTGCAAGGAATCGACATTTTGTTATTATAAAATGTTATTCATACATACGCACTTACACCTGTACTCGAAGGGGTAGGCAGAGGTGTAACAAGTACATCCACATTTCGCCGAGCTCCTGTCAATTAATTTTGTCATAAAAACTGGTAAAGAGGTGTTTTTACAGTAGTTATGAAAGTTACAAAAGGTAGGTCTAAGGTATAATTAGGAATTAGGTTTTAGAATGTTTTATTCACCGTTAAAGCAAGCGATTTCACATACACAACTTAGAAAAGTCAGAGGTGCATGCTTTTGGTGCTGGTTTCGAACCTGCGACTTTAATTTCAACTGTCACATGACAACACACACGATAAATAGCTACAGCTTACAGGCTATATGATACATTAAAGTTTTTATAGCGCTGTCTGCAACACTTTTCAGTTCATGAGTTTATCTTTTTATCATGATAAATATGCGTTTCGAGCAATGCATTGTTCTGGCAGCTATCTGATGACAGCTGTCATATGTTGCGATAAGATGGGCAATATAACGGATTCCTGCGTGTTTCTTTTGACAAATCCTTTCTCTTTGGCATACGTCATTTGTTTTTGGATAGTGGGCCTCCGAAAGGAGCGATCTTTGTCAACATAGAATCATTTTGAATTGAATTTCGTATATATATTTTTTATATTTAATTTTTCATAATATACTAAATAGATAATGATGAGGTTCATGACGCTTAGTATTATACTTAAGATGTATGAAAATATTAAATACTTGTTGTAGCCTATGGTCGATTTAGTTTATCTAAGATATTTTGATAGGTTAATCCATTAAAAATGCATTAGGTATTTACACCACATCGACATAAATAAAACTCATTGTATATTACAAGTCGCATTCAAAATATATCGAATTATTTGTTGATTTAAGACTATTTTACTTATATAAACGAGACTTAAAAAAGTATTCCTTCAGCGGTAGGCAGAGGCTTGGCTGTGTCCCTGGCAGCAGCGGTGACCGCTTACCATCAGGCGCGTCGGGCCGCTAGCTCGTCTGCCTATTAGGGCAATAAAAAAAAATAAGTAAGTAATATCTATATTCATTCTATGGCAAAGTGACTACTTACATTGCACCTGATTATAAGTCAGTGCAGTTCAAATACAATTTCGAACGTCGAGAGACACTACACTTCGTTTTTTTTAAATAGGCTGGTAAATGAGCAAGTGGGTCACCTGACGGTAAGTGATCTCCAAGTGATTGCCGACCTTAAAGGAAAGGGATAATTAAGGAATTGGGATCCTTTGGTAATTTGGGCATCCGGATATCTCACTCACCGAAACGCAACAGCAAGCTGCTACTTCACGTCGGTTTTCTGTGAGACAGTGGTAATGACCCGGACAAGCCGACCCATTCATGATGCAGACAAAACTGTCTACAGCGTGGCTCTACCACTCAAAAACTCGTGACTTTATATGCACGAGTATTTACATATTTGCACATATGTCTGGCCCTAGCCTAAGAAAGATATAAGCTAAATTGCCACCCAGTCATAGACAAGTTCTTAAGTACATACATAAAAAACTAAGAAAGATTTTTTGGAGTTTTGGCGGGAATACTGACAGTGCGGTTGATCTATTGTTTTAATTATTGTCTATATTAGTTTAAAGTTGTTTGTTATTTATAAATATTGTCGATTTGTTCAATGAACATTGATAAAGATGAACCCTGTACATTAAAATAACTTAATTTAGATAGTTTTTGACCAAGCTCGATCAGACCGCTTGGAGAAAATCGTCTATGATCATCAGTACGATACCATTTTTTATTTCTTAATGTCTAAACTTCGTCATATTTCACTTCATAAAAAACTTTTTATATTTTGCTGTGTTAAATTAAATTTCTATTTCCTTAGCGTACATGTTAATTAACTCATTAAAATCTTTATTGTTTGCACAAATTATGTATGTTTTCACGTGAGAATAGCTGTTGGCCTTACCGTTTGAATTATCGCTGACTAAATTTTTGTATGAGAATTTAGTCTTAGACTTTATTTTATTTACCTGAGGGCCCCAGAGGGGTTGACGTCTCACGTCAGGCAGGCGGTCGGTCGTAAAAACTACAAGTCAAATCTTTCAGTAACATGTGTTAAAAACATATTGCGCCGACCCCACTACGAGTGGGATAAGCGCAGTTGGAAGATAGGAGATTGCTATATACCTGATGAGCAGTAATAGTCGTCTATGGACGAAGCAAGAACGTTTTTTTTTACCTGAATGACGAAACGAACATGTCGCTCGCTTGATGGTAAGCGTCACGCATGCCCATAAACAGAAGCCACACCACACTGCGGGCTTAGTATGCCACATAAAAACACTACACGAACGTTCGTGCCGTTTGATTTTGATTGGCCGAGAGACAGTGTGTGTTATTACGAAACAAAGCTGAGGCGACGCGATGGAACGTTTAGTTTTTGAATTTTTGCATTATATGGGGGAAGAACTTTGAAATGTAAAGCACTGAACTGCGTGCGTTATGCATCATTGTGCATGCGTTAGTGACATGACATGAGATGTTAAGTTCTCATAAAGCCCAGTAATTTCACGGGCTTCAATGTCCTTCAAACCGAATAACAACAGTGCTTGCACACTGCTGCTTGGCGGCAGAAAATTAAGCGGTGGTATGTACCACCCGAGAGGGTCTCTTGCATGCGAAGGACCTACCACCAACCATTAATACGTACTCACGCCAGTGATTTCCGAAGGGGTAGGCAGAGGTGTAACCAGTACACCCACATTTCGCCGAGCGTATCTCCGTCCCTTGATGTGATAGGGGGCGAGCCCATCGCCATACCGGGCACAATGCCAGACTGAACATTAGGAAATGTTTATTATATTAGTCTCCACCCCTAAAACTTTATAACTTCAAAGTCAGTATACGAGTGCTACAGTTTCCTTTTTTCCCGTAGTTTCTATAGTTTTTGTGCCGCTCGGAAATATTACAACATTGCAAATGCGCCAGCGGCCTATTCTGAATGTCACGGTTGGTGATGTAGGAAGTAAGATATTGCACGTTGTCAGAAAAATAATACTAATGTAACAGTGACGTACGAGTATACTTTGATTGATATACGATAATAGTTCAACGTAGAGTCTGGCAGTCTCATCAGTCGTCTTTGAGTTGTATAAAAAACCTATGTATTACCAAATAATTAAAACATATTTTTTTCTTCTCTTTGTTGACATCAATTACATATTCTTGAAGATAGCGGGATTAAGATATATTAATAAAGAGTATATATAGTACAGATTATAGATGTGTATTTGAGTAATATATTGGATATAATATATATACACATGGCACACACTGATAAATATCTGTGTACAAACTATTAAATACAAACGAACTAAACATAACGATATTGAACGAGTGGTAACCAATATGGTCATGAATTGGTCGAGGCTTGTAATAAGCTGTTAGTCTAAATCATAGATTTTATGTCATAAATGTTATTAGTCTGTAAGCTTTCCTTAAATAAATAGACATAGAATTCTAAGCCAATTTACAACCTTTTACACGCCATAATAATAAATAAATAAATAAAATAACCAAAGTAAACCCAATGTAAAATCGGTCCACAAATATCATCCAAGTCGAAAGTATCAGTACAGGGTGTAGCCGTAACGAGGAGGGCTTAGCATGACGACGTAATATTGTCGAATGATGACACTTCTCCCCGAAATATTTGTCGTCGATAGTTCCTCTCTTGCGCGCGAGATAAATCGTGTTGTATATACTACGCACTCTGGCAGGTAGAGTCGATCGACAAAACTCGTCACAAGTCGAATGTGTCAGAATAGTGCTGAGCAACAGACTTTCCCGCTTGATTCTCGACCGCAGCATTTCTAGATTTACCGGTAATGCCCGCACTTTTGCGGATTTATTCCGATTGTACCCGCCTCTATGCATATTATTTCATTATTGCTCTTAATAATCCACTTTATCACTTGTTTTGTAATGCCTAATGATGTGATATAACATCAGGGATTATCGCTAGATTATAGAGAAGGAAAATCTGACACGGCGTCAATCCGTCTGTTCATGACACAGAACAGAACACAATATATAATATATATGGTTCATGTCAAACCTGAAAACGATTATACAGATTTGTATGCAATTTTTGATGGTTTATCTGCATTTATCTAACTTTGTATGTGGAGAGTGTCTTTATAAGAACTAAACTTTTGCATAAGTATATCTATTAATTTGGAATTAAGTCGTGAAAATTGTTGCGCCCGCGAGCATTCAACTGGAACACAATCGGCGATTCGCGCAGTTATTTTATGGTTTATATTTTAATTCAAGTAGAGAATACGTACAATAACCATCTCCTTTTATGCTATTTTTGTCTTGCACCTATGTATTTTATTGTTATATTGAACCATATTATTTTGAATTAGGTACACATAAAACAGAATATAGTTTATTAAATATAAATACATTATGTAGCTTAAAAGAAAGCTAGCTTAAATACTTAAGATTTATTTTAAATTTTTCTAAACCAACTAATTTCTTATATCTATTCGCATAATAATCTCTCGCCTCTGTCACTAAGCTATGAGCCTTAGCAAACATGCATTGTTCCTGCGTTCATACTTACCTGCAGTTACTGGGCACACTTTTCGAAACTAATCTTTTACAACTACCCTTACTAACTACGCTAATTGGTATAGAATACCAATATAATTGGTATAGAATATTTAGCGTTTGTAATCTTGTATTTCTTTATGAGTGATTATTGTAATATTTTGAGAAATAAATGTCTTTAACCGTATATTAAGATGTGTATGTGTATATATATAATAATAAATATATATATGCATATTAAATACCAAGGATGGAATCACTGATGGGCTCAGCTGAAAATCAGCGCTCTAGCTTATACGCTGCAGCACTATGCTGAGGTGAGTCCATTTTGGTTTTTCATTATTTTTGTAAGTTTCTTTCAGATAAAATGTACCATTTTATAAGTCATGAAGAACCAAATAAATTATTTCTTTGTCTTTCTCCTAACTGAATAAGTTGTTACTTTATTTGCTCGTAAGTCATGTTCAGGTGCGTGAAATTTTCCCGAACCGACAGGCTTGGCGATTACAGCGTATATGGATGACATAACATGCACTGTCGTTTTATCGTGACAGAACAAAAAATAAACCTTAAACTTCTTGTCACGGCGAAATGTTACGGGGTCTCAGAGTGGATCGCTCCGTGACATAATGTCGTAACATTTGACAGACACGTCTACACTGGAGAGTTCATTGTGTTTGTCACAGTTCCGCCTCTCGGTGTGGTAAAATGTCACAAGTGGAGCCCCACTTTTACCAACACAAATATTGTCAACTTTTGAAATTGAAAATTTATGTCTTTGTTTTCAATTAATACTTTATTGGGAAGAGAATTTAATTACTATCCATATATCGTTGCCTTGATTTGATTTGTTTTCTAAGTATTGTTAGAAAGCGTCCTACATTATACGGTAGTAAGAAATCCGGTTGACACAAGTTCTACTTATGTTATTGGATTAGTGTGTACAGCTCTAAGTATCTGGAGATTACCTTTGTTTTTTTTTAATGGAAGAGGTGACAAACGAGTAAGAGGGTATATTTAAGTACACTGATTGTCTTATTTCTATAAACTAGTATAAATACTTAAACCAATAAGTAATTTGACTATTAAATATTAGAACAGCCAGGAATGCAATCATGGATGTAGCAAGGGCGTGGTCAAGGTGAGCCTGATACACACTAATCACCCTCATATGTATTAATATCTATTTACAGTTTTGGTAACCAGCAGGTAAATTTGAAATTTGGTCCACCCCAGAAAACCCTTTTTTTACGCTATTGCCTACGAAAGAACGAGAGGAGCAACTGTGTATCTATTATTAATTTTCTTGATACCGCACCGGTTATTAAATTTCACGCTATGGCACTACTAAACATTAAGATCCCGAACCTTCCCACCCTTAGCAACCTCAGTCTCCTAATGTCTACTTCGTTTTCTATACCACATCGGAATGTAATGGGAAATGTAAAAAATGCCCTACTCAAGTCTCTACTCTTAATAGAGAACAAAAATAAATATTATTGCATTCCCTTTCATGACCGTACTCAAGTTATGATTAACTTGTACAAAGAGAACAATGAAAGGCTCGTAAACGGTAAATTCCTACTGGTTTATATTTGAATCACATTAACTTTATTTGCAATAAAATTTATGTTCTCATTGCCATTCAAATTGCACTAATTAATGCATTTTACGCTCCAAAAACTTTGTTTTCGAAATATTATTTTACCTTAAATAATTGTTTTTATCCCAATATTTTAATTAAAATGAGATATTTATTGGAGTGTAATTGGACCATCAATATCTTGGGTCCAAGGCCAACCTCACCTGCACGAGGTACGTACACTCTGCCGATTAACGGACGAGGCAATGGCGAAACTTGGTTTCCGTGGCGGATTTTGAGGGTGATAAGGATATTCGCCCCACATAATTCCAGAGCCATTGTCAAATCATGATGGAAAAGTGAACCCTAGAATTAAACCGAGATAACATCAGGTAGAAAAAAGTTAGCTACATATATTATGTATTTTTATTTAGTCATTACGTAGAGTAATATAAAGCTGACTCCAAATAAAGTAAGTTTTATTAATAGTATAAATTCATAATAATATATTGGAGCTATTACTCAGTCCCGAGTGAAACTTACTTGTAAAACGCAATCTCGTAAAGGCCTAATCGGCAATACCAAGTGTATTTCCTTACTGCGGTTGAATCCTATCAATTTCAATAAGTGGTGGAAAATTATTGCGGGAATGTAAAAATTGTACGCTTTACCTTCAATTTATAATGAAAATTAAATAGCCTTAGCTAATGTAGGGATGACAGTCGGAAATGTATTGATTTGAATTGTATGTCCAGCAAACGAGCAAGTATGTCACTTGATGGTTTTAAGTGATCTCCACCGCCCATGTACGCCCATGATACCAGAAGAATCAAGAGCACGCGGTCCACCTTAAAGGAAAGGGGTAGTTAAGGGATTGAAAGGGAAGGGGGATTTTTGGGCCCCCGGATATCTCACTCACATATCATATTGGTTTTCTGTGAGAGAGTGGTAACGACCCGGTCGAGCCGGCCCATTCATGCTATAGACAAAACTTTCTACAGCGTTGCTCTGCCTGACTAATGCTAAGTCTTATAATGCCCAGTAATTTTACTGACATCAAAGTCAATAAAAATTAAGAATTTGGGCCTCCCGACTAACTTTAACAAAGTTCAACATTCCGGAAATTCGTACCGAGCAATTCCGTTATTTATGCGATCGATAGTAAGGTAAACTGTGGCTGTGCCAATAGATTTGTTTTTAAACAGTAACGTGAAATACTTTGTAGCGAGACTGCGGTCTGGCGCCACGCCAGCGTATGCGTGGGCGCACTCTATTGTGCGGAAAATGTGAAATGCATCATTATTATGGTTCGTTGCTTTCGATAACTTCCGAAATATTCATGCTTGAAAGGTTGGGTCGTATGTATAATATTATTATTGACAACCTCTGTAGAGCAGTGGGCGAGTAGCCGGTTGCGAAGCGTGAGGCCGTGGGTTCGATTCCTGCACCTAGACAAATGTTTGTCTGATCCACAAATATTTTTCTCGGGTCTGGGTGTTGTGGGACCGCAAGTCCTTCGTAGTTCCTATCAGGGTTGTGTGTGACTGTTGGGTGTATTTATTTATTTATTGTTTAAGCGTAAATGGTTATTTACTGTGTTTACATAAATTGTTTCAAATATAACGTTTAATATCAGATCTAGGTGGTAGGTCCATCGTATGCGAGAGGCTGTATGGGTAGGTACCACTGCTTTGTCTATTTCTGCCGCCAAGCAGCAGTGTGTAAGCACTGTTATGTTTCAGTTTGAAGGACATTGAAGCCAGTGAAATTACTGGGCATTGACTTAAAACTTGTCTCGGGGAGGAGCGCAGTCCAGTGCCATGCAGCGCTTTGTAATTCAGGGTTCTGTGTAATGTTACTTCTGTTTATGGGCAGGCGTGACGCTTACTATCAGGCGAGCGACATGCTCGTCTCATCATGTTTTCTAGAGCGCTGGGTTTTACAATTTACTAAGAGTGTACAATGGCGATAGGCTCGCCCCCTATCCCATAAGGGATGAAGATACTCTCGGCGAAATGTGGGTGTACTGGTTACACCTCTGCCTACCCCTTCGAGGGTTACAGGCGTGAGTGCGTATGTATGTATGTATGTAAGAGTGTACAACGTATGTTGTGGCGCTGCATTATGGTAAGAACACAAGTGGTCGTGGATTCTATTTCCATTTTATGTAATCAGAAATCTTTAATCTTTGATTAATTTTCTACTATTCTATCGTTCTCAGTAACGGGGCTTAGTATTTTTTCTGTATCCAGTAACTGAGCATTAATCATAAATTGCCTGACTGATTGTCGAATTATAAGAAATTACTAATTAGTGACTAAAATTAATTGATTTCTGTGATTAGGGTTAAAGCTCTATTTTAAGGTATCAATAAATAATATTCCTTACATATAATCTGCGGTCAATTATTACTTTTAAACTGTATATTGCAATCTAATTGTCTAAAATTATTTACTACTGAAACAACCCAATCTATTTAAATTCTAATGTACAATAAAAAATAGCGCATGAAGATTAATAACGCTATTATTTAGAACACTGTAGGAAGTAATAGCTACGTTCAAATGATGCTGGTCTTCAAAGAAACACCAATAACAAACCAAACATAGTTCTGACATTTCAAAAGTCAAAGTTTATCCACATCGTCTACTAAAGTGGAAGAATAAAACTTTATTACGATCATGCAATACCAATTATTTTTACATTAAGTTTAACAACCGTAATGTTTTAGGGGTCAGTCGAATAACTCCGGCTTAAGAATTATGGATCATTAAAATTCTGTACCAAATAATTGTAGTTATAACGTTTTGATGCCAATTTCGAAGAATAATTTTAATTGCATAGGCATACCCAATGTAAATAGCAGAAATAAAACAGTGGCGCAGTGGATGACATCATATGACGTCACCATACCGGGAACAGTTTCGAAGCCGGGGCAATTCATGTGTAATATTTCAAATCGATAACACAATCACAAATTGCGATTGCATTGCTTGAAAAACCCAAAACCTTACGGTTCTCAGCCTTAGTACGCTGCTATTGCTGGACACAGGCCTCTTCTACTAATGACAGGGGTTAAGCCTTAGTCTATCATACAGGCCCTAATACCATCATACGTTTGAAATTCTTATGGAAAATTCTCAGGTATGTAGGTTTTCTCACGATGGCTTCCTTCACTATTGAAGTGAAAGATAATAATTGATAAATACATATAGCTTTGATATGTCTGAATGCCCTGGGGTCTCGGTTTGACCCCGTGAAATCCATGTTAATTGATCTACTTTTTAAATATTTCATTGTATTGATGACACATCTCATATTCAGCAAAATAAGCAGATCTTTATATCAAGTTAAGGTCACAAGATATCTTATTTGTTGCTGATGTCGTAATTATGTGACTCATTGCAGCCTGAGTGGTAGAGCCACGCTGTACAGTTTTGTCTACAGCATGAATGGGCCGGCTCGACGGGATTGTTGCCACTGTCTCAAAGAAAACTGACGTAAAATAGTGGGTTGCTGCTGCGTTTTGTACGGTGAATGAGATATCCGGAGGCCCATCTACTCCCCTTCCCAATCCCTTAATTATCCCTGTCCTTTAAGTTTGGCAAAGCATTCATTTTTTAGGGTTGTGAGCCTGGTGGTGATCAATTACCATTATGTAACTCATTTGCTCGTGTGCCGGCCAATAAATAAATAATATATTGCTATAAAAATATATATGATATTTCTTTGTGTTTAAATTATTAATCATTCTGCTGTTAAATTGTTCTGTAATTTCTTCGTTCTGTAATTACCTATATATCGTTTATAAACTAACAAACTAGCATTACAAATATTACCAATTCCATATTTTGTTTGCAATTAATTTCGTGGAGGAAAATCTCTAAAAAATATTTTTTACAGTTTCTTCAAAACTACGGAACCATAAATCCGAATGCAAGATCGCACTTCGTAAGCTATTTTAGTGGGCAACACAGTTTTATTCTATATATTTTATGGTTTTCTTCGAGTATATTGATACGGTATGCGGATGTTCTTAAGTCTATCAGAATTGGATATTAAGAGTTCAGGATTTCTGCCTCCGCATTTATGGAAAGTATCAACGTCATATATTATAGTTTAAAGAAAAATGCTATAAAAATACTATAACAATTAAAATATGATGTTTATGGGAATCGTAAACTTTTATATGGCAATTGTAGGTGAAAGAATATAACTAATAAAAGATTGGGATTTGAATTAGGTAGCAATATTTAACTAGGTGATAGGTCCCTCATATGCGAGAGGTGGTCTGGGTTGGTACCACCGCTTTGTCTATGTCAGCCGCCAAGCAGTAATATGTAAGCACTATTGTATTTCGGTTTGAAGAACATTGAAGCCAGTGAAATGACGGCATTATGAGACTTAACATGTTGTCTCAGGGTGACAAACGCAGTCCAATGCCATGCAGTGCTTTGTAATTCTAAGTTCTGTGTGATGTTATTTCTGTTTATGGGCAGGCGTTGCGCTTACCATAAGGCGTGCGACCTGCACCATCCGTCAGTCAAGCTAAAAAAAAAACTTTATGATATGATGTATTATATACTCAACCTCCCTGAAAGTATGTGGATAATGTTACTGAAAAACGATTAATAAGTTTCTGGGAAAATTGCGAAACCTCTTTTGTAAGTCGGTTAAAATTTAGACAGACTTTCTGTTTTAAAACCTTTACCCTGCGAAAACAATCGTGTAATATATCATAATATTTCATGAAACGAAGAATCATTGAGAGGCCGCGGGTTCGATTCCCGCAATAATCAATGTGTGATCCACAAATATTTGTTTCGGGTCTAAGTGGTTTCTCCCCAGAGGGGTTGACTTCAGGGCAGGCGGCCGGTCGTAAAAACTATAAGCCAGTTCTTTCTGTTACATGTGTTAAAAGTATGTTTCGCCGACCCCACTGCGAGTGGGATAAGGGCAGGTGGAAAAAGAAGATATAATTGAATTTTTGTATGCAGGTTGGTTTTTATACGGCCCCACGTTGGAACTTTCTCCTAATTTGTACTTTGGTGTTGTAAGCGTACGTAAGTAAGGTAATCGTGACACGGTTGACGATTAAAACAAAATATTATCGTCTAATATGGAGAGAATGTTTAAGAGTACGATGCTCTTTGATTTTAATCGCTATGTACCGTTTGAGAGTTAACTTAAATCTTACTATTGAAGAAAGTATTATATGAATAAAAACACGAATCAACATTTTATGTGTAAAAGTTTTATATCAGAAATTCGTTTTATATCCAATAACAATAGGTATATAGTAGCTATGAAAGCGAGTGGTAGAGCCATGCTGTAGATAGCTTTTTCTACAGCTTGAATGGATCGGATCGACTGGGTCGTTACCACTTACAACTCTCGCACAGAAAACCGACGTAAAGTCACTACTTTACGTCGGTTTTCTGCAAGCCACTGCTTCCTGCTGCGTTTTGTACGGTGAGTGTGAGATATCCGGATGGCTAAATCCCTCGCTCCTTCCCAATCTCTTATTTACCCTTTTCTATTAAGGTCGGCTACGCGCATATGATTCTTCTGGTATTATGGGTCTACATGGGCGGTGGAGATCACTTATTTCAGGTAACCCACTTGCTCGTTTGCCATATGCAATGATACCTACCTCCGTATTCACAAACATTACTATGAGGCCTCATAGTGTTCCCGAACGCATAGAGTAGATTTCTGTACATGTGATTGGTACGTTATTGGCGTCAAACAAATCGGACCAATCTTGTGTACTGAAATCAATACTTAGCATAGAGCTCACTTTAGTGTTGTTCCTGAATATGGGCGTTAGTGCAAAACACTGAAATAATTAAAAAAAGTTATTGTGTATACATATAAAATGGCATGTCCTGACTGACGCTCAACAATGTCCAAACCAAACCGCTAGACGTAAAAATCTGAAATTTCGTCACAATTCCTATAATGACATAGATAACCACTAACAGATATTATATGTCATCCCTAGAGGGGTGAAAATGGGTGGGAAAAATACAAATCTGAAATAATATTTTTGGAAGTTTTTACGGGAGAATTACTTTTTATTCCAAAAAGCACAAGCTAGCTGCTAGTCTTTAATATGTTTGAGGCGTATCACCCCTGATTACCTTCTAGTCAAACCGCATATCAATTGCTATTTAATTTTGTTGATAACCCTAAAGCGGTATTCAATGTGTTAAAATAATTACTAGCAACAATTTAAAGCGATGAAAAGACAACCAATCAATCAGAAGCACCACTAATCCGCGGTCGGCACCGGTTACTTGCAATACATTCGCACTGGCATGGCAGTTACGAGCTTGAATCACGTATACAACTGGTTCGGAGCCCGTAAATCTAGTTTCGTGACTGTCGAATAAATATCCGCAGAGGGCAGCAGCCAGCCAGCAGCCGAAAGCACAGCTGAGCCGACGCGATGGCGCGGCGTCTGGATTTTTTTGCGGCAATAGATATCTGAGAGAAGGCGGCGCTCGCGCCAATGCGACCGGTACGCCAGTCAGCCGCCGCTCCCCGCCGCGTGCGCGCGTCCCTGGTGAAAAACCAAGTACCTGTACGACCGTTATCGTCTTTAATGACCACCTAATGGACGAAAGAAAAGGTAGTCCATGCATGCCCGTGCTAGCTCAGTGTGAACTGTAGTGGAGTGCAGTGTTGTTCATGTCGAAATGGAGGAGATCCGCATATCGGATTGGCCCGAACCACCTGGTTCCCATGCATGGCTGCCCGCTTATGGTTTCCAGCATGATATATTGGAAAAGGATGATTATTTCGGCACAAATGGTGAGTGCCGGCCGTGCGGTTTGTAGGCCGTGGAGTTATGTAGCCATCAGGTTTGGCTTCAAAGTGTTAAAAACCCGCTTGTTTGGAATGTAGACGGCTTTAGTTTGTGGATTTGTGGCACGTTTAGATGTCGCTTTTATTGCGGAGACAGTCGCTGATGTCTCTACAGTTGCGATTTGTTCATAAGTTTATTGATGTTCACAAATATTTTTAATCGATTCAATATTACAATTTAAACATACTTGTTAATAAATTCCGTGTTACTCAATTACCAATTTCATGGTAATTTATATTTATGGAGTAAATGCTGCATTCGTTGCTGGTTTTAAAATGCTTTACGTGGAGCAACTTAGAACCGCCTGCGAGTTACAGTAAATATTTTCTAAATGAGCTCACTAGTAGTTCTTTTAAGATGCGATTAGAAGCCACTAAATTCCTTACCAAAATCTGCACATTCACGTTACATGAGTCATTATATTGTTAGACGCGGACAAAGAGACCCAAAATTAAAAGAGTTTGGCTTGAAGGTTAATGTCTTGGGGCATGGTAAAATAAAAATTAAATCTGAATTATTATGAAACATCTGGTTCTTGAAAACATACGTTAGGTAATTCATTGTTGGTAGAATTCAAGTAAGCATTGTTAGCGAAACTAATGATTACTTTAATAATACACAGGTGAGTAAGACAATGGATATTGCGTTACCAAAACCGAGAAGTAAATCCTAATTGAGGACTTGGTTAAGTTCTCTATTTATCTTCTATAAATCTAAGGTTTTAAAGATTACTGTATGAAAAACAGCATATATTTTGCTTCAATTGTTAAATACTTATAAACATACGTACAAACATACGAGTAAAAAAATAATAGGTACTTAAATATAATAATACATATTATTTATTTGTTCACAAAATTAGTGAATACAAACAGTAAGAGCACTGATTGACGGTAGTCGCTTCCCGCCAAAACACTGGCTTGTAGCTAGTCATATATAAAATATTTATACACGTCGATTACTGTTTGATATCTCATTTTGATGAAATGGGGTTAATCGAACGGCACCATTGTATTTTTTTTCATTTTAGAAAAATCTAATTTGTTATAAATTCCAAATGCCAAGCAGCACTCCATGAAATTATAATTAAGAAAGTGAAACTCATTGAATACGGATTATCGTAAGGGTAATAAAATTGTAAATAAATACATCGAGGTTAATGTTTGCATTTATCATATCGCAAAATGGCGCTCTAATATAATTATATGCTAACATTCTCCGCATTATCACAAATATAACACGAGGTTTTAATTAACATTTTGTTTATGCAGACGCGGTTTACGCGGTTTGTTTATTCGATAAAAATAGAAATGATACACGAAAAATACCTTTTTTCCATTTTACACCATTTCTTTTGCGTTTAGTATCTTCTTATTTCACCAGAGGTTGTCACTTTACAACTCTACTTATGGCCGTTCCCAATATTCTGTCTATCGATATCTGGCGGTAATATTTTGACACATTTTGTATGGAAATCTGTCAAAACACTATTGATAGTAAGCAAATCTGTCGATAGATAGAATATAGGGAACGGTCATTAAACTCCTACAATGGCACTGCGGCCAGCTGTCATTCTCTTCGGTGTCCCAAATATGGTAAACTATTTCTTACAATCTTAATAATAATACCAACCCTATAGCCTACTAGCTTTTCCTCGCGGCTCTGCCCATATGAACAGTCTTTCCAAGATAAAAGTACCCTATAATCGTCTTCAGGGTCCCATCTATCTCTGTACCAAAATTCATCAAAATCGGATCAGCGATTCAGGTGAAAGCGTAACAAATAAATTCACATTCGTATTTATTAAATTAGTTAGGAAGGATACATCCCACAATTGGGCTCTGGCTCCACTACTAAAGAAAGAGAGTGGGCTCTAGTCTATCACAATCCTAATGCTGGTTGGCAGGATTCACATATCTTCGAAAAATATCGACATTAAATAGCTATAATAATTTTAATACAATCCTGCCATATCTACTATACACCAGCATTGAAAGCAACTGAAAAGCACGTCACACGGTCGTCTTCATACTTAGGCTGTATTATAGTCATTTGGTCGAGTCAGAATTTAAAAAATAAACGTAATATCATATACACCTGACCACCAACATATTAGGCTCAAAGCCAACCTACTTTACCTGGTATACTCTGCTGATTAACAGACGAGGTATTGGCGAAACTTGGTTCCCGTTGCGGGTTGTGAGGGTCTGACTGAGGGTCGGCCGCATAATACTAAATCCACCGTCAAATCATGATAAGGCGGACCTGACATTAAGCCGGGATAATGCTAGGCAGAAAGAAAGATAATAAATAAATATATACATCACAACAATCACACACATAGTCCTGACCCTACACTAGGTTAACCTGTATCGTGGGTATCAGGAACTACGAGGGACTTGCGGTCCCACAACACCCAGGCCCGAACAAATACTTGTGGGTTACACAAATATTTGTCTTGGTGCGGAAATCGAACCCACGACCTCACGCTTCGCAACCGGTTACTCGACCACTGCGCCACGGAGATAAAGATAGTTATACACTTGAGTGTCGGTTCTCCTAGAGTTCAGCACATAGTATTTTTACACTATTATGTTAAGTGAAAACCGGTGAAAGTATGTAATAAAGTAACATTAGATGCATGACGTATTGAATAATATTGACTTCTTCGGTAGCACTTTTACTTTCAGATATCATGTTTCAGTACATTAATCGTCTTTCCGAACAATGTATAGTTTTGCATATAATTATATTGTAAACATTATTATTTAATTAATCAGTGACTCTTGTGCAATGAGCTCTAGATTATACATTACATCTTATCGTAATTGCATTCCATATAATAAATCAATAATACTTAATTAGCTCCTATGCAGCTCCAAAAAATAGTTTTAATCTAATGTTACTTAATCTTATTTCATTTTGTTTGTACAAATATTGTAACTACTTGGAGTGTTAGGGGGCCATCAAAATCTTATACTGTTAGCCAAAGCCAGCCACTTCGTAAGGGACGAGGCAATGGCGAATCTTGGCTCCCGTTGCAGGGTGTGGGGGTCAGACGGCGGGTCGTCTGACATAATACCAAATCCAATGTGAAATGATGATGGGAAGGCGTACTCTGGCATTTGGCCGGGATAAAGCCAGGTAGAAAGAAGGTAAATAATTATTAAAATCACCTACGAGATACTTGTACTGAAACGTAAGTCTAAGAAAATAAATATTATAAACAGACTTCAATACCCAAATACCCAGTATAACCAATACCCCAATGCTATGCGATCACTGCTATCTGTTGCGGAGTTGCTATCATCAGATACCAATCGAATTTAAATGAGATCAAAAAGAATTATGATTATGCGTGGTTATAAATAAAACAAAAAAGAAACAAACACGTTGAATTAAAAACCTTCATATTTTTCGTTGGTTGAAAAATGAGGTCCAGATTTTGGGCACATAAAAATACACTCGTACCTTATTTTAAGAAGTCGACTAAAGATTCAGTACATAAGTACAATATTATTGAAAGTAATTTGTACCTATGTTCCATTTTTTAACAAAATATATGGATATGAAACGGAACGAGGAACAACCGCAAGATTTTTTTATATTATAAAATATTTAACAAAACCGGGCTCAACGACCTCATCGTGTATGCGTGGTTTATCCATAAGCAATGAGATTAGTCTGTCATCGCCACACTTACATACCATATTATAAGTCATTATAGTACATGCTAGACAGATTTATTTCGACATTTCATTCCTATATTTACAATTAGCATTCCGAAAGTGACGTTGCTTCTTTGATATCTTCAACTAATTAACATCATAATATGTGTTAAATAAAGGTCCTGTTAGTTGTTTGGCGTAGATTGGTAGCAAGGCGAAATGGGCCAAAAGCCTTGCTTGCTTAGGGCTGCCAACATTTTTTCAGCGAAATACAGTATTTTAAAAAATAAGTTATAAAAAATATAGTACGCTTCTAAAAAATATAGTATTTTATGGAAAAAGAATAAAAATATACAAAAATATATTTGTTACTTATTTATTTTTATAAAAACTATATTTCTTTGCACTTCATGCATTTTTTAACAAAGTTTTGTCTGAAATAGAAGTGTCATATGCTTTATTACATTCAATTTTTAGATTAATATTGATTAAAAGCTTAGTTAGATTTTTCAGTAAACTCACTACAATCTGTGTTACTTTTGCAAAGATATTTTTTTAAATATAATATTTTTGCATACTATATATTTCTTCAACAGTATATAGTACGCCGACCCGAAATATAGTACAATACTAAATATTATAGTTCGGTTGGCAACCCTAGTTGTACTAGCGCTACAAAAAGTACTCTATATTTTATATAGAAAAAATATACGAGTATATCTAATATCACAATTTTAAAGGCTTTATATATTAGTTTCGTACTATACAATCTTTGGGAAACTTAAGTCAATGTTACATTTAAGAGGACAAGAGCACAAGGCTTTAATATTGACAGTATATAATTTTATTGTCAGTTGAACAAAACTAACCTCAAAATATAGAGTACTTTTTGTAGCGCTACAAAAAGTACTCTATATTTTATATAGAAAAAATATACGAGTATATCTAATATCACAATTTTAAAGGCTTTATATATTAGTTTCGTACTATACAATCTTTGGCAAACTTAAGTCAATGTTAACATTTTAAAAGGACAAGAGCACAAAGCTTTAATATTGTTGGTATATAATTTGATTGTCAGTAGAACAAACCTAACCGCAAAATATAGAGTACTTTTTATAGCGCTACAAAATACTTGAGTTGTATTCTAACCTTGTCTTGTTCCGGTTAATTGCATTTTGAAATAACTATATTTATCGCTCAATTAATGCTTAGGTGGATAGATTGGGCTGTATTTCATGCAGCTTGCTTCTTATCTTGAAATTCTTGTTGATTCGCCAAACCTTATACTTAACCAAAGCTAAATATTTTACCCATAGGTAAATTAAATTGCATTTGCAACAATTTCCTGTAAAGGATTTGGCAGTTTAATTTTTACTTTAGTTTTTATCGTAAGTAAGTTAAAGATAATAATTATTTAAAATGTTATTACATTATTTCTTCCTTTGAAAAATCCTACACTGTATAGACATGTTGATTTTCAACAAATGCTTACTTATGTACTCGTATATACTAGATTTCGAATATATGTACACACTATACAGTTTTCCTTTTACAACTCTAAAATATATGATTATACATTTAAAAGCATCGGAACAGGCTTCGTAGCCAACAAGTGAAGGAAAACATGTTGACGAAATAGCGCATAATTTTGAGTTCAAGTAAATTTCCAGTCAAGGTGATATCACGTCTGATACCAAAATAGATCGTGAGTAATCTCCATTAATGACAATTAGGATGACGTTCATTACTGCTGCTTACTTTGAAGGTAAAGGAAGAGATGCAAATTTACTTTTATGTAACTAGTGTAAAATTACAATAGACAGTAGAGATAGAGCATAAAATATAAACATTAGTTAATGAAATACACTCAAGTTCTGTACGTAGTCTTTATCACGCTGTTTGGGAGATATCAGAAATTAAATGAGACATGGTATTAAGCGCCCAACAATTAAAGAATGAAATCGTTTATTTATCATGTCGGCAATTAAAATAGCGTTTCTGGCAAGTAAGTACAAAACTAAAAGAAAGATTAGTATCTAGCAGCAATTATAATTATCATCAATGTATTATAAATATCATCAAAAATATACAAGGCAGGTTAAATCAGTTTTTTTTTATAAATTTTACAATATTTTTATTATAGAACACAAGTGTAACATTGTTTGAATTTCAGTGGGTTAATATGGATCATGGGCATTAACACAACCATTTGCCCTGACGTGAGAATTGCACTTCTAATTCCATCATGTATATATTATATTTTTAATTTATGAAAAAACTTTTAATTTTCAAATTATAAAACTAACATTTCGCGCATTGGAGCCTTTAATATTCATCCATGCCTACCTGCAGGTAAAATAATTAAAACGTAATTTTTTTGTCAGCCGGTACGTCAGTGCAGCGTTATAAATTCCATATGCCCTGTGCTTCGAAGCATGCGGTCCAACCAGTCCCCTCGGCTGTAAAGGTCATTTCTTATCCGTAGGCGAATCGCGTGTTTCGAATTCGTTGGGATGGAATGGGAAGTTAAAATTCATATTTGGAATGTTTCAAAAGGAGGTTGGAATTTACGCTTTAGGATTTATTCATGAAATGCATTGTCAGTGTTAAATTATTTGCTATTTACTGCTTAATTTCTGATTTATGCGTGACTAATGTATATTATAACCTTGTTTACGTATTTATTTGAATATGCTGGCGAATAATTCTTACTCTGTATATTATTGTTTTACATTTTTTTATTCATACAGCTGTCGGTTAAATATAAACAAACATTTTGTTATCTGTAAAGTGCATAGTTCAAGAAAAAATTGTTATGCACTCATGGTTGTAAGTGGACTATTCATCTTTATCAACAAACAAGTTATTTGTCAGCCTTGTATGATAACTAATGACATCTATCAAAGTCAATTGAGGTATATGCACAAATCTATTTAATTAACAACAATGTTTACATTACACGATATGTTTCAAAAATATATTGCAGACTGCCTCGGTGGCGCAATTGTAATGCGTACGCGTTGCGACTGAGACTAACGCTGAGGTCTCGGGTTCGATCCCCGGGTCGGGTAGAAGTGATATTGGGTTTTCTATTACAAAATGCTCGGTATCAGCCCGGAGTCTGGAATTTGTGCCCGGTATGGCGATAGGCTCGCCCCCTATCACACCAAAGGACGGAGATACGCTCGGCGAAAAGTGGTTGTACTGATTATAGGTACCTCTGCCTACCCCTTCGGGGATTACAGGCGTGAGTGCGTATATGTATATATTGCTCAACTTACTCTATTTATGAATCAAGCACAATATCAAAAACTATCTGGCAAGTCCCTTATTAACAAACCAGGGGGCTTAGCATATGCAACACGAGATGATTTTATCGACAAGTTTTGTCGTGAAATAACAGTTTAATCTGGTTATCTCTGGGTCAGGGTCATTATTTTTGCACCTACCTTCTTCTATCTCTGCACCACCTTAGGTTGACTGGCAGAGAATGCCTCCGGCATTAAGTCCGCCTTTACATGACTTGTATGAAGTGTATAAAATAAATAAATAAATAAAAAAAAAACTCTATACGTCTAGCCAAGCTAACCTGGTTGCATAGAACACTCGACTCGTTATGTCGATTGATGTTTTAGAGAAAATAGTACTTTCATCCTCGCTGTGGTATTTTGTCTACGAATCCTAACATGACTTGATTTTATATAATGTTGACACTTTTACCTGAGATATTTGTCGTCGGTAGTTATGTATCTCGCGCGCGAGATATGTTGTGTTATATATCATAAGACCGCAGTGGTACGATCAAGCGGACGGCTCAAAGAGCGCTTGGCTTGATGTATTAGAGGGAGAGCCAACGGTCTCACTATGAAGAATGCTCAAGACCGGGCGAAGTGGAGGCGTCTTAGTAGGAAGGCGGACCTGGCACTAAGCTAGGATAATGCTAGGAAGAAAGAAAGAAAGTATTCAAAGAAACAAAACAGATACTGAAAACCGATCAAGTGCGTAACGGACTCGCGCATCGAGGGTCCCGTACTCAAACAGTTTAATTGATATTTTGTAATATTTGCTAGGGCCATAATTCTCTGGAAAATATCAGACTGTTACCAAATACTTAAATGTATACTACTAGATAAGCTGCGCGGTACATAGGAATTGTACCACTAAGTTGCGGTCAATTGGCCGTAACTCAATATTACCATCTCGCTTACACTCAACCAGAATCCCTATCTCCCTGTTTGTGAGCTGTCAAACTCCCGTGTTATGTGACGCAATATTTCTTCTAAACAGCCCGTCTAGTAGTATACATTAAAGTCTTTGACTGTTACCTATTACGGTTCAAAAGTCTACAAACAGACAGAACGGCGCGGCGCGGCGCGGTGGGGTGCAGCTCCGCATAGGCTAATAATAGGGTCTTAATCGCACCCTTTCGGTACGGAATACCTAATAAAAAGATAGCAAAAAATTACAGTAAACTCAAATAAATAGCAGTTTCAAAGTCAGGGGCACCAAACCATTTAAATGTGTAAACACGATGTGTAAATATTAACATAATGCCATTTGATTTTGTTATCCAATGCCAAACACATGTAACTGAGTTACTTGCGTTTTGCCACACAAGTACATGCGCATTGCCACACAAGTGAGGAAACTAATTTTAATGAAAATGAGCTTGATATCAAATAATTTGTATACTGAGAATACTAACGCAGCAAGTTGAATGGCGGCCATTGTTTGTGATGTTAGTAGCACATTGTTCGAATTGCCGATCAAGTATAATTTAAAATCATAATATACTTTGTTTGAATTAAAACGAGACACATTTTATGGCTTGTTTTGAACCACGTTATTGTTAATGTTAAAATGAGGAGTATTAAAATGTTTAAGTTGGACTCTAAAATTTATTAATCCATTAAAATTTATTGATTTGGACATACTAGCATTTGACTGCCTTTTTTAATTATGATACGCAATATCTCCGACAAATGTGGACCAATTTTGTTGATATTGGTATTTGTTAGGGATTACTCGGAGGGTGCTTCCATTTGGTTAAGATCTGCAGGCCAATTCTCGTAATTTTAAATGTTCAAAATATCATTCCGATCTAGTCTCAGCGTCAAGAAAGTTGGAAATGGCATTCTCTTAAACCAATAATCAAATTTCGATTCCTGCACTGAAAAAAATGTTTGTGTGATCCACAAAAAATTGTTTCGGGTCTGGGTGTTGTGGGACCGCAAGTCCCTCGTGTTCTTGCTACCCACAATACATGTATCAGGAATATGTGTGCCTGTGGGGTGTATTTATTTATTTATTTATACATGTTTTCTGATACAAAATGTCTGAATGCTAAGTATAAACTAGTGTCTGTCTGTGTATTGCGACACGTCTGCACGACACAATAAAAACACTAGCAGGCATGGAGATTATTATCACGTTTATAGAAACATTCCTTGACAGGGATGTGAAGCCGCTCTCCGGCTGTGACCTTGTCTTCATTCCTTTGCCACAACCATTCACATATTTTTAAGATTATATTTATTGTAGCTTTTGAGACCATCCGGTTTCTGAAAGGCTGATCAAATCAACATTCATCTAACATAATTTTGACACCGCTGTCGAATCAATTTGAGTTACTGAAACGTTATTTAGTGAAAAATTTAATAATATCTGATGTCACTCTCATAACCGTGCGTTTGACATACTGTTTTTCATATTAATTTGAAAGCTATGTTGTTGATCACGCTTCTAGCAACTCAAATTTGACTTGACATGACAATTGACAGTTAATTAGTTAATTTAACATTGATCAGCCTTTCAGAAACCGGGCGAAGTATATCCTGTTATAAGAATAATAAGGATGCTCAGTCAGGCCACATCTCGTTCATTTTTAGTTAAATCAATAGTAATATATGTAGACTAAATTATAATTATGAGGATTACTCAGATGTTAATTGAACTACATAGCCAGCAGATAATTTTTCCCTTCTACACCGAATAAAAAAAGTATTTTTGTATCTTTTTAAGTACTTTTTAACTTAATTTTGAGAGTAATGGTTGCCACAGTTATTTAGATTCTAGACTATTAATTACTAAACAGCACAGCTGGTGGGAGGGTACCTCATCATTAACCGACTTCAAAAAGGGGGAGGTTCACAATTCGGCGAGTTTTTTGCACCCAACTGGATGGCGAACATCGTACACATGGTGGATAATCCGTCATTGTGGTTCGTTCAAGCGAGTCGCGTTCCGGGATAAGTAACTTCAAGCCGGCATAATTTACTATATTTGGACTGCACTGTACTTAACATCACGTCCAGTGTAATCACTTTGTCGTGCCAGAATAAAAAAAAATATCTGGAAAGCACTTGTGCAATGTTCATTAAACGATCCAGGAATAAAACCTACGTACCGGTTTTATTATTTCAATAATAACATTGAATTACTCTAATACGCTTTGTAAGTGAGATAAGTAAGTACCTATATTTTTATTAAAATACGACAAAAGCAGTCCGCAGCCGCCATGCAATCAGAACATGTTTTTTTTCGTATCATCAGCCGTTGCCCTCCCTCGCCCTTTCCGTCGCCTCCTGGCAGATGAGCATTCTCCAACCAACAACATTCACGTATAAAAGCCATGCCAATGTATAAAGTCCTTGAAGTGTCGACGCGTTGACATTTGAGATAAACCGTGTTGCCAGATAAGACGCCAAACCTACCAAATCCAATGGGTGATGTACCCGTGGGATGAGGCTACAAGTAGACGGCATTTAATTCGTCCGGGTTATATTTGGCTGGACAGGTGAATGAGCTAAAAAGGAATCCGGCTGTCGTCTAAAGTTGTGAAATGCATACATGTTTTATTTTGTGTTTGTGTGACAAATATTGGTTTGTATAGCTAACGTTAAGGTACACTGTGAGGTGCGCGAGCAAAACAGGAGAACACGACGCGCGTCAGGCGATAGCGACACGTCGACGATCTCCTGTCTCGGTCGCATACCTCAAAACGTACAACCATTCGACATTAGATATCATTGTGACCTGCTCACTAATCCACGTATCAGTATCATCTAAGAAATTTTACCTTACGCTATGTCTTACATAAAACTAGTAACTGTATATTTAATTTTATGTTTGTGTAACTAATACTAATAATAAATAATACTAGTCCTGCTAGGTGGGCAGACTCCACATACCTTCGAAATTCTTGTGGAGAACTTCTTACATATGCAGGTTTCCTCACGATGTTTCCTGTACCGTTAAAGCAAGCGATAATTAACAATTAATACAAAAGTTACTTAGAAAAGTCAAAGGCGCATGCTCTTGGGGTTGGTTTGGAACCTACCACTTTCGTCTCGATAGTCCGTACCACTCCCCAGTGAGATATCACTGCTATTACCACCATAATGGACTCGATCATATTTAAATGATTCCCGAAGTAGGTACATTCGATTTCTCTGAGTATGTGGGCGCGTAAACACCTTGTTTTGAATAAAAAACTTGATCTTGACACTGTTGCACTTTCCACTGATTACAATATTAATATGTTTTCGCTTTTCTCGTATCTTATCGGCGACAACTAATATAAAAATAGACGACATCCACTTAGACGCTGTAACAAGCTGTTATCTGATCCGATAATTGTCAATTAAAACAAAAAACAATTGGTACTGGATTACTTATAGATTTGCATCGAAATAAGATGACAAGAACCGTAACGACCCCACCAAAACTGCAAAACTGTGCAAGGGGTCGGGGCTATAAAATTCTGTGCATAATAATCTCTAGTTGACACTTAATACGTCTAATTTTTGCGCGGTGCAGAACGTCGTATCTCGATCGAGAAATTTAATATTTAGACATTAACTTTTATGAAATAAAGTTGATTGTGAACTTTCATAATTTTTGTTGCGTGTATGAGTTTTACCTTTGCATGTGTAAGTAAGTGGATCCGTATTTTTTGTTTTTTGGCAGATTCATATGAGAGTTATCGTTCTAGTTATCTTATTTCTATGTAGATTTGGATATCATGAATAAAGGTAGAGTAAAGAACACAAAATATTATAAGTCTAGGATAGGTAGCGGTGCGATTAGATAATAATATGGATATCGTATTATGATTATAGAAACTAGACACATTGGGCCTTATAAACTTTTTTAAGAATTGATTAATTAAACACTATTTTCGTCTCCTTCTAGCCACTTTATAACTCGCGTTGACAGAGAAAGACAGAAGAGTGTTTAACTAATCAATGCTTAAGTAATGTTTAAAAGTAAGGCCCATATCGGTACATTATTTCAAAGAGGTTTATTTAGTTTATAGCTGTGTTGTGACACAATATTCGAAAGTAAAATTTTGGAGCTGAGTACAGATTATTAAAGAATGACGTGTTCAATAGGTCACATAATAACTAATTATAATAATAAGTAATAATAATAAGTACCTATTATATTTTACTTACTTTCTTAGGTGGTAGGCCCGTCGTATGCGTGGGCCCGTCTGGGTTGATACCACCGCTTTGTCTATTTCTGCCGCCAAGCAACAGTGTGTAAGCACTGTTGTGTTCCGGTTTGAAGTACATTGAAACGAGTGAAATTACTAGGCATTATGAGACTTAACATGCAGTGCTTTGTAATCCAAAGTTCTGTGTAGCGTTGCTTCTGTTTATGGACAGGCGTTGTGCTCACCGTTAGGCGAGCGAAAAGCTCGTCTCGTCTTCAATCTAATAAAAAATATATTATACTATAATTTCTGACGTCACAATAAAAATTATACTTTCTTTAGAAACTTTATATAATTACTGCATTTAATTTTTACTGCCACTGTTGAAGAGACGGAATATAAACATTGACAGCCTCCGTGGCGCAGCGGGCGAGTAGCCGGTTGCGAAGCGTGAGGCCGTGGGTTCGATTCCCGCACCTTGACAAATGTTTGTCTGATCCACAAATATTTGTCTCGGGTCTGGGTGTTGTGGGACCGCAAGTCCCTCGTAGTTGCTGATACCCACGATACAGGTTTAACCTAGTGTGGGGTCAGGACTATGTGTGTGACTGTTGGGTGTATTTATTTATTTATTTATAAAGACTTTAACGCCTGAATTTTAGTAAGCATTAATAACGTCAAAATTAATGGTCAAACCATCACATCAAATTAGGCAAGCATCGTTAACAAAAACAAAAACCGTCGTCAGACATATCGTGATTAAAACATGTAAACGTGGTCATTTACCCCGAAAATACAATGAAATCGGCGTCAAACGAGCCCTATTCGAAACAATGACCTCCAAAATTATTACACTTGGTACAAATTGAAGTTCGTCATGAAAACGGGAAAAATAAACCGTGACGGATTGGAACAAGGTGGCCGTCTACATGTTGCGTGCGAGGTTCCGTGACAGTTAGAATTTAGGACACGTGGCCATAACAGTCGTGGTTCGTAGTAATGGCCAATCGATTTAACTTTGAAGTGTTTTTATAGGATTTAGTAGAGTAATGACCTCGGTATTTAGTGATTGTGTCAGATTTGGTTTTGTACCTTTTAATTGATAGACATCACTCCCGATGGAAATATCGATTGGCTTTTTTATTCGCATAAGTGCCGGGACGAGCAGGTCACACGCTTTATGATAAGCGTCACGTCTGCCCATAAACAGCAGTGTTCATTGAGAACTTTGAATTATACGGCATTACTCTGCGCCCGTTACCCAGAGGCAGATGTTAACTCTCATAATGCCCAGTAATTTCACTGGCTTCAATGTCCTTCAAACCGGAACACAACAGTGCTTTCACATTGCTACTTAGTGACAGAATTAGACAAATCGTTGATACCTATCCAAACGGCTTCTCGCATACGAGTCCTGCCGACTGGAAATACAGCTGTTGAACCTCTGTTTTTTTAGATCAGAGATATTAAGACGGGGTTCTTAAAATTATATTTTTTTAAAATGAGCCCATTTTTGCGCAGATATATGAATACAACACACTATAAATTGAAAACCAATTTTTAAATTTATCTTTATGATAAATGCCATTAAACTCATTGATAACAGCACTTGCGTCAATAATGAATGTGCAATTAATAAAAATTATTATCCTAATCTGTGTCATATATATTATTATGTGAACATAACAATATATTATGCTTTGATTTAGAGTTTTTGAAATGCTCATTTACCGCTACACATAAAAATAACATTATCTTTTATGTGTTCCTGATTCTAAATCATCTTTAAATATTTTCGAGAGCGCTCCACAATCACATTTATGTGATTTTATTTTAATGGCGGATTTTGAAAGTCATTTTGGCTATAAAATGAGTATTAAGTTAATTTCCTATAATATCTATCTCCTCACCGAAATAAAATATAACCGCCAAGTTGACATCAAATTTTAATGCTACCTTAGCGTTTTTAAGGTTCTGTAGCTAATTGGCAAAAACTGAACCCTTATAATTTGTCATGTCAGTCTGGCCGTCCGCATGTCACAGCCGTTTTAGCTTTAGCGCGTATCGATGAAATTTGAATCGTAGGTGAATTTTATAAACCGCTTCTCAGAGGTGAAATTAAGAAAAAACTATTTTTAGGCTGCCTCCGTTGATGTAACTGAGGGATGATTTGTTTTCCATTTTATATAGGCATTGGTATCATTAGATAGGTTTTTAAAAATGATATAGAGGTTGTTAAATGACTTTTTTATGTCATTAGTTTGTGAGATATACGTGTTCAAAGTCGTGCAAAATGTGCCCACCCGCTGTAACTTTTAAACAACAGGGTTAAAAATTCAAGGTAGTATAATGTAAAAGGTATTAAATGGTTTCAATAAGCTAGCTAGTTTATATATTTTTTGAGATATCGTCGCTTAGCTAACAATACCGCGCAAGTTAAATTGGCTTAGTTTTCCGGAGAGACATAAAACTGAATATTTTTTACAAACATGTGTGATGTTACCAATGAATTGCGTGGTGACAGAACTATTTGAATATCGTACTTTGTATGGTTAATTTAAATTTTTGTGTAGATTTATTGGATACGCGGCAAAAACAATTTATCCAATGATAATATTACATGGGCAATTTTCGAGTTACGCGGTATTGTTAGTTAAGCGACGATGTGAGACATTTTCGGTTACACTACAGAGGGGCTAGCACGGAAAATTATCGAAATCGTAATGTAAAGGTATCGAGGGTTCGATAGATAATTCCTTAAATATCATTGGTCTATATTCCATATATATTAGTTTCTTTTACGTACGATAGAGGCGCTGTACTAAAATCTCATAGATTGTTGTCGATGACAGCTCGAATAACTTTTCGTAAGTTTCCGTGCTAGCCCCTCAGAACCTTTCACTGTGCGTGGTGCGACACGCACTTGGCCGGTTTTTTATCTCCACTGATTACTATACTTTCCCTATTGCTAATTTAAGTAACGATAAAGTATGAAACATAATTGTAGAAACGATACAAACGAAATAATCTTTATTACCTACACCGAAAATGTTATGATAAATGAGCCATAAAAGTTCCGACATCGCAAATGATTCATGATGTACCTGTCACTATTATTTAATTTAAAAAATATTGCATTGAAGTTTCACATACATACAGTTAACTTTTCGTTGTTTATTTTTGATACCAATTATCATTGTGCAGATATTTATGAAAGTTAGTCGAAAGTTGAACTGAAGATTTTATCTTATCGCGATAAAAGGAAGTGTTACAAGATTAAAAATAAAAATAGAAAACATTTTAATGATTTTGTTCCCAATTATATAATATTCAGTAAGAGGCGACAGATTTGAATAAAAATTCGTGTTTGTAATAAACTTTTTACATCATAGAAAAAAAAGATGGCGCCGTTTGCGACGACCTTTTACAGGCTGCTGGCCCACTTCCCGCCGAATTGCATCACTGATTATGTTCTATAAGTGGAAGTAACACAAAATAAAATAATTCACGCCATTATTTTATATAATAATAATAACCAAGGATTCAGCCTCTTTTATTATGAATAGCTTTTGTTTGATGATTAATGAGATTGTCATATTCATTATTAATATATTGTGTGAAGCTAATTATAAATTAAAGTATGCCTTTATATTTTAATTAGCTTGAATAACGCAACGAGCAGGCCGCTCGACAGGCCACGCCTGTCCATAAACAGAAGCAACACCACACAGAACTTTTAATTACAAAGCACTGCATGGCACTTGACTGCGTTTGTCACCCGAAGACATAAGTTGTTTAAGTCTTATAATGCCCAGTAACTTAATTGGCTTCAATATCCATCAAAATGAAACTCAACAGTGCTTACTCATCGCTGTTTGGCAGCAGAAATAATATTATGACTGACCGTGCTAACATTTGGTAAATCAACTATACACAAAATTCATCCAAAGGTAATAAAATTCCTAATTTCCAATTACCATACCCCAGTTGCGAATTGTGGTAGAGTTGAAACATCAGTGCCGAAAATAGAATTGAGATGGTTTTCTAAAAGTATTTAAGAAATTCTAACATCCATACAGTCAGTTCATTCAATCGAGCATCAGCAACACACGCAATCACGCGAAAACATTTTACCGAAGAACCTTGACATTTCTACCATGCTTGAGGGAAAGTTTAATTGTTTGTAAACGTAGGAAAAAAGTAATTTACTTTTTATACCCGCTTCGATTGATTGAGAAATGTTTCAACAGACAAAAACATTTGATTGCTTATAAGTTATCTCGGAACTAAATGATCGCACGTGACATGCTGTAGTTTTGAAATGGATTTGGTTTGGGTCTGTATGCCATCGCCACGTCATTCTTGGTAACCGAGATATTCCTATTCCTATTAAAAATTAACCTCGCCTTTTCCACTGATGTAGCAGTTCTCAACTTATGTAAACATGAGACGTCCCTACTTAATTCATTTTAAAATATTGACATGATAGCATTATGGCATAGCAAATTCTTTGTACATCTCATTAAGGTAACAATTAGTTTAGTACCTGCGTAGTTCTTTTGCTTGCGGATTCGTCTGCGTGAACTGCGTCTTCAGGATATTCTATCCTATCTATGTCCTAATCCAGCTCATGGTCTACTTGCATGCCAAATTTCATCCAAAACCGTTCAGCCGTTAAGGCTGATTGACTAACAAACATCCAAATTCACAAACGCAGAAACATCCGACCTTTCACATTTGTAATAGTAGTAGGATAAACACATCCGTACAAGACTCGGTTTCACAGTTACTCATATGGCACATCAAATGTCAAAGAGATGGTTCAATGATTTTTCTGCATCTGAAGCTCTAAAGCTCGCGCCATACTACATACACATTAGACTCTAGATATTCTATGTTCATTTTTAAATTTCCCACACAACATTTTTAACCGGATCACCGACCGAGTCTCATACTTCGTAGTCAGGCGGTAGTACCAGAACGCGATACACAACTGACAATTTATCAACAACAAAAAAAATACACACCGAATTGATAACCTCCTCCTTTTTGACAGTTGGTTAAAAATTCCAAGTTCGGAGACCTCTAAATATGTAATCAATCAATCTCGAGCTGTTTTCTAACAGCAAATTGACCACGCAGTCATCCCCGTAACAATTTTATTGGAACACAGAAATTACAACATATCAGAATCAGTCACACCTCACTTAGTTCAGGATGTGCCGCGTGTGTGGTGATTTAGTTTTAAATTACACCGGTTATGTGACTCACAAGCCACGGCGGATTCTTGCGAGAAGTGGTTGTTCGAGTTAACTTCACACGATGTTTGAAGGTCTTGGGTTCGGAAACTCGCTCAGTGTGCATTGTGCTGTGACTTAATCATGTAACTGGTTTTGCTATTTTTGCCTTTTCAATTGTTTTATTAACGTGGATTCTTAGTTTTAATTAAAAGTATGATTGTTAAATGGTTAGATTGTCGTGGACTGCTATGAGTTTTGTGCGAAAGTAGTAAGGTCAGGAAAGACTAACACCCGGTTTCTGAAAGGCTGTTAATTAGCATCAATATTCAACTAACAGAACTTTGATTTTGACATCGCTGTCAAATCAATTTGAGTTGCTGAAACGTTATTTAATGAAAAAATATATAATATTTGATCTCTTTAGTAGCGTTTTACATACGATTTTTATATTAATTTGAAAGTTATGTTAACTCACATGTGTGTTAAATCAAAGGTGATGATCATGCTTCTAGCAACTCAATTTCGACTTTACATGAGATTTCTGTTTTTTTCGGTTAATTTTACATTGATCAGCCTTTCAATAATCGGGCGTAAGAGATTTTATATTGAGTATTATGGATTTTCGAGAAAGTTATTAGCTTTGAAATAAGTCGCTATTGTAGTTAAGATTTCATGTTAAAATTATTAAATAGTTTCTGTCTTATTACTCTTTGTTGCCATTCGTAATAGGATGCAGTAACACTATTGAGGTAACATTAATTGGATTTTAATAATAAAACCCTTAACACCCAACTTTGAGATACCTATTTGTAAGGTGCGAAAGCCAATTAAGTAAGAGTAATTAAGTGTTGCATTTCAGCTATAAAACGTTTCATTGCTTAATCTACTGACAGTAAAAGTACCGTAAAGTGAGAAGTATTTCTTTAAATTAATTTTATCAAAATATATGTATAAAAATTCCATGTTCATGTGCACTAATGCAGAAGCATATAATAATTGAAAGAAAAGAAGTGAAATCTATCGTTGTAAAGTGAAGTATGTTTGTAGAATTTCTTTGTGAGCATTTTCAACTTTTACTTATCGCAATATGTTGATGAATTTCTCACATAAAGTAAGCATGTGGCAAATTGTATTAGTCTAGTCTAGATAATGATGTAGGTACACTATTTCAGAAGTATTGTAGTGCGTTATTGATATAAATAACTGAATTATTAAATATGTATCGATGGTATCGAATGTTTGATATTTCAGTGGCATAATAATTGTAATCTCTTTGTAACGTAATATAATCATAGTTAGGCGGTAACGCCTATCTCACTATCTCTACATCTCTGACGGGTTTATACGTCCATTCTAATATTCTACTATATACTATTATAAATGTAAAGTTTGGATGTTAGTGAGTTTGTGACTTTGGATGTTTGTTAGGCAATCACGCTTTAACGGCTAAACAGATTTTGATGAAATTTGGCACACAGGTAGACCATGACCGGGATAAGAACATAAGCTACTTTTTATCCCGGAAAAGGCCGTTCATGCGAGCGGAACTCGAGCAAAAGGTAGTTATAAAATATATGAAAGTAATTGTCCGTCTCCGTCTTTTCACGGCTAAACGATTTTGATGAAATTTGGTACCATAAAGCTTGAACCCTAGGGAAGAATATTGGTTACATTTTAAAAATTCACATAAAAATGCGCAGTTACTGTTGGATGGGTATATGAAGTGTACCCAAAATGGCGCAGAAGATTATGACTGACTGAAAGTGTTAGAACTATAAACAACCTCATCACTGACCTTGGTAGTACCTCGTAAGCAATCGAAGAAGACAATGATCTTCGATTATATATACACATTTGTAAGTGAGTCATTAGTGTCATTACCGTCAGCTCAATGAGCCAGCGGTAAAATGCAACAATGGTGTCATTTGTCTATAAAAAATCACCCGTCAACACGATAAATCTTGCTGTGGATATTGTTCGGTATCTGTAGGACTAGACATTATATGAGATTTCTAGATTTGTTGGTAGCTTATGACTAGGGGCCCGGGGCGTACCGAACTTAGTCCGCTACTGGTAGTACCTCTGAATGGTTCAAATGGATTTCAAAGTATTTAATACAAAACCAATAACTGAATTATAGACTGCGTCCTACATTGTATCCTACGCTATACCTAATTGGGCATTAACAATTCGGTCAGTACAATATTAGTTAAACACTTTACTACACATGTAGGTGGAGTAGGTGTCTTCCATACATGGACTGTAGGGCAACATCCATTGGATACTAATAATAGGAATAATGCCCTTCGGTACATAATAAAAATAAGAGTGCGTAGAGTAGTGGCAATGAATGCCTTGTGTATAGAATGTACAGTAAGAAAATGTAGAGACTTTATTGCTATAGCTCAAAGTCAGCACTACGCCGCGAAATTATTTTTTTGTTTTTCTTTTACTTGCAGCTCGATCTTTCGATAACATTGATAATCTATACAACTTTAATATTGATCATTTAATTCATTACTCTGTCACATACAATACATATACGTACATACGCACTCACGTTTGTAATCTCGTGGAGATAGGCAAAGGTGCAGTCAGTAATTTCGCCGAGCTTATTTCTTTCCCATGATAGGGGGCGAGCCTATCGCCATACCGGGCACAATTCCAGACTCCGGGCTAATACTGAGCTTTTAATAATATTAAAACTTAATATCACTTTTACCCGACCCGGGGATCGAACCCGAGATCTCATTACAGCAGTTATACCGCGTACGCATTACAACTGCGCTACAGATAAAGTGTCTCATTTACTCAGTTACGTCTCCAAAATACCCAAAATCTAACGCTACTGCACAATTATGTACGAGGATCTCATTAAGGTGCGACGTCGTGAGTCAAATACCTTAAAACAATCATGGGCCGTCCTTGTCAGGTCGAGAAGACAAAGAAATACCTGACACCATATGTAATATATGAATTAAGATCGTGACCAGCTCAGACTAACACGGGACTTACCTTGAATGTCGAACGGTGGCAGTTCAAATGTTAAGATAATTAATATAACGAGAATGTTTTGATCTATAATTATTTAATTTGAAGCTAGGTCGTGTAATCATATAGTTAATGGTTTTATATAGCTCGTACAGTTTGTATATATTGTCATCCACCGTGGCACAGCGGGCGAGTAAGCACTGTTGTGTTTTGGTCGACACGCCAGTGAAATTACTGGGCATTATGAAACCCAACATCTTATGTCCCAGGAGATGAGCGTAGTCCAATGCCATGCAGTGTTTTTTAATCCAAAGTTCTGTTTTGTGTTGCTTCTGTTTATGTGCAGGCGTGGCGCTTACCATCAGGCGAGCGTCTTGCTCGTCTCGTCATACAAGCTAATAAAAATAAAGATTTGGCTTGTAGTTTTTACAACCAGCCACCTGCCTGACGTCGACCCCTCTGGAAAGATATAAAACCAAACTACTGAATCTGCCAGGCACAAATTTACCTTGCCATGGGTTGTATCTAACATTTCTTCACATATTTCCTTCAATACCTAGCCGCCTCTTCACGGTTTCTACGTAATCAAACACTATCCAAATAATAAATAAATCCTTATTAAAATCTTTTCTGTGGAAGATAATTCACGCTCCATACAAAACAAGTGGAAAACAATTGCGGCCGTGAAAGTCAATGCCGCGCATATTACTCGCATGGAACCATATATTTTTCACATATCTGTCTATTTCACTGTTTTTATAGAAACATACTTCTATTGTCTATACCTCTTTTTCCTGTTTGTACGTTCTATGGTATTTATATATTGTCTATGGATATTAACATAGTTGGAATTTTCGGGGCTTTTTGAATTGCTTCATTTTGGTGTTAATAATTTTCCTTAGAATTGTTCACTGTTTAAAATTAAGTTATCGTCTCTGTTTAAAAAGTAGAGCTTGTTATCCACGATCCCTAAAGGATTAAAAATTTGTTTCGTTTATACCCTTGCTAAATTCTGTTTATTGTTGTAAATACAAAAAAGTTACTTGTTTTCTATTATTATTAATAATTGGGAAAAATAAATTATATGAGTGGTAGACACTTGTCTATAGCATGAATGGGCTGGCTCATCCGGGTCGTTACCACTGTCTTACAGAAAACCGGCGTAAAGTAGCAGCTTGCTTCTGCGTTTCGTACGGTGATTGAGATATCCGGAGACCCAAACTCCCTCCCCTTCCAAATCCCAATACCTTTATTATCCATTTCCTTTAAGGTCGGCGACGCACCCATGATTCTTTTGGTATTGTGGGCGTACATGGGCGGTGGAGATCACTTACATCAGAGGGCCAATTCTCGTAATTTTAATTGTTCAAAATATCATTCCGATCTAATCTCAGCGACAAGAAAGTTGCAAATGGTATTCTGCTAAACCAATATTCAAGAACTTGGAACGCAATGATATCGAAAGTAGAATACAAGTTGACTGAACCAAAACGGCATTCTGGTAACAATTTTGACACTTAACTATCTTCTTCTTCTTTTAATTGTGTTTGGCTCCACCGTAGATTGGTGATTTCGCCAGTGTCCATTGTGAGACACTTAACTATATAAAATGCCTTTCGTCTACAGACAAACGTCAAAATATTGAGAACGAAATGTGACTGAAGGTGAAGCAGTGTTGCCAAGTGCACTGTAATTACAGCAGATCTGCCGTATTTTCATGCCATCTACTGGACACGGTATTTTTATAAATACCTTATATGGAGACACAGTATTTTTTTTACAGTAAAAATTTCGTAGTATTATTGTATACTACTAGACAGGTTATTTAGAAGTAAAACTGCGTCACATAACGCGGGAGTTTGACAGTTCACAAACAGGGAGCGCAATAGGGGTTCTAGTTGAGAGTAAGCGAGATGATAATATTGAGTTACGGTCAATTGTCTGCAACTTAATAATACAACTAATTTACTATACTACAATTTATTATACTACAATTTCTATGTACCGCGGAGCTTGTCTAGTAGTATACATAAAACTCTTTGATTAAACACATAAAAAAAAAACCGATATCATCATCATCGCAGCCATCCATTTCTGCAGCGATCGATATATACAAATAAAATGTTAAGTTAGTTTAGGATATAAAGTTTAAAATAAATTTATATTTTATTTAATAATTTAATTATTTCCTTTTTTGTATGACATTTTATTGCACTGTAAAATAGACTGTATTTTTTCCCATCAAGCACTGTATTTTTGACGCAAATGCCGTATTTTAATGTGGACAACACGGTATTTTCAAAAATCTGACTTGGCAGCACTGAGGTGAAGTGACTGTGAGTTAACTGCAGACAAATTCAGTTAACTTTATTCTCTTTTACTGCAAGCAACTAAAAGTAGTCAAAATTGTGCGACTTTGTGTGCTCGTTATTCCAGTAAAGTATTAGAAATGAGTTTACAACCTATGTTACTCAGTGATAATGTAGCTTTCTAACGGCCAAATTATTTTTGAAATCGGCCCAGTAGTTTTTAAGTTTATTTGTTACATACAAAAATACAAAAAAATCTTTCCTCTCTAGAATATTAGTGTAGATTAAATTATGAGAGCAATCGCACTGTCAAAATTCCCGCCAAAACTCTCGCACAATTTTTATTTAGTATAGATATGTCCTCAGCAGTGTTGCAAAATAAAAAAACCGCAGTTCGGTAGAATTTCAAATTTCAATAAAATAATCGCGATTGTGGTTATTTCCGGAAAGGACTGCCTGAGTGGTGCTGTTGTGCCGTTTTCCTTCAGTTATGCCATGGAATAAATAAATTAATGAAATAAATAAAATACATGGAATTAGTCAAATCAATTAATTAAAAAATCATAACCTCCAGTTACGTAATTTTTTAATCACTGAAATTAGTCTTATTGTGGGTATTTTATTGTGAGTTGGTAACATTGATTTTGTCGCTTAGGTCATTTTTAATTTCTAGAATTTAGTCTATGGCAGCTGATACGTAAAATTCGGTAAAATACTTGTCATTGGCGAAATGCATAATAACGCGAAGCCATATTTTCAACAAAAGAAAGTTGATCGAATTGACAGTTTATATGCAATTTAACTGAGATGATATCGAATTTTTAAAGGAGCAGAATGCCATATTTTTAATTAATTCAAAATGTAATCTCAGTTCGGTTAAAATTCATTCGCAGTGTCAGTTAAAATAGCAGAATTGGCCCTCAGGTGACCCACTTGCTTATTTGCCGGCCTATGACATAAAAAAAACTGGCACAAACTTCGTTAACGGCAAGAAAAAGATAATAATAAGTGTGTAAAATTACATAAATAGAAAAGGTTAATTATATATAATCTTCAATATTATTTTAATTCAAAATTATTTTTACTAAAATTATTGGTTTGCGCCAAAATAAACAATATTACACATACATTCTATACACAATTCTTTTATTTTACTTTTACTACAAAAAAAATACCAACCCGACCAGTTTTACGACCTACATCAGATGTTCAGTTTTACGAGTATTTTCTAAAGTAAACGATCTGTGCAGTTTAAAATTATAAGGCTATGTGGCTTTAGGGTAAATGACGCTATACTTGACACAACTAATTAGATATGGACGAAAAACTTTAAACAACATTAAGGTTATATTTATTATAGTGAAAATAAATTTCTTTACTATAGCTACGTTACGATTATAGTTGTATGGGACAATATAAGATTGCTTAAATGTTTGGAAATATTTGTGGCAATGGCTTATTGCCACACCCAGATACAACGATTAACTTTAATTGCCAATCATTATTTTCTTAGAATTTTATTATTTAATTTCATACACTCAGAGCCAGTTAATGTTTAATGTCCTGTACTAAGTACAGATAATGGACTATGCTTCTTATTATAGAAAAAGTATTATTTGACATTTCTGGGAAATAATCGCATTCTAAACAACTGTTAATTGTCGATTAAAGTTAATTGACATGTCTGATTGATACAGTTAGTGTATTCTGTTCCTGAGCGAGATTTTTAACTTTAATATATCTACATTAATTGCTTAAAACATCCTACAAAAATGATTTAAGAATGAAAACTGGATATATTAACCTTGAGTAATAAAGAGAGTAACGCTTGTGTAGAAAACTATTACGGAAACACAGACTTCAACCGGTAATATTCCAATTAAAAAAAACTTGCAATATTCGTGTCTGTCACAAGTGATTGTAATGAAATAGCCTTTGAACTTGAAATGCTGCAAAATTTTTGGCATTCAAAGATTTATGAATATATACGTATAACCACTATACTGCGATAACCTTGAGTGCAGTCTAAAGACCATATTGCGATGTAGAGATTTTCTCGTACAATACAGGCGAGAATATCACAGAAAACTGTTATTTACGTCAACGCGTCTACAGATTCTTATTTTTAAATTGCATGACGTGAGCTCGTGAATGACAGTTTTGCGATAAAATATCTTGATCTAAACTGCTTGAAATATATTTCGTGTGCGCAAGATATTGCGCATGATGTCATAATCCGCCTCGGCAAGCGAAGTACATACACTTGCGATGTTTAAATTGGGTTTGTGGTCACCATAAACGGTGAGCTTACCCTAATGTCCTAGTTCGAAGTAATTATATCGGAAGACGTGGGCGTCCCTTTGTTGCCGGTTCATAGATCTGTACCGCGTTAATACCGCGAATGTAGAATCGGCGGTTTATTAGCATACTCCGAATAGAAAGCAACATTAGCACAATTTAACTGGCGGTACTGTTTCATATAGTTCTGTTTCATCTTATATGATTTGATTTAAGAATTTACGCTGTCACGGCTATATTGTCCAATGGGTCGGTATTAGACTCTTGCCAGACTACGACCTTGTGATGTTCCATTTCCAACAATTATTATATTTTTGTAATAAAAATTGATAAGAGAACATCGTCGGCGTTTAATATGTCGTAGTCAGACGCTAGTCTTAGGTACGCAGATGGAACCAACGGATATACAGTCCTACGAGTATAGTAAATTGCTTATTTTATATCGTTATGATATAAATTTTGCATTAAACAACAGTTTCGTTTTGCATGAAACAATTTCTTTCATTTTCGAAGTGGAAATTTGAATTATTGAAAGATCATGAAAAGAACTAAAGTATTTTTGAATTGATCTATATTTAATAACCCTTTTGGAAAGTGGATAATTGCGTCGATCAAAGGATTGGTTACATTATGTAGCATGTAGCGTGTAAGTAACAGCATTATGGAATGACTATCTAGTTTAACGTACTATAACTATTTAGGTACCAATCTATCTTATTGTAATGTTCTTGCATCTTCTCTTTTAGCGAATAATACATCTACTTTTAGTATAATTTGCATACATATCGTACAAAATGAAACATTTATTTGCAAAGTATATATCCTTAATCCAGTCTTCTAATTAACGGACGAAGCAATGGCGAAACTTGATTCATGTTGCGGGTTGTGGGAGTCAGACGTCGGGTCGCCCCGAAATACCATAAATACCGTCAAATCTATGGTATGAGAAGGCGGACCCTGGCATTAAGCCAGAATAGCGCCAGGCAACAAGAAAGAGCGATCAGCATGAGTTTTAAGCAGAGATGGATAGTATTAACCTGGCATTACACCAGAATAGCGCCGGGCAAAAAGAAAGAGAGATCAGCATAAGTGGATGGATAGTGTTAAGGGCAGTTGTCCAATAGATGATGAACATCGACGGATGATCCAATTATGTGAAGCGTCGTTGCTACGTGCTCCTTCGTTCCACCAATCAGTACGGGTCGTACTGATACTCGTACGTATAACATGTAGTACATGGATAAAGTATCTATCTACCAACGTATACTACCTTTCAAATTCATACCCTGAGTATACCGATTGTCAGTTAATTAATGAAAACAATAGGGTGGAGTCGCAACGCGGGGCATCTGATAACTTCCGTCATTGGATATGTGTTCCCATGTTCCCTCACATTATGCATTGCACGCCTCGGTGAATGTTCTCACGAAAACCGTTCGTTCGCGCTTCACTATGTAATTGTTGTTACAGATATCGGAATATTGATCAAAACCGGTTGTCAGTTGTAGATTATGTAATAGGTTTTGGTTGCGGCTCTCCCTACAAGACTTCGAAACGAAGCTTGAAAACTTAGATGTGCAGGATGTATTAATAGCTTACATAGTAATAATGACCTTCATATAAATAATTACTACTAAGTAATAGATTACTATTACTCCTGCGTTTTCGGTTCGATTACTCGATTGATTATTATGTACAGTAGTACTCTTTAGGTGAGGGCTCTCCTCACAATGCGTGCCTTGTCCAATAATATTGCTTTCTGCATCTGACTATTGACCCAAGAACCAACTGAGAGCCTCTGGAGATGTTGGTCGAGGCTCTTAATTATTATTATTAGTACTACTGCACAGCCAGTTTTCTTGGAACACGGAGGTTTTTATGGAGAAGAAATTTTTCTCAAATGTTTCCAAAATGATATACTACATTATTACATAAATGGACTGGTAATAATTCCATCGCTTGATTTTGCATGTAGCAAATCAGAACGAAACCGTATTAATATCACTGATTATTATTTATTTTGTTATTTCGCAGCGTCGTGTGACCACCACGTGGGTTGACAGGTTTCATACATAAATATTGCATTAATTCTAACTTTTATGGGCGGAAGTAGAATTTAATACAGTCGAATATTTATGTTTAAATGAGAATATATTTATATTCAGTATTATATAATACCGTAGGGTCTGTAACTCAATTAGGAACAGCTAACAGAGTACAAATTGGGCACTGGGTACCAGTAGGCCTAGTACGAGTTACAAATACGTTCACAGTTTTCGTATAAAATTACTACCGTCGAAATGTCAAACTAGTAATTCATACGGTAATAAAGGAAATAATCGCTTGAAAATAAATTTCATATCCAACTAATATGAAATAAAATTAACCATATTATTAATTTTAATTAATCACAGTTCCTACTAGTGGCTACTAATATTTGACGTATGGAGAAAACGAAAACTTTCATGGTTTAGGAAAACTATTAAAACTTGTACTAGGCCTACTGGGACTGTTATATTATTGATACTTTTTATATTAATGATATTTTTATAACTTGGAGACCTGGGTAAAGGCTTGTTTTGAGCTGCTCGATGGAGACAAGAGACCGCGACGACAGCGACACGACGCGCCCGCTTTTTTTTATTAGCTTGAATGACGAGACGAGCAGTACGCTCCTCTGATGGTAAGCGTCACGCGTGTCCATAAACAGAAGCAACACAACACAGAACTTTGAAATAAAAATCACTGCATGACGTTGGACTGCGCTCGTCACCCTGAGGCATAAGGTGTTAGGTCTCATAATGCCCAATAATTTCCCTGCCTTCAATGTCCTTCAGACCAAAACACAACAGTGCTTACACACTATTGCTTGGCGGCTTTATGTGTATAGGTAGGTACGTTTTGAGGTATGCGACCGAGAGAAGGGCGACAGTTAGCCTTCTTGATTGTTGCAAAAGTAGAATACAATTATATTTTTTTTATAATTTCACATAGGGTCGTATGTATATAATGATTAGTTAAAAATATTTTTTACACAAACACTTTATATGTTTGAAACTGCTTACTCTCATGTGTTCAAGTTCATAAAACTTTTAATGTATGTGCATATAAATTACCTTACGCCGGCATATGGGCTGCCAGTATAAATAATACATTAATTTTGCAAGAAAATACAAAATTTATCTATGTTGATAATAAATAAACACACAAACAGAATAAAATGCTGGTTTATAATTACTGGGTAGGACTCCTACATCGGGTAAGTTAAATTGTGCTATAGGTATCCAACATGTTTCTAGAAATGTTCATTAAATATTTATCAGTACTTATCTATCTGTATTTACTAGTACATAACTTAATACCGTATGTATTAAGTTGTATTCGCGTGTATTCCCCGAAGGGGTAGGCAGAGGTGTATCCAAAACAAATACTAAGTAATACTGTACGTACTTGTAACAATTTTGAATACCTCAAACATGCATAAATAAATACTGTATAAACAAAACAATTTTCAAAAAGAATTTATAAAATCATGCACAACTATTTCCTTTTACGCATCGTCAGGTATTTAAGAAAACAAATTTTAGAACTGCTTCTTATTTAATCGTCATAATCACGAGTTTGTTTCGCCAATAACAAAGACTAATAACAATATAGTAATAGTGTAAATACTTCTAACTATGTTCATTCATAAATAAATACCGTGTTAACAAAGCAATTTTGAAAAGGAAGTTAATTAATCATGCACATCATTTTTTATGACCAGCTGGCAGCAATGTTTATATTGAAGTCTGTGTTCGTTATTACTTTGGACATGATATCTGTTTGTCAATCAATCAATACAGACGTACCCAATCATCCATTCAATGTTCATGGATGCGTTACACTTTTTGTCCCCCTAATGTTATTCAGTACGCTGATCCTTAGGTTGCCCACTGAAGTTCGTCCAACCATAAAGCCTTCCACCAACAGCCGCGATCTATTCTTGCGGCCTTTTCAGCGTCCACCAGTCAGAAGCCGTCACCCCCCGTCAGTTGTCTTAGGTTTGCTAAGTTTTTTTCGACTGTTATAGTATTTTTCAGATTTAGATACAACAATACAGAAAATATTATAGATTTTGATGGTAAAAATAATGAAGATAAAGGTATATTTATTATTGATTTTAAATATTGATTTATTTTATTTATGTTATAAAGATTCCACGATCGAAAACACACCAAGCTATTTTACAATTTTTGTATCCAATTATACATTCTGGCAACACAATTCGCTGTGTGGATCGCGGCATTAGGTAACAACACGTGCGTCCCCATACAAAATGTACTAAAAACAAAAATCGCAGATCCAAAGATTGCGGATCGCTATCGCAGATCGGCTATTAGGAGGCTTTAAACTTGCTGGCAACCGTGTGTGGACGGTTTGGATTGTATGTTAGCGCGAGGTAACTTCGTCCGGATTAAGCAAAGAGGGATGACTGTCATCGTAAATCTCGAATATCAGAAACATATTTAACAATTCACCTGAAAAATGAGTTTAGTCTAATCGGCATACCTGTTCCAGAATTAATGTAAACTAATATCCTCCCATTTTTCAAACAATTTATTTGTTCGTACTTGTCAATTATACTAATTTTACGAGTTGGTAGGTCCCTCATATGCGAGAGGCCGTCTGTGTTGGTACCACTGCTTTATCTATTTCCGCCACCAAGCAGAAGTGTATAAGCAATGTTGTGTTTCGATTTGAAGGACATTGAAGCCAGTGAAATTACGAGAGGCATCAAGCATCTTATGTCTCGTAGTGACGACCGCAGTCCAATGCCATACAGTTTTTTGTAATTTACGGTTCTGTTTGGTGTTGCTTCTGTTTATGGGCAAGCGTTTACCATCGGGCGAGCAACCAGTTCAATTCGTCATTCAAACACTTAAAAAATAATAATAGAAATACCTCTCCAATCTATCCTCTCACTGGTTTATCCGTGATGTGTAAACGAGTCTATTCGACCGACTTGGATAAATTAGAAGGTGGGCTTGAAATTAGACTGTTGGACAATCGTCTGTAAGCCACATTACTGTCCGCACATAAAGAGAAAGTGCGTTCAAAAATATGAATTATGTCACTCGGCACTTCGATGATTTTCTATGGTATGACAAAATTCAAGTTAAGTGAGGTTTTGGCGGAAATTCTGACAGTGCAGTCGATCTCCTATTTTTAGTAATTCCTAAACTAGTATACCTAATAGTTGTGTTTGTTGTATAAAATGGCGTGGATTTGTGCAATAAACATTGACTGTGATGAACAGGGTATGGAATCATTGAAGTTGGTGAATTTAGGTGATTTTTAACCAAGTGTATTGATCGACCTTGATCGTACGCTTGGAGAAAATCGTCTATGAAGCATCGTACTGGAAGGAATTAACACCAAAACTCCAACAAGACTTTGAAATCGGCCACATCGGTGTTTCATCGTTCCGACTTGAAAACATATCATATATTTGTCATAGACTATATGCATGGAAATGCGAAGCCATAATTAAACAAAAAGAAAGAAAGATAGGTGGTACATATCTCGTATAAGAGAGGCTGTCTGGGTTATATATATATATATATATATATATATATATATATATATATATAATGCATTAGTCGTGCTTGTCACGGCAAATGCGATGTTAGTAAATAATTAATTTCACAGCGCATGTGCATGTAGTGATGATAGCAATAAAGATAATTTATACACGTAACCTTTAGCTTGAACTTTCAATGCAACCCAATGGGACGTTAACAAGTAGTCGCCAAGCAATACACGGGGAACATAGCCATTTGTTTCTCTGATGTCTTCCCAGATAGACTGTTCAAAGTATAGAATCAATTGGAGGAAATAATAATGATGTAAATTGGCTTACTTTTCTAGTTTAAATCGTATGTCAACTAAACTCCTCACTGAAATTCTGAACTGCGGTATTTCTTAAGTTTCATCTTACTGTATTTCCATGTCAGAATAAATTTTAACCACCAGATAACGCATAAGATCAATTCATCAAGTCAATTTAAGAGCACCTAATTTGACATTTGTTTCTTCGTGTATACTGACAGCATTATTTTATATTTTGCCATCTTATATTTTATCTGATAAATAACTTTTACCTACTTGGAGACTGAAAAATAGAACATTGAGACTCCTCTCTTACTGATATTATCAAACTTTCTCTTTTATTCATTTTTTGCCGCTATTTACGATATAATGTAATGCTGAATAATCGCGATTTCATAACATTTTTAAAGGGAATACAAAAGAATACTCTCTGACTTTTGCTTCCTTTTTTACTTTTTCAATTAAATATTTGTATCGAATTTTTCATAATTTTGCTGTTTGCAAGTCAATGACTTCGCATCCTCTTGGAGAGTGTTTTTATAACAGAGGCCCGCAAACGAGGAAGTTGGTCACCTGATTGTAAGTGATATCCACTGGCCGTGAAAATCCACAGTAGGTTCTTAGAAGAATCATGAATCATTGTCGAACTTAAAGCAAAAGTATGATTAAGGGATTGGGAAGGGGAAGGAGATTCGGGCGTCTGGATATCTCACTCGCCCTACGAAACTGCTAACAGTAAGCTGCTATTTCATGTCGATTTTCTGTGAGACAGTGCTAGCAACCCGGTCGAGCCGATCGATTCATGCTGTAGACAAATCTGTCTACAGCGTGGCTCGACCACTTAAAAAAACTGTACCTATACTTAATCTGTTGACAGCTCAACTCAATTTTATCAATTGCTTCATCTGCATCTGCATAGCTTTTTATACCATTTCAGTCTTCTTTTAATATTCAAATATTCAAACAAACGGTAGTTTTATTTTTATCACAGCCTAAAAATAATAATATAGGTAATTGAAATCAAACACAAACAAGTCATGTACTCGTTAAACATAGAAATGTAATCAAAGTTTATGTCTAATAATAATAAAAGACGTGTGTTTACGTTAAAAAAATGGCGGTAAAAATTATAGAGACTGCGCAGTAGGTAGTACGTGTTCGCGGGCGCCTCACTTTTGCAAGAGCTAAACGCTTTAATACAGTTATACCAACCGCGGCTCAGGCCGTGTAACTGTTCATTATTGTTTAGATTTTTTATACAACCAAACCTGTTTGAGAAAGTATGAGCGAAGGATATTTAGTAATTGTAACCTCATTCCTGAGTTTTCATAATAGCCTAGCGTCAGAGTAAGAATGCATTGTGGCTTTTATTGCGTTTTTCGCATATGAATTAACTTAGAGTAATCGTCAGGCTTTATATTGGAATTTACTAGCTCTTATTTAGGACCAGATTTAACTGTCTTTTATAGCTGAAGAAAATTATGTCTCTATATAGATCTATCCAGGAGGCCGATTCTCGTAATTTAAAATGTTAAAAATATAATTCTGATTTAATCTTAGTGTCAAGAAAGTTGCAAATGATTTTCTCTTATACCAATAATCAACGTCAAATGTGAACATAGATCGTAATGAAATCAAAAGTAGAATAAAAGTTGACTGAAGCCAAAACGGTATTCTGCTAACATTTTTAAATGACACATATAAATATATAAACGTCAAAATTGTGACTGAATTGAGCAGAATTGAGATTACAATGACATCGAACTGAACTTAAAGAGGAGCAGAATACCATTTTTAAGTCAAATCAAAATCGAATCTCAGTTCGGTTAAAATTCATTCGAAGCAGCGTTAAGCGTTTAAGCGTCAGTTAAATACTAGAATTGACCTCCAGATCTCAAAACAAGAACCAGGTTTACAATTAACCTATTTCCACATCTTTCGGATTGCCATTCCAATTGGACAATATGCTAGCTAGGATAAAAACTTCGTATTTCGGATACACTACACGACTATCACCTATTTGGCGACGCTGTGATACAGTTTTGTTCACCAATGACAATTTTGTTCATCAATGAAAGGGAATATAGGGAGTGCTTAGGCTTCGGCAGGCAGGGATTCGTTTTGAACGGACAGGAATTTGGATGGACGGATTTTCTGGGGAGGGATTGAGTCTTCAGAAGGCTTCTTTTTTTCTTCGGTCGGTGGACACTAATTGTAGGAAATGTTTAGGTTCTACTTGAATGAAACGCTTGTATACTGAAGCCGAGTAGGTATATTATGTGCCTTACGCTCGAATACAAATTCAAGCATTTAAGATGGTTTTAAACATGTTGAGACCCTCTTAGCTGTCTAAATTGTATAAAAATAAGTAGCCCTTAGCTGTCAGACAGTTGCTACTCAATTACGTTACAGTTTTTTTTATAGCATAGGCCGGCAAACGAGCAAATGGGTCACCTGATGGTAAGTGATCTCCACCGCCCATGTACGCCCACAACACCAAAAGAACTATGGGCACGTTGCCAACCTTAAAGGAAAGGGATAATTAAGGGATTGAGAATGGGAAAGGGAATAGGCTCTCCGGATATCTCACTCACCATACGAAACGCAGCAGCAAGCTGTAACTTTACGCCGGTTTTCTATGAGACCGTGGTAACGACCCGGACGAGCCGGCCCATTCATGCTGTAGACAAAAGTGTCTAAAGCGTGGCTCTACCACTCTAAAACAGTATTTGGGCGTGCATGTGGTCGTGAAGCCACGGGAAGAAAGCATAAAGTCTTAGCTCTATATCAGTTATCTTCTATATACGTCTAAGTTCCTCCGAATGAATTAAGGTCCCTGACGTGATAAGCATGTCAGTGATTCTTATTTGTAACGCAAATTATAAACGCATTAGGTAGCGTTTATTCCACTGTGAAATTCCTAACAGCATTTTCTTTGATTCATGTGCGTTAAGAGTAACATATACAAATGTGTCTTGAGAAAAGTATATTCAGTTACGTCACCAGAAATCATACTGTTATCTAAAAAAATTAACAAAAATAAATTAGGTAAGTATTCCTGACTTTATAAGCTCTACTTTATATGAAGCTAGACTTCATAACACATGAACGCTTCACATCTCTAATCCCAATTTTTGCCGCCAAGCAGCAGTGTGTAAGCACCACGGAACACAGAAATTGTGTTTTGTGGTAAGCACTGTTATGTTCTGGTCATACTCTACAATAAAATTAATATGTACACACCATGATGTCACAGGAGCAACAAATAGTTCTGGACCTAGACAAAAGATGGCGCTTAAAAAAGTTTTCTCAAAAAGTTAAATGTTATGAACTTTTAAGCTGCAGTATCGGTCTCTCGTATTTGCTTTACATAACCGTATGTAATTCTTTCGTGGAAAAATAAACACTTTTTTGTAATCTGGCCGGCAAAAGAGCAAGTGGGTCACCTGATAGTAAGTGATCTCTACCGACTATGTACGTCTTCAATACCATAAGAATCATAGGCGCGTTGCCGACCTTAAAGGAAAGGCATAATTAAGGTATTGGGAAGGATGTGGGCCTCCGGATATCTTACCGAACGAAACGCAGCAGCAAGCCGCTACTTTACGTTGGTTTTCTGTGAGACCAAACTGTCTTCAGCATAGCTCTACCATCCTTTAGGTACGGTTCTCTAAACACAAACTATACTACCATCAGATAAAAAGTATGAATATTAGAGAGTATTATTGGTAAAAATATTTGCGTCTGTCAGTGAGAGTAACTACAAGTAGTAAGTACATTAACGTACAAATTTTATAAAGAGGAAGTATGGACGATATAAGAATGCATTATTAAGATTTCCATGGCAATAGTTTGACTACCGGCATCCGGCATTGAAATAGAATAAAGCTATATCGTGAGCTATTATAGTACCCTGGTAGAAAAGAGTTACATATCCGAATTCACGCTTGTAATCCCCGAAGGGGTCGGCAGAGGTGTAACCAGGACACACACATTTCTCCGAGCGTATCTCCATCCCATGATGTGATAGGGGGCGAGCCCATCGCCATACCGGGCACAATGCCAGACTCCAGGCTGATACTGAGTATTTCGCAACAGAAAAACTCATTAAACATTTACCCGACCCGGGGATCGAACCCGAGACCTCAACGTAGTGGTAACGCGTATGCATTACAGCGCAGTTGTAATGCATACCGATGCAGTAAAAAAGTTATAGTCAAAGATTAATCTGCTTTTTTTTAAAATTTAGACTAAAGGAATATATTGAATGTTTTTTTTTTATCCTGGCAAAATGACTACACTGGACCTAATATTAAGTACAAGCAGTTAAGGACTTTCAATTATCCGTGTAACAGAGGGAATAAGCGCTTAGATTAGTGATGGCCTGACTCGATTTTTATTCCTAGAAACTATTTCCTTGAAACATGATAAATTTAGGCATATTTAGTGCCTAAATTAGGACAACGATTGAATATTCTTTGCATTGCAGGGTATCATTCTTAATATCGAAATACTTAGTATCAAACAGTGAGGGCCTTCTCAAGTATTAATAAATGTTTTCCAGCATTAAATCGAAAACATCAAACGAGAACTACGCCATAATCTCATTATGTAGATAATTCACAGGTGGGCAGATGATTAATATATTTTTTTATAAGCCATTACGTATGTATAACATTCCGAAGCGACCAGACAATTTATATAACAACCCATTAGCGCCGTAGTCGACATATCAACAGCACACATACGTACGGTCAAGACTCAAGCCTTGCTCTTGACACGCGGTCACTCGCCACGCATATTAATAGACCAAATGAATCACTTCACTATACTTCCACTTATGAGTCGAACTCGAGATATGACTCGGTGTGATCGTCTTTTGTTAAGGATTATGCTCCCGTATTGTGGGAAACACTTCAAGTACAGACTGTTTGCAAGTGACATGTGACCGGTGCGATGTGACGTCAGTGTTATAAATGTCGCGCCGGCGGTATCGATACGGCAAGTATTTTAATCGATTTGGTAAATAGTTTTAGTGGAGGCATCCTCCATTCATATACTTCGTGACCATATTGTCTCTATGTTCGTGACATAGATACATATTTTGGTCATAAGTAGTTTCTAAAGTGAATAACCACTTAACATTTATATCGATGTAATAAACGATTTTATTATTCTTTAAATGACGTCATGCTTATCATAGTTAAAATACGAGGATTAACGTCGCATTTATATACAATTCACTCTGTGTTCATAATGTGATATTTCTATGATGATATTAATTTAAGATGTGCATTAACAATACATTTTTACGTGTGAATTATAAATTGTATCCAGATTGTATTAAAAAATATCTTGAAATAAAACTAGTTTATACGGATTTTATCGCGGTTTAATTTTTATTTTAGTCCCGACGTTTCGAAAGCTTTTCAGTCTTCGTGGTCACGGGAGAGACTGAGGTGTAGGTCGTCTCGAAAAGTTAATGTTACAATAGCTACCTTCATTTTAAAATTATACATTTATTTTTAATTATTTAAAAAAGTTAGTTGACACTAGTCCGATCTACGCAGAAAGAGCTCACGGTATCTTGAGGTCTGGCAGTTGGTCTTTTGGGTTCCGATTTAATTAAATGTATAATTGGATCCCAGGCTTGTGCAAGCTTCCAACCATCTTCTCTATTGAAATTTGGGTGTTTCTTAATTTCAATAGCCTCGCGAATCATCCTAGGTAGGAATCGGTGTTCTTTGGCAAGGATTTGTGGTTTGTCAAATCTAAGGTAATGTTTGGAGCCTTGATCTGTGTTTATAAACTAGTTTTATTTCAATGTGTAATATTCGCGTAAACCTAAGAAATCACTATAAAAAATATCTTAGTCTCAAAATTATAATTTATTGGAATGATCATTATATGACTCAATAAGCTTTACAGAATTGCTAATACCATTAGATATGCATCTGATAATCTGATAAAAATAATCCATGGGATTCTGATTTATCATAATAACCACCTCGAGGTTAACGTGAATTAACTCCTTTTTATTGGACCATAAACAACGCCCCTCGCCTTTAAATTGGCGCCAATTAGGAATCCGACGATACAATCAAGTTTAAATGTTTCTTAAAGTACAAACAACTTCGCTGTGTTCATATTAATCAGGAGGAAGAGTCTGTAATAAAAGCTGTCGTATTATGCCAAGACAGAATGTAACGTGCCAAGTTTCATTGAAGAAACTGCGTAAACTCTTTGTTTTGTAATATTTCTGTGTAATACATGAGCATTGTCTTTCCGTCTATGTGTGTTGAATAAGAAATGCATAATTTTTCATTCGTATCTTTAAACAAGTAAAGTTTATAATTTGGTATGTATTCACAAATATAATGAGGGCAATATATACCTTAAGTATTTTTTTGAAATTCATATGTTTTATTTCCTTAGATTTCGCAGACAGTATCCATAAAAGATTTAAGTCAATACAACAACATTTTATGCTGCAATAGTATTTTTTTTTTATAAGTGTGTGAAAATCTTAATATCCTTTATGCTGATCTGCGCGTTTAGATTTAAATCTGGTAGGTAATTCATAAAACATCAAACACGTTTCTTTATGACTGACTTATTCTTTATTGACAGTCGTCAAGTGCGATTGAAAAATACTTAAATTATTTTCTGTTAAATGTTTTTCGACAACATACCTATTTATCAGACAATTTTGATCAAATTTCATTTACTTAAACTTAGCTATAAAAAGGAAACGATAATTCAAATACAATTTTAATCGTCTACGTGTTATACAATTATTTATAATAGTGCAATTTATTGTTGATCTAATTATTATTGATTTTATAATTATGAATGATACAAGCAACCCGCAGGTGCACAATACTTCTAAGTTATAAATAATTTGTAATATTTTCCGCAAGGAGTATACTAATATAATCTGCTTAATTACAACTTTTTCGTAATCATTAATAAACCCATAACAAATTACCCCAAAGCTGAATAACTGTATTTAGACAAATAGTTATTAATGTAGAGTGTAAGCACTACTAGTGCCAGGGCCACCAACATCTTAGGCCCAAAGCCAACCTCACCTGCACGCGGTAGACGTTGCAGATTAACGGACGAGGCAAAGGCGAAACTTGGTTCTCGTGGTGGGTAGTGGGGTCAGACGGCGGGTTGCCCCACATAATACCAAATCCATCGTCAAGTATTAATGAGAAGGCGAAACTTATTAGGCATTAAGCCGGGGTGACGGCAGGCAGAAAAAAATAAAGAAAGTTGTTAATATAGAGTGTTATTTCATTCATGTAGTAACGCTTTTAATACCTAACCATAGGGCATAGAGTAAATAAAGTACATCCAAAAACATCACAGTCATCCATTAACCATAATTGTAGCATTCAACAGTGGGGTTTTACAAAAATGCTGGCCGAATTTACCAAAACAAAAACAATCGGTCTAAATCTGTTCTAATGGCAAAAACAATAGAGGCGCGGACGCGGGCGCGGGCTGCATTCCACGCGTGCCGCCTGCTCGCGGTCGCCATTACATCGACGCACCAACCGGTTCCATATCCTTACACTTATCTTGTGTTTATTTATTTTATAAACGTATAGTAAGTTTTATTCAAAATGTCTGTCTACCCCGTAAGACACTGGAATACGTAAATGGATGATTTTATCGGAGATATTTAATTAAAAATGCACCTTAAGACTTTAGTTTGTAAGGATATAGCAAGTTTTACAGTTATAAAAAATATACTAATATAATTTCTCCCCAAAAGTGTTGACATCAGGTAGGCGGCCGGTTGAAAAACTACAAGCCAAATCTGTCTGTAACATGTGTTAAAAGCATGTTGCGCCGACCCCACTGCGAGTGGGATAAGGGCAGGTGGAAGAAGATGCCTACTGATATAATTAAGACCAATAAATTATTCACAGAATATAGTACACAACTATGTACTTATTTTACTAAAAACAATGTAAAAATGGTAATTATATAATTTGTCTAAAAAAAGATATCGCATCGTATTTGCATCGCTTAGTTAAGTAAACTATATTTATCATTATCATCTGAATATCAGCGGGTATAGACGTTATTAAAACAATGTAAGATGTAACAATGAGTAGCTAAGAGGCTTTCACTAGACGATAAATCATTCGCATAAATATAGTCTTTATTAACGCTACATTAAACAGTGGTGGCATGACACGCTACAGTCCATGGCAGCTAGTTCCTGTAGTTAATCTTATTTGAAGCATTAATTATATATTCTTTCTAATAATTCATAGATTAAGTTATGTTTGACTGTGCTTGACATTTTATTTCTTTGTTTACTAGTCAATAGTTTTCTTTCTTCCGATTAAATAATGAATGCAAAGAATAAACACTTACGCCCGGTTTCCGAAAGGTTGATCAATGTTAAATTAATTAGAGTTGCTAGAAGCGTGATCCACACCTTTGATTTGACACACATGTTAGCTAACATAACTTTCAAATTAATATGAAAAATCGTATGTCAAACGGTACTAAAGAGAGATCCAATATTATAATTTTTCTCACTAAATAACGTTTCAGCAACTCGAATTGATTTGACAGCGATGTCAACTCAAAGTTCTGTTAGTTGAATGTAGATTTGATCAGCCTTTCAGAAACCGGGGGTTAGTGTATGTCATGCATGAATGACTTATATCAAATTATGATTTAAGTACACAGCAATCATTACATTTATTTCCGTTGGACCAATTGTGTAATATTTATTATTATCATGTAATCATTATTACAAAATTTGTTTAATCAAACTTATTCATTAATCTTATTAGTTAAGTTAAAAACAGGGTTATGTGGACATACTGGAAAATCCCGCGCTAGCATATACGTATTCTTGTACCATATTCAATGTACAGCATAGATATGTACAGTTTAATATTCTCAAGAAATAACGCTCAATGCACAGTCGTCGATAATCGTCAGTGGTGACGGCCTAATGATAAATTATTCAAGCCGCGACGATTTCTCAACGAATTCCTGAACGCAGCTGCAACCGTCATCCTTGATTGGTCGCGACTAGCGCTCGATTTTTAAATCGTAACCGTCTTTTTTGTTGTAATTAATTGGAAAGGTCCACGCACTTTGATCGCTTTTGTATTAAGCATTTCTAACAGATAGGTGATAAAATTAGAACAGATAAAATCGCTCTTACTTCGGTCAAGTAAGGCCGTACGGGATGATTTAAGGTAATAATACCTAATAAGTAGATGGAGTAATAAAAAAAGTGATATTAACTTTGAGAACTGCTTAATTTACAACAATTTACATCTTGTTCATCAAGTTAATACTTTACTAAACAACTATAACTGTAATCCGTGGAAAAACGTGTTGATTGTGCATTTACCTTTACTTTATTTGTGTGTATACTTTATATACTCTGTACCCCATATATCTAATGTAATATTACATACATACGCACTCACGCCTGTATTCCCCGAAGGGGTAGGGCAGAGGTGTAACTAGTACACCCACATTTCACCGAGCTTATTTCCGCCCGCCCCATGATGTGATAGGGGGCGAGCATACCGGGCACAATTCCTGACTCCAGGCTGATACTAAGCATTTCATGATAGAAAAACCCAATATCACTTTACCCGACCCGGGGATCGAACCCGAGACCTTAGCACTGCAGTTGTCCGCGTACGCTATACAATTGCGCCACCGACGCAGTCAAAAATAATATTCTTTATTTTCCCAAATAAATAAAATTATACATAAAAAATATTACTCATATGACAAACACAAAATGGCGCCAAATACCCCTGCTCTTACAATGACTGTTGGCAGTTGTATTCATAGTAAACGTGTGCAAACACGGATGTAAGCGACACCAAACGACACTGACACGGCGTTTATGAAATATGACCACAAACATTGAACAAGCAATCACATTTGATTACAAACCAACGCTTTCCTTGTAAATAAACGTTTTGTTAGTCACACTTTGTTATTTGTAATATTTATTGCAAGTCGAAATTGAAAAATTGCCTCGATGAAATGCGTACGCGTTACGACTGAGGCTGACGCTGAGGTCTTAAGTTTGATCCCAGGGTCGGGTAAAAGTGATATTGGGTTTTTCTATTACGAAATGCTCGGTATCAGTCCGCAGTCTGAAATTGTGCCCGGTAGGGCGATAGGCTCGCCACCTATCACAGCATGGGACGGAGATACGCTCGGCGAAATGTGGGTGTACTGGTTACACCTCTGCCTACTTCTTCAGGGATTACAGATGTCGTATGTGCATAAATAATGCATATTAAACTGCTGTGTAAAGTCGCTGCAGTTTCGCAAAAATGCCAGAGAAGCGAATTTCGCTGGCGTTAGTTAAAATCTTTCTGAAGAGTCATTCAACTTTATCGGACCAAAAATAATGTTAGCGAAGCAAATTTCGCTGGCGTTTGTCTAAATCTGAAAATCTTTCTGCAGAGTCATTCTAATTTATCGCACCATCTCTCTTTTGATCTGTTCTGCGGAGCCACAGTGTGTCGATTACCATTAAGTCCCATATCGGCACGGAGTTGATTCCGAAAACTTGTACACTTACGATATTATTATGTCGCGGTAATATCTTCTCGCGTAAGTACATTATCTTTTATATAGGAACTACTTTAATTGTAGAGAAAAATGTATGCATAAATAAAAATGCGTACAGCGTTAGTAATTGTACTTACAATACATACTTACGTAAAACGTTGTCCACACTTGTATAATTTCGCCTTCACCGTGCATTTTCTGTAGAGCGTGTTTTTTAGCTAGCTGTCATGCCATTCGTATACGAGAAATACGTATGAAACTAATACGTTTCTAATATAATCCGCTAAAACCGCTGTTGGGATCTGCATACATATTTTCATAAATGACGTGACAGATATCGAATAACTCCAAAGACTGCGCGGTACATAGTAATTGTGGTTAATTCACCACTTAAGTTACGGTCAATTCACCACAACTTACCATTACCATCTCGCTTAGAGAACTGCACTGGCACTGCAAAAGCTCCTCTCGCCCGCTCTCCCACCTTAGCTATGAATCTCCCGCGTTATGTGAATGAATTTTACTTCTAAACAGCCCGTATAATACGTAGAAGGCTTTGAAGAGCTTGTAAAAGCTTTTTAAGCTTTTACTACGTATACTGCATTGCCTTTGAACTGTCATTCGATTTCATACTTTTAATAGATGCGCTCTTGCATGTCTCAATGCTCTTCAGACTGCAACAAAGGAAAACTTAACTTACTAAACGTAAAAAATACATCTAATTTGAACTATAAACATAGATTAATATCACCATTCATCACATTGAAGAGGTAGAGATTCTTTTTTAGATTTTTTATGCCTAACAAACGCTATAAGCCATCGTGTAAGCAGCTTAATCCAAAGTCGATTAATTACTTACTGAACTATAGAATAATATTTGGAAATCCGTTGTCTCTGTCTACCCCCTATGGGAAACAGGCGTGAGTCTATGTATGTATGTGTGTGAAACAATATTTTGGCCGTCAACTGAAAACAAATTTAACCAAATGCGTTTAAACATGTAACCAAAGTATTTACGTACTATAGTTAGGCATACGAACAATATTCCTTTGCTTAAAAAAAATGGTGGCCATATTGGATGATCACAATGCAATATAAAATGCTTCCCAGCCAGTTTCTTTACCTAAAAAGGCACCGTATTTGCAAATATAGCATAACTCGTTTCATTTAAAAGCCATGCGTGAGGACGAGCCTCGAAGCAAGATCATAACAATTTAAATAAGCAAAGAAGCATCAAGGCTATGTGGGGTCGCATCGAACACGACTGCGTCCCGCATATCCTGAATACTACTGAATGCTGATATACTTAATATTATGTATAATATCACGTAATATAAAATTATTCTCGATATTTGGTTACATTATGCCAAAAATAACGGGACGCACCTGTATTTTTTATCGTTGAAGTAATATTTATCGAAATGATGGGTTCAGTCCAAAATTGAGGACCAACGAAAAGTGAACTTCCCATCGTAATCGCCCTGTTGGATCACTGTTTAAAAAGGTAATTCTTTTTTCTATTATTGTATCGGACACGGTATAAAATTTAATTAAATAAACTAACATATGGATAAAAAGTAAAAACCATTATTAATAATAAAACCGGCCAAGCGCGAGTCAGACTCGCTCACCGTGTTCCGTACAACCCGCAAATTATTATGTTTTGCATTTTTATTATTTCTCGGTATATCAGATATCCACCATATAACAACATAATGTTCAACAGATAGAGCTCTATCAAGGTAGGACAGACAGTCAGGTTCCATTGGCAACTTTTGGATACGGAACCCTAAATGTATCTTACTCTTATTTCGAGCGTTTAATAGGGTAGTTGACTTGAATTTTTCTTTATTTAAATCACTAAGTGACGTCACCCAAAACCAAAGAAAATTAAAAAAACCATGCAAAATAAATAAATTACACTCCATTCAAATCTGGTGGAAGGAGTACTTGTCAAATGACAGACGACTCAAACCTTGACGTCACCGTGCAAAATGGCCATGCGTGCGAGCGAGATAGTGAGATGACCCAGTGTTCGTAGCGACGCATCCACCTTTGCGCATACCAATATTTAAAACCATAATTGCGAGCTCAGTTTTGAACTATATTTGATTGCATTTTAAAATAAGGGTTTCTTTTTCGTATTATTTTCTGTCGCGTATAAAATAATGTATAAAATTAAACATAAGAAACTATTTAAATAACCGAGAACTGAGAGGCATGTGCAAAAAAACCCCATACTATTTATTATTTAAATATATTGCGTACATAACATTCATCTTTGTTATTGCGATATTGAAATAACTCAGTACAATTTGCTAGACGATAACCAGCGTTATATGACGCACTTTATTGCCCACTCGACCGACTGATTGCGTCGCTATGATTTTTCAATTACAAAGGCTACGGAAAAATGTACTTCCTAGTCTTCTTCCACTTGCCCTTATCGTAAATATACTGGGAGTCGGGTCGCCCCAACATACATTTTAACACATGTTACAGAAAGTTTTTGCTTGTAGTTTTTTACGTTCGGCCGCCTGCAAGACCCTACCTAATATCTTCCTACGAAGATAGTATGTGCCTCTAGCAATAATATATAGTTTGGAAAACAGACATAATAAGGTAAATAAAGAAGACTTTTTATACAGCCGAATGATCTAGTCGTTGACGAGACGAGCGAGCCGGTCGCTTGATGACACGACGAGTAAACGACACGACTATGTTCTCTTTCTTTTTTTTTAATAAATACATCCAACAGCCACACACATAGTCCTGACCCCACACTAGGTTAAACCTGTATCGTGGGTATCAGGAACTACGAGGGACTTGCGGTCCCACAACACCCAGACCCGAGACAAATATTTGTGGATCAGACAAACATTTGTCAAGGTGCGGGAATCGAACCCACGGCCTCACGCTTCGCAACCGGCTACTCGCCCGCTGCGCCACGGAGACTGTCACGGAAACTGTCTTTAAACGAATGAATGACGAGACGAGAGAGAGAAAGTTTTGATAAACAGTGATAGCTCAACGGGGAGTGGTTTGGACTGTCGAGACGAAAGTCGGAGGTTTGAAATCAGCCCTAAGAGCATATACACCACTGACTTTTCTAAGTTACATGTGAATTAGTATTAAAGAAACTATTGTGAGGAAACCCGCATACCCGAGAAGTTCTTCATAAGAATTTCGAAGGTATGTGAAATCTGCCAATCCGCATAAGGCCAGCGTGGTAGACTAAGCCGCACTACTAGACACTGAGGCCAACCCCTCATTTAGTAGAGGAGGCTCAGCAGTGGGACGTATATAATACACGGCTAGTATTATATTATTATTAATGACAGACTATCAAGATAAACACGTACATATTTCTCATACGGTTTTCCAGTTTGAAATATTTTTTATACGTTCATGTAATTCGGTTTATATTTATAAAGGTCAGTACATAATACTTTTACAACCACGCCTTAATGGTCACAAATTATGCACATTCAACAACATTCCGGCTATGTGGATAATTATCATTGGACCTTATCCCACCCAACTGATCTTATCAAATGCGACGACGATTTTCGAGAATACCTGTCAGCCACTCAAAATGTGCATGAAATTTCATTAGCAGGGCATAAATTATATTCAACTACTATATTTTAATATACCTTTTTCCTTCTGCCTGGCGTTATCCCGGCCTAATGCCAAGGTCCACCTTCCCATCGTGATTGGATTCGTCTGACCCCCAGAACCCGAGGTTACTATGTAAATATGACAGCCTCCGTAGCGCAGTGGGCCGGCTGCGAAGGGTGTGGGTTCGATTCCCGGATCGAGACAAATGTTTGTGTGATCCACAAAAGTTTGTTTCGGGTCTGGGTGTTGTGGGACCGCAAGCCCCTCGTAGTTCCTGATACCTACGATACAGGTTTACCTAGTTTGGGGTTGGGACTATGTGTGTGACTGTTGGTTGTATTTATTTATTTATCATTGTCCTTCAAACCGAAACATAACTTACACACTGCTTTTGGCGGCAGAAATCAAACAGTGCACCCACCCAGACAGCCTCTTGCATACTCCTACTATACCATATTATACCTACCAACCAACCTTCATACTTCATAAATCCAAAAAAAACATAGCTTAGAATTGAACTAAGTACCTCTACGCACTTTTATGTAGGTGAACTGTACGTTTTTTGCGAAGTTAGCTCAGTCACGTCTGGTTCGGACCGCAATACCGCACGGAGCATGACCGGATAGCGGTAGTAACGCACACCGGTAAAAACTCGCAGAATCACTTAAGATGAAGGTAGGATGATAAACAGACATTTAGGCTGAGAGCTATAAATAAAAATACATACATACATAGACTTACGGCTGTTTCCCATAGGGTTAGGCAGACAACGGATTTCCATTTGCTACGATCCTTACACACCTATTTACTTTCATTAGAAAACAAAATACACTTAACAGTCAAACACATAGTCCTGACCCCATACTGGATTAACCTGTATCGTGGGTATCAGGAACTACGAAGGACTTGCATTCCCACAACACCAAGACCCGAGACAAATATTTGTGGATCACACAAACATTTGTCAAACAAGCAAACATTGCCAAAAGTTGACAAAATTTACTCGCGGCTTTATATTTAGCACGGGGTATATACAGCTTAGTGGGAGTGGCATAGACTGTCGAGACAGAAGTCGCAGGTTCGAAACGAGTCCCAAAAGCATACACCTCTGACTTTCCTTAGTTATGTGTGTATTAATTGTTAATTATCGATTGCTTTAAAGGAGAAAGAAACATTGTGAGAAAACCTGCATATCTGAAAGTTCTTCATAAGAATTTCCAAGGTATGTGAAGTCCGCCAACCCGCATTGGGCCAGCGTGGTGGACCAAGGCCCAACCCCTCTCACTTAGTAGAGGAGACCCGTGCCCAGCAATGGGGAATGTATAATACAGCGCTAGTAAAAACAAAATAGCAAGTAAAGATGTTGCGCTAAACATAAACAACTAATTATAATACATCAATAAATGCCACTAAAATACAAAATATAAAAACGTGTCTTCCTCTTAATGCTTTCTTTCCCAACAGATCGTTGATTCGGAACACTGTGGCATTTTGATCGCTCACGTACACTTTCGATTTTCACGTTTGAGATAAATGAACTGACAACATAATGTACCATTCCCCATTAAAGTTTCATTATTAATCTTCGTAGTTTGGTCTATGGCTTAGACTTTAACCTAGTCTAGCTTAGTACTAAATGTCTAGATCCATTGATATTGTAATTGCAGATATTATTATGCCATTTATAGTTTATTGGCCTTTTTGATCGCCATGATAGGCAAACAAGCAAGCGGTCCGCCTGATGGTAAGAAGTCACTGCTGCTCATGGACATCACCAATGGCAGGAGCACAGCCAAGCCGCCATCTACCGTTGAAGGAATAGTCTTTTTAAGCCTCGTTTAAAGGACATATTATAGCCCCCGGAGAAGACCCAGGCAAGGCCTCTGGCAGTTTCTCTAACCACCTGAAATACAACAGTAAAACTGTTATTTTATGTCGGTTTTTCCGAGACAGTTATATCACATCCAGCCATTAACGCTAAGAAAGCTGTTTATAGTACGGCTCTACCACATAGGCTCGCGCGCGAATTTCGACGTATTATGGTGTATTGAAACGACGCGTGATAGCGCAAACCTAACCACGACAGAGACTCATGTATACGACGCGACATCGCACACTCCGTCAAAAAACTTCAGTACGTTATGAGACGTGTCACATCGAGTATACGAGTGCCGAGTAGTCTACGCTTCGTCGGCGGCTCGGCTCGCGGTGGAAAGCATTCTTTACTGAACCATCGAATGCCAAAGATGTTCTATTTTAAAATGAAAAATCTTAGAAGCAAAAATTTAAAATACTTAAACTGAAAATGGAATATTGTCGGCGGTCAAGACGTCGCGTCGCGTTGTAGTCTGGCGAGATACTTAATTCTTTGATTTTCGCTACAGTGTGTATAGTGCAACAATTATAAATTTGGGGTAGCAAATGGAACTAATGGAAATGTGTAGAATAATCTGTCAAAATTGGAAATCGAACGTAAATCAACCAATGAACGTTTGACGATAGCGGCGGCGTCACTCATCTCACCAACTTATTGTTGTCGCACTGTTTTTGTCATACAAGTCACGTACAATGAGTCATTAAGTACATAATCAAACTGTTTTTATCATATACTCGGGCTTTTTTAATTCAACATTCAAACAATATGGCCGCCAAAAGAATTCACAAACAGACAGATCAAATAAGTCAATACATTTTTTTTACAAAAAGGTCGACCATCTGAAGAATGCAGTCTTAAATATTAGTCATCCGAAATTAAAAAGATAACTCCCATATCCTGTTCTTTTAATTTAATAAAGAATGAAAGCATCATTAGAATCATGTTAAAAATGTTTCGAAATATGATGACTTCATTTTTTTATTTGAATAAAGTGTTATTTTAAATATCTGTTTTGCGTCAGCAGTGTGTTTGTGTTCGAATGCTTCTTCATATTCTTGTTTCTAAATAAATGACTACAGAGCTATCTAAAATTATCACTCACTTATTTTAATAATAGCATTTATTTTTATTTTTTATTTGTGTCTGCGGGAAGTAATTAGTCCCACGGATCTAAATAAAATAGGATTTTATTGGGTTACGTGTTTAAATATAACATTTTAAAACTAATAACAGATATGTGTGTATCATTCTATGTATAATTAGAAGCTAATTAAATATATATATATATATATATATATGTAATACATAAAAATAAAATATATATTGTTATTTTTACTAAATGTATTTTCTGTCGTTTTAAAACTGAAAAAAATAATAATTTTCGAATCATTTTAAAACTAATTACTAACTGACCCGGTAACGCGACTCGTCTGAATGAGTTACTATGGCGGGTTTTTCACTATGGGGACGGTAGTTGCTATCCAGACGGGTACAAAAATGTTGAATGAAAATACTGGGCATTATGAAACTTAACATCTTATGTCTGGGGGTGACGAGCTAAATCCAATGCCATGCAGAGCTTTGTAATTCAAAGTTCTGGGGTGATGTTGCTTCTGTTTATGGCTAGGTGTGACGTTTACCATCAGGCGATCGACCTGCTTGTTTCGTCGCTCAAGCTAATTGAAAATATATATAATTTATCTTCACTAATTCCGTAGGCTACTAATTTTACTGTAACAGATTCCAATTCATGCCTGCACTACGCATTCACTAATACAAAATCAGCACAGCAACAAATGAAATAGTAATCTATCGTAAATTCCAACAATAATTGCCCTCAATCTGTAATGCGCTGTATTTGCATGATACCAAACATTATACCTGCTGTACGCACGCTTAACTGGGTCATTGCCTAGCCGAAAAGGTAAAAGGTTGGTTGGCCGGTTGAGTTTATTCCACCTTGTACAATTCTTCGCATTTTATGGCTTGTAAACGTAAATATTAAATGTATATTGAACGCGTTATAACCGATATATTGTTTTTATTAATGCGTATTTATAATTGCAACATACTCCATATATATTTGACAGCCTCCGTGGCGCAGTGGGCGAGTAGCCGGCTGCGAAGCGTGAGGACGTGGGTTCGGTTCCCACACCGAGACAAATGTTTGTCTAATCCACAAATATTTGTTTCAGGTCTGGGTGTTGTGGGAGCGCAAGTCCCTCGTAGTTCCCGATACCCACGATACAGGTTAACCTAGTGTGGGGTCGGGACTATGTGTGTGGCTGTTGGGTGTATTTATTTATTATTATTATTTATTATACTTTTATGTTTTTTTATTAGGCATGAGTGATATTTTTTTAAAGCGTAGATCGGAAAACTACCAAGTGGGACACCTAATCTCCACCGCGCATGTACGCCCACAATATAAGAAAGAACCATGGGCGCGTTGCCGACCTTATAGGATAGGATAATTAGGGGATTGAGAAGGGGCGGGGGGATTTGGGTCTCCGGATATCTCACTCACCGTACAATACGCAGCAGCAAGCTGCTACATAATATTCAATCATTTAAGAGGTAGCGACTAGAGTCATACTGTAGATAGTTTTGTCTACAGTACGAATGGGCCGGCCAGGTTAGTACCACTGTCTCACAGAATACCGGCGTGAAGTGGCAGCTTACTGCTCGGTTTCGTACGGTGAGTGAGTTTTCCGGAGACCAAAATCCCCCTTCGTATCCTAATCTAACCTTTAGTTTAAGATTGGAAACCTGTCGGATTCTTCTGTTGTTTTGGGTATTATGAGCGTTGGAGATCGCTGGTGCATTTCGCCACGATCTAAACAATTTATTGATTTCTTCAGATAATTGGTACTTCAACAAAATTGCAAACATTGTAATCCGTCAAGTTACTGTACTAATTAAGTAACCCGACCACCGTATCACCTGCATAGTAGAGTAAACATTGCTTAATTGCCATGTCAACTTGGGCAATTATTGCCGCTATATTAGCTTTCATTGCTTTAGCCACGTATTACGAGAAGTAGTTTAAAAAGTTTCTATTTGTTTTTCTTTTTATTATATTGGTACACCAACAGATGGAAATTCTTTTGATATAATTGAGATATCATATTTTTCATATATGTGTATCTTATGGTTGATTTCTGTTAGGATCATAGAAAATGATAATATCATTACATTTAAAATAACATATTTTAGGTTATGTTTGTAAGAGGGATTAGTGGTTTATTTACGTTACAGTTTCCGTTAAGAATTGTATTTTTAAATATTTTATTGCTGTATCCATTTATATATTAATACGTGAAGAGAAAAAATCAGACTCTTTTCTAAGCGCGCGCACGGAGTACTGTGAAATTTGACATAGTTAAAGTGTATATGGAGTAGAAGTGCAGAAAGCTATTTATATATAATATCTGTAACAATTACACATTAAATTAAATTAAATGAAACATTCAGTGCCTTATATATTATTATATTAAGGGCCTTACATATAAACGTCACTTAGCACTGATAAGTTAAACACTCTTCTGTCTTTCTCTGTTAACGCAATTTATAAAGTGGCTTGAAAGAGACGAAAACAGTGTTTAACTATGTTGTGCTAAAGAAAGTGTGTAAGACCCAAATTGTTTACGTTTATACTGTCAATGTTTGAATGTCAAATCTCGCAGCTGACGTTATAGAACTATTATGATGATAGATAGAGGTCGAATTTCGACCAATACGAGACAACTAATATTTGTAAATAAGCAAACGTAATATTTTTTATTCTGGCACTGAAATGGTGCACTGCACTTAATACAGTGTACACAGTATAGTGTAATCCAAATAAAAGTCGATTGTCAACAGACATTGTTGTTCTCCATTATGCCAGTTTGAAGTTACTGATTCTTTTTATGTTTAGAATGTAAATCTAAACATGTTGTGTGTAATTATTATCCATTAAATAAGCGAAATATACAATTATATAAACACTATAATTATAGAGCAGAATATTTTCTAGCTCTTTAAATTATGTCTAGACAGTTAATACAGAGAAATGTAATTACCTTTATGGATACGGTACTTGAGAATGTGTTTACTGCTAAAGATATATTTTTAACACTAAAGTCTTTTAAGTCTTTTAACTCAAGTTTTCTAAGTGATAGAGTCACGCTGTAGAATGTTTAGTCTACATTATGAATAGGCCGGCTCGACTGGGTCGTTACCGCTGTCTCACAGAAAACCGACGTAAAGTAGCGGCTTGGTGCTGCGTTTCTTACGGTGAATGATATATCGGGAGTCGCATATCCCCCTCCTGTTCCCAATTCCTTAATTACCCCATCAAGTGCTCCATTTGTTCGTTTGCCGGCCTATGCTATAAAAACACATACCTTCGAAATTCGTATGGAGAACTTGTCAGATATGCAGTTTCCTCACAATAATTCCTTCACCGTTAAATCAAGCTATAGTTAACAATGAATACACACGTAACTCAGAAAAGTCAGAGGAGCGTGCTTTTGTGACTGGTTTCGAACCTGCGACTTTCGTCTCGACAGTCAGTACCACATCCCGTTGAGCTATCACAGTTTTTTTATTTTATTATTAAACTGATAAAATAAATTACATAGCAAATCCACCACGTGGCCAGTTACGCATATTGATAATGTGCAGTAAATTCCCACAACACCCACACACCTCTCGTACGTGTTTGTTACGTAATAATTCTAGTGCTCTCAAAATAAACTGCAACAACGTGATTTACGACTGTATACAAGTGTTTGCCGAACACGTTTATAATCTTGTAAGTGCTTAAACGGGGCAATTTGTTTAACCACCAGACTTACGCTTTATCATAAGCCCTAATGTGAGTCTCTGTGATACAGTGGGCGAGTAGCCGGCTGTGAAACGAGAGGCCGCGGGTTCGATTCCCGGAGGAGACAGATGTTTGTGTGATCCACAAATATTTGTTTGGTGTGTGGGTCTGTTTTCGCGCCAGAGGGGTTGACGTCAGGCAGGCGGCCGGTCGTAAAAACTACAAGCTAAATCTTTCTGTAACAAGTGTTAAAAGCATGTCGCGCTGACCCCACTGCGAGTGGGATATGGGCAGGTGGAAGGAAGGAATCTCCTCCCATATATATAGTTTAATACGAGTGACAAATTAAGTGGAGGTGAAGATAGAAGTCACCTTAATTTAACAACATTTGGAAGCAACGGACAGCTTACAAAATTATTTTTTTGATAGATGATTTCATTACATGATGTTAATAATAATAATACTAGCCCTGTATTATACACGTCCCACTGCTGGGCATGAGCTTCCTCTACTGAATGAGAGGGGTTAGGTCTTAGTCCAACACGCTGGCCTAATGCGGGTTGGCAGACTTCACATATCTTCGAAATTCTTACGCCCGCTGAGCTATCACTCCTTTCATGTCTTTAAATACATAGGTATAAGTAATTATTTTTTTGGCAATGGACTATCAGGCTGTTGGTAATAATACAAAACTTGGATTAAAAAATACGCAAATAAACCTTTGTATCAAACAAACAGTTCGTTAGTATATTAATTCAGAGTCGGGACGGTGCATTTACTTATGATTACGCTGCATCCTGCGCACCGCCCCGACTGGCCATTAAACTTATCTTTACCTAATGATTAATGAATGTTCCGCCAAACTGGGATCCAACCAGTTTCATTAATTCCATAAATAAAAACAATTGTTACACCCAATATTTATTATGATCGACAAAGAAAAAAAATAAACGCATTCCATATGCAACAAAGAAAGAATTAAACGCATTCCATATTCAAAAATAACTATCGGTTTGGCAACTTTGGCGACGCGTCAACACCATGGCCTAATGTCGTAATAGTTCGATGCACTTTGTTACGAGCCGCTGCCGCGAATTACAAATCGTGTTAGTAAACAAGCGGGCTATAGATAATGGAAACAAACGAGTTCACTTCATGTAGGTCGCATTTAATTGCTGATTAGCCAGACTTTTACCTTTCGATATAGGCTTTAATATGTAACATTATTCGCATTTATTTTATTTTGATTAAATAATTGTACAGCTCTTTTAAAAATACTTAATGATACCTAAATATGATTGAAAAAAAAAGTTTATGAATTAAATTCTAATGCAGGAGAATTTCGAAATGCAGCAATTTGCAGAATATTTTATCTAATTATTTAATTATTTTTATTTTATTGTACATTAACAATATTTTGTACATAAAACACTTAAAACTGTTAGGTACGAGTACTATCAGCAGTCTTCTCGCTATCTGCGATCTCTTCCAGACAACCTTTAGATAGACTATTATTATATTATTATCACTAGTGGATAGACAAGTATGTTATTATAATACAATGTAATATGCTTGTTTTTACGTCATCGAAATTATAAACGATGGGGTGCCTATTTGGAATTTTAGGACACCATCATTCGGTATTATACCTTTTTATGTTACTACATATTAAAAACATACACAAAAAAGTCATTTCGTATTTAAAATATACCAGTGCTCGTAATGTAAATTTTTGGACAGCTGTTACGTCATCCGTACATGAGAAGACATGTTATCATGTTAATACGTTTCCAATACAATCCGCTAGGTGCACTGTACGCATCTGCATACATATTTTTGTAAATACGAATTTTAAAATCTACCGGTGCTTCGGAAATGCCCACTGGGCTGAGAAGCACCAAGAAACTCAGCCGTAGCTAAGCTAGCTAGTAGTCTTTTGAGCAATTTTTTTTTTCTCCAACGTTTACGTCTTTATCGTTTTAATTTTATTATTTCAAACATGTCATCTTCAGTTTCTACTGGCAGTAATATTCCTAAATTTAGAGGAATCAGTTGCCGTTACATTAAAAAAAACTATTATCTCTAAACCCAACATCTGCGCTGCAGCCTGCAGGGGTCTTGCACAAAGAAACTTAAAAAATGAAGAATGGTATCGCACAGTTATTTAGTCCTATTAATAAGAGCGTGGTAACGTACTGTTGGCACATTACTACAAATTCCCAGAGCGCGCAACGTGCCGAGAATCGAATCCTGAACGGGACCGTTACATCTGTCGGACAGGTGTGAGCACGCACGTGACCCGCCACGCATGTGGAGAATAGCGATTGTGGTGATACGAGGAAAATGGGTGAGATCCGGCTTTGTACGGTTAACTTTGGTAAAAGAAAGGACTTCGTTAAATCGCCTTTCGAAGTTTTTTGTTTTGCCATAGAGAAATGTTTTCGGTTATTGTTTATGATTTGGTGTAAATATGTAGTTTTCTTTTCGAATGGATTTGTCCTGTTAGCCTATATTGTTTTTACAGCTTCACCTTACAATAAAGCCGGCGCTTATGGTGCTCTAGCCAGAGATATGTATAATGTACTTCGTAGCGATTAAGCACAGAGGCGCCTTTTAGAAGGCTCAGACCTCAGCTTGAGCAATCGCTGGGGAGTATAGTTTAGGGCCGTCTCTGCACATCATTGTGCCGAGGGCCAGTTGTGGCAGTTCTTCGGACTCGCAGGCGTGTCCTATGTCGGAGTCGCGTATTATTATTGCGATTCGGATTGGGCAAGGAAAGTGCTGCTACGATAGCGACTGTGATGGAGTCGTAGGGATCTGCCAAAACATGTTTGGGACGACGACGGAGGATAAATCTGTTGATTCCTTCTGCATATTCAGTGTGGTCTGTGACTGACTGACTGTAGGGCCGGCTAAAATATGGCAAAAGGAGAGGCCGCTTCAAGCGCTGACCCCGAACTAGAGACGCCTCCGCATGTACAGTCAACACCAAAATTCAGTCATCCATAAAAAAATCCCTATATGTCGTAAGATGTACACAAGTCACTCAACAAGATTATTGCCAAATTGGATGGACGTCGTAAAAGGTCGAAATTAGTTGAACACTAGATTGTCGTGCGTGCGTGTATGCAGGTGCTAGAAAAATATGTAAAGTTATATAATATATAAACTATATATATTTTTCTAGCATCAGAAGTTGGGATTCCTCATTGCCTACGGTTTACTAAACATTATGTTTTTGTTCTAAGGTTAATGGACAATGGCTATTGACTGAAATAAAGATGATCAGCGACGTTCCAACTCCTGTACCACATATTTTTCTAGCACAGGCGTGTGTGTCTCTATGTCTGTGTCATCGTAGGCAATCAGTGGACCAATTTCTTACTGTTTTTTTTTGCTTGAAACCTGGTTATTGCAGGATGGTTCTTAATTACGTTTTAATATAATCTGTTTTTGCCGTTTTAAAGTTACATAATTAAGTTTTTCTATTTGACGTCGGGGGTTTTTAAAAAGATTACTTAACAGAATCATGTAATAGTAAATCATGAAATATGACACAAGTATACTTGTAACAACATAAATTATATATATGCATAGAAACGAAACAAAAGTCACGGATTGATAACATTAACGTGCATTTAATTGATTAATCAATACGGGGCACGCTTGTGACACTTGCAAGCGTAAGCGACCTATCGCTAGCACATGTGATGCGCAAGTTTCAACACTTCTTTGTTGTAATTATAGCATTGATATTATATCACTAAAGTCAGCTGGAGAGAATTTCTCGTACGACACAAATGAGAATATTATAGTAAACTGTCATTTACGAGGACGCGTCATAAGATTCTCATTTTAAAATTGTATGACGCGGCCCTATGAATGACAGTGTTCTATTAAATCCTTAAATTGGTCGTGCCATAAAGTCTCATCTAAATAGGGCTTTATCCTCAACTTCTGAACTGACTGACTGTTGTGTTTTCTTTACATAATAATATATATTGTTTCAATAAACTTATACATAAGACAAATAAGACACAAGTGAATTCTTAAAACACAATTTGTTATGTTATCGAGCCAATAGCATTGTAGATTGTACATAAACAACTTAACTTTTATGACGGCCTGTTCCGGGATAAAAAGGAGCCATGCCCTTATTCAAGTAATGGACTACCTGTGTGCCAAATTTCATGCAACCGTTCAGCCGTTAAGGTGTGAATAACTAAGAAATATCCCAATTCTCAAACTCACAAACATCCAAACTTTCACACTTATGATAGTAAGTAGTAGGAGTTTCATGAACAAACGTAGCAATTATAAACAAATGATGTATAAAAAAGTTCACAACGCTTATTACGGAGAGACCATTAGTCAAATATTTCTTCAAACGCGTCCTAAAACGTAAAAAAACTCACTAAAGCTAGACTGTCCCGTTGTCATTCAAGCAACATTAATTAAATTCAACACAACTCGTTCAATTTTATTGATATACGCGTAGATCTGGGCGTGACGAAACAGCGTTAACAAATTTAGAATTTGGATCCCATTTTGAACCAATGCTTAGCGCAGTCGCTGAACTCAATGTAACAGACCAAAATATAGTTACGTAAAAAAATATTGGTAGAAAATATCTACGTTTTAGACAATTTTGTCTACGTGAATGGGTCTGCTCGTCTGGAGTCGTACCACTATCTTACAGAAAACCAATGTAAAATTGCAGCTTGCTGTTGTGTTTCAAACGGTGTTTTTTTATTACTTGCTTGAATGACGAAGCCGGCTGTAAGCTGTAAAACGAGAGGCCGCGGATTCGATTCCCGCACCGAGATAAAATGTTTGTGTGATGCACAGTTACGCATGTACTTACGTGTTTTCATTGTTAATTATCGCTAGCTTTAATGGTGAACGAAATATCGTGAGGAAACCACTCACACAGGAAGTATTCCATAAGAATTTCGAAGGTGTGTAGTCTGACAACCCGCATTAGGCTAGCTTAGTGGACTAAAGCCTAACCCCTCACTCATTCAGTAGAAGAGGCCCATGTTTAGCAGTGGATCATATATTACTAGTAGTATTTTATTTTTATAGTACATACATACGCACTCACGCCTATAATCCCCGAAGGGGTAGGTATAGGTGTAACCAGAGGGGCTAGCACGGAAACTTGCGAAAAGTTATTCGAGCTGTCATCGACAACAATTTCTATGAGATTTTAGTACAGCGCCTCTATCGTACGTAAAAGAAACTAATATATATGGAATATAGAACAATGATATTTAAGGAATTATCTTTCGAGCCCTCGATACCTTTACATTACGATTTCGATAGTTTTCCGTGCTAGCCCCTCAGTACATCCACATTTCGCCGAGCGTATCTCCGTCCCATGTGATAGGGGGCGAGCCTATCGCCATACCGAGCACAATTCCAGCCTCCGGAGTGATACTGAGCATTTTTAATAGAAAGACCTAATATCAGTGTTACCCTACCCGGGGATCGAACCCGAGACCTCAGCGTCAGCCTCAGTCGTAACGCGTCGTTTAGTGTAATAACAAATGTTACGTTCAAGCAAGCGCAGTTCCCGTGCAACTGTAACTGACCGAGATCCATCAGTCTACCGCCCCGTAGCGGTAAACTAAAGTGGCGGAACGCAACAAAAATAAATCAGTGACAGACTCATAATTTCAAATAACATAGTTATGTTAAAATAAATAAAAAAGCAAATTTGAGGTCAGTTCCGCAAAATAAGTGGTTACGTTACGTCAGAATGAGACAAATAGATCAATAATTGAAACTGAAACGCAAACGTTCACGTTCTTAAATGCAAAACGCATTAAGTGTCTCTTATCTGTCATATTTGTATGAAAATAAGTAGCCCTTAGGCAGTCGATCGTTGAGTAGCATTTGAGTATTCGGGCGAGAGACAGATAGTTCATCTTCTGTTTAATTTATGGATTCACATTATTATGCATTTCGCCAACGACAATGGTAAAGTTTATTTTGAAGTATTTACAAGAACAATGAAACACCAGTATGGTCGATTTCAAAGTTTTGTCGGAGTTGTGGTGTCACTTCCTTCTAGTACCTGCGATACTTTATAGGCGATTTTCTTCAAGCGAATCGAACGCACAAGGTTAAAAATAAAAAATCTAAATATCACCGAAATTAACTTATTTCAATATTTCCTTACACTACTCATCATCGTCAATGTTTGTGGCTCAAATCCACACCACTTTTATACAGAAACATAACTAAACTAATTTATGCATAATTAAAATAACAGATCAACCGCACTATCAGAATTCACAACATGGCGGATAACAGGGATAATACCCAGAATCAGCTGTTTCCTCGGTGTGACTTCCTCGGTGGCGCAGTTGTAATGCGTACGCGTTACGACTGCTGTGCTGAGGTCTCCAGTTCGATCCCCGGGTCTGGTAACAGATACATTGGGTTTTTCTATTACGAAATGCTCAATATCAGCCCGGAGTCTGGAATTGTGCCTGGTATGGCGATAGGCTCGCCCCCTATCACATCATGGGACGGAGATACGCTCGGCAAAGTGAGGTGTACTGGTTACACCGCTGCCACTATGAGAATTCACAACATGGCGCTGGTGACAGGGTTCCCCTGAATCAGCTGTTTCCTCATCAAAACATTTTCTTTCTTTCTTTCTTTCAAATTCGAACGACATAAAGAAGTCTTCATTTGCATTAGGCCGATATTAATGTTTTCGTAAACCGTGCCAAGAGAATTACTGCCAAGTTCATTTGATAACCATTTCATAATCTAGATGTATTGACTACGATGTTGTCATATAAACGAAGGGTTATGTAGTCACAATCATCGAAATAAGATAACTAGAATTATAACTCTTATATGAATCTTCCAAAACTACGGCACCACTTACATATGCAAAGGTAACACTCAACACGCAACAAATATAAATTAACGTTCAAAATCAACTTTATTTCTTAAAAGTCAATGTCTAAATATTAAATTATTGCTTTTGGCATTGGTTTCGAACCTGCGACTTTCGTCTCGAGAGTCCATACCACTCTCTACTGAGCTATCACTGCTTACATCATTAATTTGTTATAATTTGGAGCATAATTTGCACCATTTACAAGGTGGTAGATCCCTCCTTTGCGAGAGGCCGGCTGGGTTGGTACCACCGTTTGTCTATTTCTGCCGCCAAGCAATAGGGTGTAAGCACTGTTGTGTTCTGGTTTGAAGGACATTGAAGCTAGTGAAATTACTAGGCATTATGAGATTTAACATCTTATGGCTCGGAGTGACGAGCGCAGTCTAGTGTCATGCCGTGCTTTATTATTTAAAGTTCTGTGTGGCTTTGCTTCTATTTATGAGCAGGCGTGGCGCTTACCATCAGGCGAGCGACCTGCTCGTCATGTCATTCAAGCTAATAAAGAAAAAACCTCGTATTAAACAGAGATAGGTAACGCTAGGCAAAAATAAAGAATACTTGCCTTTTTTTATTTGATATAGCCGCGATGAACTGAACAGTCTCCCAACATCAAGTGTGGTAATATTAGTATGAGTAATGTGCGGGTATTAAAATAATTACATCATCGTATGTGGCAACAGAGGAGCAGAGAAAGTTCTATTGTGACGCACAAACAATGAACTATGATTGTTTGGTATTAAAATTTTATGATAGTTAAGCTTTTCTTATTCGAATAATGTATGTATTATCTAATTTTAATTATAATACTTATAGCGTGTTTTGTAATAGGAAAGTAATTTATGTGTATGATTGATTATTTTCCAATTTCTTTTGTCTGTACATGAATACTTAATTAGATACTCATAACAAATCATAGTTCAGCGCCATCTCTGGATGGAAAGATTAAACATTTAAAATTAAGATGACCATACTTTTGACATCTTCAGAGTTTTAACTCCTATTTTTTTTTGTCCACAGGTGATAATGGCAGCACTCACGCTTTGTACCTCGAAACAATAGTCGAGGAGACGAGCGATGATTTGCGATCCGAACGCTCTTCAGCCGCAACATGGCTGTCGGACTCAGACGCAGATTCCGTCATCCATGTCCGGGTGGCTGCAGGTATTACAAGTTTTTATACTATAACAATAAAATTCAAATCAATTCTAATAATAGAGCATTTTGTATGTCAGTGTATGTTAATAAAGTGCTAAGTTCTCGACGTGTGTTGCCCAGCGCCATCTAGTGGGCAGTAGCAATATTATTTCAAAGTTTAATTAAATCGTATATTATAATATTATGAATATAATCACTAGATGGCGCTGTACTACAAATCATTATTAATTGTTTTGTTGGAAGATTATTTCCATATGAATTGTTACAAATAAGATTACTATAAATTACTATGCTCAATAAATATTCTGAAGCTTTCACTGTATTCGGATTTTGGCAACTGTTTTTATAGTCCTATTTAATACACATGTAAATATGTTGGACTACATCCAAATATAACAAACTCGCAGTCGTATTCGTTGTCATTGTCATTGTCGGCCTCCGAACGAAGCCACGCTTATATCTCGTGGAGATTTTTCTTGACCCGAATTTTCACCGTCAGGGTCGGAGTGCGACAGCGAGTCGGAACGCGAATGGGCGTGCCCGGCAAAACGCCGGCGGTGCGAGCGCGACTGTTCCCCTGTCAGCACCGGCTCCCTCTCCCGCACCTCCAGCCTCGCACAGTTCGAATCCCTGGAGAGGTCCTGTGCGGCGCCGGTCTCACCCAGCCTTTCTCCGGATTCGTTGGAGTCGCCTCCGCCTTCGCCACCGCCGGCACGTATTCCTGCACAACGAACGCACCTTTCTGCTGAAAACTTGAGCGAAGACAGCGGCTACAGCGAGCGCTCGCGCCGCCCGCCTCCACCCGCGCAACGGCGCCCGCCCGAAATAGCGCACCGACCGCCCGCCGCTGCCGGCAGCGCGCCCTGCCTCATCGCGTCACCCAGTGCCGAGCGGCGCCCGCCCCGCGCCGTGCGCGCTCTCTCGCTCCCCGCCGAGCTCGACGTGTGCGCCGAACCGCGCCGCCACGCCGCGCACCGCGCGCGCTTCCGCCAAACCTTCGAAGTCAGTGACAACCTCACCGTCAGCGTGGCAGACCTCACGGCGCTGGACTACCGGGGCGGCCCAAGGCGGCCGCGCCTGCCGCCCCCGCCCCCGCCGCCCCGCGCACATCGACAACTACCCCCACCGCCTCCTGTGGAGATCATCACGCATCATCCGACCGAATCGCCCGTTCGGGAACCTAGTGCAGGAAGCGATTCCACGACGGAATCTGAAAGAGCTTTCGCCAGAGAAATGGAAGATACGGCGAGACGATTGGACGAAACCGCAAGAAGAGCGCTCGCGGAAAGTGCCGATTATGACCGCGAACTGTCAGTGTTGACGGCGAAACGAATGCGAGATTCGTGGGGCGCGTGGGACGATGTGCTCGATGAATTGCGTCGGCGTATGGAACCATCATCTCCGACGCCGTCACCGCCGCGCTCGCCCTCCCCCGACCCGATCAGGCAACCCGCATTTACATCGACACCGTTGAGATCGGACGTCGCTCGGGTTCGTTCGACGCCTGAGTTACGTGCGAGAGCGACCCCGCACCGAGAAACGCCAGAAGAATTACGCGCGTCTCTACAGTTGGTAGCGCCGCCGCCCCCGGGTTCGGCGCCGCCCGCGCGCTCCGTGTCCGCAGGTTCCAAGGGAGTGACGTTCTCGCCGGTAGTGGCGGAAGTGAGCTGGCGGGAGACGAGCGCGAGCACCACCGAAAGCGAGACGACCGCGAGCGACGACGCCGACGACGCGGAGGTAGTGGTAATCATGGAGGGGAGAGGCGAGGAAGCGCGCGCGCCGGCCGCAGAGCGCGCCGTCGCCATGACGGAAGCGGGCGCGCGCGCGCCTCGTGGACGCATAGCGGGTTTCCTTTCGCGGTTTGCGAACTTCCGATTTTCGGGGCGCAAGGAGAAAAAAACAAGGGGCGCAAGCGCGAACGGACGGCCGGCCGTCGGCGCGGCATCACCGGCAGATGCGGGGCAGGGACCGCGCGCGGCGGCCGGGCCGCAGTATGTGCGAATCCCGCTGAAAGAGGAGGGTGTGTCGCGGGCGGCGGCACCCCCTGTGGCGGGCGGCGTGGCGGGTGGCGTGGCGCACAAGCCGCCGCGACCGCGCCCGCCGCCCGCTCCGGCGCCCGGCGTGCTCGAGACCGACGTGGACACGCAGCGCACCGTGCTGCACGCGCGCTCGCTGCTCGCGCTGGCGCCCCCGGACCAGCGCACGCCGCGTCCTCACAAGTCCATGGAGTTCCTGCTCGACAAGGAGAGCGCCCAGACCGTGCAGGTAAGTCCCCACATTCGCGCTGATCGTACAGTTTTATTCCGTGGCGACGATCCGCAATGTTTACAAACAGGCCGCGCGGCGCCGATCGCCCCCGACCGCCACCCGGCGAGGCGCCGCGCCGCGCCGTACTCTACCTAATCGTTTGCGACATGACATGCGTGGTACTTGCTGCTCATACATAAATGTAATAGATTGCGCCCGAAAGTGTGACCAAGCCAATGTATGTGTCCTCGTAAAATCCTTATAGATTACAAACACTTCCCAGGCGAGTAGTGGCGGACATCGCACGCAGCACAACGTAATGCATTACAGGCTTGCCCCCCGAGGGACCCCGATGCGGTGTTGCGACACGGCTGACCGTATTCACACGCAATACATTTGAACAGGGCGGAGGTGAAAGTGTCACATAGCTTATTGCTGGGCAATGTTCACGTACTGTATCCATCGCGATTGCTCGACACGGCGCGGCCCCGGACACGGCCCCGGCGCTCCGGTACTCAATGGTTATCGGTGTTATTAATCCAGGGCTCCAAGCGTTGGATCCCGACGGCGTCTTCACGCAAATCTCAGAATAATTCGCGATTAGTCTTACGCAATATATTACTCCCTTAGAGAAAGTCGTTGTAGCATTATTAGCTTTGAGACAGTGATTTATTGATCCTAGGAGTTCTATTACTCTAGATTAGATAACGCAGGCAATAAAAGATAAACAACACTGAAAGATCCGAGTTTCTTGTCATCATGCATTCCTAAACGCAAAACGAAATTACTGGTTGTTTTCGATCTTGTAAAACATTTATTCTGACCGTGATGTTGGAACTATTAATTAAAAGTACGTAATACATATTCAATTCATCTAAAAGTAATAGATCTTAGAAGAGATTTATCGAAACAAAAAAAAGCATATAAAATAGGTTCTGAAACCCACAAATCACACTACACAACTTAAACAAACACCAGTTTCTCTAAAGTGTTTTCAAAAAGATTTACACGCCAAGGAACAAAAAACATCGCATAACCAAGTACTTACAGCAAAAAAACTATGTACACATCGTAAAAGTCGAGTCATCACATAAAAACATGTTGCCAGTATGCACATCTGTTTTCAGAGTTCGATAATAGCCGCTGTGTGATATCAGATATGGTATTCATTTTTTATAATGTAATATTTTTATTACTGAAGTAGCTCTTCCATAACCAAACCTTAACCACCCAAAATCATATAAATAAATATTTGATATTTCCAAATGGCTGATTTTTTTAAATATACTTTAATATTTGTGGATCACACAAACAGTATCTCAGTGTGGAAAACTAATCCACGGCCTATCGTTCCGCAGCCGGCTACTCGCCCACTGCGTCATGGAGGCTGTCCATCCCTCCAAATGGAGGATCAGACGGACACGGCCGGATAATATATAAAAATATTAAACCTTTTAAAAATGTTAGAAAAAAAGTAAAACAACATCGACATGGCATCGAACATATAGTTAAATTGTATTTATTTATTTTTTATTTTACACACTTTATACATAATATATGTACAGGCGGACTTAAAACCAGTCAATCTTTGGGCGGTGCAGAGAATAAACAAGGCTGGTGTAAACAAGAAGAGAATGAAAAGAGAAATATTGAACACAATAATATTATTATAAGTATATACTAAATTCAATTTTCAAGTAAATTAATATAAACAACTATGTGTTATGATGGCATTTGCGCGTTGTGGCTGCGACACGTAGGTAACCACTCACTATACTGAATATACTGAGTTAAAAATAATTTCCATGCTATTCACTTTCAGTTATTAAATTGGTTTTATATTGTTACTAGCTTTATCTCGCGGCTCCACCCGTGTAAACAGCCTTTTCAGGGATAAAAAGTAGCCTATAACCGTCTCCAGGGTCCCATCTATCACTGTACGAAAATTCATCAAAATCTATTCAGCGATTTACGCATGAAAGCGTAACAAACAAACTCTCTTGCGCATTTATAGTATTAGGATGAAGCAGGAATCTCTCTCAGCTAAAGACCTGCTTCAAATACGGGTAAATACCGAACCTAAGTAAAAGAAAAAAAGTACTAATTTTAAAACCCGACTCTCGGTGCGTTTAATCCCCGTCAGAGCTTATCCAAATTTTTAAGAGACTACTCTGAATAAATCGTATCAAAACCCATAATTAATTATTAAAATCGATCCAGATTTGTCGGAAATATCACGTAAGACACTTTAAAAAACATACAGACGTCTTGAAAACCTCCTCTTTTTTTGGGCGTCGGTTGAAAATTCAGAAAGGATGTAAAGCATATTACTTGACATACTGATACGAAGGGCTACCGATCAATCCGCAACGACATCGATAGTTGATACACAATGGATCGTAAATATACATGAGTTACGAATATAGGCATTAGATACGGTAGCTTCGAATTACGATCAACATTCTTATTGGAATTACATACATACGCATTCACGCCTGTAACACCCGAAGGGGTAGGCAGAGGTTTATACGGCAATAAGGATACGGCAGTGGATGCAGCACCAGTTGCATGACACAGCAATTATTATACAAAGTTCCATAACTGGAAAACCTCGTAATATTAAGTATTATATCTCTTGAAATTATTTAATGAAGCCGGTATTCAATTCATACGATGTAATTACTGCCATGACACGGTAATACCGTGTGTCGTGTGATGTCACTGAAATGTCTTGTCATTGTTGTGAATACTCGTACAATCATTAATTATTACAATAGTTTTTCCCCTTATATTGTGTATAATACTTTTTTTATGGCAGAGGTCGGAAAACGAGCAAGTTCGTCACCCTGATAGCAAATTATCTCCACCGCCGTGAACGCTTGGCAAGTGTATTTATTTAAAAATACATATTGATGGGTATCTAATAAAGTTCGTAAATTCAAAACCGGTTATTTCATGTTTCTGGTTTTTGATTGATCAGTGTTATGTTTCAGTTGTCACGCAATGTGAGAATGCTAAATCCAAATCTTTTTATAAGTACAAAAGTGCTTACTTATGGTACTACTATTATATCCTAATCTTCTTCCACCTGCCGTTATCCTAGTTGCAGTGGGGTCAGCGTAACATGCTTTAACACATGTTACAGAAAGATTTGCCTTGTAGTTTTTACGACTGGCCACCTGCCTGACGTCAACCTCTCTGGGGGCTAATTATATTCTACTATCTACTACTATTATATATGGGAATTGAGTTTGGATGTTTGTTAGTCAATCACGCCATAACATCTGAACCGTTTTGGATGAATTAGGCACACAGGTAAACCATGACCTGGATTAGAACATAGGCTACTTTTTATCCCGGAAATTGCGTTTCACGCGGGCAGAGCCGCGACCAAAAGTTTGGATATTTAGCATTACTCATTCGTAATCCTCCTCTTAATTAGCTCAACAGGAAAATTATTTTTTCATAGAATTTCACTGTCCCTAGATAAGTATATAAGTATTCTACAAAAGTATAAGTCATTGAGCCACGCTGTAGACACTTTTGTCTACAGCATGAATGGGCTGACTCGCCTGTCTCACATAAAAACAACGTGAAATAGCAGCTCAATGTTGTATGTATGTACGTACGGTGAGTGAGATTACCGGAGGTCCAAATCCACCCAATCCTTCCCAATCACCATCCCAAAATGCCATGGTATTCAACTTGCTAGTTTGCTAACCTCTGCTATAAAAAGTACGTTAAAAAATCTCTATCAAACCTTGGCCATAAAGATAAGTGTAGTCTCTCCGACGGTGTGGGTTTTGTAATTGAACTCAATCCAAAAGAATTTGCGTGTGGTTCTTAGATACAAAGTATTATTGACGGTGTAGGTTTTAACATTCCATGAATCCAAGTAATAATTGCCTTTGCCCACGTTTTCACCTACGCTTGTTATCCTAGAATAATTTGAAAGGTGCTATAGTCGAACATTAATAGTTGTATTTCTGCGTAACTTCTGTAATTCCATTGCTACTCTGTCATTAGATATATCAGGGTTTCTTAATTCTTATATTAATTTTGGGATTGGCCTGGCATTCTACTGCTGCCGCCTTAATTTATTACTGCTTCTCGGCTGTAGAAGCTAGTACTCAATTTGCTTTTATTTAAATTATCAACAGGCATTAATTAGGTCGGCGTATTGGATTAACCCCCTCATTAGTAAAGGAGATTCGTGCCCAGCAGGCGGATAAAAAAGTACATGGCTAATATTATGATTATGTTTTTTATGGCAGAGGTCGGCAAAGCAGCAAGTAGGTGATCTGACGGGGAACAGGATGATTAAGGTACTGGGAAGGGGAAGGGGATTTGGGGATTAAATAATGTACAAAAATGGTCTCCGTCAAATATTTTCAGGCGAAAAAGAGCAGCTTAGAGAAGTAATTAAATTTTTGCATCACAGATTATAAAGGTATTTAAATCTGCCCCAGCTTACATTAATCATCCGTCCCGTCCTTCTACCATATATTCGATGCCGGTGATAGTACATTAAAAAATTCTGTACAAGAAAATATTAAAACAGTTAATGACACATCATAGGTATTTAATACGTATGGCGTTCATGGCGTTACGGTTCATGGCGAGACCCTTAATTTACTGGATTCAGTCGACGTAACACGTTTTGACCTTCTTTTCTAGCAACGTCCATCTCATTATGACCTCTGTACTTAAAGCCAAAGCTTACAGCATGGATAGGAAATTTCAAATTTACCTCAAACAAATGCATTACGACATCATTGCAAATTCTGTTTGGTTGATATCGCCATTCATGAGCATAGACAAGCGACTCTGCCCTTGTCCTCGTTCATTTCGACCTCGCCGGATGATAAACAGCTTTCAAAATTTTTATGTCAAGTTTTGTGACCATGGTTATGGGAATTTGCAAACTTCTAATCTGTATTATAAAATTTATTTATTTGTAATTGTAGAGATATTAAGTCATATTTAGACGCACCGTTGCTCGTCGCTCGACATTATATTTGGGCACAAGTCCCTCGTAATTCCTGATACCCACGATACAGGTTTAACCTAGTTTGGGGTCAGGACTATGTGTGTAACTGCTGGGTGTATTTATTTACTGTATAAGCACAGTAGTGTCCAGTACAGTGGGACCATCAAGTGCAGTGTAGTCACTTTGCTGTGAAATTTAAGTGCGTATCTGACTCAGGCACCGTGAATTCCGTACCCCCACACTCATTTTTATCATCTGTTTGGATATCCGTCATAATAGCTTATACCACGTGTTCCGTAAAAAAATCAGCCAGTTACCTATAACAAAGTTACGATATTCTATTCAAAAGTTACGACTTAGTAAGTTCCCTTTAAAGTTAGGACAGATAAACAGCGTGGGCTTATCATACAAAACTTAATATCAGCACACTATAAGGTTCAATGTACTAACCGTTTTTGACACGTTAATTTTTATTTAATAATATCTTATTTTTAGCACACTTATTTATAATTCCGTATTTTTAAATCTTGACCATAATTTAAATTTAAAAATGTCGCTTCAAGTATGTTGAAAGTAAAATTTTCCCCTGACTGAGCTTCTAACTCTTACAATAACCTTTTCCATATTGTACACAGAAGACTGACTTTATATAGGCCAGCCATGTCATGTTTTGTAACTATACAAACAGTATGTTATGTTTTAAGACAGGTCTTTGTTGTAGCCACTAGGCCAATACACGTACGTTTACATCAATAAAGGAAGTATTTTGTAGTACAGCAGAACTGCCCAGATTTGACTTCGGAGTCAGGAGATTTAGGAGTATTAGTAGGCTCATACACCTTTGACGTTTTGCAGTTACGTGTGTTCCTGCTCGCTTTAAAAAGGTGAAGACAATCATCAAGAAACCTGCATATCTGAAAATTCTGCCTAAAAGTTTTCGTTTTTCTTGTGATTCACTTGCTCATTGGCCGGCTTATCCAATTTTTTTTCCAAATAATTAACCAAGGTAGGTACTCAAATATCTCAAAATCGAAAAAAAAACTACCTAATTAATTTTAAGTCGGTGCTAGTGTAGTTTAATACTCAATGATTGATACCATCGACTCTAAATAAAGTTTTATTTTTATCTCTTAGAGTTTTTTTGAGTCGGGTTTATTTTTTACTTACTATTTTTGTAGTTGCTAAATACTATTTCCATAGAATATTTCCTTAAATAAATGTCTCTAACCAATTAACTCAAATCAACATTAATATTTGCACTCTCTTCCAATATTTCGAAACTTGATCCAAAATGGGTTAATTTAGTTTACACATGTCTACAAAGCCTACATTTTATAAGCCAGTGCCTGGCATCCATTACAACCGGTCGGTACACGTCTCCGTTTTATTTAGCGACCTTCTTGAATCTATTGTACACGCGAATGACTAAGAGCTCATCTCCCAGTATCTAGGTATGTATTTCATGTTCGGTCTTTACTTTACCACTACTTTACCAAGTTTTAGCTTAGATACAGCCAACATGTTTGAGCAATCGAAACAGTTCGTCGATGAAATGATTGATAACTGAAGTAGCTGATACCTTAGGTACTATTGATAATTCATTTCGTATTTATTTATAGATCTAGGTCAAAGTTGCCCCAAGGCCAAAATAACTCCGAATAAATGCCTTGAGGGTTTTTACTATGGAAAATGTGAAAATATATCACAAAACCCTAGGGGACGTCAAATGAATCGAAGATACTGATTTTCTTCAAACAAAGCCAATTTTGATGCAAATACCATCTAGATTAAACTAACATTAGAAAAAAAACACATTCAAATTCAGGCGCTAGATATGCTAGACAGATACACACTCCGACATTCAAAGGGGCCAAACTAATAACCCCTTCTTTTTGCGGGAGTTAATTTTCGCCTTATCTTAGTCATGATCGTAAAATAAAGAAAGGACCCTCAATGTGCAACACATTTGTGTGGTGCATGTACAGAATAGTAAATGTTTGCGGTCGTACGGTATTGGTAACACGTGGTGCTATTCAGTTACACGTTGCGTTATTCGGATGTCTACATATGCGGTTGGAATTTGTGTTAGCCTATATCCTGCTAGTCCAATTCCAACGACAGCTAGAAGTACAAGAGTCTTTATTAGTAAAGCTTAAAGACATACAAACATACATACGCACTCACGCCTGTAATACCCAGAGGTCTAACCTGCAGTACACCCACATTTCGCCGAGCGTATCTCCGTCCGATGATATGACAGGGGGCGAGCCTATCGCCATACCGCGCACAATTCCAGACTCCCGGCTTATAGTGAACATTTCATAATAGAAAACCCCAATATCACTGTTACCCGACCCGGGAATCGAACCCGAGACCTCAGCGTCAACCTCAGTCGTAACGTATACGCATTACAACTGCGCCACCGCGGTAGAAGCTTAAAGACGGTGAAAAGAAAATATTATTGCAGTAGTATGTTTAGAAGAGACGGAGGACATCCACCTACAAGATGGACCGACGACCTGACAAGGGTTGCAGGAAGCCGATGGATGCAGGCCGCTTTCAACAGGTCGGCCTGGATGGCATTAGGGGAGGCCTATGCTCAGCAGTGGACGTCTTGTGGCTGATGATGATGTTTAGAAGATGGGCTCTTATATGCGAAACCCTGACTGGTTAGGGATCACCGCTTGTCTGTTTCTGCTGCCAAGCAGAAGTGTGTAAGAGCTGTTGTATTTTAGTTTAGAAGACATTGAAGCCAGTGTAATTATTAGACAGCTGCCGAGCGCATTGCCCATGGCCTATGCAATACTGTGTAGTTTTTTTTAATGAAAGTAAGAGTAGACAGGCAGATCATTATATTGTCAATGTATGAATAACAGACTCACTCAATATTCTGGCGTAGTGGACTGTCTAAAATAAGTCGCCTCGTGTAAATGGCCCATTTAAATGATTCACAAGTGTATAAACATGAAAGGCGGTGGTTTCAAGCGGGTTATGTAACCTATTATCATAATAATTAGTGGTTAACTACGTTACGCGATAGGGGAGCTCTTATCGCTAATTTAAGAATAGGGGTTCATGATAACGAAACGAGCTTGAACATTTATGCTTGATACCAGCTATTTCTTGGTAAAAACTGACTGAGGTTAAAAGTGTTCGACGTTGCAACTATATATATACATTGTGTTTAGCGATAAAATAAACAATATTCAAATACTGAAGGTGACAGCCTCTACAGACACCGGTTTACAAGGTGGTAGGTCATTCGTTTGCGAGAGGCCGGCTGGTTTGATACCACCGCTTTGTCTATTTCTGCCGCCAAGCAGCAGTGTGACACTGTTGACATTGAAGCAAGTGAAATTACTGGGCATTATGAGACTTAACACCTTATCTCTTGGGGCGACGAGCGCAGTCCAGTGTTATGCAGTGATTTGTTATTTATAGTCTGTGTGGCGTTGCTTCTGTTTATGAGCATGCGTAGTGGCGCTTACCATCAGACGACCGACCTGCTCGTCTCGTCATTCAAGCTTATAAAAAAAATAAGCGTTGACGGCCTCCGTGGTACGTACAAACGAGTAGCCGGCTGTGAAGCGAGAAGCCGCGGATTCGATTCTCGCATCGAGACAAAATGTTTGTGTGGTCTACAAATATTTATTTCGGGTCGGGGTGTCCCTCTGGGGAAAACATTATTCTTCAAAAAAACAGCTGAATGCGAACCTCTTTTTCGAAGTTAGTTAGACCATCTATATTGTACTTCGCCCTACACGTACTATAGATATTATGTACGTAAGTGCTTGGAGCGGACGCTCCAACTTACCTGCCCGGATGAACTGTCAAATTGAATTAAACGCATCCTGTAGTATTTCACGATCAATAACCAGCAGTCATTGCCAGATCTATTAGATTATCGCTTCAATTGGATGCTGCCTATATGATATATTATGAAAAGCGAATAGCGTAAGCGTATGGTGAATTGTGATATTGATTCTTGGCTAATTTCATATATCTTCACTAAATGAGTGGTAGAGCCACGCTGTAGACGGCTATGTCTACATCACCAATGGACCGGCTCGACTGGGTCGTTACCACTGTCTCACAGAAGACCGATATAAAGTAGTAGGTAGTTAGTAGTAGTAGTATTGCTGCTGCGTTTCGTACGGTGAGTGAAATATTCAAATCCCCTTCCAAATTTTTTAATTACCTATAAGAAAGAAAAATGTTTTATTGTCTCCAGTGATTGGGTATTGCAACAAAACAAAACATAAATAAATTAATTAAAAGTAAATAAAATAAAAAATGCTGCACGACTGCACCGTAACAACTAAAAGCTATTATCTATTATATTATATTATTATCTATTATTATTATTTATACTTAGCTATTATCTCCAACCTTTAAGATCGGCAACGCGCCCATCATTCTTCTGGTATTGTGGGTGTACATGGGCGGTGGAGATCACTTCCCATCAGGTATTGTACTTGCTCGTTTGCCAGATTATTACTATTAAAAAGAGAATATACAACATTATAAAGAGCCTATAGAACAAAGACTTCTTTGATCTTAGTTTCGAATACAATATTATTCAGTTTAGCTAAAAGCACAAAGGTCACGACCAAAAATCTATGAGAGAACATTTGACAGTAGCGTTGCTAACGCACAACTTCATTGGGTATCAAGCTAAGAGTGTGTAACAGACAAGAGCGTCGTTGACGGGCCCATCGGAGCGTACTGCGATAAACATTACCTCCAAGCATGAATAAAGAACATTCTTAGGACTCAGCCAATTTGACTACATTTGCCTATTTCCGTTCGTTTAAGAAACACCACTCACATCCTCGAACGCAAATTAAACCTAATTTATTTAATAAAAACATTCACAACGAGGAAACAGCGAATCCCGGGCTCTCGTAAAACCACCTCATTCACAAACGGTTGATTCACAGAGTACCAACCACAATGGATTCTAACACGGTTCTACCAACATAAACAATGTTGCCAGTGCGTCCGATTACTCATTGACTGGATGGAATGCCAGTTATTTTAGTAATAATCCTCTGTTTTCATGAGTTCATTATTACTCTGGTCCGTATACTTGGGATAACGAAAGATATCTGTGCGCTACAGGCTTGCGTCAAGTTTAGTAGATGTTCGCCTCTGAACAAACGCTTCAAATTACATAAAAAAATAGGATATAGTATAGGGATCACCATCGAAATAAGATGACAAGAAACGTAACTCAAGCAAAAAAATGACCACACCAAAACTCTGTGCAAAGGGCGGGGCTGTGCGTAATAATCTCTAGTTGACACTTGATACGTCAAATTTTTTGTGCGATGTCGAACGTCGTATCTCTATCTAATTTAATATTTAGACATTAACTTTTATGAAATAAAGTCTTCTATCTATACTCATATCGATGAATGAAGTTGATTTTGAACGTTCATTATTTTTTGTTGCGTGTATGAGTGTTACGAGTACGTGTGATTTTACCTTTGCATGTGTAAGTAAGTGGAGCCGTATTTTTAGGCAGATTCATATGAGAGTTATCGTTCTAGTTATCTTATTTCGATGGGGATCACTAAAAATCGTTGGATGTACGCAAAAAGTACCTAGCGTATGGGAGGTTACCAATTAATCATGTAGTTAATCTAGACTGCCTCGGTGGCGCAGTTGTAATGCGTATTTGGTACGACTGCTATGCTGAGGTCTCGGGTTCGATCATCGCGACGGATAAAATTGGTATTGGGTTTTCTATCACGAAATGCGTAGTATGAGTTCAGAGTACGGAATTGTGTCCAGTATGGCGATAGGCTCGCCCCCTATGGGATGTAAATAATCTCGGCGAAATGTGGATGTACCTACTGGCTACATTTCTGCCTATCCCTTCGGGAATACAGGCAGAATTCCCGATACTCACGTGCGTGCGCGTTAATCTTCTAGTTACAAGTTTATTATAAGAATACAAAATAACCAAACTGTGTGTTGTGTATGCTAATGTTTTTATCCATTCATAATTACTGTGTTTAAAGAGATTACAGTAGCTACATCGTGCATGACCTAAGTGACCTAGGCAATGTCGAAGCTATTAAAGTTAATAACAATGTCTTCCATACATCATACGTACTTTACAACGTGTTACAGAAAGGTGTGGTCATATTATAGGTCATTACATACACTTTACAGTAAGCACTTATGTAGCGGATCTTTTCAAAATCGAGACATCCTAAAATTTCACGTTAATTTTAATCACTCGTTTAAAGATCGATCACATACATACATAGACTCACGCCTGTTTCCCATAGGGGTAGGCAGAGACAACGGATTTCCACTTGCTACGATCCTTGCATACCTCTTTGGCCTCATTCTCTCTCATTAGATTTTTCATACATGCACGTCGGTTTAGGGTACTCCTGACCTAGCCTTTCTCGAGAATGTCTCCAACTATCGATCACATCACTATCAATTAAATGCATTACCTCTGCTAGCCTGGTAACGGAATCATTCGTATCAGTTGTTTATCATTTAATATTGTCCAAAGTTGCAAGTCGAATATCCTACATATTAGTCATTCCATAAAAAAGAAAATTCTTTATTTATGCAATGCAATCGAATCTGGTACTACGGGCGTTGCAATACTAAAATCGTACACTATACGTTGCTTAAATTTGACCACATCTTTCTGTTATACGTTGTATACTTGTTTTTTCCTTAAGATTTGTTATGTGTAATCGATACCAAAAATTGGTATCTTCTTAATGTATGTTACGCGATATCTCTGCCGAATGTGAACCGATTTTGATGTTTTTTTTATTAACTTAAATGACGAGCAGGTCGCTCGCTTGATAGAGAGCGTCAAGCCAGCCCTAAACAGAAGCACACAGAAGTTTGAAATACAAAGCACTACATGATACTGGATTACGCTCGTCATCTCGACACAAGTCTCATTATACCCATTAATATCATTGGCTTCAATGTTCTTCAAACCAACTCCAAGTCATCTCTCCAGCTCTTTTTCGGACGTCCACTTTTCAATGAATATTCGATCGAGTCCAGTTCGTAACCAGTTTGGCCCATCAATCTGTATGCATTCGAAGCACATGCCCCACACAACACAAAAACACAACATCGAAACAAAACACAAGTTATAATGTTTTATTAGCATTAATTATAATTTTAACAGCACATCCATTTTACCGACTTCTTATAAATACATTGTTACCGCAAAGCCCAAGAGTGTAGGGTCACTCCGTTACCCGACCTACTTCCAGATTTAGATCGAACTTATCCAGCCGATCCGTCGGCCCGGATCGACCGGGTTATTCCATAGATAACACTAACTCACTTTATACACATCGAGGTCAATTCCCAACTTGAGGCAAAGTTAATCGAGTTATGGCTTTTGAATCGTTTCAACGTTTATCTAAACGATACTGAATTGAGTTTAATGCAATTTGGCTGTTAGTTGGCTTGTGTTTGTCTTAATTTTATCACAAATTTCAATTTTATTATGGTACAAGTTTGTTTTGTTTAACAAAAATCGCGTATATTTAAATAACTGTTTTTATTTCCTTGATCACGAGATCAGCAGGTCGCGCAGCAACACCACTCTGAACTTTGAATGGATGTCACTGCATTGCGCTCGCCATCCTGAGACATATGATATTAAGATATTAACGCCTGGTTTCTGAAAGGCTGATCAACGTAAAATTAACTAATCAAATGTCAAATCTCATGAGTTGAAATTGAGTTGCTAGAAGCACGGTCAACACCTTTGATTTAACACACATGTTAGTTAACATAACTTTCTAATTAATATGAAAAATCGTATGTCAAAAACTACTAAAGAGACATCAAATATTATTATTTATTCACTAAACAACGTTTCAGCAAATCGAATTGATTTGGTGTCAATTCAAAGTTCTGTTAGTTGAATGTTGATTTGATCGGCCTTTCAGAAACCGGGTGTAACGCCCGAATACTGAAACACAACTCAGACATTTAAGATCGTGTTAAACATGTTAAGTACCTCCTATCTGTCAAAATTGTATGAAAATAAGTACCCCGTTAGACAGTCGGCCGTTGAGTAGCATTTCAGTATTCGGACGTAAGTCTCATAAAACCTGGTAACTTCTCTCGCTTCCATGTCTTTTTAAAAGGGATCCCAAGGCTATTTATATACTTTTGCTTGGTGACAGAAATATGAAAAAGGTTGGTACCAAACCAGGCGTACTCTTGCATACGAGACCTAGTGCCTAGCAGTAATTTTCTCACAGCTTTACATACTTAACCAACTAATAAATATTGAAACTAAAGGCATCCGCAAATTTAACGCAAAAACGTCTTTCAACACATTACCGTTTCAAGTATGGTTTCAAGTATGCTTTTCCAGCACTTAAATCTAATATTCACACGCCGTTTGACGTGACAGACTCAAACAGAACGCAATTTATATGTTTTCGCTGCACTTAGGTCATGCAACTCTGTAGGCAGAATGTAGGATGTTTGTCTAATCCGGTATTATGTTGGGGCGTGGGAAGACGCGACGAGACCTAAGATATAACCTACGCTCGATCATAAATACATTATTGTATGCAAAATATTGATCGCGACTATGTGATGGGAGGGGTAACAGATTGGGAACATTGATTCTTTGTTTAGATAGTGATTCTTATAGTAGATGGTAAGTGCCTTGTATGCGAGAGGCCGTCTGGGTTGGTACCATCGCTTTGTCTATTTCTGCCGCCAAACAGCAGTATGTGAGCACTGTAGTGTTTCGGTTTGAAGGACATTGAAGCCAGTGAAATTACGGGGCATTATATCGGGGCGACGAACGCAGTCCAATTCCATGCAGTGCTTTGTAATTCAAGGTTCTGTGTGGTATTGCGCCTGTATATGGGCAGAAGTGGCGCTTACCATTAGGCGTGCCATGCTCGTTTCGTCATTTTAGGCAATAAAAAAAGATGGATCACTGTTTGCTTAAAAATATTTTCTATTATTCGGTGAACTTCTATTTCAAATAAAACCCCAAGTAACTCGAACGAATTGGCTCACGCAATAAAAATAACATTGGTTGTACACAGGTCATCGATTGGATGAGGTTTTTCGTTCAAAATAAAAAAATGTGCAGTCTTGTAGTTTCGTGGATCAATATTTTTAATTTTCTGAAGTCATGATCATTAAACCGTTTTAAAAGTGTAGCTCTGTCTTCTATATGTATTGATACACATATACATACACACGCACGCACATTCGCCGAGCGTATCTCCGTCTCATGATGTTATAGGGGGCGAACCTATCGCCATACCGGGCCGGATTCCAGACTCCGGACTGATACTGAGCATATCGTATTAGAAAAACTCAATATTACTGTTACCCGGCCCGGAAATCGAACTCGAGACCTCAGCGGTAGGCTCAGTCGTAACGCCCACGCAACTGCGCCACCGAGGCAGTCACCACCGCACCGGCACCGAGTGTATTGATAGTAATAATATAACTAGTCTGAAACATTTTGTATCATTAAATATAGTACCACTAAGCAATCGTTTATCAACTGCATCACCACGGTAGAAGGTTCACAGTATCGAGGGATTAACCGGATTATACGCGGCTCAACACAAATAATACCAAAGAGCTGCGGTTAACAATGGATGGATACTATAAAATAATGATAAGCGACGCAGTAAAATTCTCTTTAACAATACCATCAGGCGAGCGATCTGCTCGTACATTCAGTACATTCCGGCGGTCCCTCAATGATCGGCAGTATTATACCGGCTTATAGTTACTGAATATCCACCGGCTAATCCCGAAATGAAACTCACCTGAACGAGCCGCTATGACTGGTTTTTCACGATGTGTATTGATTAAGCAGTAAAAAAAGGCAGGCAGGCAAACGAGCAAGTAAGGCACCTGATGGTAAGCTATCTCCACCGCCCATGTATGGCCACAATACCAAGAGAATCATGGCCGCGTTGCCGACCTTAAAGGAATAGGGTAGTTAAGGGATTGGGAAGGGGAGAGGGTTTTGGGCCTCTGGCTTACAGTGGTAACGACTCGTTCGAGCCGGCCCATTCATGCTGTTTTTTCTCACGAATGGATTTGTGCTGTTAGCCTAGTTCATGTTGTGACAAAACTATCTACAGCGTGACTCTACCACTCAAAATCTCCAGTTAAACAATCTTCATAACTGAATTAATAACGCCTTTATAATCTAGATTACACTGACTTCATAAAGATCGTTCGATTCGACTACTAAGTACCTTACCGATAATGGAACTAGAAATTTCTAAGTCACATTACACTTCAAGTTAGGTTCTATATTAGGAACAAATTGCGTGCCATCATGCTATAACTACTACCATAAAAAACTCATGATTCGGGGTGTTTGTCCACTCGAGCTGGCTAACCCTTGATCAATTTTCAACTCCCAGTATTACAGTTGTTGGATTTACGACAATACATCTTCTAGTTAAGGTTGAATTTAGCATACGCGGCATTTAATATGCCAGATCGTTGTAATGGCGCCCGCCGGAATGTCACCTGTCAGGCTGTCATCGGCCTAATTTCCCGTTGCCTCTTCAGTATAATTTAGTATTTACGTTGGTTTTTGCTCAATATTAGTAATAAGAGTTGAATTGCCAGTGCGAGTCAACATTCGTTGGTATTCCGTATTAATTTAATCAGTTATCATTTTCTGCCGTACTAACTGGATTTGATAAGTGTATACCTTTGCCTATTTCTGTCAAACATATACTTCTTAAATTGAAATCTATTTGATTACTTTTTAATGCCTATATTAACAAGGTAAAGTACCCACTGTAAGTGAAATATCCGGAGGCCCAAAACCCTTCCCCCTCCTTTCAGGTCCGAAACGCACACATACATACATACATACGCACTCAAGCTTGTAATCCCCGAAGGGGTAGGCAGAGGTGTAACCAGTACACCCACATTTCGCCGAGCGTATTTCCGTCCCTTATGTGATAGGGGGCGAGCCTATCGCCATACCTGACTGCCTCGGTGGCGCAGTTGTAATGCGTACGCGTTACGATTAAGCTAACGCTGAGGTCTCGGGTTCGATCCCCGGGTCGGGTAAAGTGGTATTGGGTTTTTCTATTACGAAATGCTCAGTATCGGGGATTACAGGCGTGAGTGCGTATATGTATATCATACTAATTGCATTACGAATACAGGCAGATAATGTGTGTGGTTATTGGGCAACTATGCCCGAGCCCGGAAGCTCGGTTTGAAATAACATCGCATTTGCTACAGACGATCGGCGAATGCCGATTCAATAATCATTTGCATTCAAAACACGATGAAGGATAGTTGCCTAATGTGTAGCTTCCTTAGTTACCAGTCGTATACTTTTTGTTAAGCGTCAATAAAATTATTTTGTTTATCTATACAAAGTTGTAGGTCCTTCGCATGCGAGAGAAGAAAATCTATTTAGCCATTTAAAAATAACAGATCTGATTGATGTCAGTTGTCTTCAAGAAAGATATGATCTATCTATGATTTTACTTGTTACAAACTGAACTAAAATGGAGTAGTTGACTTGGTATTTTTATTGTTTAAATCACTAAGTTGGGTTACACAAAATAATTTGCAGAAATAATTTTATAAATACGTCCAAAAATATATAAGATAGAAGCCGTTTAAATCTGATGGAGGGGTACTTGTCGAATGACAGACAACGCAAACCTAGACGTCACTATATAAAATTGCCATTACAATGCACGTGTGTGAGCGAGATATTGAGATATCCCCGCTACACGCCCATCTTTGCTCATATTTAAAAACATAATTGCAGGCTCATTTTTGGACTAATGTTGATTATGTTTTAACAAAAGGATTTCTTTTTCACATTATTTTCTGTTGCGTATAAAATAATGCATAAAATTCAACATAGAAAACCTGTTCTCTCAAATTTCCATTGTTAATACTTTTTAGGACCAAAAGCATAAAACGGATTGTGCCCATTTCGTAATACTTTTATTGAATTCAGCGGCACGTTTGTGAATTACAGTTCGTTCGTTGGCTATGTTTTATAACTACCCTAAATCCCTCCGGCGACATTCAGAAGCCATTTTCCAATTTAACTCGCTCCTATTCACATTGCATTAAAGTTGGACAGCTTCGCTTTGTTGACGAGAAGTGTCCGCAGATTGTGTTAGTCTTGTTAGAGGCGATATTATGTCCAAATTACCTTTATATGAGCTGCTATATGCATATTCTTAATAAATACATCCTTGGACGTGTATAATACAGAGTTAGTATTTTTTATTATTATAAGGATATAATGCCAGGAGGCATAAGTATGAGAATACAAAATGGTTGGCTAATTACATAACAAACAAGTGTTTCTATGTTATAATACTAAGAAAGTACTTCAAATAATAATTTTGTAGCAGAAATAAACTCAGCACGTAAAATTAAGTTATATTAATGTTATTAGCCACATAGGCTAGAGTTCTTTTTGACAAAGTATTAAAAACCGGCCAAGTGCGAGACGGTCTTGCGCACCGAGGATTTTGTACCACCACTCTTAAACTTTTACTTTTCTTTTTTTTACTAAAGATCAAATCCTTTAAAATATAGAACAAACAGACAGACAGACGGCGCGGCGTGGTGTAGGGTTAGTAACAGCTGGCAGTTGGCAGACTTTGGCTACGAACTACGGTACCATAAAAAATATATTGAATTATAAACATCTAAAATTAATATGTTAGGCGCAGTTACAAAGATTAAAAATGTACCTTCAAACACTCAAACGCCCTAAAATATAAAAAGTTATAAAAAAAAACTAGAGCATCTAATTCGGGAATCATATTTAGTATGAAATATCATCTTAATTTATGCATTCAATGCGTAGTCAACATTTATCTGAATTTATTTCATTTAGATATGAGGACGCAATTAAAATATATTATAACCTCAAAATCCTAATAAAATGGAGGAAAAATTTATCATTTGATCTGTCGGTGTCAAAGCGCTGTGCCAGAATGTTGAAGTCTTTATCTCTCGTTATCAACAGTGCTGAGTCAGCCGGTGCCAGTCAGCTGTTCGAAAGACGAGTGATAAAAACATAACGACCACTCTGCCGACTTTTAATCGCCATTTTAATATCTCTGGCATTATTCTTAACTAGCCGTCCAGAAATCAGAACTCGGATTATTGTTTGTGTTTTGAAATGTTGCGTTTTTGCTGTTATAGTTTTTAGGCAAATTAATTTTATGGTAGAGCCTTACTGAGTGATCTTTAGATAATCTAAAGCATGCCAATATTGCTTTTTATTATCTATAATTATTAAAATTGCCTGCCTCGGTGGCGCAGTTGTAATACGTACGCGTTGCTACTGAGATTTCGGGTTCGATCCCCGGGTCGAGTAATCGTGATATTGAGGTTTTCTATTACGAAATGCCTAGTATCAGCCCGGAGTCTGTAATTGTGACCGGTTTGGCTATAGGCTCGCCCTATCACATAATGGGACGGGGAACGCTCGGCGAAATGTGGGTGTACTGGTTGCACCTCTGCCTACCCCTTCGGGGATTACAGGCGTGAGTGCGTATGTATGTATGTAGCTATTAAAATTGATAAATCCCCCACCATAAAATATCTTTATCCTCATAGCTTTGCTATCTTTTAAACCGCTTTCGACGAATAATTTTCAAGAGTATTCTACAGGCGCTATAACATTTTAAAAATATTCCAAATGCCCATCAATTTAACTGCCGCTTCTGTAGTCTAACCCATTTCCAGTTGAACTCATTTATCCGGTGCGGTTGCCAGCCACGCTAAAATAAATAAAATTCTGTTGAAAAGTAAAATTGTAAATAGAATTATAATTATTATGTAGAGCTCTGAGCTTGCAACACTTTATGTCATTTGTTTTTCTGAGTTTTGGCGGGAATTCTGACAGTGCGGTGGCTCTCTTTTTTTAATTATTTCCTAAACTGGTTTAAAGTTGTGTTTGTTGTATAAAAGTGGTGTGGTTTTGTGCAATAATCATTAACGCTGATGAATAGTGGAAACATTGAAATAAGTGAATTTAGGTGATTTTTGACCAAGGGTATCGCTCGACCTTGTGCGTTCGATCCGCTTGAAGAAAGTCGTCTAAGAAGCATTGAACTGAAAGGAATTAACACCAAAACTCCAACAAGACCTTGAAATTGGCCACACCCCCGTTTCATCGTTCTTGAGAAAACAAAATACATGCATCTGAAGGACTTGTATCCATGGACATGAATAAATTATAAATAAAAAATTGTTTTTCTAATTTACAAACTGGCCGCTTTATGTATGAAAGAGACTTTTTAAAATGGTTATAAAAGTAAGTCATCGTTCCATATTTAAAGACTTGCGACTTGAAAACGAGAGAACACGACGGACCTATGTGGAAATTATTGCATTCCAGAATAACAAAATATACTTAATAATACAAAAGCAGCTAGTTTAAAATAACGTTGATTTTTCGATGTAAACACAATAGTAAATTATAAAATTTACATAGTTACCCTTCCAAAACCATTTCTTCCATCTGTGTCGCCGTTAAGTGGTTAAAAATCTATTAATACACAATCGTCAGTCGTATGTTTCTTTGCTACTATTTTAGTGGTCACTTTCTTAAATCCATCACATTTATTCTTTTTATGTTATGATATTGAATGTTCAAAATATTTTGCCGTCGCTTGTTCTAAATAATGTTAGTAAGTTGAACACGTGCCATTTTACAGTGTTCATTGTAGCATCTAGAAATGTGTCATAATGTAAGCTGACGCATGTAGCCGCTAGACATGGTGGTAGGTCCCCCGTATGCGAGGGGCCGTCTGGGTTGGTACCACCGCTTTCTCTATTTCTGCCGCCAAGCAGCAGCAACTGTTGTGATCCGGTTTGTGCGCAGTCCAATGGCATGCAGTGCTTTTTAATTCAAAGTTATGTGTGGTGTTTATTCTGTTTATGGGCAGGCGTGGCGTTTACCATCAGGCGAGCAACCTGCTCATATCGTTACTCAATCTAATTAAAAAAATGCGGAATATGCAAATAAGTAGCGATATAGATAGATGGATAGATAGTTATTATTTTATTGTACACATTGTAAAAAGCAATAATTAATTAAGAAATGCAACAATAGGCGTTTGTGTCGCTAATAACGATCTCTATTAAACAACTTTTATTAAAAAATCGTATCGATTTTAAAAATGTACGGATATCGATTACGATACATTGAGAAAAAATATCGTTTCATCATCCGTTACATCGATATTTTTCAACATCCAATTCAACAAGGTGATGACGTACATACATGCTGTGCATATACGATTTGCCGAGCTTATTTCCATCCAAATATGTGACAGAATAGAGGCCAATCCAATTAAGAAACTTGAAAGACTCAAGCCAAATTTTAACTACACGACCAGGGAACTAAACCCAAGAGCCTGATCTGTTTTGACTTAAATACGCTGCCATTCTCTGCCGTTAGACCAAAGGGACGGTTAAAATATCATCCCTGTTCTTTTATAGTCAGTCAATTCCATTGCACATACAGTAGTTATAAAACAATTAAAGTTACGTCTCAGCAATGTGTTGTCATACAAGCTTGGTCAATCCATAATTAAGAGAAAGATCATCATCCCACGGTTTTATTCCCGAAATAGGCGACGATTTCCGAAGTCCATGACTTTATTCGTAATTCTGTAGGTACAGAGTTACTATGTGGTAAAGCCACGTTGTAGGCTGTTTTGAATGCGTGAATGGGCCGGCTCGACCAGTTACCGGTTCGGTTGTTACCACTATCGCACAGAAAGCCGATGTGAAGTAGCAACTTGCTTTTGCGTTTTGTACAGTGAGATATCCGAAGGCCCAAATCCTCCCCCTTCCTACCAATCCCTTAATTTCTTTTAAGGTCGGCAACGCATCGCTGATTCCTCAGATATAAGGGATGTCATGGGCGCTGGAGTTCACTTACCATCAGATGACATACTTGGTCATTCGGCCCCAGCTTAAAAAAATACATCTGACGTCGTAGAAGTCTACGTGCAAACTTTGTAATTTACTCGAAATATAACAGGTTCATTAAAGCGGTGAAATAAAATGCTTTAGAACTTTGGCAATTTACCAAGTACAGAATTTGAAATCAGGAACGAGTGCACTCAGATGCACTGAGTCCAATTTTCCAGATCTTAGCGTTGACTTTGTTAAGGGGATTTTAGAGAATTGTTTTTATACAAAAATTATTTACTTAGCGATGGAATTATTTCTTCAAGCTTATTTTCGTCCCATTATGTGTTTTACATACATACGCACTCACGCCTGTAAACTCCGGAGGGGTAGGCAGAGGTGTAACCAGTACATCCACATTTCGCTGAGCGTATCTCCGTCCCATGATGTGATAGCGAAGGCTGAAAAGCTTTCGAAACGTCGGGACTAAAATAAAATTAAACCGCGATAAAATCCGTATAAACTAGTTTTATTTCAATGTGTAATATCGCGAATATTAACATAAGAAATCACTAAGAAAAATCCAATATCACTTATACCCGGGGATCGAACCCGAGACCTCAGGGTCAGCCTAAGTCGTAACGCGTACACATTACAACTGCGCCACCGAGGCACTTATGTATTTTAAACATATGTATACAGTTCTCATCACCATATTCCTACATATAAGTGCTAATTTCGAGTTACGTAACGTTCATAATGGAAGATAATTAAAATTCAACGAGCACACGATATAAGGATGAAACGCAGTTTGTATGCCGATTGTATTGAAATACAGTTACTTGCTTATGAGTAATATGTGTTTATGGCGTCGATTGGAATATGGCCCCAAGGTCTACTGTCTAATTTATTTTTATCTAATAGTGGAAAATCAGTTCCGCAACTTGGTTCCCACTGCGGGTTGTGAGGGTCAGTGGCGGGTCGCCTCTTATAATACCTAATCCATCGTCAAACATGATGGAAAGGCGGACCCTGGCATTAGACCGGGCTAACTCCAGGCAAAAAGGAAGAAGTGAAATATGCGTTTTCTAGCTGATATTAATATAAATATCAACTAATATTTCTAAAACATCTGCAACTTACTGCCATACAAATTGTCTTACAACATAGTCAGAACAATATCGATTAAACCAGCATTGAAACAAAAAAGCTGCATTGAAATTGGTCCATTCGTTGAGGCGCTAGGATGTCACCGACAGACAAAACACACACATCCATAGACAGATAAAAGCGACAAACTTATGACACCCCTCTTTTGTATTGGGTTAAAAATAAACCTCAATGTGTTTTGTGCATCAACCAGGAAGCCAATTCTCGTAATTTTAATGTTCAAAATATCATTCCGATCTAGTCTCAGCGTCAAGAAAGTTGCAAATGGTATTCTCTTAAACCAATAATTGGCCTCCAGTCTAAAAAAGACTTTGAGTCACTGTCTATAAGATATATAATTTTCTCCAAAATATATTACAATTTCCAGGAGGTTTATTGGTTATACAGATTTATGTAAGTTTATCGTAATAGCAAAACGTATGAAACACAGGTGATATTGGCTTCAATCCAAAGAGAACATGTTTGATTACGTCAATATTTGAATCATCGCATTTGTCATTGATGGATTCCTCACTCCAGGGGATTCAATAACATATTGGATTTTCCTGGAATTTGAACGAGTATTGCTATGCGATATGACGTTAGTTAGTTAGTTATTTCATTTCAGTAATATGCAGTGTTTTATATATTAAATTAGTTATTCATTTAATTGTAATATTTTATTATCTTTATATATATAATTCTACTGTACGTGTGTATGTGACTAAACTCCTCCTAAACGGCTGGACCGATTTGAATGAACTTTTTTTTTGCGTTTGGGTGGCGCCCTGGATCGTTTAGATTCACAATTGGACCCGGTAGGTGGCGCTGCTGTAGTTGCGGGTGAAACCGCGCGGGACAGCTAGTTTTAAATATTTATCACAGTTTTATACGTAAATATTAATATTAAATTAAGGGCAGATATAAAACAGGAGAAACATAATAGAACAATGTGATATGTTTTTTATTTTGGCCAGGAATTTGACGCGCATCTAAAGATGAGTGCAGTCAGTATATAATATCAGGTAACGAGATACGTTGCGTACCTCGATGGCAGGCAGATTCTAGAACAATGGTGGAATTTTCACCATGTTTACGGTGGCCACTAACTAGCCGAGTACAAATATGTATCAGCTCCTTTTCTAGTATATATTCCAGATTTTATGTACCTTTATTTTCCATGGAAATAAAAGCATTTAATATAACTCTTACCATAAAAAACTCATATTTTCCAATAGATATGCGTTTACGGCGAAAGTAATATTCATGACAGCAGCAATTCAACACATATCAAAATTGTTATAGGCTATTAAAAGAAATTAAAAAATGATGATCAATCAATATTTTAATGGAGCATAAAGTTAATCTGGCGATGTTCCAACGTGGCGGGCAACGGATATTGTTATTATATCAGGCAGAGAAGAGCACAGAGCGCTACTGTCTGCACTCTGCGGCACGTTCATTAAACATTATGGATCGTTTAGTTAATGAGGTCAATTTTGGGATCTTTCCCCGACTGTTTCATATGTTTAATGTACTCAGATATGTAATTAAAGCTAAAAATTCCAAATTGCTATGGCAGTTTTTCTTTTATTTAACTGAATGTCGAGATGGATACGTCACTCGCATGATGGTGAGCGAATTGACTAGCCTGCCCATAATCAGTAGCACAGCTCAGGACTTCTAATTACAACCTACTGCATGGTACTGTACAGCACTCATCATTGGCCTAAATTTCTTTTAAAACAGTGTCTCTACCTCTTTGAGTACGGCCGAAACAAACAAGGTGGTGGTATTATCCCAAACGGACTTTCTCATACAAGATACTTACCACATATTATTAAATCACTTAAGCAATATTATTAAATCACGTATTACTAAAATTGTCATAAGTACACACGTAATTTAAGATTTATAAGAAAAATTGTACCTTATACAATACACGCAATTTGATAGTCAAAGATAAAATCTGGCACATAACGGAAATCAGTTTAAAATTTCATATTGAATAAGCAAGCTTTAATATGCTGAAAATCAGACTACACAAGAAATATAATATTATGTAATGCGCAATTCAACAATCCTCCCGTACTAGGTATGACAGACTAGCTGCGGGCGAATCACGAGACCCTTCATGCCACGCCGAGTACATAACTCGTTGGTTCCGCTTGTCGTCATGCGGTTGAGTCAGTCAAGGCAGGTTAGATGACGTAGGTACAATGCTAAGGGTTTTATATTATAACTTATTATTCAAGGGTGGTTTGTGAACATAGAATTGCGCCAGGATAAACTATTCTTGTACAGGCTGTTAAAGTAAGGAAACCAATTCTTATCAGTTCGTGTCCTGAATATATTGATATCAAAATGTCAATATATTAATTTAATCTTTAACATCAAAGCAATCGCGTATTGCAGAATATATACGTTAAGATAATGTGTGATATCTACGCAAAACAGTTCTAGGCCAGATCTTAAAAATAAAGTACTTGAGAATAAAGACTTCTTAACTTATCAATATGCAAATACAGATCAAGGATGGATACCAAAAACAATGAGTCAACGTGTAATGTAAAAATGTACAACTATTGCGTTTTATTTTTATTAAAATCCAGCTCATCGGATCTAAACAAAGCTGGTTTCAAATTGCAGTAAAATACAGCCCACTTACATAATATCAATGACGGCATCCGTGCTCATTTAGAAACAAACAAACTGACTATACCATAGATTCCAGTCGTTCTCACTCGCGCAGTTCCGTGTCTGTCCAGAAATAGTTTTAACGCTGGATCGCTCGCATTCCTTAACTATGCCATAATATGAGAACGGCATTTAGAATGTTCATGTCGAATAGTCATCCCAAGTAGCTAATAGTTTGTTTTGAGAAATTGGATATGAGAATTAACTTATGAAGAATAACGTTTCTTTCTAAACATAAAAGCCATATGATCGGTTAGTCACCGACTCTTTCGGCATAACTGCTACAAGTTAAAAGTTAGAGCCAACACTTCTAATACCTATTTGAAGCTCAGTTGTGTGAGTTTGAGGTCCAAACTCTCTTTTAATAGAGTAGCACAGATACCCTTGGACTTTACGGATGAAAGGGAGATCGGAATACAAACAGTGACATCCTAAGTTGAGCTTCAAAAAGTCAATCTAAGTTTACTCTATCTTCATGCGTGTCATGTTCAAAAGCATAGTCAACCTTTTTAATCTGTACCCTAATGTAATTAAAAGTTTCATTTGATATGAAAACCATTTTCATTAAAGGATTTAAATATTGCCGTCAGTTATTTTGTTCTAAAACATTTGAACTTTTTCATATAACTCGCCAGTTCGGCACGCTTCTAAGCTGGAAGTATGTACGTACATAGTATGTAAAACGATATTTGGTGGGTGCATTAGCATCACTTCCGAACGTGGAACGGGTGTTAGATGGTAATGAATGAGTGCGTGGTGCCGTACTGACCCAGTAATGAACCGGCTTGTAGTTGATACTCGTCAATAACTGTATGAACTACGCCTAAAGCGTGTATTACTAGTATAACAAACACAGCTGCTGTTACTTAACAAATATCTTAATTTCACTTTGAAATATTTATCCCTTTTGATTTTCCATTGCTAAATATGGAGTTGTAACCATATTCGTTTTCAACTATCATCATATTCTCGTATAGTTATTTCACTTGCCTCAATGACTATAATATACATCGACCACTATGTATATTATAGTAATAACAGATGACTTCTCGTGTATGCGTGAGCTTGTGAATATGCAGTTTAGATTTTTATACTCGTAATTGCTTTCTTTATAATTTTAATCTTTGTAACTTTTTTGTTATTTACAACAACAAGATATTAACAACAATCACACGTTACAAGAGTTACTAAGATTACCTGAAATATCTGTCAATATACAAAAGCAGCAGCAGTTTAATATCCTTCATAAGATAGGCCGAAAGTAGTCACTTGGCAAAACTAATAAGAGAATTTCTGCAATGACAATGGTCTTGGCAAGCGCACAAGGCTTATAACCACATACCTTTCAGGTCACTTCTTACTTAGAATATTTGTAGACTTAGCTAGGACTTTCCGCTATTATTGCCACTGAAAATAGACTGACGTCACCTACTTATTTCAAGATTGGATGGACGTGACAAGGTACGACGGAAGGATCGGATTAAATCATGATAATTAGGTAATACTCGTAAGTAAATTAATCCTGTACTCTCGGTGACTTGAGTAGAATTTAGAATTGTCATGTTATCGATGGTTAAGGCAAATTCGGTTTCAATCAATATTTTTTAGTAATTTTGGACAGTATAAACAATACATAGATAATTTTAAATTATTTTATTTATAAATTATTGATATATTAAACTTATTAATCGACAGCCTCCGTGGCGCAGTGGGCGAGTAGTCGACTGTGAAACGTGAGACGGTGGGTTCGATCCCCGCACCTAGACAAATATTTACCTGATCCACAAATATTTGTTTTGAGTCTGGGTGTTGTGAGACCGTAAGTCTCCCGTAGTTCCTGATGCCCACGACACAAGACCCGTATCTTACTGTGGTGTCAGGGCTATGTGTGTGACTGTTGGGTGTTATTTATTTATTATGGTCGAAGAAAATGGTATTATAAAGTGACCATGTCGGCGGAGTACACAAGGCGTGCAAAATTATCCGCACATGCGTAAAGAGCTTTGAAGTCGACGCCAGGGAACTGCATATACGTGTACCATATATGCGATTACTTGTGCGATGTGCGTGGACTGTGATAAATACCCTCGAAAAATCTGGATTGTTTTCAATAAAGTAATGAGATTTACTTTTGCTACACAATGATGTACGTTTATTGTGTTTATTTTATTTTGGTATCGTAATTTTGTATGGTTTGGCGTTTTTTTATAGTATAGGCCACCAAACGAAGAAGAGGGTCACCTGATGGTAAGTGATCTTCGCTTATGTATGCCACCCACAATACCTGAAGAATCATGGGTGCGTTGTAAACCTTAAAGGAAAGGAATAATTAAGGGATTGGGAAGGGGTAGGTGATTTGAGCCTCTGGATATCTCACTCAACGTATGAAACGCAGCAGCAAGCCGTTACTTTACATTAGTTTTCTGTCAGACAATGGTTACAACCAGGTTGAGCCAAACTGTCAACAGCGTGGCTCTACCAGTCACAAAGGCGTATGCGTACGTGTAATATTACTGTTAAAAATTATATTGTCGCGAATCTTGTGTAGATCTATGTAAATCTGTGTGTTTTGTGCAAATCCACGTAAGCGAAAGATTACTTGTGCAAACTTACATGCTTACTTGTTCTATACTCAGATACGGTGGAGATCAGATTGGAATAAATACATTTACTGTTTTATGTTTCGAAACAGCACTGATGTTTAATCCAACGCATTTCGAATTAAATCTTATCACAACAAGTTAATGGCAGTTGAAGTGGAATTTAATTGGTTCGATACAGAACATTCGGTTTATAATAAATTAAAATTCATACTTATTTTAATGCGAATACAGTAAATTAATTCGATCAAAGATAATGTATGCGTGAGTAATATTTATGCACTCAATTTGTAATATTAATAAGATTTGATTATGTAACCTTTATTTATCTATTCTAATTTGAATTCCATTATGTAATTAGGAATACCTTTTCTTTCTTAAGAATAATATGACTTAAATGATCGAATGAAGAAGCTGGTTTGAGTGGCTAATCAAAGCAATACAAAGAAAATAATTAGGATACAGAAAACCTAAGCTAATAATATTTCATAATATGCATGGCTTCTGTCATGATTACTCTGAACAGAGCTGTAAAAGCGCTTGACCAATTAACCGGCGAAGCCGTAAAAGGCACCAGAGACTAAATGACATAGTTCTACCGCAAAATATGTAAACTAAGTAATTATATTGCTAGCTATTATATTTTAGCCGTGAACTAGATGATAGGTCCGTCGTATGCGAGAGGCCGGCTGGGTTGGTACCACCGCTTTGTCTATTTCTGCCGCTAAGCAACGTTGTGTAAGCACTATTGTGTTCCTGTTTGAAGGACATTGAAGCCAGTGAAATTACTGGGTCATGAGACATAACACCTTAGGTCTCGGGGTGACGAGCGCAGTCCAGTGTCATGCAGTGCTTTATTATTAAAAGTTTTGTGTGGCGTTGCTTCTGTTTATGAGCAGGCGTGGCTTACCATCAGACGAGCGACCTGCTCGTCTCGTCATTAAAGCTAAAAAAAAATGTTCGGCAGAGTAGAATAGTATCTTACTCAATCATACAGAGGTATTGTTGAAGACATTTTATTTTCCGTCTTTACAAAATTAAAGTAATTTGTTAAAACTGTCAAATTATATAACAAAATTTAAATAATTTGTTGAAACTGTCAAATTATATTTATTACTTAGATTCCAACAATTCTTGACTTTACCAGTTCGAAAGGTAGTATAGACAGAAAAATCAGCCAAGAACTATGGAGACATACATGCATTATCCTCACTTTCATAAAAGGAAAACTCAAACCAAACCTGGAACCTTGGTTAGACAAGGGCGTGGAAATACAACGTACCACACGTATTGACTTGAAATTCCTTTGGATTCTACCGATTATGTTAAGAGAATAGATTCTGGGCATATCTTCACCATCTAAATTATGACTCAAGCGATTCAGCGTTTAGGGTTACTGCACGTCACCCCCCCAATGCTGATTTCATCATTTTTTTAGATTACAAACAAGGACTACATTTATTAATGTAATTTTAGATTACTTACTGAAACTATTCTTTATTTGTATTCCATTCTCAACCTAGTATACTATTTATCATCCTAGATATTTTTTACAGCTCAGTAGTTTATGTCAATTAATTGAAACAAGTTATATCTATGTTTAACACCAACAATACTGCGGCGTTACTTATTTGATTTCTATATATGTAACAATATAATTGCATACGAACGGGTCAACGCGCAATGTCGAGACCCAAACGATATGAAAGCCAGTGAAAGTTCCATCGAAATACAGTTGATTTGTTTTTAATAAGCAATAGTAATAATTATTCTTCTGTACGATAGGCTCATTATTATTTACTACCAACTTTCTCACGACTGGGTCATGTTCTGGAAATGAGCTTTATCTTTAAGAGTTATTTTGTGCAGGTGTGTTGGTAACACCAGCACCTACTATCCGTTATCGCAGTGAAAATTACTTTTGCATTAACGTAGCCCTTTACTGCAAAAAGGCGATAACAAGTTATGTTAGGTTTAAAAACAACATAAAAAGGCATTTGGACTTAGTTGTAAACCAGAGGTTTATGTACACAGATGATTAATTCTTTCCTCCTTCTCATACCATAGATTTTACGGTATTTGAAAATTTATGGGGCGACTCGCCATCTAACCCTCACAACCCGCAACGGGAAACAAGTTTCGCCATTGCCTCGGCTGTTAATCAGCAAAGAGAAAAAACTATGGGTTGGGTATAACATTCTGAATGTGAAACATAACTTCAAATTTTAATATAGAATCATGATTAAGCCTAATTTTAAAGAGAAGAATTTCTCTTACGACAGAATTGTGAATATAATAGAAAACTCTCGTATACGAGGCCACATCATAATATTTTCGCATTCAAATCACATGACAAGGCCTCGTAATCGGCTGTTTTCTATAATATTCTGGACTTTGTCGTGCGACCAACACTTAACTATTAAGCATATTTCCCATATCATTATCTAATCTACATCAAAACTATCAGTATTAGCAACTAATGCCTTTCTATCCCTTTGTACCCCGCAGGACGGTCGCGCACGAACTTGTCCATCTATAAAAGGCTACGATTCCAACACTATTCCATGTCTGACGTCTTCCGGAAAATGATAATTAATTTCAGAGTTAATGCAGAAGTTTTGTATTACTTTATTTAAAAGAATAATGATATTTCGACCGTGAAATATTTTACAGGAGAGGATAGGATTCAAAATTAAATCCGGAACCGGGCATCCGTTACACTAGAGTTAAATCCTGCCATTCTTTTGGGGATTGCCCGTTAGGATTGTGCTGCTTAACTATTAATAAAATTGTCATATATATAATAATATAACAATTGACTTAGAATTATTGACCAAATGCTCCGCCTATACAGCGTGTTAGAAAGGTGTTTGTGTGTGTGTGTTATATTTAATGGATGTATAGTGTACGATATAAGTATTTCATCCCCCCGTAATACCAAATCCGATTAAATTACTAGGACATAAATAAAGCATTTTATGGAATGTAACACGTTGATATTCGACTTGCTACTTTGGACAATACTAAATGATAAACAGTTGATACGAATGAAGCCGTTATTAGGCTGCAGAAGTAACGCAGATAACCTATGACGATGATTCCTAAATTAGCATTGCATTTTAGGATGTCTAGTTTTTTATAAGATCTAGTACATAAACACTCCCTAACAAGTGTAGGGTAACGACTCTTAAATATGACCACACCTGTCTGTAACACGTTGTATACAGTTTTAAAATTGCATCTTCTTCTAATTCATATGTATCAACTAGCTTGTTTGCAACATGTAGCATCGATGATGGCAGCCTGTTGTTCTATTAAGAGCTCTCGTCAATCTTATATTCACTCTGAAGTTAGTGGCTTTACCCGTCATCTACGCCTCCTGTCTAACTGCTACATGACTTGTGACTGACTTTAGAGCGGCCATAAAGTATGACGAGAGATCTACTTTCTTTCTGTCTATGACGAGATGTCACTAAGACACACGACATAACTAATTTCAATATGCTATGCTTCAGAGAATGATTCAAATTATAGTTTAAAGAGCACGAGTTTGGACATAGTTCTAGCCGAATACAAACAAACAAACAATTGTGTAATTTTTTTATTCTATCTAAAGATCGTTAAAACACAATCTTCTTTTTATTCTATCTCCTCTTGTCTAGCTTTTCTGTAAACACGAAGCGAACGTTGGTGGAAATATTGCATCCATTGTACACACCAATTAGACAGTTTAGGTAAACACTGGACACGTGAAAATTGTATGTAAATCTTTCATATGGTAAAAACGTTTTGATACTGCAACTGCTTCATGTCTTGCCACTATTTCTCCGAAGGGGATTTTTTATTTTTAAAGTAAGTACATACATACATACATAGACTCACGCCTGTTTCCCATAGGGGTAGGCAGAGACAAAATTAAAAGTAAAAGTAAGTAAAAAAAAAGTTAAAGTAAAGTAAGTGCGTGTAATTATTCTTTTTTCCTTGGTGGTATTGATTGCTATTGTCGTTGAATGTCTTTGAATCGTTTTATGGATATAAAACTATTGAATTATGAATTTATTTATGGTTCTCTTTATCACTTGTCAAATTTAGTAGAATACCAAATTATTTTTGAAAATATGTCGAATCAATCTGTTGTCCAAATTGCTGAACTTACGAATTAAATTGAGTACCTACAAGTATGCTAATGTATTTATATTTACAATAATTTGAAGCTACTAATGATAAAGGTATAATTTTGATCAACATCGCGCGCCTACAATATAAAACATCTTTCAACCAAACTATAATAAGAAAATCATGTAAAACTCTTTCATCGAAACAAACTACCAACAATGAAGAATGTTTAGATAGCCCCTGGCCAAGGCTCGGCCTTCACACAGCTGTGGTTTACGTATTCTAAAATTCTCGACATTATGTCTATCGTTATACATTTTCTCGTATTTTAAGATCACTTATAGTATAATCTTAAGAAACAAAGAAAAAGAAACAAAAAACAGCGCTAAATTTTATTTCAAAGTTGAAATTACATAAACCACGTTTTAACCCCCAGAAAAAAGAGGGGTGTTATGAGTTTGTCCCCTTTGTCTGTCCCGAATGAACCGATTTGAATGCCGTTTTTTTATTTAAAAGCTAGTTTTAATTAATCTTTTCGGCCATATAAAAGTTAGGCTAGGTTAGACCATATTTTACTATAAACTCTCGCACTTAGAAGCAAAATTATTAGATATTCTTCTTTCACATTCACTATGTGCCATCTATCTCAAATAGTGAAACTTATAGACATATCAAGAATAAGTTCGTAGTGGTGAATCTATTTGTAGTAACGCTCTCACTCGATTAACCATCGACTATCGATCGAATTCGTTTTAGCATCGGAATTCAAAAGTGCCCACTCTAAAACCACCGTGAATTATATATCTACAGATAAATATTCTCGCATAACTGTTCCTACATATTTCGTGAACACTCTCATACATCAAAATGAAATATTTCTATAATGCCTCAATCGGTCTCTATTGTTAATGGAATTATTTTTAAAATTATAAAAGTAATACAATAGTGCACTTTCTCTTTATGTGTATTTACTTATTCAATCAATCGATCCTTAAATTTAATGCTTCTATAACCATGCTTACTCACTATAGATTGGTGGCAGAAATAGACAAAGTGGCGGTACCTACCTAAACGGCTCTCGCTTACGAGGGATCTATCATCTGATATATTTATTTATACTTTATTTGGACATCAAAAGAGATTACAATCGAAAGTACCTACCATACAATATTACATACGAAGTACACGGTCTTATACTATAGTGTATTCCTAACTATGTTGACACATCACAATAATTATTAGTTATAAACAGCTAGATAGTAGGTAGGTACAAAGAAAGATAGAAAACTATGCAGGCATCAAACGCAATAAAATCTCACGCAGTCAACAGTTAAGTAAGTTGCATTATAAAACAGGCGATGTGAGAGATACCTAAGTAGTGTTGAGAAGGACTTAAAAAAGCCATTACATTTGTCCCGTACCTACATGACGAAACAATGTAAGAGAGGCTCATTTTTTTTTCATGTACTACTTCATAGTTTGTGTCGCGTTACTCTGTTACTATTCCCTTGACGCTGCTTGCGTGAAAGAGTGAGAACACTGAGGCCCAGTACAAGGTTTAATAAAATAATAAATAAATACAACCAACAGTCACACACTTGTCCTGACCCCACACTAGCTAAACCTGTATTGTGGGTACCAGGAAATACGAGGGACTTGCGGTCCCACAACACCTAGACCCGAAACAAATTTTTGGGGATCACACAATTTGTCTCAGTGTGGGAATTGAACCCACGCCCTCTCGCTTCCCAGCCGGTTACTCCCCAACTGCGTCACGGAGGCTGTACTCTTACAAACTCATTTATAAATCGGGTCCTACTCAATACTAGAGATAAGTGTGATGTAAGTAAGTTATATGTATGTGGTATAAAACGTGACCAAACCAATGTCCCGTCACCAGCGACATTCCTGAAATGTATCAATAGATTTTAACTAAAAGTAGAAACAGCTTTACAAAAGTGTGACTACACCCTTTGAAATATTGAGTCTGGTGTACACGTGCGCTCGTTATTATTTAAAGCATCGCGAGCTGATCTGCGGTTTCCGTCCTTTCTCGCACTCAAACGCGCTTCAAAATTTATAATTTATGATTTGGACATGAAAATTCATTCAGTTCTCACTTTTGTTACCTGTCATGACTATTTATTGAAAGGTTTGTTTGAATTATGTTGTTTTAGATAGTATTGAGGGTTAATTACTGTTTGTTTTAATGCTAACATGTGTTAATTGAACAGTGAAATAGTTGAGGTATAATCAATCCGATAATACCTAATTCAAAAATAGAGTTGTTTATAAAGTAATATATTTTTAAATGTTACAATTGAAGGGTTAAGTAGACAAATTGGCGAAATTTAATAATATGTCATTTGAAAATAAACAAACGTGTACGGATTATCCTTTTATTATCACCCTGCAATAGCTTATCTCGGACAATTAGTGTTAGAATGCCTCGGTGGCGCAGTTGTAATGTGTACGCGTTACGACCGCTGTACTTGGGTCTCGGGTTCGATCACCGGGTCGGGTAAAGTGATATAGGGTTTTTCTATCATGAAATGCTTAGGACCCGAGTCTGGTGCGTGTTATAAATAAATACACCCAACAGTCACACACATAGTCCTGACCCCACACTAGGTAAACCTGTATCGTGGGTATCAGGAACTACGAGGGACTTGCGGTCCCACAACACCCAGACCCGAAACAAATATTTGTGGATCACACAAACATTTGTCTCGGTGCGGGAATCGAACCCACGGCCTCTCGCTTCGCAGCCGGCTACTCGCCCGCTGCGCCACGGAGGCTGTGGCTGTTATGGTAAAGAAGTGTGCATGTGATAAACATAAAAAGATTAAGAATACAAAATGGGTTCTTTATATACAAACTTAGATACAAAATTAATTAAATGTACATCATTTTATTGCATTATGTTAAATTATTAAAAATATAGAGTTCCAGTTAATTATTGTAAAGCTCCTGGGAACAAGTTGCATCACGGCAACCATCTTGTGACGTCACCGCGTCTGCAGGAATCTAGTCCGCTGGAATGCACTGATAACAACGTGGGGGGCTCAATTCCGGATTATTACTAAAGAGATGTTAGACGACTTTCAGAATATGTAGCTTTATTTCGATCTAATATTAAAGTGAAAATTAAATGGTAAATGCGAAGATTTCATCTCAGAAATACATTTTAAAGTTATGTATAAGCTTAGAGTAAGTATAAGTTAATACTTACTGGGTGGAATTACAAATATTCGGAAATTAAGTCGCGGTCCTATAAGTTTCCAACTGAAAAACAGCACTACGCATTGTTCTGTAGCATAATGCTGAGTTGGTACCTTTTCTGCAACTCTGTGATGCATAGCGGTGATCAACGTTTAGGATCTCTGTACTGTATTAATTACTACTAATTAATGTTTGCTGTAGTGTACATATTTGCATGAATAAAGCTTTATTTCTTTCTTTCATATATTGCCGTTGTTTTAGGTGTAACATAGGTTAGGAATATTAAAACTTCGATTTTTCTTTAAATCTCGTTTAATACTGATTGCTTTATATACATGCTTTATATATGGTAAACATATTTACAAAGAAATATATTCTGCCTGCTAAGTTAACACATAATGGTTTACCTCCATAAAAACGTACAGTGACCTGTTGATATTATTAAAAAAAACAAATAGTGAAATATCTCATGGTGTTCTGTAAAAAAAAGACTGCTACGCTTTCTAGAAAAAAAATAAAGACGATCTGTCTGCGCCCCTCTACGGTCTGCGCAGTAGTCTCGAGTAACCTTTGCATCGCGTCGTAGCTCCATCTATTGTAACATAAAGCAAACTGTCCGTCCACTGACAAAGGCAACAAACAATCTTAGAAGCTTTTTATTTGAGATTTCATAGACGTCGCAGACAGTTGGCAAACACTTTCTTCTACTTTCAATACACTTTTATTAAACTAGATCCTTTAACGCCAAGATTCAGCCAATTTTTCAATATTCTTCGTATTAATGTATGGCAATAAAGCCCAAAATAGAGTGTATTACAAATGCAAACGTTAGTAGCCATTTCCTATACGGTCTCGATCAATTTTCCCTGACAGATGTCGCCGCAAACCGATATGGAAATGTTTTGAAATTCATATATTGCCATAATATTACTTAGGTCCGCTACGATTTCTCATTTTATGGAAATACGGCTTAAAGAATGAAGAAAGCAGCCTTTTATATGGAGCAATATGTACGTTTACACATTCTGCTTTGTTTTGTCAATGGAGAGTCTCCTTTTACGTCCACGTGGTTTGTTGAAAAAATAGCCAATTACATACATACGCACTCACGCCTGTAATCCCCGATGGGGTAGGCAGAGGTGTAACCAGTACACCCACATTTCGCCAAGCGTATCTCCGTCCCATGATGTGTTAGGGGTCGAGCCTATCGCCATACCGGGCACAACTCCGGGCTGATACTCAGCTTTCGTAATAGAAACCCAATATCACTTTTACCCTACCCGGGGATCGAACCTGAGATCTCAGCGTCAGCCTCAGTCGTAACCCGTACGCATTATAACTGCGCCACTAGTACTAGGAACTCATGACGCAAATGGAGTGCAGAAATTTATATAGCGACCAAGCAAGGAAGTGTTCAATTACCATCCAACACCCGGGTTGACGTAGTCTCGTATTGCCTTACGCCTTCAATTTCTTTATGACTTATTGACTTTTATTATTGGATTGTATGTTTATGTTTTGTAACTTCGGTGGCATAATCTAGCATTCGCGAATGATAATATATACTACTTTACGTATTTTAAAGAAAATACTAATAGATAAGGTTGCTTTTGAAATTATTGATGAAAACAGATAGATAGATAACACTTTATTGTACACCATGCAGAATATTACAGTTAACAAAAGACAAGTTCTGTTTTTACGTTGTAATTTAACCTATATTTAAAAAAGTTTTTTTTTATAGTATAGGCCGGCAAACGAGCAAGTGGGTCACCTGATGGTAAGCGATCTCCACCGCCCATGTACGCCCACAATACAAAAGAATTATGGGCGCGTTGCCGACCTTAAAAGACAGGGATAATAAGGGATTGGGAAGGGGAGGGCGATTTGGGCGTCCGGATATCTCACCCACCGTATGAAACGCAGCAGCAAGCTGCCACTTTACGCCGGTTTTCTGTGAGACAGTGGTAACGACCCGGACGAGCCGGCCTATTCATGCTGTAGACAAAATTGTCTATAGCGTGGCTCTACTACTCGTATATTTTTATAAGGAGCGCTATTGTGTCGCCATTATTGTCCACTGATATCATTATTGTCAGTATATAGATAAAGTTTCGAACCTTGGAGAATTCACCTAAAACCACAAGTAATTCTTACTATACATACAGGACATCTTTCTGTAAGCTCTACCTTTCTTCGTCTGAATACTGAAACGCTACTCAACTGGCTGACTGTCTTATGGTGGCTTTTCATACAATTTTGATAGATAAGAGAGTCTTAACATGTCTAATACGATCTATAATTTTTAAATTACGTTCAAGCGTTACTCTCGTATACCCGTCAACTTTAAACATAATAATTTTATTAAATGAATAATCCTTGTTATTTGTATGAAATTTACATTTTTTTTCACCTCATAGTAATAATATATCTTCTGTTTGTTCCAGGTAAAATCAATCAACATGATCTAATTAAACATTTCCAGTGAGTAAAGTGGTTTTAACATTTTTTCCAATTCACCCGTCGTTGTTTGCTGAAGTATATAATCAAATTAACAGAACTCTGAGTGGCTTTTATTTGATTATGAATTCGTTCTACATTGGTAATTACAGTTTAGTCTTGTATCGATGCTTTTGTATTAAAGATAAAGGTCAGCGATTGTATATCGCTCCCATTTCCCGCGTAAATAGAGTGTTTACTTTTTTATTAGTTTCGTGTTCTACATTCTAGATATTATTTTGTTATGTTTGTTCAATAAGTACTTAGGTTTAAATGATTGCTACAAGATTTTCAAGATCTTTTCTGTTTTATCGTCGACATACATACAATGTAGTTTATACTACGCATTATATTTCTATTCCAAAGTAGATTGGACTAAAAAAATAGGTTGTTCGGAAACCATGTCGTGATAGCTAAACAAAGGTTTATCAGAAAAGATGAACGTTACAAAATAGGTATTTTTTTTCCACAATGGCAATGGAATATTTTTTGAGATTTTAGACTGCTTTATTTTTTGCTATTTACATCCTTGTTTCCCATATAATTACCATACGAACAAATTAAGAAATAAACAAGCATCTTTGCTGATATGCATATGCATGCCAGACTACGCCAGATGATGTCATGATATATTATATGTACATAAAACACGCATCAGAGTACCTCGACTGCATCAATAATACGAACTAGGTATGATTACAAATTATATACTTGGTAATGAGGCTATATTTATAACTTTATTACAATGTCAACTATATGTACAAATATATATTTGTTATAAACAAGATTTTAAAAATATTTATATTCCAAAATTTACTCGCATTATGTGTTCTTTAATTTTAGTATTAACTATACAATTAATTCCTAGTATTTATAATTTAATTTTTATTAACATTTACCATTTTGTTGATTTAACTATGCTTTTTTTATTTTCAAATATATCGTTTCGAATCTAAATTAACTATATCTATTTTTTTTTCATAGGCCGGTAATCGAGCCGGTGGGTTAGCTGATGGTAAGTGATCTCCACCGCCCATGTACCAAATACCAAAAGGATCATGGGCGCGTTCCCGACTTTAAAGGAAAGGGATAATTAAGGTATTGGGAAGGGGAGGGGGATTTCGGCCTCCGGATCCGGCCTCACCGTACGAAACGCAGCAGCAAGCTGCTAGTTTACGCCAGTTTCCTGTGAGACAGTGGTAAGGACACGGAGGAGCCGGCCCATTCATGCTGTAGTCAAAAGTGTCTACGGCGTGGCTCTACCACTCAAAAATATCTTGTATATAAATATCTTCCTTTTACGTTCGTTATTTAAATTAAAAAAAGAAAAATGACGGAGAAGCAAGCAGTAAGCACTCCGGTCACAGATTCCGCAACCACCGCGTTCAATGTGGAACATTAGCCATTCAGAAAACGTTCATTCTGCAGCGCTTTCATTGCGAAAGCGAGCCTTTCAAAGGATACGCTTTCAATTCCAGCCTTTGGCTACAGCTTCTATAGGGATAGCTACAAATGCACAATACCCATTGTTAATTCAAAGCTGATAAAGCTGTCTGGGATCTTCTTCTTCAAGTGCCATCTCCTATCGGAGGTTGGCGATCATACAGGCTATCTTAATTTTGGAAGCTGCTGCTCGGAACAATGATCTTGTGGTCATGTTGAACCATTGGCGAAGATTTTTAAGCCACGATATCCTCCTACGACCGGGCCTCCTCCTGCCCTTTATTTTCCCTTGAATGATTAGTTGGAGGAGTTCGTACTTGTTATTTCTCATTATGTGGCCAAAATACTCCAATTTCCTTGTTTGAATTGACTTAAGTATCTCCGTCGACTTTCCCATTCGCTCCAGTACTGTGGTGTTTGAAATATGGTCTACCCAGGATATTTTAAGCATGCGTCTGTACACCCACATCTCGAATGCTTCTAACTTTTTACTTATGGCTTGTGTTAACGTCCATGCTTCAACGCCATATAGGAGTACAGAAAATACATAACACCTTACCAGTCTCATTCGAAGGGAAATTTTTAAGTTACGGTCGCAGAGAACTTTTTTAAGTCTAGTGAAAGCGGTTCTAGCCTGCTCAATCCTACACTTAATTTCAAGGCTGTGGTCACCCGTTTCATCCACTATTGCACCCAGGTAGCGGAATTTCTGTATACGCTCTATTGGAATATTGTTTAAATACAGCTGAGATGGAATTGTTGTTGGTGTTTTTGATATGACCATGTATTTAGTTTTCTTGCAGTTGATGTTGATGCCATACATTGAGCTCGCGGACAAGACAGAATCTACCAACCTTTGCAGACCTGTGAGGCTGCTGGCGATGAGGATGGTATCATCCGCGTAGCGGATATTATTAATAAGGTGACCATTGACGTCGATGCCTTCCGAAATATCCTCCAGAGCCTCGGTGAAAATAGCTTCTGCATATATATTAAAAAGCAAAGGAGACAAAATACACCCCTGTCTCACGCCTCGTTCTATTTCGATGTAAGATGACATTTCTCTATCAACTCTTACATTGGCATGTTGTGTCCAGTACAGATTTTTTAGAAACTGTAGGTCTTTGTAGTCAAGGCCAGCTTTTTCTAGAATTCCTATAAGCTTTTCATGGCGAACTCTATCAAAGGCTTTTTCGTAATCGATAAAACAGACGTACATGTCACAGCTCATGTCCCAGCATCTTTGAACAAGTACCTGATAACCAAACAATGCATCTCTGGTGCCTAAGCCATTTCGGAAACCAAATTGAGTGTTCGAAAGAAGGGTTTCACATTTCGGGTAAATTCTCTTATGTATTATTTTGAGGAAGATCTTCAAAACTTGGCTCATCAAAGAAATTGTTCGGTAATCACTGCAATGTTTCGGATTTTTAATTTTGGGAAGAGTGACAAATGTGGACCGTAACCAGTCCTGCGGAATATATCCTGTATCATAGATGGCATTGAACAGTTTCAACATATAATCCAAATTGCTGTCGTCGAGAACCTTAAACAGCTCCACCGGTATTCCATCAGATCCTAAGGCTTTACCAGATTTGGATTTATGGATTGCATAGGAAAGTTCACTCCTTGTGATGGCTGGTCCTTCCTCAATACGCAATAGATTTTGATCTTGAGATCTCGCGTCGCGAAAAAGATTCCTAATATACATTTCCCATATTTTCAACTTTTCCTCGATGCTAGACGCATGATTACCATCCTCCTTCACAAGGGTCATTTGGGTACGGCCTTCATGTTTAGATGCTATAACTTCGTTAATTTTTTTTGTGCATGTTGAAGGTGTCGTACTGTCGTTCTAATTGCTCAATCTCCATACACAAACCCTCTAACCAATTTGTCTTCGCTTGCCTAATTTTTCTTTTTAGTTCGATATTTATCTGGTCGTATCTCTCTTTGTTGCCTTTGCTTTCTTGCCTCTTCTGCATAGTTTGAAGTATTTCCTTCGTTATCCACGCGGATTTCTTTATGTAAGTTTCTGGTTTTAGTGTTTTATTGGCAATTGACAAAACGGTAGATTTTAATTTTTGCCACCATTGTTCTGTATTATGTTTGTCAAGATTAATTCCTTCGTCCGGTTTCAGTAATGCCATTTCATTATTCATGGATTCTCGTAATATTTTAATTGTTTTTGGGTCTTTACATTTATTTACGTCAATTGATCTGGGTTTTGTGGGTTGTTTTAGCTTTTTCAAATGGACTTTAACTTCCACAACTATGGGATTGTGATCTGAGGCAATGTCAGCTCCGGGGTATGTTTTAGCAGATTTTATGCAGTTACGATGTCGTTTATTTACCAATATGTAATCTATTTGGTTCCGTACTATTTTGTCCGGTGTATCTGCGGGTGATCTCCATGTGTAAAGCCTTCGATATGGTAATTTATAAAAGGTATTTGTTATAGCAAAGTTATTTTCTTGGCAAAACTGAACCAGTCTGTCACCGCGATCATTTCTTGATCCTAGACCAAATGGACCTACGCAATCTGCTACCGCTCCCTGGCCAATTTTAGCATTAAAATCCCCCATTATAAGTGTAACTTCATGATTTTTCACATGTTTTAGAGCAGATTCAACGTCCGTGTAAAGATGTTCCACGAGATCGTCCGTTTTATCAGCTGTTGGTGCATACATTTGGATCAGGTTGATGTTAAATGGTTTAGCTTTTAGTTGTAGCAGCATCACGCGGTCAGAAAGTGGAAGGAAATTTGAAACACTGTGTTGCATTTTCTTATGGATCATAATGCCAACTCCATTTCTATGATGATTAGAGTCACTGCTGCCCGAGTAATATATAGTGGCATCATCTGATTGTTGGACTCCATTTCCTCTCCATCTCATCTCACACATACCAAGGATATCGATGTTCAAACGTTTCATTTCCTGGATTGCATTTTGCAGCTTCCCATCTGCATAAAGGCTTCTTACGTTCCAAGTTGCAATCTTCATGACTGACCCGGAGATTCTTAGCACCCTCTGACCATTTAAGGTCTGCCGGGGACTGAGGGCCATTTCTTTGTTGTTCTCAGCCATGATGATCTTTCCTGGGAATTATAATGTGGTTTTCCGTTGCCTTCCACATCGCTGTATGCGGACCTGATGACGGGTGTCTTCATTACCGCAATCCTAACCGATGACTGTACAAGTCTCCATGACTCCCACTCACGCGGTATACCAGTAGCGCAGCTGCCCACCCCTGGGGGAATGCCTATTTACTGGCGGCATTGACTCGCCAGGTCACAGGAGCATCATTGGGTCTTTGCAGTATTTTATAAGAAAGTTCTTCCCACGAACTTTCCGCTGCACCCTCAACACCTGCCGGTGTGTGGTCGGGGGCTGCATAGACAGCTAGCCAAGATATCTCAAGGCCGATCCACTATCCGCTACCTGTGGACCCCGGTAGTAGCTCACACCTAAGCCCTACCATCTGTCCTCCTATCTGTCTGGGATCAGTCTTGGTTAATCTTCTTTTATGGATAGTTTATTCTTGTTTATAAGAAAGTTGTTTGGATTCTGTTCGTGGGTAGATCTAACAGTAGTTTTAATATTAAGGGTTGATCGTATTATCAAGATACAGGATATATATATATATATATATATATGTGTGTGTGTATATTTATCATATGTATATTGGCCGAGATTTAATTACCCATTTTTTTTTATAGCATAGGCCGGCAAACGCGTAAGCGGGTCACCTGATGGTAAGTGATCTCCACGGCTTACATGGGCGGTGGAGCAACGCACAACGCAACGCAGTTCTTTTGGTACTGTAGTACCAAAAGAATTATGGGTGCGTTGCCGACCTTAAAGGAAAGGGATAATTAATGGATTGGGGGGTAGGGGAGTGGATTTGGGCCTCCGGATATCTCACTCACCGTACGAAATGCAGCAGCAAGCTGCTACTTTACGTTGGTTTTCTGTGAGACAGTGGTAACGACCCGGACGAGCCGGCCCATTCGTGCTGTAGACTAGTGTCTACAGCGTGGCTCTACTACTCAAAATATAATTAAATCTTTTAAAATTAGTGATGTAGCTGATTCAGTATCTATATGTAAAAAATCATACTGCTCCTATCGGCACCATAATAGTATCTGCTTTAAAAAAGACGACACTGGTGTTTTACATAATTATTTTCATTTATTATGGCACAAAATCAATTATAATCTCGGCTATAAACCACTTTTCAATGCTTTCATATTTTTGGGATTTAATGGTTTTTGTCTAGACACTTGTCTAGACTTTGTTTGTGCAAGACGTATACAGCCTCCGTGGCGCAGCGGGCGAGTAGCCGGCAGCGAAGCGAGAGGCCGTGGGGTCGATTCCCACACTGAGACAAATGTTTGTGTGAACCACAAATATTGGTCTCGGGTCTGGGTATTGTGGGACCGCAAGTCCCTCGTAGTTCCTGATACCCACGACACAGGTTTACCTAGTGTGGGGTCAGGACTATGTGTGTGACTGTTGGGTGTATTAATTTATTATATTGTTTGTTAAACAATTGATATATAGCGACTTTTTTTTACTTGAAAAATCACAAATACCTTCTCTATCTTTCTCTACTATAGAAATATGCGAGACTAGTATTTAACACATAAGCTCACGCGTATATTACCGACGAGGCAAGCAAATGTGCAACTAGGCACTCGAGGTTTGCCGAGCTAATTTCCAATGAGGTGATATATCTATACTTTGAATAGGTATTATATATATATACCTATTTAATCGCCTTTAAATACTAAACTACTACTTTTAGTCTATGACAGGCACACTCAGTCATTGTTGCACAAAGACATTTGCATCAAGTGCAAAGATAAACTGAAGTATCTATAGTCGTCTTCTTCTTCCACTGGCATTATCTCACTTTCCGTCCTGCCTGCCTGACGTCAACCCCTCTGGGGCAAACTCACCCAGACCCGCTACATATATTTGTGTAACACATAACTATTTGTCTCAGTGCAGGAATCGAACCTGTGACCTCCCGCTTCACAGCCGACTACTCGCCTAGTGTGCCATGGAGGCTCTCTGAAGTAGCTTTACCTACTATGATTTATACCCTCCGATGGTCGACTTCTGTCTTCCCGTGGATACTGTTAATCGGATGTCGTTGTTGGAAGTGCAGTGTTCTATTGGATGTAATTGAGGGGAAGTTGTTGAATGTGGAGCGGCTCTGAGCACACCATCGCTGAGTCGTATCCTCTTTAGTTCAGTCACTAGATGACAGACTATACATTTTTCATCCTGCCACAGTGGACTACGCTATACCTGATGGTAAGTACAATGCAGCCCAAAATTCCAGAGACATTCCTTGACGGTGCCAGTAATATGCCAGCCAAAAAATACTGGATATACATATTTTTTGAGTGGTAGATACACGCTGCAGATAGTTTTATCTACAGCACAAATAGGCTGCTTCGACCGGGTCACTATTACTGTCTCACAGAAAACCAACGCAAAGTAGCGACTTACTGCTTGTATGGTGAGTGAGATATCCGGAGGCCCAAATCATTTCTTCTTCCCAATCCCTGAATTATTCCTTTCCTATAAGGTCGGAAAAGTGCTCATGATTCTTCTGGTATTGGCGTACATGGGCGTTGGAGATCACTTACAATCAGCTGACCCACTTGCTCATTTGTTGGAGTATGGTATAAAAAAGACTGAGTAATCAAACTATTGTGGCAAGATTTTCACCACGTGTAAAAGGGTTGCTATCTAGTCTACCAACTTACTGGTATAAGATGTCCATAAAGTGTTCTCAAGGAGAATTGATATCAGACAGGCAGTCGGTCGTAAAACCACAAGTTAAACTTTATTGCAAGAGCGTGCTGTGTATCTCATGCGGTACTATGAGAGCAAAATGTTTTTAAGAGGAAACTCACGTATGCTTACCACTGTAAATTTATTCAATAACATTTTATGAAAACGTCTGAAATATGTGATAAAAAATAATTTTTGTGATAGAAAAACGCAATATCACTTTTACTCGACCCGGGGATCGAACCCGAGACCTCAGCGTCAGCCTCACGCGTACGCATTACAACTGCGCCACCGAGGTAGTCCGAGATAGTAATAAATAAATAACAAATAAAAATAGAACAATTTCGATAAAACCAGCTTGCAATAAAAAAAACTAATTCAAATCGGTCCATTCGTTTAAGGGCTACGACGCTTCAGACATACATACATAGATAGGCAGAGACACAGACAAAAATATCAATCATAAAACACTCCGCGTTTTTGTCGACGGTTAAAATGTATACAAAAGAACACGTATTCTTTATAGAAAGAGGGAAGACCCGCATCCTATAAATGTTATTTAATTTTTATTGACCACTATTACTCACTGAATAATTTCGTTTGTATCTGCTCACAATAAATCTTTATAACGCTTTTATTGTAGACTAGCTTTTGCTGGCGGATCCGCTTGCGTGAACAGCCTTTTCCGGGATAAAAAGTAGCCTATGTCCTAATTATAGTGGTAACTGTAAGGTCTACCTGGGTCCCAATTTTCCCTCAAAACCATTCAACCGTTAAGTCGTGATTGACCAACAAACATTTAAATTCACAAACTGACATACATCCAAACTTTCTCATTTCTATATAATAGTAGTAGGATCATCAGAAGAAAGATGTCTACTAGATACCTACTATCAAAATAGATATCGTATACGTTAATTGGTGGGTAAATCTTAAGTGGTTTAGAGTGGTAGAGCCAACTTGTAGACAGTTTTGTCTACAGCATGAATGGGCCAGCTCGTCCGGTTTGTTACCACTGTCTCACAGAAAACCGACGTAAAGTAGCAGCTTGCTGCCGCGTGCCGCTTGTTCCATATGGTGAGTGAGATGTCCGGAGGCCTAAATCAGCTCCCCTTCCCAATCCCTTAAGTATCCCTTTCCTTTAAGGTCGGCAACGTGCCCATGACTCTTTTGGTATTGTGGGCGTACGTGGGCGGTGGAGATCACTTACCATCAGGTGACCCACTAGCTCGATTGTCGGCCGATGTAATAATAAAATCTTACTCAAACTAAACTAAACTCGTTTAGGGTTTATTTCATAATAAACCCAAAATTTTTCTTTTTTTTATTAGTTTGAGGCGAGACGAACAGGTCGCTCGTCTTATTAATAAATAACATCCTATCGAAAATACAAGTGTTTATTTGGAAGCTAACGAAAACCAGTTAGGTATGTTATCTCTACTACGGATTTTTCATTTCTCCTCATTTTCCTTCGTGAATGAAATTAATGTGGATATATTTTACATTCGGAACAGATTTAAATAAAATATCGAAATGTTTGAAAAATATTTACACTATTTCGGAATCGTAATTATCTGGATTTTAAACAAATATTTTTAGAAAGAGAACACGATTTAACATCATAATAAAACATTTGGTTTTATGATTCGTATTTTAGTGCTTATGAGTCAATTTTGTTTGCTTTCATTCGTTTCACGGTGTGGGCAGAAAGAAAAATGCATGTGTAATAAATAAATACATTTGTTAAACGTGATAGTTTTATCTGTTATATTTAGGTCCTATTTTACAATGTTCGAGTAAGATTTATTTACTAATTAACGTATAAGACAGCTATATATTATTTATTCATTGTTAATTATCACTTGCTTTCACGGTGGAGGAAAACATCCTGAGGAAACCTGCACACATAAAAAAACCCATAATTTCAAAGGCATGCGAAGTCTACCAACCCGCAACTGCTAGGCACAGATCTCTACTAATGAGACGATTTAATCCTTAATTCCTCACGCTGGCCTAATACGGGTTGGCAGGCTTGAAATACTATCGAAATTCTTATCGAGAACTTTTCAGATATGTAGGTTTCCTCACGATGTCTCCTTCACCGTTACAGCGAGCGATAATTAATACTGAATACACACGTAACTAAGAAAAGACAGAGGTCCATGCCTTTGTGGCTGGTTTCGGATCTGCGACTTTCGTCTTGACAGTCCCGCAGTGCAATCGCTGCTTTTAAACACAATTCATGTCTTAAGTAAAAAAAACAATAAACTCTTTACAGATACCACTTCATACAGAAGTTAATCCATTAACGAGCTCATCCATCACACATAAGACACTTTATAAAGTTTTTAAAGTTCTGTAAACAGACCCTTCAAGCAGTGATGAATGTAAGTCAATGGCTAGAAATAACCTGGCTTACTGCGTCATTAGCCTGTACTGTAAGTCATAAACTGTGGGAGGTGTCGTAAATAAATGAACAGATGCACAGTTTCGGAGTTCCGCGGTTGTGTTCTCGTTTCACTTACTTCCGTGTGAATAGTTCCTTATTTGTTTTTGTTTTGTGCAAAAGTAAGGTGTAAATAAGAATACATATGTTTTTTTTATTATTAGATATGGGATTAAACGTGTATTATTACATAGTACAAACATGTCTATAAGTTAGTCTATTGAAAGCCATTGGATCGTTCTTTTATTTTTATTAGTCTGCTTTTTATAGTGAATTGCCAACGATTAAGTTTTAATCTGGTGAGAGTTTGAGCCCACAGAAAACTGGTTTTGTGCAGGTCGGGCTTGCGCGCCAAGCATTCCATCCTAGCCCCTTCAATGTTTACTAATTGTTTTTTTTATTATTTATTAAGATATTCAGTATAGGTCCGGGTATCTATAAAGGTTTAAAAGTTTTTATACTTTTAAGACTTGGACTGAGAGATAGATAGAGAGACGGACAGACTAATTGCGTACAATAGTTTCATTGGTCCTCTTTGGGTACGGAACACTAAAATCATCAACGGTCAGTAAAAAGAGTCGACTCTCACTGATGGCAATTACCATGTCTTTGTAGGCAAGACTATGTATTTGTCATTAGCTGAACTCAGAAATAACATAGCCCGATCAATTATTAAAAAACCGCAATACGTAATAGGTATAGCAATAAGAAATTGTTTAAAAAAATATTTACGCTTGCAACTTTTTACTTACACCATAAGCAATCTTACATGCAACCATGAAGCAGGGCGCGATTATTTTTGGATAAAATGCATTCTTTGGCACGCTTTTTAGTTGCGCAAGTGTTAACGCAAAGTTTACGTTAGACAACATTTAATTATTATTTGAATATTTGAGACGTGTATAACGCGGAAATACTTTTTTCACACAACACAATGTATCGTTTAATAAATAATGGTTTATTTTAAAATATATAATACTCGTAATAATTTTGTGTGTGGATGTTAATAATTATTAATGAGTTGACGTTGGACGTTGACGTTGGATTTTCAATATTTTAATTCAACTGAATAATGGAGCGAACAGGCTGCTCGCCTGATGGCTACCGCCACCACGGCTGATCATAAACAGCAAAAACCAAGAACTTTTAATTAGAAAAATTCGGGTAAAGCTGCATTGCGCTGGTTATTTTTAGAAACCAGAAGAATACACCAAATCTAGCTGTCATGTATTTAGTTTTCAAGTATTTCGGAAACAAAATACATGCGTAAATTCAGGCCTTATCCTCAAAGAGGTAGGCAGAGGTGTAACAAAGACAGAGAGAGAGACAAAGGAGTAAAATTTATAACACCGCTTTTTTATCTGAGGTTAAGAAAAGGGTCGATCAGTCGCCACCACAAAGCAATACGGGTGAAGTTTAGTGCTTTATCGAGCTCGTGATTTAGATATTCATGGTGTTGGACGATGACACGTATCGTGTGGTCGTAAACGCCGTGAAAGCAGCAAAGCATGGATACAGCAGCAATTTGGTGGTTACTATAACTTTATTGCAACCATTAAATTGTTTTCTCTTTGGTATAGGCAGCTCAGAAGTCGACCATCGGAGGGTATAAATCATAGTAGGTAAAGCTACTTCAGAGAGCCTCCATGGCACACTAGGCGAGTAGTCGGCTGTGAAGCGGGAGGTCACAGGTTCGATTCCTGCACTGAGACAAATGTTTGTGTGAACCACAAATATTGGTCTCGGGTCTGGGTATTGTGGGACCGCAAGTCCCTCGTAGTTCCTGATACCCACGACACAGGTTTACCTAGTGTGGGGTCAGGACTATGTGTGTGACTGTTGGGTGTATTAATTTATTATATTGTTTGTTAAACAATTGATATATAGCGACTTTTTTTTACTTGAAAAATCACAAATACCTTCTCTATCTTTCTCTACTATAGAAATATGCGAGACTAGTATTTAACACATAAGCTCACGCGTATATTACCGACGAGGCAAGCAAATGTGCAACTAGGCACTCGAGGTTTGCCGAGCTAATTTCCAATGAGGTGATATATCTATACTTTGAATAGGTATTATATATATATACCTATTTAATCGCCTTTAAATACTAAACTACTACTTTTAGTCTATGACAGGCACACTCAGTCATTGTTGCACAAAGACATTTGCATCAAGTGCAAAGATAAACTGAAGTATCTATAGTCGTCTTCTTCTTCCACTGGCATTATCTCACTTTCCGTCCTGCCTGCCTGACGTCAACCCCTCTGGGGCAAACTCACCCAGACCCGCTACATATATTTGTGTAACACATAACTATTTGTCTCAGTGCAGGAATCGAACCTGTGACCTCCCGCTTCACAGCCGACTACTCGCCTAGTGTGCCATGGAGGCTCTCTGAAGTAGCTTTACCTACTATGATTTATACCCTCCGATGGTCGACTTCTGAGCTGCCTATACCAAAGAGAAAACAATTTAATGGTTGCAATAAAGTTATAGTAACCACCAAATTGCTGCTGTATCCATGCTTTGCTGCTTTCACGGCGTTTACGACCACACGATACGTGTCATCGTCCAACACCATGAATATCTAAATCACGAGCTCGATAAAGCACTAAACTTCACCCGTATTGCTTTGTGGTGGCGACTGATCGACCCTTTTCTTAACCTCAGATAAAAAAGCGGTGTTATAAATTTTACTCCTTTGTCTCTCTCTCTGTCTTTGTTACACCTCTGCCTACCTCTTTGAGGATAAGGCCTGAATTTACGCATGTATTTTGTTTCCGAAATACTTGAAAACTAAATACATGACAGCTAGATTTGGTGTATTCTTCTGGTTTCTAAAAATAACCAGCGCAATGCAGCTTTACCCGAATTTTTCTAATTAAAAGTTCTTGGTTTTTGCTGTTTATGATCAGCCGTGGTGGCGGTAGCCATCAGGCGAGCAGCCTGTTCGCTCCATTATTCAGTTGAATTAAAATATTGAAAATCCAACGTCAACGTCCAACGTCAACTCATTAATAATTATTAACATCCACACACAAAATTATTACGAGTATTATATATTTTAAAATAAACCATTATTTATTAAACGATACATTGTGTTGTGTGAAAAAAGTATTTCCGCGTTATACACGTCTCAAATATTCAAATAATAATTAAATGTTGTCTAACGTAAACTTTGCGTTAACACTTGCGCAACTAAAAAGCGTGCCAAAGAATGCATTTTATCCAAAAATAATCGCGCCCTGCTTCATGGTTGCATGTAAGATTGCTTATGGTGTAAGTAAAAAGTTGCAAGCGTAAATATTTTTTTAAACAATTTCTTATTGCTATACCTATTACGTATTGCGGTTTTTTAATAATTGATCGGGCTATGTTATTTCTGAGTTCAGCTAATGACAAATACATAGTCTTGCCTACAAAGACATGGTAATTGCCATCAGTGAGAGTCGACTCTTTTTACTGACCGTTGATGATTTTAGTGTTCCGTACCCAAAGAGGACCAATGAAACTATTGTACGCAATTAGTCTGTCCGTCTCTCTATCTATCTCTCAGTCCAAGTCTTAAAAGTATAAAAACTTTTAAACCTTTATAGATACCCGGACCTATACTGAATATCTTAATAAATAATAAAAAAAACAATTAGTAAACATTGAAGGGGCTAGGATGGAATGCTTGGCGCGCAAGCCCGACCTGCACAAAACCAGTTTTCTGTGGGCTCAAACTCTCACCAGATTAAAACTTAATCGTTGGCAATTCACTATAAAAAGCAGACTAATAAAAATAAAAGAACGATCCAATGGCTTTCAATAGACTAACTTATAGACATGTTTGTACTATGTAATAATACACGTTTAATCCCATATCTAATAATAAAAAAAACATATGTATTCTTATTTACACCTTACTTTTGCACAAAACAAAAACAAATAAGGAACTATTCACACGGAAGTAAGTGAAACGAGAACACAACCGCGGAACTCCGAAACTGTGCATCTGTTCATTTATTTACGACACCTCCCACAGTTTATGACTTACAGTACAGGCTAATGACGCAGTAAGCCAGGTTATTTCTAGCCATTGACTTACATTCATCACTGCTTGAAGGGTCTGTTTACAGAACTTTAAAAACTTTATAAAGTGTCTTATGTGTGATGGATGAGCTCGTTAATGGATTAACTTCTGTATGAAGTGGTATCTGTAAAGAGTTTATTGTTTTTTTTACTTAAGACATGAATTGTGTTTAAAAGCAGCGATTGCACTGCGGGACTGTCAAGACGAAAGTCGCAGATCCGAAACCAGCCACAAAGGCATGGACCTCTGTCTTTTCTTAGTTACGTGTGTATTCAGTATTAATTATCGCTCGCTGTAACGGTGAAGGAGACATCGTGAGGAAACCTACATATCTGAAAAGTTCTCGATAAGAATTTCGATAGTATTTCAAGCCTGCCAACCCGTATTAGGCCAGCGTGAGGAATTAAGGATTAAATCGTCTCATTAGTAGAGATCTGTGCCTAGCAGTTGCGGGTTGGTAGACTTCGCATGCCTTTGAAATTATGGGTTTTTTTATGTGTGCAGGTTTCCTCAGGATGTTTTCCTCCACCGTGAAAGCAAGTGATAATTAACAATGAATAAATAATATATAGCTGTCTTATACGTTAATTAGTAAATAAATCTTACTCGAACATTGTAAAATAGGACCTAAATATAACAGATAAAACTATCACGTTTAACAAATGTATTTATTTATTACACATGCATTTTTCTTTCTGCCCACACCGTGAAACGAATGAAAGCAAACAAAATTGACTCATAAGCACTAAAATACGAATCATAAAACCAAATGTTTTATTATGATGTTAAATCGTGTTCTCTTTCTAAAAATATTTGTTTAAAATCCAGATAATTACGATTCCGAAATAGTGTAAATATTTTTCAAACATTTCGATATTTTATTTAAATCTGTTCCGAATGTAAAATATATCCACATTAATTTCATTCACGAAGGAAAATGAGGAGAAATGAAAAATCCGTAGTAGAGATAACATACCTAACTGGTTTTCGTTAGCTTCCAAATAAACACTTGTATTTTCGATAGGATGTTATTTATTAATAAGACGAGCGACCTGTTCGTCTCGCCTCAAACTAATAAAAAAAAGAAAAATTTTGGGTTTATTATGAAATAAACCCTAAACGAGTTTAGTTTAGTTTGAGTAAGATTTTATTATTACATCGGCCGACAATCGAGCTAGTGGGTCACCTGATGGTAAGTGATCTCCACCGCCCACGTACGCCCACAATACCAAAAGAGTCATGGGCACGTTGCCGACCTTAAAGGAAAGGGATACTTAAGGGATTGGGAAGGGGAGCTGATTTAGGCCTCCGGACATCTCACTCACCATATGGAACAAGCGGCACGCGGCAGCAAGCTGCTACTTTACGTCGGTTTTCTGTGAGACAGTGGTAACAAACCGGACGAGCTGGCCCATTCATGCTGTAGACAAAACTGTCTACAAGTTGGCTCTACCACTCTAAACCACTTAAGATTTACCCACCAATTAACGTATACGATATCTATTTTGATAGTAGGTATCTAGTAGACATCTTTCTTCTGATGATCCTACTACTATTATATAGAAATGAGAAAGTTTGGATGTATGTCAGTTTGTGAATTTAAATGTTTGTTGGTCAATCACGACTTAACGGTTGAATGGTTTTGAGGGAAAATTGGGACCCAGGTAGACCTTACAGTTACCACTATAATTAGGACATAGGCTACTTTTTATCCCGGAAAAGGCTGTTCACGCAAGCGGATCCGCCAGCAAAAGCTAGTCTACAATAAAAGCGTTATAAAGATTTATTGTGAGCAGATACAAACGAAATTATTCAGTGAGTAATAGTGGTCAATAAAAATTAAATAACATTTATAGGATGCGGGTCTTCCCTCTTTCTATAAAGAATACGTGTTCTTTTGTATACATTTTAACCGTCGACAAAAACGCGGAGTGTTTTATGATTGATATTTTTGTCTGTGTCTCTGCCTATCTATGTATGTATGTCTGAAGCGTCGTAGCCCTTAAACGAATGGACCGATTTGAATTAGTTTTTTTTATTGCAAGCTGGTTTTATCGAAATTGTTCTATTTTTATTTGTTATTTATTTATTACTATCTCGGACTACCTCGGTGGCGCAGTTGTAATGCGTACGCGTGAGGCTGACGCTGAGGTCTCGGGTTCGATCCCCGGGTCGAGTAAAAGTGATATTGCGTTTTTCTATCACAAAAATTATTTTTTATCACATATTTCAGACGTTTTCATAAAATGTTATTGAATAAATTTACAGTGGTAAGCATACGTGAGTTTCCTCTTAAAAACATTTTGCTCTCATAGTACCGCATGAGATACACAGCACGCTCTTGCAATAAAGTTTAACTTGTGGTTTTACGACCGACTGCCTGTCTGATATCAATTCTCCTTGAGAACACTTTATGGACATCTTATACCAGTAAGTTGGTAGACTAGATAGCAACCCTTTTACACGTGGTGAAAATCTTGCCACAATAGTTTGATTACTCAGTCTTTTTTATACCATACTCCAACAAATGAGCAAGTGGGTCAGCTGATTGTAAGTGATCTCCAACGCCCATGTACGCCAATACCAGAAGAATCATGAGCACTTTTCCGACCTTATAGGAAAGGAATAATTCAGGGATTGGGAAGAAGAAATGATTTGGGCCTCCGGATATCTCACTCACCATACAAGCAGTAAGTCGCTACTTTGCGTTGGTTTTCTGTGAGACAGTAATAGTGACCCGGTCGAAGCAGCCTATTTGTGCTGTAGATAAAACTATCTGCAGCGTGTATCTACCACTCAAAAAATATGTATATCCAGTATTTTTTGGCTGGCATATTACTGGCACCGTCAAGGAATGTCTCTGGAATTTTGGGCTGCATTGTACTTACCATCAGGTATAGCGTAGTCCACTGTGGCAGGATGAAAAATGTATAGTCTGTCATCTAGTGACTGAACTAAAGAGGATACGACTCAGCGATGGTGTGCTCAGAGCCGCTCCACATTCAACAACTTCCCCTCAATTACATCCAATAGAACACTGCACTTCCAACAACGACATCCGATTAACAGTATCCACGGGAAGACCCCGATCTTAAGCCGGATCAAACCCCACACCAGACGTCACATTCCCAACTCAAACATCATTCATAGTTATCCATAGTTGTTTTGTAAGCTGTAAATACCTTTAAAAGCTAAGCACCTAATTTTATAAATTATGTTAGTACCATGTGTTACCTAATGGTATTGCTAATAAATAAAATAAAAAATAAATACGGGGCGATACAAACGTGCGGACGGCTAGTAGTGTGAGTGGTCAATTTAATTCAATTTATCAGCGGTCGCGGGCTGCAGCACCCACTTTAACTAGATTGGCTGCGACGGACAGATGACAGGATATTGTGTGGATTAACCGGTGATGGCTTCTACGCCCGCTGTCTCCGGCCGGATTGGAATACTAGATATCGTGCTTTACTTTATGACTGGTCTTGTTAGATAAGGTGTTCAACTGCCTTCAAAACGATGGAGTTACTGAATTCTGTTGTATGTATATTACGTGATATAACTGCTAAATGTGGCCAGATGTTGATGCTTTTTATCATCGCTTTTGTTATTTACTCCAATGGTTGGTGAATGATTAAGTATTTATTTAGTAGTCTCTTCCCAATTATTTAATTATCCCTTCCCTTAAAAGGTCGGTAATGCATTCATGATTCTTCTGGTATTGTGAGTGTTCATGGACAGTGGAGGTCACTTACCATCAGATGACACACTTACTCGTTTGCAGCTAAAAAAATTGTACTTAGTTATTGCGTAACATTAATTTCGATATGATCCTATCATTTCCTTTCTACCACCGCACCACTCGTCACCCGAGGAAAGTTCATCCATTCTACCTGGAGCTATGTACTTCTATTAAATAAATACACCCAACAGTCACATACATACTAGGTTACTGGTCCAGACCCCACACTAGGTTAACCTGTATCGTGGGTATCGGGAACGACGAGGGACTTGCGGTCCCACAACACCCAGACCCGAGACGAATATTTTTGGAACACACAAACGTTTGTCTCGGTGTGGGAATCGAACCCACAACCTCTCGCTTCGCAGCCGGCTACTCGCCCACTGCGCCACGGAGCTGTCAACAGTGCGTTTCCAGAGGTCATTTTTCCCACACCCTTGCAAACTCTGGAATGAACTTCTCTCCACGATGTTTCTTCAGCGCTATGACTTGCCCTTCTTCAATCGAGGCTTAAAGAAGTATTTCACAGTAGGCAGCGATTTGGCTATGTCTACCACCAGATGGATCGACTACCTTCAAAGGGTAATAAAAAGAGAAATTATTATATTTTAATTCAATAGCGTGTGATACGTTAATTTGTGTGAGTAATTTCGGTACCCTCATAAAACTATCGTGATTCGTGACACGAGACCCGTGACATTTATGTTGTGACATTTATAAAAAATATACGTAAAAACCTTTATTTATAATTTCGTATAAGCAATTATATGAATTGATCCGTACCGCATTCTATTTATATTTAAAATTCCATTTGAATAACGAATTTCCTGTGCCTGCCTGTGTCATATATTTTCCGCAATAATATGCTTTAAAATAGCAATAACATTTTAATGGAATTTTAAGATTTCATCAATATGCTGAAATAAATATTAAAGCCCATACACAACACTTTGCCAAGTATCCAATTCTGTGCCTATGATTGGTCTGTTTTGATTTAGCACCAAAAACTAACCAATGACGTTTAGAGAAATCGTGCTATGCGTTCCCGCTCGCTATGAGGTCTCATAGTAACTTTTATGAATACGGGGGGTTAGACCCAGTGGCCCCTACTATTATCGTAAATACTAACAGAAACATTACAACACAATAAGTATTTCAAAATAAAACCATATGTGCTGAATTTATTTGTACCTCACGTACACCACTAAAGTTTTCATTTTAGTTAATGTAAATAGTTGTCATGTTGACATTAAAGTGCGAGAACGGCTCGTGCCCTGTGGGTTCCGTGTGTTTAAATTACTATATAATAATTATAACTTCAATTCTTATTCACTAATACTTTTGAGATTACGTTAGTGAAACAACCATCATAATTGATTATTTTGTTTTTGAGAAAACCATGTTAAAAAAATCACAACATCTTATTTATACTTATTTGAAGATTAACTTGGTTTTTTGAGTTTTTTTAAATACATAATTCCATACGGTATTTGAAATTAATATTTTTTCGAGATTTTCCTTAACTTTCCTATGCCGCAAAATGCTGATATGCCAAAATTCAAGATTTTTAGTTCCCCGGGAAGTACTTATAGATTTGATGAGTGATTGCGAAGATCGAAATATGTGACATGAACATTTATGACCATCCGTGTCTTTTAATTGCTTAGCTTGAATTTTTTAAATTTCCAAGGGACTCTAGGCCTTGGTATTTGATTTGAGACGCCTACCTGTTCATAAGAAAAACAGTTTTAACAGACTGACGGACAAAAAAATCTATAAAGATTAATTTATTTTCTTTTTACCAATTTCACCCTAAAAATAACAGCACCTATACTTTTAATTAGTAGGTTCAAAGCGTAATCAACGGCTAATTACTACCGGCGAATGACGTCAGTTTAGAAGCAAAACAAAAATATTATATGTATTTAGCCAACTCACGTGAATATTGTTAATTATATTTTTCTTTTTAATTATACTAATTACATGACAAGCTGGTAATTATTACTACATTACTGTTCCACAGGCCCAATTACAATATTTAAATCACTAAACATAATAAGTTTATTACCGACATACAAAATAGTTTCAACAGCATAAACAAATATAAAGTACTCATATAGTTATTACGATGCACCCAAAACCCAACACTTCTCCACCAATATTTATAAAAACCTAACCATTCCAAACTGTCAGACAAATGGGTCGTAAAGTGCATCGGTCGGCAGTCAGCAGTTTGGAAACGCGCCAGCCAATGCGAATGTACAGAAAATGGGAATCGCCGAAAAGAACGAAGCCCGCTTTGATTACAATAAACATGTTTTATGTGTACATTTCGGTTCGCAAAGCTTTGGCGAAACGGTGCCGCAGTGACACTTCCGTTTTTCATTACTTGATGTTACTTGACGTCAAAGCAAGCGCGCTCCGTTCAAAGGGAATGACGCGTGCGCGATGTAATTGCATGTTTATAATTTGTGCTCAATTTAATTGCGTTTTCGTATATCACTGAAACATAGGTATCCGTTGTCTCTGGGACCTGGGAAGTTCACTTAAGGGATTTTTGCAATCGAAAAACACAAATTGTGATTGCCCGACCTGGAATTTGAACCCAAGCCCGCACGGTTTCTCAGCCTATATACGTTGCCACTAGACCAATTAATTATTTTTGTACTGACTTTATCATAAGCGCTATTTTTTATAGCATTGCAATATTAATAAATGAAACAACTACAAGTTACGTATTAAATAGTTGTTTCGTAATTATTATAATAGTACTGTTACGAACCCAAAACTGATAAGACTATGCCATTTAGTAACATGTCATAATACAATTAAAAAGAAAGTAGATAAAGTTACATTACTTCGATGAAATTCTGGCGTTTCTTCAAAGGTCAAGTATGGTAAAGTTCACCGTACCGAAACTCTTTGATAAGAACCCATTTCATTCTTTTATTTATAGCGTACATTCATACGAATAGTTATTTATTTTCTTAATATGTTTGCGGACAATTATATTTATGAAGACTATAACTTATTTTAAAAATAGTTGCTTTTGTAATTTATAACTACTTTTGTATGCTCAGTATCAGCCCGGAGTCTGGAATTTGTGCCCGGTATGGCGATAGGCTCGCCCCCTATCACGTAAGGGACGGAAATACGCTCGGCGAAATGTGGGTGTACTGGTGACACCTCTGCCTACCCCTTCGGGGATTACAGGCGTGAGTGCGTATAACTACTTTTGTAGAGAGCAAGTGAGTCATCTGATGTTAAGTTACTGCCCACAATACAAGAATAATCATGGAAACGAACTTATAAGGAATGGGGATTGGGAAAGGGAAGAGGAGGGCCTCTAGAAATCATAACATCCAGCTGCCATTTTTTTGACAGTTTTCTGTGAGACAGTGATACTAATCTGATGGAGCCGATCATGATATAGACAAATATGTCTACAGCGCGGTTCTATCACTTACAAACATTTACTTCTATATAGACCCATGTAATTTTCTTAGTGTTATTACAAAACGTCTTCCCCAAGTTCCTGTTATATGCCATATGTTACTCTAGTGATTGGCGTGATACCCTTAAGGGTTAACCCTTAATCCCAGAGCAATCTCGATACAGGAACACTAGGTCGTAACTCGAAACTAGAAGTTATTTCTAGGGGTCACATAGTAAAACCCTTTCTACGTCATTAAATAAAAGGTGGTTAGTTGTTTAAGAAAAGTATACTCATAGTTTCTACAATTGGCAGGAGCTTAATGTCCACTGTGACGATTTTTTTATATTCATAGAATAGTATAGTAACAGAGTCTCCCCAGAGGTGTTGAAGTCAGGCAGTAATTCTTATTATTTCGGCCTTATTCTTCTTCCACCTGCCCTTATCCCTCTCGCAGTGGGGTCGGCGCAACATGCTTCGTAACACATGATACAGAAAGATTTGACTTATAGTTTTTACGACCGGCTGCCTGCTTGACGTTAACCCCTCTGGAGAGAAAACATGCAGACATGAAACAAATATTTGTGGATCACGCAGCATTCCCCAGTTTTCTTCATATAAATCAATAAGACATCGCCCATAGCGAAGTAGGAGAGTAGTCAGCTTTGAAACGAGTGGTCGCGTGTTCAATACTGAAATAAATGTCTGTATGATCCGCAAATATTTAATTTTGTTTCCAGCTTAGTCGTAATACTGAAAGTTCTTCGTGGTTCCTCATATTGTTTTTTTTATATATCATAGGCCGGCAAACGAGCAAGTCGGTCACCTGATGGTAAGTGATCTCCACCGCCCATGTACGCCCACAATACTAAAAGAATTATGGGTGCGTTGCCGACCTTAAAGGAAAGGGATAATTAAGGGATTGGGAAGGGCAGGGGATTTGGGCCTCCGGATATCTCACTCACCGTACGAAACGCAGCAGCAAGCTGCTACTTGACGCCGGTTTTCTGTGAGACAGTGGTAACGACCCGGACGAGCCGGCCCAATCGTGCTGTAGACACAAGTGGTACAGCGTGGCTCTACCACTCACAGATTATCCTAGTCCTAGTAGTAACACTAATCCCAGTAGTTAGTGAAGTAAACTCTATGTGTGTGCCTGTTGGGTGCATTTATTTATAAAAAAAAGAGTCCTTAAAAGTTACTCCGTTACAAATACAAAATTGGTTTCTTAGGTTTACGCGAATATTACACATTGAAATAAAACTAGTTTTATACTCTTTCTGCGTAGATCGGACTAGTGTCAACTAACTTTTTAAATAATTAAAAATAAATGTATAATTTTAAAATGAAGGTAGCCAATGTAACATTAACTTTTCGAGTCGACCTACACCTCAGTCTCTCCCGTGACCACGAAGGCTGAAAAGCTTTCGAAACGTCGGGACTAAAATAAAAATTAAACCGCGATAAAATCCGTATAAAACTAGTTTTACTTCAAATACAAAATTGGTTATAGTAACTAATCTGCAATCAATTACTATTGTTTCTACAATCTATTTATGTCAACAAATTTCTTTCATCTATGGTCTCATAACCCTGATTCAACTAAATATGGGCCAGCATTCGACCTAATTCCAATTGACGTCGAATATTCACATGAACGCTCTAACACTATACGACAACGTGTGATAATTAGACATAATACGCCATCTATTATCGAAGTACGTGTAAACTGTATTCATTATCACTTGCAATACCTACACAGGGATTTGCATACAATAATAGCATTAACATATATCCTCTGTACTTGTGTTGGGGATTAACATTCTGTTTATATAAAACAGACTTGAAGAGCTCTAAAGATTTTATGCTTAATCTATCTAAATATTAATAAATGAAGAGAAAACTACGAACCGCATATTGCGCGCACGAAGGAGTGTGAAATTTGGCATACCTAGTTAGTTTATATAGAGGAGTTCAGAAAGCTACTACTATCATAAATGTGAAAATTTCGATGTTTGTGAGTTGTGAATTTGGATGTTTGTTAGTCAATCACGCTGAACAGCTGAACGGTTTTGGATAAAATTTGGCATACACGTGGACCATGACTTTTTGTCCTGGAAAAGGGCGTTGACACAGGTGGAGCCGCGAGCAAATCCTTATAAAATTATAATATCTGTAACAAATATGTACATTTAATTAAACATTAAATAAAACATTCATTATTTACACTCACACTGACAATATCTGAATGTCAAATCCCGCACGTGACTATTATATATGACTTGATAAGACCATTTAAAATATTATAATAGAAATGATCAGCGCCATCAATTATTTATATTTCATTTAAATTAGAGATGCTGAAGACCTCTTAATAGTTCCTCCTAATTCAGGAATTTTAACACACATTGAAACTTGTTCAGAAAGAAAGAATAATTCTTTATTTGGTACAATACAGTTTTGAAGCAACAAAACTACAAAATATTACTTTGGAATTATTCTACGACGTAGAAAGAAATATTACTTACTTACATGCCTATACTTACGCCTGCATCCCATGGGGTTAGGAAAAGACTATCGAGTGTCACAATCTACGATCCAGATTCTTTTATATCTTCCACATTCATTATTTATACTCATATTATATTAAGAGTTAAGATTGGTAGAGCCACGCTGTATAAGAGTGGTAGAGTCATGCTGTAGACAGTTTTGTCTACATCATGAATGGGCCGGCTCGTTACCCATGTCTCACAGAAATCCGGCGTAAAGCAGCGGCTTGCTGCTGTGTTTCCTACGGTGAGTTAGATTTACGGAGGCCCAAGTCTTTTCCAATACCTTAATTATCCCTTTCCTTTAAGCTCGGCAACGCGCCCCTAATTCTTCTGGTATAGTTGGCGTACATGGGCGGTGGAGATTACTTACCATCAGGTGACCCACTTGCTCGTTTTCCGACCTATGCTATAAAAATACTATTACTTTTAGCTAATAATTCACTACAACTAGCCTTTTTATGCTCACGTAGTGTCTTTACTGGACTTTTTGTACAGTCAGCCAAATTATTCCAATTCTTAATACTTGTATCAACATTACTTTCAAGAACGAGAATGTTTCGACTCCCAGCCAATACTGCCATTTCTTATTTTTCTAGAATAATGCTTTGTGCAATTGAAAACTTGCCAGCAAATTCACAACTCCTGTAATAAATATAATCTCAAGTCTAAGGTGTGACTTATTTTACTTAAATTTTCACTATAAAGTCTCAAAAGTACCTAAATGTAGAGATCGCGTGCTGTGCCAAAATTGATTTGTATTATTCAGTTACGCTATACTTTGCATGTTTATTAGATGAATACATAATTAAACTATAACCTGATTAACATAAGGTAAATTATTAAAGAAATTAACACGATTTTAATCCTTTAAAGTTCCTGACATACATTACAAACATTTAAAATTATTATTATTGTTGTAATAAATAAATAATAGTCATAGACATAGTACTAGTAAATACAGATAGAGTTTAAATCGCTATATGTACCTTTTCCATAATAATGTAAACAAATTTCTTCCCCTTTTCATATAATTCTATTGACCTGTCAATTACACATTCAATTAAGAATTATGATTAAAAGTTTATATATTTATCTATCATCAAATATAACTTTTCGCTGCAGCAAAGTAGATAATTTCAAAAAGCCTATATTGGTTCACGAAATGCAATTTTTGGGCAGTGGAATTTATTAGCATTAGTCAAAAACCCAAAAATCACGAAACCTAGCCTTTGGCGAAAGCTCCGCCCAATTTCGTCTGCTTGTTGATCTCTAAGTTCGAAGCAAGTTTGACCTAATAGGGAGGGCATACGCACTACCTATATTTAGGTCAGGGGCGTACATTCGTGTTGCGATACTTTTCGTCAATAATAATTCAATATGGGTGAACGTTGTAGAAAATGTGATGTCATCCAGAAACAGTCATGCAAAATTGTGTATCGTAAATATTGAAATCGAAGCCATATCTTATTTTCCATGTTTGTTTTTTTTGGATATTGTTCGCTCTAGTCGAATACCATTATTTTTAACCGACTTCCAAAAAGGAGGAGGTTCTCAATTCGACGCGTGTAATCGTAGTGATAAATGCAATAACTTAGTCTCAACTAAACGAAGTATTAATGTAAGGCTCTTCAGCAATCTTTATTATGCAATTCAGCAACCATTTTGTATAGAATAAGCCGGCAAACGAGTAATTGGGTCACCTGATGGTAAGTAAACTCTACCGCCAACAAATAGCCACAATATCAGCAGAATTATGGACGCATTGCCGACCTGAAAGGGAATAAATATTTACACGATTGGGAGGATTTTGGGCGTTTGGATATCTCACCCACGAAACACAATAGCAATCTGCTACATGACGTCGGTTTTCTGTGAAACTATGGTAACGTAATGGTCGGTGGAACATCCCATTCATAAATAATAAATAAATAAATACACCCAACAGTCACACACATAGTCCTGACCCCACACTAGGTAAAACCTGTATCGTGGGTATCAGGAACTACGAGGGACTTGCGGTCCCACAACACCCAGACCCGAAACAATTTTTTGTGGATCACACAAACATTTGTCTCAGTGTGGGAATCGAACCCACGGCCTCTCGCTTCGTAGCCGGCTACTCGCCCGCTGCGCCACGGAGGCTGTCTGTGAACAAAACTGTCTACAGCGTGGCTTTACTTAGAATACCCAGTTATCCGAGCCTGGTGAGTCACATTGAAAAGTGAAATTACTGGGCATTATAAGAACACCTTATGTCTCAGGGTGACGAGCGCAGTTCAGTACCATGTAGTACTTTACAATTCGAAGCTCTGATTGGTGATGCTTTTGTTTATGGTCAGGTCGCTTACCATCAGGCGAGCGATCTGCTCGTCTCATCATCTAAAGCTAATAAAAAACGACCCACTTGGGTGCTATATAAAAAAAAAAAAATATTACAATGTAGGCATTAGTATGATGCAGGATACATCTCTTTAATCAAGAGTAACTTCCGTAGACCACTACACAAGCCCAATAATCTTTATCATTGAAATACAGTTCCTATTGACACCCTCCGTGGCGCAGCGGGCGAGTAACGGGCTGCAAAGCAAGAGGCCGTGGGTTCGATTCCCGCACTGAGACAAATGATTGTGTGATCCACAAAAATTTGTTTCGGGTCTGGGTGTTGTGGGACCGCAAGTCCCTCGTAGTTCCTGATACCCACGAAACAGGTTTATCTAGTGTGGGATCAGGACTATGTGTGTGACTGTTGGGTGTATTTATTTATTTATTACACTTGACATCCCTCATGATAATACGTTAACTCCGACATTTACCGTAATTACAATAAACCCTAAAAGCCGTGGGAAAAACACCAGTTCGTGTACAAAAATTCGATTGTTATCAACTTCGGGCATATAAATTATCTTACGAACTATAAACCTAAATAGGCTGAACTCGTAATCCAGGGTTACACGAGGTCGACATGTCACGCAATGCCACACCCACTTTTAACGCAAACCAGATATTGGCCTCGATGATATTATAAATAAAACATAAAATTCCAACAGCACAAATACAGCGATAGATCTTGCATAGACCTCCATCAATAAAATTGACAACGTTGCATACTTCTTTATCATACATTCGAATGCTTTTGTAAAAGAAATTGGAGTATTTATCTAGCTTTTGTTGTAAACATCCAAGTATCGAACATAGCACAGTTTTTCTTCTTTTATAACCGCCATGACTCCACCAAATGCGATTAATTTTATATTACAGAATCCCTTTACATAACTTTATCCAGAGCCGTCGGATATTGACGTAACACCACAAAGACAATTGGTTCACCAAAATACTCCAATATGCACCGTATGTGAAAACCGTTACAATCGATGTAGAACGTATATTAACAGCATCCGAAGCAAACAAGAAATGTGTCACTGTGATACAATTATTGTTAAAGGCACTAAGAATCTAATAGTAAGGGTGTGTGAAAGCCGCATGCGCTATGTCCAAGGACACGCGGCGCGCCTCAGTCGGGCGGGAGGTAGCGCCGCGGCCGCCTGTCCCCACGGACTCCTACCGACGATGCGGAGTGCCGCAGTGGCTGACTCGTGAGACCGATCCGCTCGCCGCATGCCAGACACAGCATCATCGACGGCACCCGCCCGCAGAGCGACCCTAAGCTCGGAAGCCCCGCGGTCGCTCCGATTCAGTCTCGTAATTGGATTTTGTCGTTCAATAAGCAACGTTATTCTGATTTGATTGGCGAACGCTTTCCGCTTCGATATTGCAGCTTGCTTCTTTCCTTCCTCCTGGCGGCTCCGGCAGCTTTGTGTGTAGCCGCTTTATTTGTTTTCAAATTTATCATCGAGTTATCTTGAGTTACGTAACCCGGTATTACGGAGTCGACGGTGCATCAAGATAATTCTATCAGTAGGTGAATTTAGAGTTCGCCGGACACTATATGTGAATGTGCTAAATAGTTGTGGAGATGACGTGCTGGGAAAGCGTAGGACTGCTGGGTCCGTGCGCGCTTCTTACTTCATCCGATATCAGGGTGAGTTCTATACTGTATAGTCCATGAAATCATACCCCACCGCTCCTTTAATTACGAGCCCAGCTCGCTATCCAATATAAGTTGTAAAGCTCCAATACTTTGACATAAATGATAGTGATCAAAAGCTCAAGTGACCCTTCAAATTGTTTCAATTGTCATTTTTCCAAATCAATGAACCATCGCCTGATCCGTATTTATCTAACTTTTTTTTACTAGAGCGGTTTACGCGTTTACGTAATTACCTACGTTGAATTAATCATAACAAAATGTTTTTCACAAACATCACTTTATTTATTTACTTGTTGATCATTACGTTAATGACGTGTCATATTTTGAAAACATGTTGTGAAAGAAAAATATTTGTGACCAATATTTATTCTTTAATAAGTGTTAATGTTAAATCTTATAAAAGGTTTAACTTCAGTACGTTTATCTCATTCAAGAGGAAAGGTCTTCGACGGAAATGGTTTCGCTAGTGCTTTTAACAACTGAAGAGGTGCTCCAAAGAAATGGATTTTGGTACCGACTGGACACAGTGTGGGTGACGGAGGAAATGGAACCATTTGAAGACATTAAACCACAACATTTATATGTAAAACCACTAACGCGTGATATTTATTACGCAAAGTATCCTGAGATACCAAGAAGCGAATCGGAAGATGAAAGTTCTTTGAGTATACACGGTTTTGAGAACAAACATCGTGAATGGATATCGAAAATACAAGTGAAAAAAATTGTGGAACGAAGAAAATATTTATCGGCATCGCAAATCACCGTGAGGCTCCCAAGCACCAATGGCTCCGTCGACAACGTATCGAGAAGAGTCACGTCTCTAGTAGAAAATAACAAAAATGTAACTGATACTAGCAAGACAATGAAGACAGTTAATAATGATGACAGAGTTCGGGAATTTTTCAATCGTCTATTAAAAAGTGCACCACCGCCGCCGATTGAAAACTTAGAACATGTACCTCCAGATCAGTCGGTTGTGACACCACGGCGCGATTGCGATTTCGAAGATATCGATGTTCCAGATTACTCCGACTTTGAAAAAAATAAGATGATGCAAACAAAACTTGAACGTGGTAGCATAGCAACTACCTCTACGTTAAAAAAATCTCAACGAAGAGTCAGTTTCAATTTAAGTAATATCAAAACTAATGATAGTGATTTATGGAATGATTCTATATATGGGCTATCAGAAATTAATGATAAATGCTTAGAATACCATTCTGGGATCGAAGAAATTAATATAGATAGTCCCCCGGAAGAAGAATCTTGTGCTTCCTGGTCTGAAATAGTACAGGAATGTGGGATCAATGACAGTATAGTGGAAAGCAAAGAATCAATACAATCAACAGAAGAACTAATTGCCCAATCACATCCTGACGTGCAATCGATACGATCTCTTCAAGAAGACGACGGTGATGAAGAAGCCGTTTATGCCAGATTTGCGATATACAAAATATATCAAAGCTTAAAAGTTGATGCTAAAATGAAAGATTCATCATCACTAAAAGACCTAAGCTTGGAGAATGTCGAAGAAAATAAGGCGATCAAAGCAGACAGAACATTTTACGAATCTACATACAGTTTAGTTCCAAAAACTTGTCACGATAGCCAAGAATCGGTAAATGTGCATTCGGCTAACTAAAAAACTTATTATGTTGATACAGCTTTGTATATTTAAATAAATTATATGTAAAGCAATCTGGACTATTATTTTCAATCCAATTTATAGAAGCCATGTTAGTGGGGAAATTGCTTTGTAGGTAATAAATTTTCCATTATCATTTACGACGCATGACAGACATACGTTATACTAACTATCTTATTTGTTACAGCCGCCAGAGAACGAACTGCAGAAGAATTCGGATCGCGTTTTGTCTGAACACGAGTTGCGGGTGCAGAGGTCTTTGCAGAAGCTCAATGTGCCGGAATGGTAAGTGATTACCTTATTTATTCTTAAACACGTGACACTTCAAAAATATTTAAAAAAATATTTCTGTCCATACTGAGTTCAAGGCGTTTTTTACTTAGCTAGCCAAATTGAGATATAACATGTTGCAAAATCAAATAATCTCACTGATAAATAGCACAGCAGACGACAAGCAGCTGAGGAACGCGATGTTGTGGATTCGATTCTTACAACGTAAAGTGCAAAATCTAAATACATCTTAGCACATGTGATATGAAATATTCTGACGTCATATGACTACTGGGCGTAACTGTAATACTAATTATTTACAATATATTATATAACGACTATACTGATCTAATGTGGGTTTGTTAGACTTAAGGTTAGACTTCATATATCTTGCAAATGGAGAATTCTTAGGTATGCAGGTTTTCTCACGATATTTCCCTTCATAGTTAAAGCGAGTGATTATTAACAATGAATACACATTACACATTAAATTCGAAAGTCATCGATGTGTGCTCCGGCCTCTGAGGCTGGTTTCGAACCCGCGACTTCTATTTATTTACTACAATAATATCTATTATCTAGTTGTTACTTTATTTTAATATAATATTGAGTCTTTATGTATTGAAGCATGTTTTGCTTATATATTTCAAACCTACTAATATATAATACCTACAGTATGTTTCTAATGTAACCAAATAACTTTCTATGAATAAGTAATGTATACTAAATTAATAATAAACCTATTCGCTTCACTTCACGCTTAGTCGTCTCAAGGTTCAAGTGACAGGCAATTGATATTGTAGAAACGTATTACTCGATTCCTACCTATTCGTTCAATAAGATATTTAGATAGATAAAAGACATTTTAAAATAGATTTACATTATGTCAATATAAAAATATTTATTTGTAAATCAGGATCAATCAGGATTGAAAAACCTGTATTGAACTAGTCTAAAGTCTGAAGTAAGAACATATTTGAAAACAATTATTTCACAACAGTGGTAACAACAACGTAAGTACTTACAACATAAGTAACAACTTATTGTAAAAAATTTCAACCGTCAAAGATTCTAGTCAAAGTTTAAAGAAATTACATGATTTCATCATAACCTATCATAGATTTTGAAAATAAATGTGCTATACAATGGTTAAATAGATTAGATCTTTTATGGGACAAATAAATTGGTGAGATAAGTATGTTTGATAAATGACATTCAAACCTAAACTTGTACCTGCTTGTTTTAGCTCTTCTTGATTTTTTCACGATTTTATGTTGAATATAACACAAAATAGCGCTATATATGTCAATATTACAATTATATTGATAGCCTCCGTAGCGCAACTGGTGAGTAGCCGGCTGAGAAACGAGAGGCCGCGGGTTCGTTTCTCGCACCGAGACAAATGTTTGTGGGATCCACAAATATCGGTTTCGGGTCTGGGTATTGTGGTACCGTAAGTCCATCGGAGTTCTTGATACTCACGACACAGGTTATTTTAGTATGGCGGTCAGGACTATGTGACTGTTGGGTGTATTTATTTACATGTAATACATTGTGATACCTTTAAGTTCTCAATTACAAACAACTATCCCGATATTATATATACCAGCTATACCCGAATTCAAGGTTAATATTCCTTGCGAACTAATTAATAACTATCACCTGTGTCCGAGCAATTTTCTCAAATGCCTAATCTTAGATAAGGCTTATTAAGTATTATTAACCCAGTAATATGCTAATGTGTGGTCCGTCTTCATAGCGGTGTCCCACGATAGTTAATGCTCGGTCTTTATTGCAATTAACGAAGTCCTAATTGCTGTCTCTAGTACTAACACGTGAAATAAGAACATATAAGCAATGGAAACTAACAAAAATCAATTCTGAGAACTACGAGAAAGGTGACCTTCGATGGAGATAAATGTTATTTAAAATAAATACAAGGACAATCACATGCTTGCTTTTTGTACGCTTTTACAATAATGGAAAGTTTAAAAAACATAATCTTCTACGAGTATGCTAAAGGGTTTCTCGTACTGTTTTGATGGGTTTAATGTACATATGGCGGAACGCTTACGCCCTATAACATTGTGGAAAGGAAATACTATATGCGGCATAGGCGAGATATGGGTGTACTAATTTCTGTATCTCTACACACGCTTTTAGGAATACAAGCGTGATTGTGTGTAATGTGTACGTTTCCCTGACCGATTTGTTTATGCAGAATTCTACTGAACGTGTCGAACTAAAATTTAGATTATAACCTAACGTAGGCAACTACTAAACAATTGTGGAAATAACAAATACTCAAAACTATCTTTTAAATGCTGGCTTACGTTAGAATCAACTCTAAGTTTTGAATCGCTTAGGAAAACTTTCATGTCACTCGGAAAACATTTTGCAGCGCTCCGTGTGATTTTAGCTCGCCGGAGCAACAGGTTTCACTAGCGACTGTCTGGGATTTAAACACATGAAACCCAGTGGTAGCAAAACGGTCACGGTATTTAAAAAGTTCTAACAGAAATCTAGTTTATTTTTGCTTTGGTACTTTAAATTGAATATGAAACATGCAACAATGTAGGTATGAGAATTTCAGAATAAGAGGAATAGAAGTATATAATTGTTATTATGGCTGGAACTGCTGAGATGGAAGTCAAGAGCTCGAAACTAGCCATGCATGGTCATACAACTTTTCAAAGCTACGTGTGTATTCATTGTTAATTATCGCTCGCTATAACATGAAGGAAAACAACCTGAGAATTCTCCATAAGCATTACGAAAGTTTTTTTTTATTTTTTTATTGCATACTCCGGCAAACGAGCAAGTGGGTCACCTGATGGTAAGTGATCTCCACCGCCCATGTACGCTCACAACACCAAGAGTCATGGGCGCGTTGCCAACCTTAAAGGAAAGGGATAATTAAGGGATTGGGAAGGGGAGGGGGATTTGGGCCTCCGGATATCTCACTCACCGTACGAAACGCAGCAGCACGCTGCTACTTTACGTCGGTTTTCTGTGAGACAGTGGCAACGACCCGGACAAGCCGGCCCATTCATGCTGTAGAAAAAACTGTCTACAGCGTGGCTCCACCAGTCGTAAAGTATGTGAGGTCTAACTAACCCGTATTAGGCCTAATCCCTTTCGATAATAGAAGTGGTGCGTGCTCATCAGTATACAATCATAATACATCATAATACAATCATCTCTTCCATCTGCCCTTATCCCACTCGTAGTGGGGTTGGCGCAATATGCTTTTTAACACATATAACATAATTATTTGGCTTGTAGTTTTTACGACCGGCCGCCTCCCTGACGTCAACTCCACTGTACAATACAAAGCTGATATAAAGTAAAATAAACAAAATACATTCTATCGAAGAGTAGTAATGTATTTATTTGTTCGTGCATCACGCAAAGCCCATTAAAATAAATATGACGGGATTTAAGTTGATTACTGCGATAACCTTAGTTCTAACCGGTTGTTGTATTGTAGTTACTTTACTCAATCTCTCTCGAAAAACTTAGTGCTTCAATCACGAATTCGAACACTTCAATACTAAGTGAATGTCCATTAATAACTGTCTGCTAATATATCCTTGAGCCAGATCTTATTCCATCCAGATGGCCAGTACAATAACAAATATATTTTTTCTTGAGAGAACTTCTGAAAAATCAGCACTGTATTTATATACACAAATGCGATAAATATTAATTTTCACGTATACTATAAATTGTTTTGCTCTTACAAATAAACGGAAGCATATTTTAAGTATATTTTAATAGAAATAGGTATAGACAATTTACTTAACATCTCACCTTATGCTTTCATAGCACTTCAGCAATGGTTTTATTATATAATATGTTGATTTTCATATTGCACATTTAACATCAAGTTTACAAAAAATACTTCTTAAAAATATCAGTTAAGCTTGTTTACCCTATCTGCAAGTTCTATTGAGAGTTCTAAGATGCTACACACAAAAACATGCATTTGATCAGTTATTCGGACAAAATAAAACGTTAGTATAGGAATTGAAAAAACATAGTCTTGATAGAAATACAGATATTTTTAGTCCAGCAATAATTGTGTAAAAGTGACTTCCGTGCTACATGTCACCTTGATTTTGACCTTTGCTGATTAGATTGTCTTAAGTAGATACTGAGCAACCTCAATCATTACATCCTATTCTACAAGGGCAATTGTATGTTCAGCCTAATTTTTAATGGCAATTGGACGTAGTAACATCCCACCCATCCTATGATCGAATGTACCTTGTGACAGGTAATAAGTTCATTTTCCATTGATTATGTCCACCAAATAACGAATTCAATAGCCAATTTAAGAAATTTCAATAAGCCATACGCTTTCATAGTTTTGATATTGTGATACTGATATTCACATTAAAATATTATGTTAATATTTTCTATGTTATTGATGTTTGAATATTAGTTTGTTCTCTAGTACTTTGTAGTCCATCAAAATGTATATTCTTAACAATACGATATTTTCGTTTTTTTTTGTTATATACTAAATGCTTCGTTCCGGGTATATTAAAGTTCAAGATAGACGTTATGTGATAGTTTAACTATCACACTGTTATATATTAATGTTAAATAAGTAGAAATAGTTTAATAGATTGTAATGACTGGTTGAATTATTCTCGTTCTTATTATTCTAGTGGAAGGTATGCAAGATTTCTAGGATGTTTTCCTTCGCTGTTAAAGCGAGCGATAATTGACAGATACGTATGTATTGATTACGATAGTCCCACACCCAAATAAGATACCCTTGCTTATTTTATTATTTACTTTTATATAGATTAAGAAAGAAAGAATGAAAAATAATTTATTTTCATAGTTCACAAAGCGCATATACCACAAATAAACATATAACTTACAATTATAATTTAAACTACGAAGTTGGCATTTCGTCGCTTAGCTAACAATACCGCGTAACTCAAAAATTGCCCATGTGATATTGCCATTGTTTTTTTTAACGCGTATCCAATAAATTTACACAAAAATTTAAATTAACCATACAAAGCACGTTATTCAAATAGTTCTGTCACCGCGCAACTCATTGGTTACAACACACAAGTTCGTAAAATATATTCAGTTTTTTGTCTCTCCTGAAAACTAAGCCAATTTAAATTGCGCGGTATTGTTAGCTAATCGACGTTTTGTGGCTGCTGTTAACAATAATTTCCTATCCTCAGGTACAAAAACGCACCAGCCCCGCGGGAGGGTTTTCTGCTTCGAAAGCGTTTGTCTGACGCGTCCGCTTCGGCGGCGCGCTGGAGTGGTCTCAATTCGAAGACTACTTCCCTGGGCAGCCTCGGCGGTGCTAATGTGCAGCCGCCACCGCCCCAGCTTTCGCCACATACTACTAGCTTCGGAAGGTGGTCTACCAGCCGACTTAATTCAAATCAAGTGAGTATACATATATACATACACACTCACGCCTGTAATCCCCGAAGGGGTAGGCAGAAGTGTAACCAGTTCACCCAGATTTCGCCGAGCGTATCTCCGTCCCATGATGTGTCAGCGGGCGAGCCTATCGCCATACCGGGCACAATTCCAGACTCCGGGCTGATACTGAGCATTTCGTAATAGAAAAACCCAATATCACTGTTACGCGACCCCGGGATCGAACCCGACACCTGGACGAGCCGGCCCATACATGCTGTAGACAAAAGTGTCTATAGTGTGGCTCTACCACTCATAGCTTATGACCCGTCTAGAAAGACGATATGGTTCTAAGATGTAGAGAACTACATCTTCATCAATTTGAATATATATACATACATACATAGACTCACGCTTGTTTCCCATAGGGGTAGGCAGAGACAACGGATTTCCATTTGCTACGATCCTTAATATAAATATTGCAAATATATAAAAAGTTCAACGGCCTTAGGTTCCTTTCGCACGTTACTAAGCCACCTCTTTACTTAATGCTACTTCATAACGATTACAAGCACTTACATGGCTTCCTCTCTGAGTTTTTGTATTAGTTCGTTGCCCTTTGACTGAAGAACATATTTTTTTTCAATATAGACTTTTATACAGCATTTAATTAGCTTTCTCCTGAAATATGAAGGGTTGGTAGCTGGTACATATTTAGGGTTCAGTACCCAAAGAGTAAAGTATTACAGACCCGCTGTCTGCCCGTCCGACCGTCCGAACGTCTGTCCGTAGAGACAATTAAAACTGAAAAATATATTTGATTTTCCAAATTAGAGATTATCCGTTTAAAATTAAAGCACATTTAGAAATTAATATTTTTTAATTGATGTCGATTTTTAACGATTAGTTTATAAGATATAAAATAAGATTCAACAAAATTTAAAAACAGCAATTTTATTTGACCCGTAGCGACACAGGCAACGGCTTTAAAGAGACTCATAGAGTTATATTTTGAAGTCGGTTTTTAAGTTTTGTTAAAACTTATTTTATTTTTTAATTTCTAGTGGTAGTTACAGCAATAGCATGTAAATTCCAATACAATAACACAATCGCGACACGTGTACTGTTGTCCGTTGAAGAGTTTCATTTTTTTACTTCGTACTCTGTCATCAGATATTAACCAAATTTATATCGCAGCTAAACTCTGTCGATTTTTTTAAGAAAATCGGTTCACAATTGGCGGAGAAATCTATGTAAGTACATACATAAAAAATGCAAAAAAGAAAAACACGCCGAATTGAGAACCTCCTCCTTTTTTGAAGTATGTTAAAAACAAAATAAGTATGTTTGATTATTATCGTGTGCCAGACTTCACCGTGCTCGTCGACTCGCAGCAGCATTCGCGGCACGAGTCCCTTGTGTTCACCTTCAGCCAGATCTTCGTTCAGCGCCCGGCAACCCTACCTTGGATGGAGGAGTCAGGAGCGACTAAACTCTACGCCTAGAACACCACATGAAAGGTAAGAATCTATGACTATTGTAAGAATACTTCTATATACTTGACAGCCTCCGTGGCGCAGTGGGCGAGTACCTAGCCGGCTGTGAAACAAAAGGCCGCGGGTTCAATCCCCGCACCAAGACAAATTTTTGTACGATCCACTAACTTTTTTGTCAGGTCTGGGTGTTGTGGGACCGTAAGTCCCTTGTTAAACCTAGTGTCTCGCAACCTATCAGTCATGACTATGTGTGTGACTGTTGGATAGGACAAGCCGAGATGATTTCCGTCCCATGATGTGCTGGCGAGCCTATCGCCATATAGGGCACAAGTTCCAACCGCGGGTAACTCATGTGTGATTTTCGAATCGGAAACTCAAACACAAATTATGATTGCCTAACCTAGGATTTGAACTCTTGAGCTCACTTTTCTCAATCTGTGTAAGCTACCACTAGATCATTGAGGCAATTTGAATGGGTGTTACACTAATGTGTATCCTTCTGCTTACCCCTTCGGTCTACTGAGGTTGTACCTGGTTATTAATTCAATCGTAAATGCATATTTTGGTGTGTAACTGCACCACCAACATCTTAAACCCAAAGCCAACCTTACCTGCACGTGGTACACTCTGCTGATTTATGTACGAGGCAATGACGAAACTTGGTACATGTTGCGTGGAGTAGACGGCGGGTCGCACTACATAATACCAAATAATGATGAGAAGGCAGACCCTGGCATTAGGCCGGGTTAACGCCATGCCGAAAGAAAAGAAAATACATCTTTAGTTAGCTGCATGGCCAAATGTTAACCGAAGATGTCCTTATTATGGTGTGAATTCATTCAAATTATTATTTTTAATCTAAACAACTTAGCGGCCTACAAGTATTCTATGATTAAATATTTATATATGTAAAACTATTATAATTCTCGAACTTCCATACCGAGTATATTATTGTCTCAATTCGTATAATGTCAAGCTCTTAATTAATCCTTGTGCTTTACTAATTTAATGACATCATATTTGTCTGGTGAAGTAACGCATGAGTCAGTTAGTAAACATTATTATCATAAATTATCATGTTGGTTGTTTTTATCCTTAAATTTAAAAACGATTTTATTGGACTAATGATGGTAGGATAACTTTATCTTATACTAGGTTTTGCTCGCGGCTCCGCCCACGTGAACAGCCTTTGCTGGGATAAAAGCCTATAACCGGGATGAAAAGTAGTTTATAACCGTCTCCAGGGTCCGATCTATCTCTGTACAAAAATTCATCAAAATCGATTTAGTGACTTAGGCGTGAAAGCGTAACAAAAACTCGCATTTATTTACTTTCGCATTTATAATATCAGAATAGTTAGGATGTATTGTACTTTTTATCTTCGACTTCCAACAGAATGTGACCGCTCTGTTTTTTCACAGAGCGTACTTGCTTGACATGTAGCCACAGAGTACTTTGTTATATACTGAAACATGCAGTCTTCTCTTTAGTGTAGTGAAATGTTAGAGCCACGCTGCAGAAACTTGTCTACAACATTAGGGGCCTGCATGGTCGGGTTATCCCCGTATCACAGAAAATCAACATAAATTGGCAGCTTGCTGTTGCGTTTTGGTACTGTGAAAGAGATTGTCGGAGAAATACCACCTCCTCTTCTTCTAAACCTCCTATCCTTACAGGTCGGCAACGCAGCCACCTATTAGTTCAATTATATTAGCAGACGTTGCCTTAAAGAAGATTAGGAAATTTCTACTCATATTCGACCAAAGATTCGTCTTATAAGTTGTTTCTAAATATTGTAATCTAAAATTGGCTATGGATTGTGTATGTGTCTATGATTATGGCCTAGATTTTTCTAGAAAGAAAAAAAAGGAAGAATTGCCTCATTGGTTTACTAGCCTACTTAGGCTAAGAAACCGCGAGTTCCTGGATTAAAATCACAGGTTGGGTATTCCCAATTTGTATTGTGAGTTTTCGATCCGAAAATTAACACATGAGTTGCCCGAAATTAGATTTGTGACCGATAAACGATAGGCTATCACATCATGTAACAGAAATAACCTCAGCAAGCCGTGAGTGCAGCACTATTTGCACATCTGTCTACCACTTCGGGGATACAGGTGTGAACTGATAAATAAAAAATTAAACTTATTTTTCAGACTAGCATCATCCTTGCTCCAACACTCAACGACGCAGTCTGCTTCGTCGAAGGCATCTGAGGAAATCCAAACGTCAATCAAGGAAGTGACGTCAGCTATCGTACATTACGTGTCAGGACTTGAACCTGCTAACGGCGACATCGACCGCCAACCCTCGCCGCGGTCAAGTCAGAAGCTCTACTGGCTGGAAAGTTCTTTTGTTGGTAAGTAAAACTACTCATAGATGCATAGATGAAATTGATACAGTAGTTATTTTTTATCCTGGCATGACAATGTGACCTTACTACACCTGATGGTAAGAACAGTGCAGTCTAAATATAATCTCGGCCGTTGAGACTCTAGAGACATTGCGTTCCTCAATAGTCACCAGAATTATGCCAGACTGAATTTGCTGGATATGCACGCTGACTGACCTGTAACGACCAATTATGGTGGGTTTTCACCATTTGTATGATGATCACTATCCAGTCGTTTTTTATACATTATTATTCGGTAAAAAAATATATTGGAATATGCCCATAATATTTTTCATTTAATTAATTTGAGTTCTACATCATCTATCAGATTTACACAGTTGTTTTTATATAAATACTGTGATGATTTACAGGTACTAAACCCCTGGAGTCACCGCAGACCCCGCTGGTAGTATCGGAATCATTACCTCCCCCCCACCCCCGGCCGCCGTCATCGCTGCGGCTCGACCATCGCGCGGCGCCCGGTGAGCGAGCGTGACCACTCCACGCCACGCACTGCAGGTTTCGATGCACCGACTACCAGTACCACATTTCTGTTTATCTACCAAAATATAAACTTTCCATTTACGCGGGCAACATTCAAAAAATTACGGCTCTGGCTACTCGTATTTTTATACAGTCGTAATAAAGCAACTCAAAAAAAGTTGCATGTAAAACATTTGACATTTCAGTTTAGTGTTGCTCGTATAAAATTATCTTCTAGATAATGAGGTTATGCATTTATGTAGTCTAAATCTAAACCTGCAGTGTATCTTGTTAATTTTATGTTATGTTTAATACTCTGTGCGTTATTTTTGTGCTGTTTTGTGTATTTAGTTTTTTATTTGTAAAATTAAATCACTCGGTTGGTGCCGAACGATAAATTTTATGAAAAGAAAAATATTAAATGTGTAATAGAGCTTTATAGACTGTGTGTAAGACTCAGGACCATTATGATTAATACGTATTATTATTATTTTTGTGACAAATATTGCACTATTTTTGGACTCCCGATTTCAGTTCATATAAGTGTTTTTATTTTGCATTGTGGAGACAAAGCACTGGCTTGTAGATGCTTACAATTTTAATTTATGTGTCAATCGCGAATCACAGCTTTGTTTTTTATTTGGCGGATACATTTTAATTTTATCAGGGTTATATATCAGAAGAAAAAATTGGCAATTTTCACATCCGCCAGTAACGTAACTTTTTAATAATAAAATAAATGTTGAATGAAATTTTGAATATATAATGCAATCATTTAAATGAATTTATAGAAAGATATTTATCATTGTTAGGTAATATATAAACTCGACATATCACTGTTTCATTGGTAATTTCGGTACCTAAAACGATTTCATTATTACAATGGAATAGTCAATAGTTAAGTTTCATTGTTTTAGAATTTTTGCCATATTGAAAACATTGCAAAATCTGTCGTTTATACCAGTTATATCAAATAGTTGATAATTACATACAATGTACAGATTAAATTATTTTGTTTTGTGTGTTTATTTTAATGTAATAGTACCTTAGCAGTTAGTTTAAAGCTAGCAAGATACATAGTTTTTTGTAAATACATTATGTTGCTATATTTTATTTTAGGTGCTAATTAACTTTCTGTCTTCAAATTCCGTATCACAACCGAAGCTTTAATACAGGTCACAAACACATTATTATGGAGAATATGCCTACTTTACATCATAAGTTATGTTTTTACAAGTGGCAACAGTTATCAGAACCATAAACAAAATGCGGTGGTGAGTGATATTTAAGTCTGAAGTTTAAATTACAAATTCCTTCTACTTAAATCACCTCGTAATTTATGTTGGGGCTTTGGTAAGTCCCTAAGTAAATTATACAGGTTCTGATTAGGTTAGAAAAAGTGAAATCTGCGTTCAAAATTCGCACCGCCTCGAAAACCGCCGAATACGTCACGAATCATCGTGGACATAATAAATATTATCTAGGAATAAAAAATATATATTGTCTATGATATGTTATGCCTATAAGTAGGGAGATCGTAATAGAACACATTTCTTCTCCATAGCTCTCTTATGAACAGTACCTAAAAGAAAATGTAATTATTTCTAGTAGTTTAGACAATAATAAAATGTATGTTAATAGAATCTCGGTACCTTCATGTAATTAAGTATTGGAAGACTAAAATTATAAATTGTCTTCTTATTAAAACATTTCGATCATTGTACTTTTAGTTACGTTCTAATTATAATGATTATTGAATATATTCATTTTTATTTTATGTGTTTTGTTTCATTTTTTATTTCTGTGTTGTCTACGCTTTTAAGAAGTATAATTTTGCGCACACTCGCACAAGTTACGCTTCTTTTTGCATTATCTTTGTTATAAAGAAGCACTCAATGGCACAAATATATGTTACATAATCAACAAAATGATTCGACGTAAACAATGCTTCAATATCAAACTAACCAAGGTGAGTAACATCAAATATTAAGGGCACAGTTCATAGGCATAGGTCAAGTCAAATTAGAACATATTACCTAAATCATAGAGTTGGATGTGCAGTACGGGCGTATAGAAAGGTAAGTAAGATAAACAAGAAATAGGATAGTTTAGTCTTATGCACGTATAGCGACAACGGCGTATTAAACATAATGTCATAGACTATCCAGAAATGCGTGTTTATGCGTTTTAACGACGACAACTGCCTCTGTATGATAAAAAAATTAACTACTATTGTCTATGCATTTAGCGGTTTATGTTACTGGCGCGGGCGGCGCTGAATAAAATTAAATCCTTCGTTAACACCCCACCCTTCTATCCAGTCTAAAAACCTTTTACCTCCTTCCAGACTGGCAGGATTCCCAACGCTCCTTGAATATTGGTATCGCCCGGCCCTCGCCAGGCTCGACCACTTTGGAAGATGTTCTGGACTCACTTCTCGGCTTGCCGTCGCAGCCGGCGAGGATACCCACTCCTCAGCCGAGCCCTAGGAAGTCGACAAGCCCTTATTATATGACGGGCGGCAAGGTACTAATCGAATATGAATGAAACTATTATTTTTCAAATGTTTGCATTTTACTAGATTATAATTAAAAATATAGTCCAATTTATGAGTAAGATATTGCATAAGCTGACGCTTTTATCCCTAAAGGGGTAGGCGCAACTTGTGCTACACGTTTCGCTGATAGGGACCGAATCTATCGCTATACCAGGCAAAATTTCAATCTCAGGCAATTAAAAAACTCAAACATAATTTGTGATTGCCCGACCTGGGAGTTAAACCCAGGACCTCACGGTTCTCAGACTTAGTAAACTTACACTAGATAAATGAGGTGATTGTAATAAGTGAAGTATTACTGGAACATAAAAATCACCTAATATTACAAATGAATGATTGCTATGGTGATATTTTTTAAATAATGAGAAATTGACCTGATCCATAACTGATTTCCTCGTTCCTGACTCCCAGAGTCCTCGGTACGAACAGTTGGCCAGCAGCGGCCACAGCAGCACGTCTCCGGCCTCACGCTTTATAAGTACTCCGAGCGAAGAACCGAGCTCCATTACCGACCCGAGTCCCGACCACGACCGACCAGGTAGGAACGATATGTAAGTCCGAGCCGTTCCAATTTTTATATTTTATTTAGTTCATTTGCACTTCTTAGGTACCTACCTACCTACATTGAATACTTTCCGCACCAAAAATTTCACAGCTTCATAGCGACGTCCCCGCTTACCAATACCCCGCAGATGAAGCATATGAACCAAAGCCAAGTAGATGGTATCCCCAGCATGATTTGTCATAATATTCAATTTTGTTTTTTTTTTCATGCAAATGTTTAAAATGGTTCTGAGTCTTCCTGCTACTGATTTGGCGCTTATTGGGATTTTAAATAATTTTGACTTCACTGTTATGCTAACGCAAAATAACTTTCCAGGCAAGGATACAGTTGATAATCCTGCCGCGATGCAAGAGTCGAGACGGCCACGTTCGGCGCAAGGCGAACATTCCCGACGTAGAAGCGAACCTTACGCCCAGCAGAGTGCCTCACTCGACCGCCGCACCAGCCTCGATGCCGTAGTCCTGCGCCCCGCTGAACCTCATTTAACCCATCACGACTCCAAAACTTCCCTCGCTTCCCTCCAAACAGACAACAGCACAGACGACGCTTTCGTCAAGTGCAAATATCCAAAATGCTCCTCACGTGCCCCCTTAGCCGATGCTAAGAGACATTATAAAACTTGTCACAACTGTACTACGACGTATTGTTCGAAAGAATGTAGGAGAGCTCACTGGGAGAAACACAGAAAAGTTTGCTTACATACCAGAGCAAGTACTCTGTGCAGACAGATAATATCAGCGGCCAAGGAAGACGCCGATTCTTTGCATCAAATCAGCACCATAGGTCACAAAGGTTACTTAGCTCAAGGAAGAGGTGTTGTAAAAGTATTTTTCACGAGCCCAGAAGCTGCAGAAAAGTTCACCACCCATGGATTTCAATATCTGACCGAGCCGGAGTACTTGAAGTGGACTTCGCTCCAACCGAACGAGATGGGAGTGGAGTTATATACTGAAGTGGTTAAGCTATGCAAAAGCTACAATCCGGAGACAAGGGTCATATTGTACGTGGCTGTGTGCGTTATCAGTGAAGTGCCTACCAAAGGTGCTGTGAAATGGGAAAGGCAGATGGTGTCGCGATGCGCCAAACTACGCCTCAGCAAGACCGTCACCGCCGCGATACAAGAACAAAACAGAAGACGACACAGAAGGGACAGCAAGAGCACACCGGAAGATCGAGAAACATTGATACTCACATCCAAGATGTGTAACGCAGGTGAAAAGAATGCCGCAACAGCGCACAAGTTTAGGGAAATATGCTTCCAGAACATATCGAATGAGCTGGAAAGTCGAGGAGTTAGTTTAAAAAAGCATTTCCCCGAAGTGTATTCGAGGCTGGCGGCGTATGTTGACGGCACTAGCGACAGATTTATTCCAATGACTATATACCCAAAAGATGTGACGAGTGGTAAATCTTTTATGTGCATCATCATGCCAGATTGTGAAGTAGAGAGTGGGACCCCGGTGGATGGAAAAGTCACAACCGTAGACGTTGGCGTAGACCGATCCCGACACCAGCTGTCCACTCCCATGTGAGAGTATTGTTATGTAGGTCACAAGACTTTGTAATCAATGTCACCGTGCATATATTCATTAGATAAATGGTGTGACAATGTGTTAAATTTCCCTACGTAATTCCAAGTTTATTAAAATCCCCGAAAATGAATCTCGTGTGTGAAACAATGTGTATTTTTTTAGCTAGTTAAAACTATAATTCGGTTTTTCCTACCTCTACTACTTATGTAGAGTTCATTCATCAATCAATTTATTGAACATGTTAAAAAGCATGTTGCGCCGAAGCCATTGCGAGAGAAGAAAAAGATTGTGTAATACTTACTTCAAATTTGTGAAATTTACGTCTGGTGAACAAATGCCATAAATAAAAGATAACGATATTTTATCTATTTATCTGAATTATCGAAAATCGAGTAACAACAAGCTCATTCCACTAAGGAATGAATTTATAAATACTCGTATTTGGCATCAAAGCAAAAAGTGCACAAGGATGCCCCCGTATTACCAAGATTATAGGTTTTCAATGTGCGTTCATGAAAGTGTCCGCCCTGTGCGAGGAAGATGGCAATATTAGTACGTGAACGACCAAATTTTTGTCTGTTCTGAGACCGTACTTTAGATACAACATCTTAAAGTAAAGTAAGTAAAGTAATTACCAGTTACTTACTATTCAAAGCAATTTTGAACATTAAATTGTTAGACTTTGATCTAATAAATGAACTGAAATGTTTGTTTGCATTTTAAGTCACGTAGGTATGGAAAAACGAATTATACGTACATAGTATTGATTGCTACATAATAATTATAATTTTGAATACTGAGGCTTATTATAATTCACGTCTTTTATGCTTAAATGGGTTAGAAAACGATCGACATTATACATTATTGTATGTATATAGTATTAAAACCATTAAACAACAAGTATTACCTAATTAAGTCTTTAATAAATCAGAAACCATTTTAAAATATTTGATAAACAAGATGCTATAAAATTATGAAAAATTATTTTATAGGTAACGGTTGATTTTTAATATTTTATGTTTGAGAATGGTTATTTAGTCACATAATTACCTATACTATGTTATTAAATGTGTTGAAACCAAATACTTCAATGTAACTGTAACGGACATACTAGACCGACTGTACAGTACATAGAAATTGCGCACTAAGTTGCGGTCAATTCGCCGCAACTCAATATAACCATCTCGCTTACTCTCTAACTAGAATTAGGTTATTCTTTACAGTTGCTCCCCTTTCCCGCTCCCTGCCTTAAGTAGCCGTCACTTCCGCTATAACTAAAATAATTTTACATATATACAGTCCGTCTAGTATCATTGAAGTCTTTGGTTGAAACCACGTATACATTCAAAATATGCATTTATAGATAGCTTATTAATTATGCGAATCGACAATAGTTAAAAATATATAATGCTAAGCCAACAATGGCACAGAGTATTTATGAATTAAGAAGAAAATACTTTTCCTGATTAATAGTATAATTTTTATAAAAGAAGGCTTGGAAAACATAATTGATAATATGCATGTAAAATAGGGAGATTGCGTATAAGTCTAGTATTTTGTCATTACCTGTATAGATTTATTAAAAAATTGCCTAGTAGTAGTCTCTACTCGATAAAACACCGAGAATACCATCCTCGAACACAATATAGAACGACTCCACTTGAAATTAGGTTTATTTTGGGACTTTTATTTTTAACCGACTTATTATTAAAACAACGTTTTAAAAATATAGACATTGCAAATATATTGTCGTTCAATGATATATGTATAAATATTAAGGCGTCGATTTACCTACCTACCAACACACTTTTTATGTGACACACTTTATAAATTGGTAAGCACTATGAAATGGTAAAAACAACCTTGAGATGGTAATCAACAGAAAGATCCAGTTGGGCTGGGCAGCTTTCAGCAAGCTCTTTCAGGTCTTCACGTCGTCCATACCACAGTATCTAAGATGAAAGTCTTCAATCAGTGCGTCCTACCCGTCATGGCCTACGGTGCCGAGACGGGGACACTTACGGTGGGGCTAGTCCAAAAACTAAAAGGTCGCTCAGTGAGCTATGGGAAGAGCTATACTCGGAGGGTCTTTGAAGGACAAACTTCTGAACGAAGTGATCCGACAAAGGATCAGAGTGGTAGACATAGCTCAAATCATTAGCAAGCTGCAGTAACAATGGGCTGGCCTCCTCACGAAGAACCTATAACCGGTGGGGTATACGGGTACTTGAGTGGAGAAAGCGTTTAAGTAAACGTAGAGTAGGACGCCCTGCAGCAAGGTGGAGTGACGACCTATGGAAAGCGGCAGGTAATGACTGGATACAAAGAGCTAAAGATCAAGCTCAATGGTGTGTATTAGGCCTATATCCAGCAGTGGACAAATATAGGCTGATGATGATGAACAAGAAATGAAAAATGTTATAATATTAATATGTAGTAAAGTACTTACCTATATTGTTTCGAGTGGAGACATTACATCAAGCTTTTCTAAAATATTCTGATATATTAGGTACCTAATTATTAATTATTAAGTTGTATTTCTCTATTTCTACAGCTGGACTTGAATGTGAGGATGTGCAAGTGTCAAACTTATCTAATAAAAATACATTCCATTAAATTGTAAAACGGCACAAATTTTTAAATAAGATTTTGTATAACACTGGTCTACAATGGTTTTGTTGCCCTAGATATGAAAATGATTTTGGGTCTATTTATGCACACAATTCATGAAACTATCAATGATTTTGTAAGATTTGCTTTTTTTTTTAATTACAAAAATCAAAAAACGAGAAACAAAATCTATATATATATAAAAGCGAAATACCACTCACTCACTGATTAATCAGGATTTCTCAAAAACTACTGAAGCTGGGATCATGAAATTTGGTCAGATGATAGTTTGTGTAATGTAGACGTCAGCTAAGAACGGATTTTTGGAAATTTACATTTTAAGGGGGTAAAAGAGGGGTTTGTACGTTGTATGCAACTTTTTTATGGAAGGGAATACGACTGTGAAACCGAGCGCAAATATTGCTTGTTAAAAATAATGAAATACGATGGTAACATTTTTGGAAAAATCCACTTACAAAAGGTATGAAAGTATTTATTTTAACTTTTGAACAACTTGACCGTATTGGCCTTATTCACACCGTACATTTGTTTTGTGGAGACAATGGCTTATAACTATATATCATCACGCTACGACCCATGGGAGCGGAGTAGTCATCTATATATAAAGCGAAATACCACTCACTGATTGATTAACACGAAACCTCAAAACGACTAAAGCTATGATCATAAAATTTGGTCAGATGGTAGAAAGAGAAAGAAGAAAGAAAAGACGAAAGAGTTTTTGGAAATTTTGATTATAAAGGGGTGACATGGGGGAACTTTCTATTAAAAGAAAAACGGCTGTGAAATTGAGTCCACGTGTTTCTTATATTTGTAAAATTCAACTCGCGAAAGGAGAGTTTGAATAGATTAGTTAGATTAGATAGATAGATTGGATTTTAGATGTTTGTAGATCAATCATGCCTTAACGGCTGAATGGATTTGAGTAAAATTTGGCATACAGGTAGACCAATACATGAATTAGAACTAATGCAACTTTAACCCCAGATAAAAACATTTACGCGGGCGGAGCCGCGGGTAAATGCTAGTAAGTAACTAAATAAGTAAATAAGTTGTAGGTACTTCAATATTGTCAAATAACTGAGATCTCAGCTGTCCTGTGGAGCAAGGGATCTGAGAGTGGGGATCACACGATGTTTGTATGCGCGAAAAAGTTGCGCAGAAGCCTAATCATGACTGGAAAATTTAATTTTATTTTTAACAAGCCGATAATTGTTCAAAATATAAGATATGCAAAATCATGAAAATACGAGCACATTGAGAACTTTCATGAATATATTTGTAATCTGGGCACTTGAAAACGTAAAAATTTGCGATGATATCCAGGGCAACAAATTTTTTTTGTAGAGCTGTGTAATCAATGAAGGTGCCAATAAATTTATAAAATATCGTGCTTTGACATCATTTGTATTCGTCGTAAAATAATAAACTATTTCATTATGGTGTTACACTCGTACCGCTTTATCAATCATTGTTTTTAAATAATTGTTAATTATCTTTAAAATATGTACCTACCTACTTTATAATATGTCTAGATATTGTCTTAAAATATCAAACTGTAAAATATGTTGAATAAACATTAAATTGTAGAGAAATTATGTAGGTATGAAAATATTAAATTATTTTAACTCCAAATAATGCAATGCTTTAGGCTAAAAGTTAATTGTTTATGTTTAAGTTTATTTAGTATTCTTATCATTTTATGAATTCCTTATTTACAGTACCTACATAATTTACTAATGAAACTAATTTCAATTTTGTAAACTGAATTGCCTCAGAAGATTTGTACTTTGATACAAAAAAAATATTATTGACAGCCTCCGTGGCGCAGTGGGCGAGTAGCCGGCTGCGAAGCGTGAGGCCGTGGGTTCGATTCCCGCACCGAGACAAATGTTTGTGTGACCCACAAATATTTGTTTCGAGTCTGGGTGTTGTGGGACCGCAAGTCTCTCGTAGTTCCTGATACCCACGATACAGGTTTACCTAGTGTGGGGTCGGGACTATGTGTGTGACTGTTGGGTGTATTTATTTATTATTTATTAAAACAAATAAAGTGGAAACATGATTGTATTTAACATAACGCGCATTAACATTTTCAATGATTATAGCGTTTTTAGATGTTTTTGGAGTAAATTAGGGTAAATAAAATCGTAAAACCTAAATTCAATACTTACCTACCAAATTTATTAAAATGTTGCCATATCAATGTTTTATTAATAAGTACTCCAGATTTTTTATCTAGTTGTTCCCTAACAATTCAAATAAATGGCCCCGCTACAATAAAATCGTTTTAATCCATCATTATTCCAGATATTCCACTCTACAAAACTGTTTTTTCTCTACTCTTGTATAAGCTTTTATCAATGATACCCGGTCTTTTCATAGTACGCTAGTGCTGATCTTTCACCCTTTAATAGCTTTATGAATAGCAAAATTTATCTAAGACAGCCTCAAAGCACGAGTATCCAGAGCCGTAAATTTATATAAAAAACGTTCACAAGAGAATGTCATCCCGAAACGTTGACTGAGTATCTAATAGACTCCTACTAAAGATGTCGCAGAAAGGATACAATTTCGAGGGTTACCGCGTCAAAAACAAATTACCCCACAATTTGTTTTGTTACGTGACGTCATGTACTACAACTTCTTGAGAAATAATAGGTTCTTGCTTTTGTGAGTAAATAATACAACATGGTTATTTTCAATTACCTTTTATTATATATATATAATATTTTTATTAGCTTTAGATGAGACGCGCAAGTCACTCACCTGGTGATAAGCGTCACACCTGCCCATAATCAGAAGCAACACCAATCCGAACCTCGAATTATGAAGTACTACATGGCACTGAACTACGCTCGTCACCCAGATACATAAGGTGTTGTGTCATAATGCCAAGTAAATTCACTGGCCGCAATGACCTTCAACAATAACATAACAGTAGTAACACACTTCTGCTTGGCGGCAGAAATAGACAAACCGGTGATACCCACCCAGACGGCCTCTGGCATACGATGGTCTGTATGTAGTTTGTGAGAAATCTCCCTTAGTAATTTATTTGTCTATAAAATGTACACCATTACAGTTTGAAGCAGGTCAATGTACATAATAGTTTTAAAAATGTTAAACTCAAAACATACGGACCAAACTTAGAGTGGTAGAGCCACGCTGTAGACACTTGTCTACAGCATGTATGGGCCGGCTCGTCCAGGTCATTATCACTGTCTTACAGAAAACTGGCGTAAAGTAGCAGCTTGCTGTTGCGTTTCGTACGGTGAGTGAGATACCTGGAGGCCCAAACCCCCTCCCCTTCCCAATCCCTTTCCTTTAAGGTCGGCAACGCACCCATGATTCTTTTGGTATTGTAGGCGTACATGAGCGGTGGAGATCACTTACCATCAGGTGACCCACTTGCTCGTTTGTCGGCCATATACGATAAAAAAAAAATGTATGGTACGATCCCCAAAAAAAATTGTTAGCAACACTGCGTCTGACGTCCGATTTCCGAAACTATGAACTTTGACTCTTTTCAATGACAACTTGTGTTTTATCTGTGAATGACACTGGTATGACATCAGCTGACGAAACGCAGGTTTCGTATCAAAGCGATTTTGTGCGTAAATTAAAAGAAAATTATAAAGTGATAAATTTATAGAGTTCGAAATGACAATACTCGCTTCGTCTCATGCTGTATACGCGGCAGTACCCATTTCGGTGCTAGTGGCAATTGGTTTAATACGTAAGTGGAGATCTAGAAATTGGGCTAAATGTACGAGTAACACTTGTTTGAGAGGTAAAACTTTTCTTATCACCGGCGCTAATAGTGGAATTGGTTTGGAGACGGCCAAAGCGCTGGTCAAAAGGAAAGCACGCGTGATTTTCGCATGCAGAGACATAGCCAAAGCAAAAGCAGCTATTGCGGAAATCAGAGATGAGCAACCCAATGGAGGTGAATTGGTAAGTACGTGTAATATATTTAAATATAGCGCTAGACATATCCATGAACACTTTTATAATGTAGGTACCTATTTAAAATTACGTTAAAACGTAACATTCCCAAAGGAGTTTGTTACTATACATGAGTGATAACGCAATTCATAACAGATGATATATCTGATATAGCTGTAATCTTAGATTCCCTAAATCATAAGTCAATATTCATAGTAAAAACATTTGTAGTGGTTTTTAAATGATCATAAGGCACAGTAAAATTCAGTAGTTTACAAAAAAATCTATGAAAAATAAAGACTTATATAGTCAATTAAAATAAAGTGGACTAATCCATCGACAATCAATCTTAAGTATCACCATGGTATCACATTATAGGCACCTATATACAAACAGCACTTTTGAAATAAAATCTGACTCACCATTTATTGCCTGTGTGCAATATTGGCTCTATTTTGTTTTTTATTATAGCATAGGCCAGCAAACAAGCAAGTGGGTCACCTGATGGTAATGTATCTCCACCGCCCACTATACCAGAAGAATCATGGGCGAGTTGCTGACCCTAAAGGGCAGGGATAATTAAGGGATTGGGAAAGGGAAGGTGATTTGGGCCTCTGGATATCTCACTCACCATACGAACCGTAGCAGCAAGCCACTACGTCGGTTTTCTGTGCGACAGTGGTAACGACCCGGTCAAGCCCATTTCTGCTGTGGACAAAACCGTCTACAAGGTTGCTCTACCACAAAAAAAACTACTGCTTCTCTGACAAACATAGAATACTAAATACTGAACAATTTCAGATCCCAATGCAACTGGATCTTGCTTCATTTGAGTCCATAGAGAACTTTGTGGAGCTTGTCAAGGCTGGCTTCCACAAAATCGATGTACTTATCAATAATGCCGGTGTCGTTGTGCCTCTTGACCAAGATGAAAAGACCAAGGAAGGGTTTGAGATACATTTTGGTGTTAACCACCTAGGACATTTCTACTTAACTAACTTATTGATGGAACACTTGAGAAGAGCTACCCCAAGCAGGTATGTTAATTAAGTTATGGCCAAAATAATCATATAAATATTATAAACCTACGGAGTCAAATATAAAAAATATCTGTAGCTTTTAAAAGGGCTCGAAATGAGCAGGTTGCTTTTCTGATGGTAAACACCACGTCTGTTCATAAACAGACAACACACACACCCACATACAGACACAGGGGCAAACTTTTAAGTCCTCTTTTTTGTTGAGAATTTTAAAAATGGTTGGGTAAAAATCTGTTTCATTCCATTAGGTGATAAGTCCTTCTTATGCGAGAGGCTGTCTGGGTTGGTACTACTACTTTGTCTATTTCTGCCGCCAAATGTGTAATATGTGTAAGCATGGTTGTGTTTCGGTTTGGAGAACATTGAAGCCAGTGTCATTACTGGCCATTATGAGAGTAAACATCTTATATCTCGAAGTGATGAGCTTAGTCCAATGTCATGCAGCGCTTTGCAATTCAAAGTTCTGTGCTGTGTAGCTTCTATTTATGGGCAGGCGTGGCTCTTACCATCAGGCAAGTGACCTGCACTTCTCACTATTCAAGCAATTTTTTTACTATATGTAACAATGTTTGTCTAATATATGTGAAATAAAAGTTATTGCAACCCATCGAAATAAGATGACAAGAAACATAACTCAAGCATTAAATGACCCCCCCCAAAACTCTGTGCAAGGGGGCGGGGCTATAAAAGTCTGTGCATAATAATCGGTGCCGAACGTCGTATCTCGATCTAGAAATTTAATATTTAGACATCAACATTTATGAAATAAAGTTTATTTTGATTGTTCATTATTTTTTGTTGAGTGTTACGTGTGATTTTACCTTTGTATATGTAAGTGGCGCCGTTTTAGACAGATTCATATGAGAGTTATTGTTCTAGTTATCTTATTTCGATGCTGCAACCTGTATATTATGTGATAATTACAAAGGGAAAGGAAGCATGTCATTAGATTTAATAATGAAGTCCATGCTAATTGGATAAATGCAGCAAAAGCTACAATTAGGCCTATTAACACAATTAACCAATTGTATACTCTTAAATTAGTGTAAATGCTGCATGTTATGACCACATTGCCACTGACTTCTTATTACTGCCTTTAATTCAGTGAAATACAAAAATATACCTTTTATTCAAGTTGTATCTTTGCCTTGTTAAAATACTTTTCAGATAAAATATGCATTTTTTCTATCAATAGATTGGTACCTACTTAAATGTAACAAAATACTGGATAAAAACATTAATTTATAAATTATCATGAGTGGTAGAGCCACGCTGTAGACACTTATCTACAACATGAATGGCCTGGGTCATCCGGGTTGTTACCACTGTCTCACAGAAAACCGGCGTAAGGTAGCAGCTTGCTACTGCGTTTCGCATGGTGAGTTTGATATCCAGAGGCCTAAACCCTCTCCCCTTCCTAATCCCTTAATTGTCCCTTTCCTTTAAGGTCGACAACGCACCCATGATTATTTTGTTATTGTGGGCGTGCATGGGCGGTGGAGATCACTTACCATCAGGTGACCCACTTGCTCGTTTGCCGGCCTATGCAATAAAAATATGAAAAATAAAAAAACCCTTTAATTCAGTTCTTAATTTATTTTGTTTTGTCGGTATAAAATTAATCTTAATTATAAATAATGGTTTAAATTTAAATTATTTGACATACTATTACTTGTAGTTTTGCATGCCTAATGGTTAAATATGGTTGAACTATAACCACCATGTGTTTCTTATACTGGCAAAATAAAAATATCTTTATCTTTTATTTATCACATTTGAAAGTATATGGGTATTATTTGTTATAAAAATAATCTTAATACTTATAAATTTACAATGACTAGACTAAAAGTTGATTGATGTTGAATATTATAGTAGCAATAATTTTAATGAACTTAATTTAATATCAACTATTTATTTGTTAAATGTATTAACAACATGCGAAGGTCAAGCTGAATGGAAACAAACTAAAACAATATTTCTTATTTTCAGAATAGTGATTGTGTCATCAACATTACACGAAAAAGGCAAAATCGTCTTTGACGATTTGAACTTAAGGGCTCAAATTGAGCAAGTGAAGAGTGGCAAGAAATTGGGACGTCACAATCCTGGATACAGCAACTCAAAACTCATGAACGTATATTTTGCAAGGGCATTGGCTACTAAACTAAGGGGATCTGGAATTGACGTCAATGCATGCTGTCCAGGATTTTGCTACACCAATTTGTTCAGGTGAAATTATTATGAATGGCTACTTTTTTTAAACTGCGGTGACTGGTGGAGGGTTCCAGATAATTTTGTACCCGCCGTAGTGGCTCGTTCTGGTGATTCACATTCCGGGCGCCGCATAGCACCAATCAGCATGCACTTCTGAGTTCTGACTATTCTAAGGTATGTGTTTTAAAGGCGAAAGAAACATCGTGAGTAAACCTGCATATCTGAGACGTTATCAATAACAATTAAATTGATATCTATAGCGGATTACATATATATCAAGCGCGGATTACATATATATCAAGCGCGGATTACATTTATATCAAGCGCGCATTACTTTTATATAAAGTGCAAATTACTCAACATAATATTTATTTGTTTTCAATTTATCATTTGTTCATACATACACTGACATTGTTTTCAATGTCGTATGACAAGGCTTGTCAATACCAACGTGATACAATTTTTAATAAGTTATTGGTAGTCGTTTCTGCGTCGACGGTTGCAATTTGAATTGTTAATTCGTCATTACACAATTGATTTATTATATTAGATCATTGAAATCGTACAAGTTTCATTGAAATATATTATTTTCATGTATTATGTAGAGACTCTTCAGATGGATTGACGTCCGGCAGGCGGCCGGTCGCCACTTCTTCGTCGCCAAACTATGTATAAACCAAATCTTTCTGTAAAAGCATGTTACGCCGACCCCCCCTGCGAGTGGGATAAGGGCAGGCAGAAGAAGAATGTATAAAGTCTCCCGCCCAGACCCCCACATCCGCCACTGTAACTTCTGCAATCCAGGATCAACATTGGCATGTATATTTCGACACCGAGCAAAGAAGCTCGACGAGTTTCAACTTTCAGGGAATACGATGTCTTTATCCCGCAACGATATTAATCAAATTTCCATAAGTTTTGTACATTTTCAAAACGAAATTCACTGACACTATTTTTTTTGTAATAAAAAAAAATCCTGTCTGTTTACGTATTTATTTATCAACTGCTCCTCATATCTTGTGTTAAATATTTAACTGTGTTTATTTACTTCAGAAACTCAATAAGATGGTATCACTACATCCTGATGGCACCGATATTTTTGCTGTTTATGAGATCAGCGAAACAAGTAAGTTGTTTAAAAATTACATTGGTTCACAAGTAAATTCTTACAACCCATTAGCTGTATTAAAAATGTGTGTAATATAGCTTCATTACAGAACTTTCTGGCGAAGCAGAATTTGTGTAAGTGCGCTCAACTTATGTAAATAATTTTAATTATTGCTATTTCATCATCTTAAACGGAAAATTTCTAGTGAATTTACCTATATAATTAATTCAAATGAATCCCTAACCAAAATAACCTTTGTGCTCGAACGAAAAACCGTGATGACTAATTTTCAATTTTTTACAACATTCGAAACAAAAAGTTGAAATCATTAAAAACGCTGCTGCCCCGCTGCATTTCGGTCGTGTGAAGCCTCCACTCCGGTACAGCTTTAATTTAAACACTTGAAGGTTGTCTAGATTCTAGAAGACATAAAATATATACAATATTATGTTGCAAGGTTTTCTAGATAAATAAAATATTAAATTAAAACATCATAATAATTTATTATTTATGTTTTTGCTAGTAGGTAGGTAATTACTCAGAAATCATTGTTAAAGATAATTCACACGTGTCATCGGACAACAATCGACATAAATAAAATCGTTTCAAACAATTTTACGCAATTACGTACCTATATTTTTAAGAAACTCCGTGAATAAAACACTTGCACATTTACTTGTCGTTACTCTACATTATTTCGAATCAAGGATATTTTTAACGCAAATTATTCTGTTGTTTAATTATTATTAAGTTTGACTTAAAAATAATCGCTAAACAAAATTATGCAACTCTGACGTCAGACCCAGTAGTTAGCCCCACTGACCACTACCGAACTCGGGATTCGCTTTAATAATGACAGATATACGTTATCCTAATACCTAACTATTTTCAATTATTACAATCGTTTACATGCGTCAAACATAAGTAAATAAAGTAACATTTACTACCCAAGCGCCAGCCACAAGTCATTTAGTTATTTTTATAGCGCTAATAAACTTTATTACCTACCAAGTTTCTTCTAATAAAATGTTGTTTTTCTCGTTATTTCTAACCGTGAGAGTTTGAATAAATAGATACCGCTACTAAAAATTATGTACCTACAATCTATCTTCTATATACGTGAAGATACACTTTGTTACTTTTTAAGGAATATGCGCGCTCGGAGGAGCATGTGTTTGACATCATCGATGTAGCCACCACTGTCTATCTGTATATGTAAAAACGAAATACCACTCAATTACTGATTAATCACAATAACTCAAAAACTTCCCAACTCGTTTTGTCACAATTTGAGGACAATTTGGTCAGATGCTAGTTAGTTTGTGTGATGCCCCTGCTAAGAAAGGATTTGTGGAAATTTGCCATATAATTTATTTATTTTTTATTTATTTATATAGTTGCAACAACATTGTACATATAAGGAGTAAAGGGAGGTAGTTGAACTTCGTATGAATTTTTTTATAGAATTGAATACGGCTGTGGTATTGAGTACTAATATTGCTTTTTAAAAATAATGAGACACGGGTTTCATATTTTTGTAAAAGTCCTCTCGCAAAACAGGGATTGAACTGTGCATAAATTTTATGGAGCAGAATTTATAATCATAAATAGATAATAAAAACATAGGCTATTTTTGGAACAGCCGGTGGAGCCATGGGCAAAGCTCGTAAAAGAATAAAAATTAGTATTTTATGAGTTTGACTACCGCATTCAGACATTAATCTACGTCATTAAGTAATTTCTTAGAATTCTATTATTTCTACACTCAGAGCCCGTTAATACCCTATGCTCGACTTAACGACTGCTGTGCTGAGGTCTCGGGTGCGATCTCCGGGTCTGGTAGTGATATTGGATATTTCTGATTCTATCTTGAAATGCCCAATGTCAACCCGGAGTCTGGAATAGGGTAGTTTCCTATATTGAATTTTATACATTATTTTATAAGCAACAGAAAATGACACGCAAAAGAAACCCTTTTATTAAAACACAATCATAATTGGTTCAGAAATGTGCCCGCAGTTATGACTTTAAATGTTGGTATGAGGAAAAGTGGGTGCGTAGTAGGGATATCTCACTATCTCGCTTGCACGCGTGCACTATAATGAACATTTTACACAGTGACGTCAAAGGTTGCATCGGCTGTCATTTGACAATTACCCCTTCTACAGGATTTCAATGGCTTCTATCTTATTTATTTTTGGTCCGATTTATAAAATTCTTTCTGCAATAGATTTTGAGTAACGTAACTTATTGATTTAAATAATAAAAAAATCTAGTCAACTACCCTATTGTGCCCAATATGGCGATAGGCTCGCCCCCCTATTACATCGTAGGACGGAAATAGCTTGTCGAAATGTGGATGTACTAGTTACACCTCTGCCTACCTCTTCAGCGAGTACAGGCGTATGTATATGTAAATATGTTGTAATACTTTTCAGGGTTCGGAAACAATACTGTTTTGTGCGACTGATTACACAATGGAGGGCAAGTCGGGCAAATTCTACCGCGACTGCGCAGAATACAACTCATCGTATCCCTTCGACAAGGCTGAGGAAAATAAACTCTGGGAAGTCAGCGAAGAGCTAGTCAAGGCGAGAAAACCACTATGAATCTGCAGCTTATAGCTTAGTCGGCATCTCGAATATATTTATGCCATAGTCTTAGTGCAGCATTCGAATGGAATAATTGTATAGTGAACATTTGCGGGACTTAGTTTACTGGGTTTTTGTCATAATAATTCCATATGTAGTGATAATACTCTGAATATAACCGTCTCTTGTATTGTGACGGGTAGGGGCAATGTCGTAGAGTAGTTCCTAAGTACGTGTAAAGTTTTATATTATTTATTAAAATTTTAAATGGGTGTTGATAGTTTGAATCAATTCCGTTTTTTTATACACAACAGTCGCACGTCATATAGTTCTGACCCCACACTAAGTTAACCTGTATCGTGGGTATAAGGTCATGCGGTCCCACAACAACTAAACAGGAAAGAAAAATTAAGAAGCAATTAAGCAGGTATAATTCTGCCGATCTACGATAGATACAGTGTCTATTGTTGGTCGACACTATTCTTAGATTGCGCTACACTTACGTAGTCACTTCTCTGAGCCAGGATAAAAAAAATCCTGAAACAACCTGTAACGGTAAAAATATCTTGTAACGGTGCGGGAATCGAACCCACGGCCTCGCTTCGCAGCTGGCTCCTCGCTCACTGCGCCACGGAGGCTGTCAGTGTACAATTTACAATACGATTCAATTTTATATAATAATTATAGTCATACAATAGGCACGGGCCTCCTCTACCAATAAGAGGAGTTAGCCCATCACGCTGATCTAATGCGGGTTGGCAGACTTCACACATCTTCGAGATTATTTTGGGCAACTCTCAGGTATCCTCACGATATTTCCTTCACCGTTAAAGTAAGCGATAATTCACAATGGATATAGGTATAGGTACACGTTAATTAACAAAGTCAGAGGTGCTTGCTGTTGGGGCTGGTTTTGAACCTGCAACATTCGTCTGCAGTCCGGACGCACTCTCCACTGACCTTACTGCTATAGAGTTCAAGAAGTAACAAGGTTATAATATTGGAAAAAAATGGAATACAGTGATCAAACAAACTTTTTATTTGACTGACAAGCAAAAACTTAACAATATTTAGACATCATACAATAATCGAGGGTGCATCAAGTATTAGATGCACTAGCGAAAAACTACAGATGTTACCTAACTTGGCATCCACAACAGCTAACAATAAAAATATACGAGTGTAAAATTGTCAGAAAACATTTTTTTAGAATGTGCAGTACCACGATTAATATGCGTTTCGGCAACCAACGTCTATAACTGTTACAGTTACTGGAACGAACAGAGCGATGCTCTTCAATTCACAGATAAGTTGGTACAACTATACTTGAATTGCTTAAGGACAGACGTCAGTAGGCCAATTCTCGTAATTTTAAATGTTCAAAATATCATTCCGATCTAGTCTCAGTATTATTACCTACTCTTGTTTACTACTTTGTTTCTAAGTTTAGTTGCTTTCCTTTACTTTTAGCGTGTCGTATAACGTCCTTTCTGAGTTGAATGAAAAGCGTTACTAATTTAGATATATAATATATAATCTGTGGCCTCGACTCAGGATCGACTATCGAAGTATTCGAAGTTGAATCAACGCTGTAGTTGTATTCAGTCCAGTCAAAGTCGAGTAGGTATCAAGTAGTTACCAATGTTAGTAAAGTATTCGAATGAGTCGAATAATTCGACTAGAATCATTCATAGTTGCGCATCTTTGTCCATCTATACCTAATCACATACAAACACTCAACAGCAGTTTCCGCTAGTACACAAACAATTATAGTCTGGTAGTCTGTAGTGTATACAAATAATGTCATATTTTCATATTTCCGAGGCGTTGTTGCGTAGGTAATATAAGCACAATTGTAAATAAAAACACCTAACAACATGGTAACCAGGCACTTGGTGATTAGATACATCTAATACGGGCATCATAAACATTACTATGAGGTCATAGTGCGGACGTTGTGATTTCTGTCGACGTTCTGTTTTGGCGCTAAACAAATAAGAACCAATCACGTATACAATCTACACTTGGCAATGAGGGCACTTGAGCGAGACGATTATTTTAATAATATCAGCTGTATGACTAAAGACATAAAGTTGGCTTTCATTGAGTTCAATCTTCCGTTTCCCTATCCGTTATTTTCAATATGTAATAGAAAATATTTTTTTTTTTTCTGACCGGACAGACCGCACAAACTAGCCAATCAAAATATAGTTTGAAGGTCACGCATACAAATTACGTATTTTTATTTGTTTTCCGAGATCTATCCGGATAATCAAACAGATAGTTTATTGAAAATGGCCGTTAGTGTGGTAGACACAACATGATCTCAACTTTTCATGTTTTATAGATAACTAGCATTTGCTCGCGGATCCGCCCACGTGAACGGCCTTTACAGGGCTAAAAAGTAACCTATGTCCTCATCCAGGTCATGGTCTACCTGTGTGCCAAATTTTATCCAAAACCATTCAGCCGTTACGGCGTGATGGACTAACAAACATCCAAATCCAGAGGATTTTCTGTCAGAATTATAATCTCTCTAAAAATACCTCGGGTACATTTGCATTGTCTCCTTAAAAATTGTAGTCAACATACGCGAAAAAAGGACAAATTTACTTTTTATAGAAAACTTTCAAATAAACGCCATTAAACAATATTTTCTATAAATAACAAATATAACTTTTTTTCTAGTCAATTTAACTCATTTTATTAGATATACTTTTTTCTCCTGGCACGGCAATGTGACTGCAATGGATCCGATGTTCAGTAAAAATTTACAAGTCGACCATCCCTCGACGGTCGGCAAAATTATGCCTGAAGCTACTGACGAGAAACGCAACTCGGCTGACCGTGCCAATATGCCGGGGTTTTTCACCATGTGTACGGTTGCAAGTATCCAGACGTATACAAAAATGCTTCAGGTACAAGCAGCTGCAGGGGAGTAATCCTTTATCCTTACACATGAAACTTGTCTCCGTATAGCATTTGTACATCACATTATATTTGAAACATACAATTTTCTGTGCATACAGAAGACTAGGTATTTATTACTTATTGGCTATTGTGTTGTAAATATCGAATGCAAATATTTCTGGAATGATGTAATATTATTTGTAAGCTAGTTTTTATGTTCACCCAGTTACAATAATTTGCCATACATAATTAATATTTTAAGGCAGAATGTGTAAGTATACGGTGTTAATGCAACACGTATTATGAAGTGAAAATTATGCAGTAATAAGTATAAGTATATAACATATTTCAAGGCTAAATTTAGAACTTCAAGCAAATACTTGTTTAGTAATACCACTTTAACAAACAGTAACGATTTTATTTATGAACAATCCAGAATTTCTATTTCATATTATAACTGCATTAGTTAAAACCAAAGACTTATACGTACTTACTACTAAACGGGTTGTTTAGAAGTAAAATTGCGCCAATGCGGGAGTTTGACAGCTCACAGACAGAGAGCACGAGATGAGTTCTAGTTGAGAGTAAGCGAGATGGTAATATTGAGTTACGGTCAATTGACCATAACTTTGTGGCACAATCTCTATGAACCGCACAGCTTGTGTAGTAGAATACATTAAAGTCTTTGGTTGAAACTCATTTTTATATACATTATAATATCAGATAAACAGAGGTAGAACAAACCATCTTATTCTAATTATATTTAATACCATGTTGAATCACACGTCATCATTGTAGGTGCAGTTACATAAAAAAAACTCCAAAAGCAAAATATATAATATCTATACTACATACCTGGCAATTCTAAGTGCATATTTAATCTACTTAAGCAGCTCATGAAAACCTAACTAATAACTATACTATAAACACAACTATATTACTTATTTACTTTAAAAAACCAATGACAACAAAAAAATATACATATAATATTTCTATTGGAAAAGGTTTTCCAATTTGGAGTAAAAAAGTTAAAATTTTTCCATTTGCCAACCTTTAAAAAATATGGGACGGTTATAAAAATCTACCATCGTGGTAGAATTTCATTTGTGGTACATTTTGTAGGCAAGCACTTGCAATATCTAAAAATATTCCTAGAAATTGTCTAAGCGTTTTCAAACCGTAACATTTTTACTCTCATATACAATTCTTTGGTACATATTCTTTTTGCATACGAATAAAATGGAATGTTAAAAATGCAAAGTTCGAATCATTTTGGACCATTTTAAAAAATACAATGACACAACCACAACGTCTTTGCCTGTGTATAAAACAGAATAGGAGTAACAAAAGACAATAATATAATTTTATGATCATGAGTGTATACTTTAAGTATAAAAAAATCCTATATTCTCACTTTTTTTTCGTGCGTGTTGTTGCGTAATTACTGTCATTTATGGAATCACTTACAATATAAAAAAATGCAATTACGATACTATTCTAAGATTTTAAAATATGGGTAGTATTTAAAACAGAAAATCGATAAATACCTACTCCATTTTGATATAGTTACTTCTCTCAATAAATCATAACACACCCCTACACCATCGAGTTCAGTGCAATCTAAACTATTAAGTAAAATATATCTTATATTATGCAATCAATATATATTTACATATATAATTAATGTAGGCCCTTAGTAAACATCTGTGTATATTATAGTTTCAATTGCAGAGTATGTTCAGGATGAAAAATGCTCATTAATGTTATACATTACATTAAAATATCGATACTTTATAGCACAGTGCTTGTTTAAGCAACGAGAACATAAATATTCCCTTAATGACATATTGGTGCTTGTTTTAATAATTTTATTTAGAATTTTCGCTATTTAAATCTATTCACAACTATCGACCAATTAATAATCCTTTTGAGATTCCATTCAAACCGCTCACAACTTAATATAATTACCTAGATTTTGTGCTTATCGATATCATCCAATACAAAGGTAACTCCAAATACAGTCGTTTTTTAAGTCGATAAACGCAATTTTAATCGATATCGATAAACTAACATCACTAACCTACGCCTAAGGGAGGTCGCTCAGACGCCATAAGCTGATATTAAGACAATATCTTTCGAGACAGGTGATCGTTTCTCATACATCGGTAAATCTGGAACAGCAAGTGGCCCTGAAGCCTGAGGTCGGCCCTCGGCCGTGTAACGTCACCGTGTCAGGGTGATGCAATAGGTTCAGCTCTTTCTCTGCTCGCTGCTCGAGTTCTGCCCACCTGCGGAAATAAATAAGTTCTCTGATTAAGTGATGCCGAATAATTTTCCACATCAAAGTTATAACACTGTGTACAGCTATAACGCCTAAAGAATTCAAAAGACAAACCGTTACTAAACGAAAATATAAAATTAAACAACAACTAGTATAAACACGATATTGCATTTAGCCAGCAAATCTTATTTAGTTTTGTAAAGGTCAAAATTAGCGCCATCTAACTCTAAAAGTGAAATTTTTATTAAAGTGTAAAATTCATCGTATAGTCTACGTAATTTTTAAAAAATGGCATTAGTAACTCAATTCTTGTAAAATGTCGTTTAGTAACGGTTTGTTTTTAAAGGTGCGAATTAATGGACATCCATACTAGACACTCTGTATAATCCTACTACTCCTGCTTAATGTTATAAATGTGAAAGTTTGGATGTTTGTAAATCAGTCACGCCTAAGCGGCTGAACAGATTTGGATTGAATTTGTTACACAGGTAGACAATTACCTAGATTAGAACATAGGCTACTTTTCATCCTGGAAAAAGATATACACGCGGGCAGAGCCGCGAGCAAATGCTAGTTGTTTAATGAAGCCATAACAGATTGATTCTGGACATTTCAATGTCGATAGAAGCTTGCATTGCTATTATTCGAGAATTGGGCCAAATTCGAACACAACGAAAATTGGCTTCAGAGAAAATATTATACAATTCAAATTACGACTTATTGGTGCAGTACGTGAGCAGTTCTGGGTTTGATTCCTAAATCGAACAGCCCTATGTGTGGATGATTGATTGATTTAGGAAACATCATTTGAATATTATCATAAGTGGCCACACCGAATAATGACACCCTCTGTGGCGCAGTCGCCAAGTAGCGGGCTGTGAAGCGGGAGGTTGTGGTTTCGATTCCCGCACTGAGACAAATGTTTGTGTGATCCATAAATATTTGTCTCGAGTCTGGGTACTCCCCAGAGGGAATGACGTCAGTTAGGCGGCCGGTCGTAAAAACTACAAGCCAAATCTTTCTGTTGCCTGTATTTAAAAAACATGTTGCGCCGACCCCACTGAATGTGGGATAAAGGCAGGTGGAAGAAGACGAGTGGACACACCCACGCGTCGTCAACCCTATTCAGAATTAGTATAGCTTGGCGTGGATGCACCTATTCGTCGCTCGACCTGATTTTTAGCCCAATGGCCTCATTGTTCGGCCGATAAAATAAGTATATGTTTACTATAACACTTAAATAAAATAACCTTGAGACTACGACTGCCTCGGTGACGCAGTTGTAATGCGTACGCTTTACGATTGAGGCCAACGCTGACGTCTCGGGTTCGATCCCCGGGTCGGGTAAAGTGGTATTGGGTTTTTCTATTACGAAATGCTCAGTATCAGCCAGGAGTCTGAAATTTGTGCCCGGTATGGCGATTGGCTCGCCCCCTATCACATCGTGAGACGGAGATACGATCGGCGAAATGTAGGTGTACTGGTTACACCTCTGCCTACCCCTTCGAGGATTACAGGCGTGAGTGCGTACTCACGTGTATGTAAAATAACCTTCTGATGAGGAAAACATAAGACCGACTGCGTACAAACGACATTCTCATTGCAAATTACGTAAAGATACAATAAACTTGATGCTGGGAATCAATGCGGCCAATTCGTTACACATTGTCTGCGGTTATGTCATTTTTAAACTGTCAATCAGCATTACCAGGTGTTCAAAGTCATAGAATAATTTACTATTCGTGTGGAAAAGTTAAAAAAAACCTGATTGATCACTGATTATGAAACCACTATGCATAGAAAATACATTTTGTAGAGCTGTCGAATATATTATTTATGCAGCGGCCGGCAAACGACCGTCGGCGCCGTCCACGAAGTCCCACAACACCAGAAGTATGTTTAATATTTGTTTCGGGTCTGGGTGTTGTGGGACCGCAAGTCCTTCGTAGTTCCTGATACCCACCTAGTGTGGGTATCATGTGTGACTGTTGAGTGTATTCATTTATTTAGACAGTGGTAACAAACCGATCGATCCGGCCCATGAACTTACCACCTAGTATCGTTACTCACCTTTGTACGGCCATGGAGAACGCTTCGACCACATTATTATCATTCTTGGCGGACGTTTCGATGTAAGTGGCGATTTTATTGTCGTCGCACCATTGTTTCAGCTGATCGTGTGTAACTTCTCTGTCTTTTGACGACACATCAGACTGGAAAAAATAATAAAACGTTGTGTTACAAAATACGTATGAATTTGAAAATGAAACCAGTTATCGGTGGTAGAACAACGCTGTAGACATTTTTTTTGTTATTTTTTTTATTGCATAGGCCGGCAAACGAGCAAATGGGTAAGTGATCACCACCGCCCATGTACCTACGCCCACAATACCAAAAAAAATATGGGCGCATTGTCGACCTTAAACGAAAGGTATAATTAAAGGATTGTGAAGGGGATTTGGGCCTCTGTATATCTCACTCACCGTACGAAACGCAACAGCAAGCTGCTACTTAACGTTGGTTTTCTGTTAGACAGTGGTAACGACCCGGACGAGCCGGCCAATTCATGCTGTAGACAAGTGTCTACAGCGTGGCTCTTCAACTCATAGATAGTTCACAACATGAAGCTCGACCGGGCTATTAATATTAAGGTCACTGTCGAACAGAAAACCGATCTAGCGTTTCTACCATCTGGTAAGTGCGTATAACCGCTTCGCCTATTTCTGCCGCCAAGCAGCAGTGTGTAAGCACTGTTGTGATCCGGTTTGAAGGACATTGAAGCCAGTGAAATTACTGCACATTATGAGACTTCATATCATGTGTCTCGTTCGACCTGCACGTTTCATCACTCAAGCTAATAATTAAAAAAAACTTTTCATCTTATATCTCGGTGTGACGAGCCATGCTGTAGTTTATAATTTTAAGTTTAGGTAGGGTGGTGCTTCTGTTTATAAGCAAATGAGGCGTTTACCATAAGACGAACGACCTGCTCGACTCGTCATTCAGTCACAAATACATTTCTTTAGTACCTTTATTATTATTAAATCATTCTGCGTAGGTCATATTTACGTTCTTTGATTGAAAAGAAAACCTTTTCGCACGCATAAAGAAACAAATTATTTTCCATTGGAGCAACACTATCTGACCGCACTGACCGCAGACATAAAACACGTATACTGTAATATTGTAACCATTTCAATCTATTTATAGGCATTACGAGAATATTTAGTTGGTTTTTATGATGCGTTAATTAACACATTAAATGATGCAGTGGAAATGTAGATTGTTCATGTGTCCTTCGGGTGTACATAGGCGGTGGAGATCACTTGAAATCAGACTAACTAGTACTAGACTATTACTACTAGACTAACTATTACTAGACTAACGCCCGGTTTCTGAAAGGCTGATCAAAGTAAAATTAACTAATCAATAGTCAAAGTTCTGTTAGTTGAATATTGATTTGATCAGCCTTTCAGAAACCGGGTGTAATTCCCGTAATTAAAAATGTTCAAAATATAATTCCGATCTTGTCTTAGTGTTAAGAAAGGTGCAAATTGTATTATCTTAAACCAATAATCAACGTCAAATGTGAACATAGATAGTAATGAGATCGAAAATAGATAGAATAAAAGTTGACTGAAGTTAAAACGGTATTCTGCTAACATTTTTAAATGACACATGTCCTTTAAACGTCAAAATTGTGACTGAATTGATTTTAATTAATTAATTAAAATCAATGTTTAACATTGATCAGCCTTTCAGAAATCGGGCGTTAATATCATTAAATCCACAAGCGTTATAAGATTTTATCCATGTTCAAATTTGTGTGGCAAACATCTATAATTATATAATGGCGAGCTATAAAGATCGTGTTGCTAGATAGACAGGCAGTAAAGTAGATGAGATTGCTGTGCGCCTTCCACGACCCTGAACTTTACCGAGTATACGCAATGGAAAGTTACGCACAACGATTTTCAGCTAATGGTAGGTATTGACAGATATATACATGTTATTTTTGAACAATATCAGGAAACTTTTTTATTTTTATATGACAAGATTGACAGGTCGCTCGCCTGATGGTAAGCGTCACGCCTGCCCATATACAGAAGCAACACCATCAGAACTTCGAAATATGAAGTATTGCATGCCACTGAACTGCGATCGTCACCCTGAGACATGAGGTGTTAACATAGGCTACTTTTTACCCCGGAAAAGGTCATTCAGGTGGGCGAAGCAGCGAACAAAACCTAGTAAACAATAAGGCCGTCGCCATTCAAAGACTTATTGTTAATGCAATAAGTCAGTTAATACCGACTTCAAAAAAGGAGGAGGGTATCAATTCAGCGAGGTTTTTTTGTTGCTTTTTGATGTATGTAGATCGATTTCTCCGCCAATTGCGGACCGATTTTTATTGTAAAATATTTCATTCGATAGAGTTTAGCTCCGATGTGGTCCCATATAAATTCTTAGGTTTAGTTAAGATCTGATGACGGGGTACGGTGTAAAAAAAAACTCCTCAACGGACAACAGTACAATCGTTGCGATTGTGTTATTGTATTGGAATTTAGGTGCCTGTGTCGGTGCCGGTCAAATAAAATCCAGATACCTAGACTTCAAAGTTACCTAAAACGCGCCGAATTGAGAACCTCCTCCTTTTTTGAAGTCGATTAAAAATAAATGATTATGCACTGATTTGAAAAGCGACTGGCAACTCGGCCATAGTACATTAAATGTAAATTAAACCTTGAGTAATTTATATTTGAAATTAAATTAGTAAGAACAGGTTTGCATCTCTGTGACCTATCGGAATTTGGAATTGTTAAAATAAATAATTCTGAGCACGAGGAAAGACATTGAGGTAGGTAGGTATAACACTCAACTAGCTATTGTAATAAATATTATATACGTAAAGTGAAGTTATACTGTTAGAAATGGAACGCAATCATAAATTGTAATCTGTCATTTAAAAAAACATAACTGTGACTTCCGGCATTGTAGAAAATTTATCCTTTTATGCATCTAAATTAAATTCAGTTATAGAAGACACATAATTGGTATTTATTTCCAAATAACTCCTACAGATACATTACGTTTAATAGACTATAATATGATGATTACATGACTGCCTCGGTGGCGGAGTTGTAATGCGTATGCGGTATGACTGCTGTGCTGAGGTCTCGGGTTCGGTCCCCGGGTCGGGTAAATGATATTGAGATTTGGTTCGAAATACTCAGTAACAGCCCGGAATCTGAAAATGTGCCCGGTATGACGATAGGGTCGCTCCCTATCACATCATGGGACGGAAATAAGCTCGGAGAAACGTGAATGTACTGGTAACACCACGGCCTACCCCTTGGGGGATTACAGGCGTGAGTGCGTATAATTACACAATTCACGTCTGTATGGGACAGCTGAATGGGAAGGCAAAGGTGCAATTAGTGTCCCAGCTGCCTTCACTAAGGGAAGTAAATCCAGGATGAAAGACTAAAACTTCTTCTTTCACTAAAAATATAGAATAAAAATGTTGTAACAAATAAAACAGAATTTATATAGTTGGAAAATTCTGGTTACTGATTTACACCCAATTTCTGAAAAGCTGATCAAATCAACATTCAACTAACAGAACTTTGATTTTGACACCGTTGTCAAATCAACTTAAGTTGCTGAAACGTAATTTAGTGACCATTTTAATAATACCTGATGACTCTCTAATAGCGTTTGACATAAGATTATTCATATTAATTTTAAAGCTTGTGCGTTTAATCAAAGGTGTTGACCACGCCTCTAGCAACTCAATTTTAACTTGACGTGAGAATTGACAGTTGATTAGTTAATTTAACATTAATCAGCCTTTCAGAAACCGGGCGTAAGTGTTATTCATTTGCCACTAACCTTATTCCCAACAACCATAAACGGATAACGTTCAATACCATTCTTGACTCCAGCGTAGTGTAAGAACTCATTCAACCACATCTTGATATTGCTGAAGGAACTGCGATCGTCGATGGCGTACGCTAGTATGCATATATCAGAGCCCCTATAAAAGGGGGTCCGAAGAGATTTAAACCTCTCCTGGCCAGCTGTGTCCCATACCTGGAATGAAGGTTTCTGTTTAAACGCTTTGTCTATATCTGCCGCCAAGCATCATTGTTCTGTTTCGGTTTGAAGGAGATAGAAACCAAACTTTTAACTTTTTTAGAGTGACATCAGATATAATTTTTTCACTAAATAACGTTTCAGCATTCTAAGGTTTCAGCAACTCAAATTGATTTTACAGCGCTGTCAAAATCAAAAAGTTATGTTAGCTGAATGTTGATTTGATCAGCCTTTCAGAACCGGTTTTAACCTACTATTTGACACGACAAGAAGATACGCTAACCACTAATAGATTCAAGAATGCAGGCGCCGCGCTGCGGTGCCTTGATGTTCAATGTGACATTGTTATTAAGATGAATAATAAGTAAAAACTAACTGGTAAATACTTTATAAAGTAATAACATAATACAAGGCATTTGTAGAATAGGCTGGCGAACGAGCAAGTGGGTCACCTGGTAGTAAGTGATCTCCATCGCCCATGCACGTCCACAATACCAGAACAATTATTTTGTACCGCACAGCCGGCCTAATAGTATACATTAATGTCTTTGGCTAAAGGCATCAAACTTTAACGCCCCTCTTTTTTGTGGGAGGTTAAAATGAAGCTAATTGATATTGACACCACGTGTATAGACGTTCACCATTAACAATTTGAATTTTTCATGTAACAAAACAGGTTTAGGAACTTGTCCGTACTACCTTATATTAATATAAATATTGCGTTATTTCGGGTAGCAACAATCAATGCGACCTTGCGCGGGCAGTGGTACCCATAGGACACAGAAGATAATATTTGAGGCCTTCGGCGTGAAACTGTGTAGTGGTACACTGAGAGGAACACTTATTCCGCGGAGACCATTACCGCCGCGTATTGGATACTACGCGGAAAATAAATCCCGCAGGATACCATCAGATGGACTGAGCGGTGGTACTGATTGAAAAAAAAAAAACAAAAATTACGCCATCATAGCCCGGGCAACATTACTTTCGGTAAGAAAAGTAGCTGTACACTAATCATTAAAGTAATCACTCAAGTTTCTCTTAATCCATAACCACGTAAAACAAGTTAGCGTCTTCAGAAATCTGACTTATATAACATAGAACTAAAGTACCTAATTCTAGACCATTTACATTTCACATATGCCACGGTACGAGAATCGCGGTAAACTCCCTCATGTAATGCGATGATGTAAAAAGCGTGGGTTTCCCCGGTTAGCTTGTTAATGCTTAAACTATTCTTAATTTAGTGAACGACTCACGGTACAAAAAATCATATTAATTAAAACTGCTTTATTTTCGTGGCATAAATAAATGGATAGGTACTTAAAACGACACAAAAGCGTGTATGCTCATGGCTAAATATATTACACTGAGAATAATGGGAGTAGCGAATAATTAACTAAACGCGCATAGAATACCACGCGTCTTCAGTAGCGGCACTATACAATGGCATTTGGGATAACATAGTTGCTATAATGTAACGAAATTACAGTGTGTTCCAATAGTGTTGTAGCTATTATTTATCGAAATTACAGTGTGTTACAATAGTGTTGTAGCTATTATATATCGAAATTACAGTGTGTTACAATAGTGTTGTAGCTATTATATATCGAAATTATTAGTGTGTTACAATAGTGTTGTAGCTATTATATATCGAAATTACAGTGTGTTACAATAGTGGTGTAGCTATTATATATCGAAATTACAGTGTGTCATAATAGTGTTGTAATACACTGTAATTTCGATATATTATACCTGTAATGGTATGTGGAGTCATGTCGCGTAGCTCGTTATTGCTTCCTATAACAATGTGTACGGTATTTGTTCTTTCACATGTGATTGCCAATATTCACAAATATTCATGAGCGTGCAAACGTCCCAATTGCCATCATACTAGGACGCTGCTGAATGTATGAGAAAACATGGATGATATACCTACCTACTTTAAAATAATTTATCAAAGACTTTATTGTACACTAAAAGACAAGCTGCGCGGTACATAGAAATTGTACCACTAAGTTGCGCTCAATTACCGCAACTCAATATTACCATCTCACTTACTTTCAACTAGAATCCCTATCGTGCTCCCTGTTTGTGAGCTGTCAAACTCCCGCGTTTTGTGACGAAATTTTACTTCTAAACAGCCCGTCTAGTTGTATACAAGTCTGTAATTTATTGTGAATAGATAAATATAATCTTATAATGAAAATAGTTGACATCATTACATTCTTAATTGAGCAAGGCATTGCTTAACATAATTAACTATATTGAAGGTGACAACCTGTTCCAAACACATAAATCTGAAAATTTCTCATTCATCAAAAAGTACATGATTAATAGACAACTTATATTATTTGTTACATCATTAACTATGTTGTAACAGTCATAATACATTCCACTGAAAGCATGTTGTGCGTGTGACCAGAAGGCCAATTCTCGTAATTTTAATTGTTCAAAATATCATTCCGATCTAGTATCAGCGTCAAGAAAGTTGCAAATGGCATTCTCTTAAACCAATAATCAACGTCAAATGCACCTAGCATTAGCAGTAGCATTATACCATTTGGCTTCAGTCAACTTTTATTCTATATTTAATCTTATTATGATCTATGTTCACATTTGATGTTGATTATTGGTTTAAGAGAATGCCATTTCTTTCTTGACGCTGAGACTAGATTGGAATGATATTTTGAACAATTAAAATTACGAGAATTGGCCTCCTGAGGGCTTAGCATATGCCACACGACATCTCACGCACGAGAGAGATAACTATTGACGAAAAATATCTAAAAGTTCGATTAAATTACGTCATCATGTTAGTGTTCGTAGACAAAATACCAGAGAGGTTAAAAATACTATTTTCTCTACTTTATCTCCATCTTTGATATAACGAATCGAGTATTCTATGCAACCATGTTACCGTCAATGAAATTAAAATATTTATTGAATCCATAAAAATGTTTTACTTTATTTATATGAAGTCAATTTTAACTCTACCGCCGATAGACATATAATATAGAGATAACCAGATAAAACTGGTTTTTCACGTGAGTGGTAGAGCCACGCTTTAGACAGTTTTGCCTACAGCATGAATGGGCCGGCTCATCTGGGTTGTTACCACTGTCTCACAGAAAACTGGCATATAAAGTAGCAGCTTACTGCTGCATTTCGTACGGTGAGTGAAATATCCAGAGGCCCAAATTCCCCTCCCCTTCCCAATTCCTTACCTATCCCTTTTCTTTAAGGTTGGCAATACGCCCATAATTATTTTAGTATTGTGGGCGTACATAGGCGGTTGAGATCACTTACCATCAGGTAACCCACTTGCTTGTTTGCCGTACACTTGATACGTCAAAATTTGCATGGTGCAGGTCGTATCTCAATCTAGAAATGTAATATTTAGACATTAACTTTTAGTTGATTTTGAATGTTCATAATTTTTTGTTGCATGTATGAGTGTTACGTGTGATTTTATCTTTGCATATGAAGTCAGTAGAGCCATATTTTATGGCAGATTAATATGAGAGTTATCATTCTAGTTATCTTATTTCGATGCTTGTATGTGAGAAGCTGTCTAGGTTGGTATTACCATATTAAATACTATAATTTTGATTTCTAGTTGCAATCATTTGTTTCTTTATCATAATTATTACACCTACTTTAATGTAAATATATTTTAGGTGTGGCTGAATCAAAAAGATTATCAAAATTGCATAGATATTATTTAAATCTTATCAATAATGATTCAGTTTATTAAGATTATATTGCACAAGGTTAGAAGCAATACAATTATACATAATTTTCTGTACCAATTTTATAACATGCAAAAGATACCATGAAGAATTCAGTATTTAAACTAAAATAATAATCAAGCTCATTTATTGTTAATGTTTTTTAACAATGCTTCACAGCTGTTAGTACAACTCACCTAAGTTTCATCACAATCAGATCAAGGAAAAAGCATTCATTATTATAATACTTACACTAATAACACTATGACTAATAATAATAATAATAATAATAATATTTATTTACTAAAAAATTACATACGTCATTTAAATCTACGATTATTCCACGAAAATGGGAACTTAACAATAATTACAAGACGTGAATAGATTGCTTGTGGTCCTCACACTAGGCAAAGCCTGTATCGTGAGGACCCTAAGTTTTCAGATTTATCCTTAAGATAATTACCAGAGTACGTCGGGCGACACGAGCAGTAATATTATTTAATAATATTAGCAGTAATATTTTTAGTAATATTATTTAAAAATTATTAAATAAAACTGGAGATGCAAATTAAGATGAATATTCCGATGCTAATGAAGGAAGAGCGAGATCATCATAAATACTTGATAAAAACTGTGATTATGTGAATTTTAGGATATGTCCCAAATAAGAATATATAGATATCAAAATACAGCCATCCATGTCTTCACACAGGTGTATATTGTGATCTTATTTGTTTATTCATAGTAAAATTAGCATTAGTTAATTATTCCGTGTATGGTGCATTCGCAATTAACAACAGTGGCTTTAGATCAGGGAACCAGAAATTTCAATATCAATCTTTTTATCCCCATACTGTGAGCGTAAAATTTTAAACAACTTACTTGCAGAGTATACTGTTTATCGTTAACTTCAATAGTCTTATTCATGAACTCAACGCCTATAGTATGAAAGCTGTGGTCGTCGAAGTGGTTCGATATAAACCTGCTCATCAAACAAGACTTGCCCACTCCACCATCGCCGAGAATAACTATTTTCAACAAAGTGTTCCTGTTCTGAGTCCTCCGGTCGCATTCATCCACCATTATGATAAATCACACATTATCCGCCACTAAAACGATTCTATATGACCACAGCCTTGAAACTCACAACACAATGTTTAATTAATGACTCATTTCCTTATTGCAACGAATTTGTTTTTTACTCACTAACAGTATTATTTAAACAAGTTATTAATAGTTCATTAAATACTAATAATTTTAGACTATTTAGTAATTGTAACAATTTTCCGCACACACAGCTGTTTCTCTATTACGGACAATAAGGATAAAAAACGTCGAAAGTCAAACCTCAAACATGAAAACAACCTCCAACAGCCGACTTATTAAAATGTCAAATAGTGATGTACTTTAACAAGTAACTAATGAACGTAAGTAACGAACTAACGTTCGTTCCAACAATTAACTATTTATACATTAATCAATTATATTTAATCTTATAAGAATTTTTAGAATTAAATACGTTCTGATAACTACTTAATACGTAGTAATACCTACATACTTTTAAAAAGCTTGACAACAGGTTCCCCACGAATACAATGATCGCCAGCACGACGTACGCGTCGAGAGCTGCCTTGCGCTGCTCAACAGGCACAGAAACGAAGGTATTGTGAACCGCACTGTTATTTGCGACAAAAAATGTATTCTGTTTGACAATAGCAAAGCAAGCAACTTGGTAAGATTCTGATTGAGCACCTAACCAATGGCCTAAACGAAAAATCACTCTTAAAAAAGTGGTCTAGTACTGATGTGATTTATCACACCTTCTTACCAAACGGGATGAGCATTACTGCAGATATGTACTGTGAAGAACTGAACACTACGATGGAGAAGCCCGCACATAGACAGCCAGCTTTAGTCAATCGCTCGTCCCGGGCCCGGCTACTCCTGCATGACAACACGTAACCATATACTGCACAACAGACGATCTACAAGCTACCAGAGCTGGGGACTGGGGTGAGAAGCTCTCCGTCAACCGCCGTACTCACCAGACCTTGCGGGAAAAAATATAATACCCGAGAGGCAGTACAAAATGCATATATGTACATTGCCACTGCGCTAGCAAAGATGCATCGATAGCATGGGCGGTTACTTTGAACAATATAAATAAAAAGATGGTAAACAATACTTTAAATTTTTTCATACAGAACGGTAATTTCATAGGCTTTTTATTCATATAGTTTAGTGTTGTGACTTGTGTTACATTAAGTATCGCCTAACTAAAAAATATTGCTGAACAGAGCCCTCTGTTGAAAAAAATGTGTAACATAACATGTAGCAGCGGAAATAGTTTAACATGAGATCCGTTAGGTGTCGATCAAGTTACCTTTGTTTTGGCGACCGTGAGTCGCAAGATGTCATGTTCATTCGCCCAAGCGGCACAACAACTTATCGGCTTATTCCCCTTTGTTTTGCGGAGGTGAAAGGACGTTGTGTAGCGATCGCTTGCGTTTGTGTTGTGTTCAATGTTTAGAGAATAAAGATTTTTCAGTGAACAGACTATACTTATTGTAACAAAAAGTGTGTTCCAATTCGAACGAAGACATTGGATGTGTTGAAACTTACGAAAGTTACATTTGCGCAATCGTTGGTGAGACTCGATGTCAATAAACTTGTCGGTTGTATTTTATGGGAAAGGTGTGCCGCATCGTGGTGGTACCTGTTAGTGGTGGGTGGGTGCCAGAGACTCATAGAATGGTGCCGGCTTTTGAGAGCGATGGAACGACTTCGAAATTAAGATCGTGGTGAGTAGATTTCAGTATTGTTGGGGCAGCGGGATGGCGCGGTGCGATGGGGGCGCGCGGGGCGGCGGGCACGGGGCGCGGGCAGCGTGCATTCACCTCTGACCCGCGCGCGGGGCGAGCGGCGCTCAAGGTCGGTGCGCCGGCTGAAGGTCGCCGGTCACGTGACGCGAAGGGTGCTACACCCCCGCCCCTCGCGCCCTCGCGCTGCCCTCGCACCACCGCTTATTTTTACACACTACACACTAGTGCGTACAAAAGTGTTTCCAGTTTTACTTGAATCATTCATTGTATTTTAATAGGTATACAACCTTAAACAGCATTTTATTTTAATAGAACGCAATTACCGCATTCACTGTTATATTTCGAATAAACATCGCCTTAATGGAGAATGAACGAACAATGTTGATTACAGAAATTTATTTTAATTTTGAAATGGTATGAATTTAAATCAAGGTGAACATTCACACCCATGACTATTGATTAAGTTTTAAAGAGAAACAAAACAATAAAAATATCAATATTATTTCGGTTTTTATAATTGATAAACATTTTTAAAAGATTGCGCTATTTTTTTAAAATATCGATTATAATAATATCATTTAATTTTTTTACCAAATTTAAAATTCGTTGAACACACAACAACACTACAACACAACACTAAACACCAGTAGGTATTATCCTTTTATCTTTTACGGATTTCGGAATGTCTGCTTTGTTCTTATTTTTTGTATACCCTAGTCGGATTGTTTGCTAAAAGAAATGTCGAATTGATAAGTACCTACGACTCAAATTAGCTAGTATGCTAAATTTTGGTTTAGTTAGTAATAGGATAGTATCAATTATGTTGTCACAGACTAAACTAAAAACAAGTAATTATATAGTTTAGTCCGCTTTTAGTTGTAATTGAACCTTTTTCTAAACGAGGAACTTAACTAAAATTATGCCATGTTACAATTATTTTTTTTTACAAATATTCGAAAAGAAGCAAACCACACAGAACCATGAACTGCATGGCATTAGACTACGCTCGTCACCCCGAGGCATAAGATGTTAAGTCTCATAATGTCCAGTAAGTTCACTGGCTTCAATGACCTTCAAACCGGAACACAACACAGCTTACACACGTTGCTTGGCGGCAGAAATTGACAAAGGAGGTGGTACTAACTCCGTCTGACCGCTCGCATACGAGGGACATACTACCTTTTAAAATCTAATTCTATGTATAATGTAACATGTCGGCACGTTCTTTTATCATACTTTGTTAATTCATCTTTGCTACTTTGATATTTTAATACAAATATGTGTGTACTAAATTCCTTTCGTTTGTTCATTTTAATTTATTTATCTTGATAGCCATATCGCCATAATAATAAGAGTGAATATAGTGTTGTGCGATACCATTCGAGGTCTCATAAATCTTTATGACTGCTTTTTAGTTAGTCACGAGCTGCGCGGCGTATCAATTATATTGTTTCAAGCAAAGACTTTAACGTATACTACTAGAGAAGCTGCGCGGTACATATAAATTGTAGTGGTACAACTGCGGTCAATTGACCGTAACTCAATACTACCATCTCGCTTACTCCCAACTAGAACTCCTATCGCGCTCCTTATTTGTGAGCTGTCAAACTCCCGCGTTATGTGACGCAATTTTACTTCTTAACAGGCCGTCTAGTAGTATGTACTTTAGTCTTTGGTTTCAAGAGACTTAAGGGTCACAGATGTCGTAGAGGGTAATTGATGTGACTAATTTCAGATCATAATTTCATTAAAATTTACGAGACCTCTAGCAAAAGTTAGATTATCCATACCAATACTCCGAGACACAAAGAACATTCTTGAAGGAAATGTCTTCCTCCTTATATCCCACTCGTAGTGCGTTCGGCGCAACATGCTTTTTTTAACACATGTTACAAAAAGATGTCATGTCCTTGTAGTTTTTGCGATCGTCTGCCCGGCATCAACCCCATTGGGGAGACAACACACAGACCCTAAACATATATTTGTGGATCACACAAACATTTGTCTAGGTGCGGGAATCGAACCCGCGGCCTCTTGCTTCACAGCCGGCTACTCGCCCACGAAGGCTAAAATAATAGTATAAAATATTGTATCTTCTTTCACATTACGAATTTTAAAACCTAAAACAGAATCCACATTCACGTGAACCAACATAACTATAATCGCCGTGCCTCAACGAAACAGTCGTAGTATGGCCCGACTGCAGTATTTCATTAAAAATATACCTACAATTAAATATATTTTTATGTATTGCATTTGTTGGCGGATTCAGGACCTAATACAGACTCAATTCCGGGTATCATACTAATATATTAATAGGATATAATAACCGATAATTTAAATAATAATGAACAAAAACTGCCATCATTAAAATAAGTTTTTTGTCCAAGCAGCCGTACAACGCGACGGAGTACCAACGTATCTACTAGTATCTATTTTGAAATCACATTGTCTCATGCGCCGACGTTGCCTCCTAACGGTATATACGTACCATTTTATATATTCATATATATCTTGTCGCGATTTCGTATGCGATTATCATAATACACGACTGAATATAGCAACTTTTATTAATAGATTTCTGGAGCTTTATATTCTATTTATGTTACGACTAATATGCTTCAGCACAAAGCCTATACTTTGACTGAATATTATTGCTACAAAATAAAAACCAATATTAAAATAAAATGTGTATTTCAAATAATGTTTTATTCGAGAAACATCTAAAATCGATTTTATTAATTATGCCTATCGATTTCAACTTTAATATAACGTTGATTTAAATAAATTATCAATAAAGTACAAGTTTACCGTTATATTTACTGGGCATTAAATTTCAAATTGTAGCCTGGATTTTTTAAACTTTGGCAAATACCAAGTGGTTTTTTAATGCACCTACAGCCCGTGTCCAACAGTTTCTTTATAAAAGTTTTAAATTGCGAAAAAATAATTCTTAATGTAATTATATTTTTTTGTTTTTTGTGGTGAATTTCACTGGGTTCAATGTCTTTTAAACCGAAACACAACAAGGCTTATACACTGCTGCTTGGCGGCAGACATAGAAATAGCGTGGTACCAATCCAGAGGGCAACTCGCATACAAGGGACCTACCACCTAGTGGTATTAATTTCAACTTGATACCTCTACCCGTTCCGGAAAAAAGAGTCTTGACAGACGGATCGACAGGCAGACAGACAGAAAGACGGACGGAAATCGGTTCCGTTTTTCCTTTGAGTGTTGGAACCCTAAAAATACCAATGTATGTTCAAAGCTTATTATCACATTTTATCAGGTATTGCTGTAGATATCCTAGATTAAGATTTTCCATTACCACGTTTACCAAACATGAAAAATCACTTATTCACATAAAACAGTATGTATAATTTGCATCGTTCGAAATGTTCATCTAATCAAAGCGATCGAAAACTTGCACAGTGATTGATTATTAAATGTTATTATGATATTCTCAATATAATTTCGTGGTTTTATTGCAATGTTACAAATCGTTATTAGCGCTATTGATATCGCTATCTACAATAAACGATTGCAATGTTGCTAATTTTATGTTTTATGTTGTCTCTTTGTTGTGTATTTATTTATATTTTGCTCGCTTGAAGGCCTTTTTCTAACTGAAACATCACTTTTAAAATACTTATTGCGGTCAGGGATGATGTAGCTTTCTATTGGTGCAAGAATTTTGTGAATCTGTAGTAGTTACAAAGATCTCTTACAAATAAATAAATCTTTCCGTATTAGCTATTCCCATACATAAAAAGTAGCCTATTCATTCAAAATAAAGATTGAACTATCCATCTTAGATAGCAGAAATTGGATTGAGATTGATTATTAATTTCGGACGTAAGTCACTCTCCGGTCCGGTAAAGTCGTGTCGATCCGTTGCTGCGTTTCTTTGTTAAAGGACAAACCAGCAAACACATTTACGCATTTATAAGTATACATTATTTATTGAAAGGGGAAGGTCGAATTTGATTCCTTTGGTATTTCCACTACTTGATATTTAATTAGAGTTCCAAATAAACTAACATCAATTTAAATAATTATCTACTTTGAAGTATAATAATACCGATGATATTTTATTTAATGATATACTGCGATAAACATCAGCGTACCAATTTATGATCACTTTGTATATAATGCCGTTTCGCGCCCAGTCTGTGGAGAATTATACAAGTATTATTTTGTAAATCCGTCGAGTCTGGCGAACATTGAAAGATTTTATTGTAACGTCAAGATTTCTCACCGTCTGGCGCTAATAAAAAGACTTGAAATGACGAATTTTATAGCGCATTCCTCGTGTTTTAACATGCATTTCTTCAGGATTCACGTACATTTTATCGTTGTTTCGTCTACGAAACGAGAGCGACTTTTTATTAACACGCCGATGGCCTTGTGGACACGTATAAATTGCTATCGAAATAACTGCATCACATTGTGTACCATCTGTATCAACAGGCGACCTCATGATTCGTGATCTACGAAAGCCACTTAATATCGGGGCCTCACGATATCATATACGTATATCGAATACGATTGACGAAAACTTGAATATTAACACACGTTAATTTAAACCGGCTAGACGGCCAACATTATAATAAGGTTGTATTATAATTGCATGGAAAGATTTTAAGGAAAAATACGGGGTAATGGAAAAAACAACGTCGCTGCTTAGCGATGTCAGATGTATTATGACTAGAGAGAATAATTATTTTGATTCCGCATTGAAGTAAATTCTACTACACCATTGACTAAATCGCATTTAAAATTGAAAGATACACTTTGATCAATTATTCTGTTGATACTTGGCACAGAAGTGGCGCTGCCACTGGCGCTAATAGCATAGACTTATCATATAAAAAGCTGTGTATTATAATAAATCACTCGTATAGTGATGTAATTGAAATATTTGTCTCGACTAATGATTCATTCCATATTCTTCAAATAAGATATTTTATTTAGGACAATGCATTCACGTCGATCAATTGTGGGTTCCTTGTTTAAATTTTTTAAACTATTTGACATTATACAGAAGGTTAGGAGTAAGACGATAGAATCGACAACGTTAACTTTTACGCCAGGAAATGCCACATGGTCTGTTACAAAAGTGGTTCCACCTTGAATGCAGACACGCCTTCTGCGCTTTCGTCATACTGTCTGTGGACTGTGGGTGGTAATTGTATCGGTGTCATGTTTAAAGTAAATATGTGTGCAGTTAGATTTACACTTCATTAAAATAACTTCGCAACCATACATTTCAGGGGAAGTGGTTTCGCAACTTCGAGACAAATAATAATAGCTCGAAAATGTTTTGCTCTCGAATTAATTTGTTCATGCGTCATTGTCTGCTCGTAAATCATGGATTTGTTCGCGTTAGAATATTGCGCCGATTTTATTGGGATGTTGTTGTTTCATTTAAAGTTAAGTATGTTAACTGAATGATTTTATTTAATGTTATTAACTTGATAATGTGGTATATTATTATATATATTTCGTTAGAATGATTACTCTGCGCAATTTTTGATATACATTGCAAAGTTTTATCAATCCAATCAGTTGAAATTTATCAAGTAAACCTGAATTTACACCTTGATTTACGATACGAATAACAAATAATGGCATTATCTATAAGGTCCGTTCTCGGACATTCGTAGTTTAATTGCAAAACGAGTGTTGAAATAGGAACTTGGCTGGCATTGCTTGTTGTTAGTGGAATGGAGTTGATTAATAGTCGAACTGCTGTAATTAGCCATTAACTTTACAGTTAGATCGAAATGTTATTGACTTTGTGCCAAGTTGTCGACCTGATCCATAATTTTTTCTTGTGTTAACTAGGCAATTGCCAATTTCACATTAAAAACCAGGAAATCGCATCTATCCATAGAGTGGCGCCAACGTTTGTCATTGGATAAAGTATCGCGAAATTCAGTCTAGTGTAGGTAGATTGTTCTGAAATATTTATTCTTGTTGTTATACCTTTATTTATTTTTATATTCTCCGAAATGGCGGAATCGTGACAGACCTGATTTCTCCAATTCGAGTTGTTATAATTATTATTGAGTTGATTTCAAATCCTCGTACCTCACTTTCGGGTTGTAATCTTTATCAAATGTCACCAGTGTTGCTTAAATTAGAATAATTGTAATAAAACAATGTAAAATGATGCATAATAAAGTATACGTTTCTCGTATATTGCATTGTCATGCTTAATTTTACAAGTTTGTAAGTTGTGACCGCGTTGTGACATTTAAAATGGATATTAATTTCATAACCAAAATCGATTTATAAGTTTCCTGTTACTAAATATAATGGCATTATTAATCATACATATATACATACATAGACTCACGCCTGTTTCCCTTAGGGGTAGGCAGAGACAACGCATTTCCACTTGTTACGATCCTTGCACACCTCTTTGGCCTCCTTCACTCTCATTAAATTTTTAATACATGCACGTCGGTTTAATAATAATTAATCATATAAAAAAAATTTGAAACATATACAATATATAATATATATGCACCTAAATAACTATTATATAGGTATTATATTTTATTATAGTTCTTCAATTTTTTTATATAATTCACGTGTATGCCGTTAATGTTCATACAAGAACAATGATCCTAAAGTGTAAAATGTATTCATGACGACAAAGTTGATAGAAGTTTTATGCATTTAAACTTGATTCCAACTGTTAAGTGCATTTAACTTTACTGTTTGTTAACAAAATGCCATTTATCGGCGGGCAAAGGTCGAGTTCAGCATAAACTGTTCAAATAAAACGCGTTGAACGCGACTATACTCTCACTGCTTTCACGTGGGGCTGTGTGAGTGCGCGGCCGTGGTGTGCGTCGCGGCCGGTGACCTTGCTATCAGGCGGAAGCGTGCGGCCGAGTGAGTCACCGCGCGTCTGCCGAGGGAGCATGGACCTTCGCCGACTGCCGTCTATACCGAACAACCAACCATTCTCATTTACCAGTTACCACCTTATCTACGGAATTGGATTAGACACGCCTTTGTGTCGTTCGATATTTGAATTTTTTGATGTGTTCCATTTTGTTTTTAATATAATATGTTTTGTTTAGGTACCAATTGTTAACTCGTTAATACAATGGTGACACATACAAAATACATAATGTTATTTAACATCTTATTTAATAAGTACTATAATGTTAATTAGATAAAAATATTGGCTGCATGTTTGTCGCATTTCAAATTACAATTAATTACCTAGTAGTAATTTTCTAAAGTAACCATGAATGCAGTTTGTAGTATTTTTATGAAACTGATAATTGTAAGTATGAGTACATGTTTAAGGCCAGTATTACAGAACGACACTCAGTCATGAAACAAGTTTTAAATCGGCTTTTAAGTATTATTTCTATTTTAGAACGACTTTTAAAACTAGAATCATCAATCGGCGCTCAGCTGAGTAGTTTCATATTTTTAAATGGTATTTGATATGAAACTGTCAAGAGCACCCTTGAACACAGATCCAAGGATAGGCTCATGGACGAAAACAAGTCAAAAGACGAATGATTACTGGCGTTATTATTCTAAGGAATTATAGTTATCAACTCGATACTTGAGTGTAACAGCTGAGTAGAATTTAAAACACGTTCTGAAATAAGATGCTTGAGTTTAGATTTCAGCCTAAAACTACGAGTAGTTTTGAATGATCAGAGTTTAAACGCTGTTTGAGACGCTTTCTGTAATACAGGTCTTAGTATCCGGAATTAGAAATAAAAGAAAGGATAGATAGACTCTATCATGTAGTCTATGAATCATGATGTGATTGCAGATATTATTCCTCTTGAGTACTGAAGTATTTTTTATTTTAAATTTATTGAGGTCGGTATACATTCGTTCAAGAACTTCAATATACACTACATATGAGTGACGTCATCGGGGTTAAAATTCCTTTGTTTAAAAGACCTCGCATATGCGTATTGCATAAAGTTACGTACAACGTACGTACAGTCCAGAACGAAGGTACGTAAGAAATTCTTTAGCGTACCGTGCATTATATTTAAGGATCTGCCGGTGACTGTATAAGTAGCCTTGATGGTGGCGGCGTGACCACACACCGCATGTGGAAATTAAGATGTACTTTATAAAGTACTATATAATAACCTCGCACGCGCCTGTTTAAAACATACCTATTGTGTGCGACTGGCGAATTCAAAATTTATAGCTACGCGACTTACGAAATTCAACGACTATTTTTTTGTGAAAATTATCTCTCATTTACTAGAAATATGTTATCGATGCCCTGAGGAATGTAGAGCGACTTGTTCCGTGTCACAAAGCTGATCTAGAAATCAAACGATAATATTGTTAATATTCACTTCTAGCACTGCAACTAGACTAATGAGACGACAAGCAAATTATAGGAAATAAAACCTAATTTAAAATAGAAAACATCCACTTCTAGCTGTAAAACTACACTAATGAGAAGATGACAAAATTATACGAAACAAAACCAAATTTACAATATAAAACATGTATAGATATTTTCTTAACTTAATTTAATAAGAATAAATATTTCCATCCTTCCACCTGCCCTTATCCCACTCGCAGTGGGGTCGGTGCAACATGCTTTTTAACACATGTTAAATAAAATTTTTGCTAGTAGTTTACGACCGGCCGCCTGACGTCAATCACTTTGGGGAGATTTAATAAGAATAAATAATACGTGTAAATATTATTTATTCTTATATAATTTATTAATAGATATTTGTACGCATATAATATGTGTAAATAGATATATATGCATATTATTAATGGGCATCCAATTAATATTTGAATGTAAAGAGCATACTCTGCAAGTAAATTGAGCAAATTAACATATTATTATTGTTGAGTCGTTTGCTGATCGCGGAAGCGGCACGCACATAAACTCGCGTGTTTATGGATGAAAAACAAGTTTGTACCCCATACCCTCATACCTGTTAGAGCTTAGAAAGCTTGCGTTGTTTGATAGAGTTGTTTATATAACTGCGGTATTCGCTTTATACATTCGGTATTCGCTTTATACATTGACTTATGCCTGCCTCGGTGGCGCAGTTGTAATGCGTACGCGTTACGACTGCTGTGCTGAGGTTTCGGGTTCGACCTCAGGTCGGGTTAAAAAAGATTTTGGATTTACCATTTACGAGATGCTTAATACCAGCCCGGAGTCTGGAATTGTGCCCGGTATGGTGATAAGCCTCTGTCATATATGCCGGAAATAAGCTCGGCAAAATGTGGGTGTAATGGTTGTAACCAAGACAACCAGAGCTGTACGTACCTATGCCTACCCCTTCTGAGATAATATTAACAGGCGTGATGAAATCAATTTCTTTGAACATACATCTTTTTACATATTATAATAACAATGTTTATACTAACCTGACCTTATAACACCCAGACCCGAGACAAATATTTGTAATCAGACAAACATTGGTCTAGTTGGGAGAATCGAACCCACGACCTCATGCTTCGCAACCGGCTACTGGCCCGCTGCGCCACGGAGGCTATCTATATATCATATTAGTCATTAGAAAGTTAATACATAAGCGATACCTGAAGATTATAAAGTGTTGGAGAAACGGTCTCACGATTCGATCCCATGTGCGTAGTGGAGCAGCGCGACCCTAGCGGTAGTGAATAGTGATGTGACACGGTTCCCGCCCGTGGCACAGATATCGATGATCATGCGATACCTTCCTTGCCATGTGATACCCTGCTGACATTTATAGTACTGCTATTTATGATGCATTTGAACTAACTTAAAAAAGGAAGTTCTGTATTCAACCCGTATGTATGTTCGTAAGTATGTTAGGGATTTTGTCAAACATGTATGCTAATGAGAATTTCTCAAACATTTATTCCAAATGGATTTCGTATAAAGAAGTCTCCTAACCCGCTTTGGGTCTGCCAACCAGGGTGGTGGACTAAGACCTAACCCCTCTCATTCGTGAAGGAGGCTCTTACCCATCAATGGAACAGTGTAATTGAAGAATATCTAAATTAACTATACAATTTTGTACGATAATATAATTGGATTATATTATTATTATTTATATATTTAATTTTTTGGGATTGAATAATATATATTTTTTCGTATTATCCTAATTATAGAATATTATAAATATCAAGTGAATTTGATATGCAAAACAACTTTCAAAAATGAATATGAAGCTTGTTAAAATAGCATAATTATGTAAGAAACTTAGAATCTCGTTATAAAATTTTAATTATACGAAATGCACCGAGGTTGCGCTTCGCTATTAAAAATGTCTTGCATAATGTGCACAAGAGAGCGTTTCCTTATATAGACTGTTGCATACTTTACTCAATACTTTTATGGATATTGTATAGTCCAATTACGTTAATACTAATGGTAAGGTTTCTTAAAGGCAGAAAAGTACACGCACATTACACAATTTAAAAAGCTGGCGGAATATTACAATGTAGCTAAGATGTCTTGTCAGTCTTTATGCGGGTTCTGAAAGTGATCACGAGCGGCGAAGAAGTTATTGTTATCAAAAGCTAAAGGCTGATAGGATCCAAAAGGCATAGAGGGCGGGTGAAGTAATTACCTTCTAATAATTAAATAACTTCATATTATAATGTTAATAATGAATCCATAGTGAAAGGCATCGTGCCTTGATCACATTGATACACAAATAATTTGACCTCTGAGGACTTCAGGTCCATCGTTAATGCATCCATGAGGGTCTGGATTTAAGTGAATATGCCTGCCACGTTAGCAAGACTAGGGAGTAGGCATGCGGCTTAGCAACTATGTCAACAGATTTGCGACACCATCCTGTCTCCTCCATACTTGGTGACAAGGACCGTATAAGTTGAAAATTTGTTCCAACTTTCCTGTTAGGATATGGCTTAGCCTTATTCCAATATACGTTACTGTTCACTTGCCGAGATGCATCTGCACAGGTAGATTCCTCCGGTAGACCGTAACGTGTACGACCTGCTTTAGAATTGAAGACGAGTCAGTATTGTCATTTGCTTTTTCTTGTTGATGACGTTATTACTAATCTAGTTATTTCAGGTCATTGATAATTTGGTTATAGTTTTATCAAAAAACAAACATTAGAAGTACCTCTTTGAAGGTCATTGTTTTTGTTTTTATTGCTTAGGCCGACAAACGAGCAAGTGGGTCACCTGATGCTAAGTGATCACCACCGCCCAAGTACGCTCACAATACCAAAATAATTATGGGCGCGTTGTCGATCTTAAAGGAAAGCTTATAATTAAGGGATTTTGTATTTGAGCCTCCGTATATCTTACTCACCGTACGAAATGCAGCAGCAAGCTGCTACTTTACGCCGGTTTTCTGTGAGACAGTGGTAACGACCCGGACGAGCCGGCCCATTCATGCTGTAGGCAAAAGTGTCTACAGCGTGGCTCTGCCACTCATAAAATGTTTTATCAACATGATTTCATAAGATCTGCACATCGGTCCACAAAATACATGATGTTGAAATGTTTGCATTGATCTGTTTAGAACATTTTTTTTACCAATATTTTTACTGCTCTATATAGAAATATTTGGACATTTTCTGAACACCAAGGACTATAGTACTAAATTACTCAGTTATCTAGCACACATCAGCAAAATACAAGTTTATTGTTGTTTCCAACATTTCCGAGGTACGGCACACGGCGCAAGGCTAAATCGAGTCAACGCGACTTTTCCCGGATTTGGTTCATAGCAGCAACTCTGGCATCCGGTTGAATGATTACAAAATAATTTTGATAGGCGAGGCTTAGTAACATCGTACGCAAAGGTGAGGCAATGTTGTCGTGGATTGAGGCAACGTCTAAGATCCTGATTGCCTTGGAGATCATGCGCCATCTTTACCTACTATATCGAGAATCTGTGTCTCAAGCTTGTTTGGAATTTTAACTATACACCAACCAACATTAACGCTAGCACTAGCCACTTAACGGTCAAAGAAATATGTTCCTCCAAAGAATAAAATATGTATTAACTTATAAGAGAAACACTGGTTATTTTAAATCTTCTATATGTAACAATTTTCCACGAGCAAACACCTGAACAATACATGTCGAACCGATTGCGATGGTACAATTTAATAAATGATAACTGTAGTAATATCACCATCACCACCAATAGTAGTCACCACTAGCCACTTATAATAAACAAGAGTTTGTTTGCTTACAAGGGAAGCTTGTAGTTTAGTTGGAACTTGGATATATGTAAATTGTGCGTACAATATGATGGTGTAATTTATATTTTGGCAAATTGACTCAAGTTATCGTGATTCAACTCAGAAAATGGTATTCCAGATACATTTATTAGGTGTTGCTGTTTTAATGTTCGTTTCTGACTAAAAAGTTGTCATGTTTCGCATTGTTTAGAAAGTTCACATCGCAATATACTTATCGTGTAAAATGTAAGAGTTTATCTACTACCTAATCAATTCCATAAATATAATTTTCTTATTCATAGTTTTAAGCTCACAAACAACTACTAAATAACAAATGTGGTTATTATAAATCACTTATTCTCCTTGATGAAGAAACTGAAGATATTAAAAACATAGTAACCATTCTCACAGGCAAGGACTGTGCTTACGCCACTATCTCTGACTACCATAATTATAATAAATAAATGAAAGAAATTTACAAAACCTGATTTCCACAGGTTAGGTGAACGTTGTAATCGCGTTACATTACGAATTTCATCCGCTTGCGGTGCAGGGTGACCCCGGTACGTAATGTGTGTTGCGAGTTGCGACACGGTAAAGTAAAAGGCAAAAAGACTCGGATGCATGGCCGAGCCAGCCGTGAGACGGCTGAAGCGATAACCGTTTGGCCTTTACAATTATGCTTTAGTTAATTTTGTTGATGATGCGGCATGTGAAACAACGTTAGATATGATGGTAGTGGAATTTCGTGATAATTTTGAATAACGGTAAATGGGCAATTTCGTCAACTTATATAGGTTAGGTTAGTTATACCTGATATGTTCTCCATAAGAATTTCGAAGATATGTAAAGTCTGCCAACCTACATTAGGCCATCGTGGTGGTCAAAGGCGGAACCAGCCCGTGCTCAGCAGTGAGACGTATAAAATACAGGGCTAGGATTATTATAGTCTAACCTGACTGCAATTTGTGATTTAACTCATATTGTTACTTTTATTTTATATCAATTATGGGACTGAAAGGCCATTCAACAGGAAAGTTTTTTTTAACGATACAAGCATAAATATATTTGTATACTTGAAACGTGCAGACATTTAACGGTTTTTATGTTGATTGGGTCACAAAAAAGCAATGGTTCGTAATTCGTATTAAATTTTACCCACCTGCGTCCCAAATATGCCTATTATGTTTTAAATATGTTACATTATAATATTTTAATTAATTATTATATTAAGGCAGAGATAGCTCAGTGGGGAGTGGTACGAACTGTCTAGACGAAAGTCGCATGTTCGAAACCAGTCCCAAGACCATACATCTCTGACTTTTCTAAGTTGTGTGTATTAATTGCTAATTATCGCTTGCTTTAATAGTGAGGGAAACCTGCATAACCTGAGAAGTTCTTTAAAAGAATTGCGAAGGTATGTTAAGTCTACCAACCCGCATTAGGCCAGCGTGGTGGAATAAAGCCTAACCCTTTCATTCAGTAGAGGAGGCCCGTGCCCAGCAGTGGGACATATATAATACAGGGCTACAATACAATACAGTTATATTATGTTTCGTAATCGTCATAGTTTCTCAGAGCCAATGGTCTCACTACAGAGGCCGCTCAACTCTACTCAAGACTGGGTGAAGTGGAAATGTACTCTGGCACTAAGCCGGTATAACGCCAGGCAGAAAGAAAAAACGCTTCGTCATAGTTTATTATCAGATTTTTATGCAATAAAAACATATTTTAAATGAATAAATTGTTAATAAAAATTCATAATGCACACTTTTAATATTTTTAAAATTCAAAAACAGAATCAGCCTTGCTTATGACTAATAGGTATTTGATTTTAATATTATTGTATATTATATTTTTTGTCCACGTCTACGCACTAATAAAGGAAACTAAACATAGCGACGTGATGAAAATACGAATAAAAAAAACTGCAAACTATTCGTCATCAGCATCAAGGACATCTGCGATCAAAACTTGTGAATCATTGTGATGAAATGTCGCGACGAGCTAAAGTTTTTATGTTTTAGGAATAAACTAAAACAGTAGATGTGATTTCCTGTAACCATTTTAAACGTAAAATAATAAGTCGGTCAGTAAAACAATTAAAAATAAGAGATAAATAAATAAACAATCTGAAGCTGCACCAGCTGTACTGCTGACAGTACCGGCAAACTAACAAGTGGGTCACCTGATGGTAATGTGATCTCAATGCTCATGAACGCAGAAAATGCCAGAAGAATCACGGAAGCGTTGTTGACCTTAAAGGAAAGGGATAATCAAGGGATTGGGAAGGGGAAGGGGATTTGGGCCTCCGGATATCTCATTCACCATACGAAACGTAACAGCAAGCTGCTCCTTCACGTCGGTTTCCTGTGAGACAATGGTAAAAACCCGGTCGAGCCGGGCCATCCATGCTGTAGACAATACTGTTTGCAGCGTGGCTCTACCACTTAAACATTTATAATTTTTAACTTTATCAACCGTACTTTCCAAAACAATCTACAAGTAATTTATTTCAAAGCCACACAACCAATTACTGGTGGATTAAGAAATATGTTTTTATACAAAAACCTCTACATTTGCATCACAAACGTATCCTTGCCGATTAACTTTCTTATATAAACAAAGGTCTGTTAAATTGCGCCGTCCGATACTTTCACCAATTACGCTTGTTCCCACGGAGCGAGTCCGAGAGCCGAAATCATGAGACATCCTTGGTTTCACAACGCTCAGCGTTCGACTTCTATGAATCCATTACGAGTGACTCACAGTCACAAGCCACAGGGCTGCGTCTGGAACAGGTCTTGCTCGTAAGGTACGTTTTGACTCACCGGCCGAACTGTTTTTGCGTTGTCTGGCCGATTGAATGCTGTAGTTATGTGGGCTGCGTACCGTATTTTAAGCTTCGGCTGCAGTGTGTCGAGAAACGCGAGTGTCGTTTTAAGCGTTTCGTGCGCTCGCATTGCAGTTAAACTTAGCCTATACTTTCAATTAGGGTGTATTATAAAAACTCTATAATTTGTATAACACCTCATAGGTCCACTAGTGGTAGCGTATTAAGGCTGAGGACCGTCAGGTTATGCGTTCAATTCCCATGTCAATCACAATTTGTGTTTTCGATTGGAAAATCATATATGAATGGCCCGAGATTGGAATTTGTGCCTGGTATAGCTCGCCCCCTATCATATGGGATGGAAATAAGCGCGGTGGAAGCTGAGTCCAGCACTAAATGTAATGTAGCATAAAAAATGATTGACATGTAAAAGTGATATTTATCATCCAATTTTTTTTTTTTTTTATCCTGGCTCGGCAAAGTGACTACGCTACACCTGATGGTAAGTATAGCGCAATCCATGAATACTGTCGACCAACGATAGACAATCAGAATAAATGATTTGATTTTGATATGTCTATACTTTGTGAAATAATTCACGTTACGTGGAATTTAAATGCCTGTTGTTGACACGTTATTTCAAACTTTAGCTTGAAATAAATTAAAATATAATTTACTATAGGGATAATTTTTGTTTGTACCGTCCACACTAGCCAGCCGGAACACCGACGCAATGAGGAACGGAGCGTTATTGGAATCAGCATAGCCAAAGCTTTTTCACATCGCTCATCTTTCATTGATTGTAATATTCCGCCGAAACAAGTGGCTTGTTTTGACGTGTGCTGTTCCTTAGAAGTTAACAAATAACAACTACAAATAAAGTTGTTTTTAAACGAATTAGTTCATATTGGATATCACTCAGTATACAATTTAAGTATTTGTTAATAATTCAATATAAAATATGCATTTTATTAAGAGTTATTAGTGTGTTAGATACCCTGCTCAAGGGCTTTGAGTACTTATGAGTGAGCATAAGTAGGTAATTATACCTACTTATTAGTTATTACAGAGATTATTTCATCTAACCGGGATAAAAAACATATTGTATTTGTTATTGTCAAATTCACTATTTCAAATTTGTATTTTACAGAACAATAAAAAAATATTTCTGAACTGTAATAAAGCTCAGCTAAGGTTGCCAACTTTTGCCAATATTTTGTATAAGAAATAGAGTATTTTAGGTTCGGATATGGAAAATAAACAATCTTTTAGAAAAAATAATAACTGTTTCGAATTTTATATTTCTAAATGCTCCGAACCGCTCCCGAGTCCCAGTGAAGATCCCTGATAATGAAGGTTTATTTCATTTAAGTTCTAAATACCCAATGACGACGAAAACAGTATTTTGTAAAATTTTTTATTAGCTTGGTTGATGAGACGAGCGGATCGCTCGCATGATAAGCCACATATAACTTACAAAGCCCTGCATGACGATGGACTGCGCTCGGCACCCTCAGACATAAGTTGTTTAGTCTCATATACTTATTAATTTCACTGACAACTTTCACTGAGTGCTTACACACTATTGCTTAGCGGTAGAAATAGACAAAGCGGTGTTACCAATCCAGACGGCCGCGTCCTCTCGCATACGAGGGGCCTACCTCTTGGTAAGTAAACAGGGATTGACAGTAAAAAGGTTTATGAGTGGACATAATGTATAATCCTTCCTTTAACATGGGATCCTTTAAACGGAGTGTGAAGAAGCAATTAAGCAGGCCGGAATAATTTAACCGATCTACGATAGATACAGTGTCTATCGTTGGTCGACACTATTCTTGGATTGCGCTACACTTACCATCATGTGTAGCGTAGTCACTTTGTAGAGCCATGATAAAACAAAAAGTATTATAATACTGTTTAAGAGTATGGTTGGCAACCCAAAGCCCAAAGCAAACCCGTTATGGTATGTACAATAATCGCCACAAATAAATCCAAAATACAAACAACGAAGTACGTGATCGCAGAACATAACAATTTCCGGACACTTTTTTCTATTTTGGGTGGCTATTAAGTTGCTTTAATTTAGGCTCCGAATAACTTAGCCATAGTGACGGTTAGACCGGTTATACTTGTACAATGGCGTTGATAATGTTACCGATCAGCTAAATTGATAATAACCATAAGTGAAAAAGTCCTGGGAATATTCGTTAGTAATATTCCTATATTTTTGAGTGGTAGAGCCACGTTGTACACAGTTTTGTCTACAGCATGAATGGGCCGGCTCGTCCAGGTCGTTAGCACTGTCTCACTGAAAACCGACATAAAGTAGCATTTTGCTGCTGTGTTTCGTACGATGAGTGAGATATCCAGAGGCCGAAATCCCCTCCCCTTTCCATTCCCTTAATTATCCCTTTCGTTTAAAGTCGGCAATGCGCCCATAATTCTTTTGGTATTGTGGGCGTACATGGGCGGTGAAGATCACTTACCATCAGATGACCCATTTGTTCGTTTGCCGGCCTATGCTATATTAAAAAACAACTCAGAAGCCACTACAGGTCAGTGGTATGGACCAGCGAGACGAAAGTCGCAGGTTCGTAACCAACAAGAGCATGCACCTCTGACTTTTTTGTGTTATGTGTGTTATATGTATATATATCTCAGCCTGTTGCCGTCCACTGTTGGAAGTAAGCCTCCCCAAGTGAGCGCGAACCATCCCGGGCTTGAGCAGCCCGCATCCACCCGCTACCCGCCATCTTTTTCAAGTGGTCGGTCCAATGTTTTCTAAGTTATGTGTGTATTAATTGCCAATTATCGCTTGCTTTAACGGTAAAGGAAATACCGTAAGGAAACCTGCATACTTGAAAAGTTCTTTATAAGAAGTTCGAAGGTATGAGAAGTCTGCCAACCCGCATTAGGCCAGCGTGGTGGACTAAGGCCTAACCCCTCTGATCCAGTAGAGGAGACCCGTGCCTAGGAGTGGGCCATGTATAATATAGGGCTAGTAGTATATTAATATTCTGCAATCTGAATTTTGAAATGTAGAAGATTTTATGTTAATGATTTAATTTCTAGACGTGCTGGAGGTGTTTATCGGCGTTGTTTAAAATAAATTATACGAAAAGGCTTGTATAATAATACTATTATATTATTAATATTGTCGACCAATGATAGACAGTGTATCTATCGTAGGTTGCCAGCACTATCCCGACCAGCCTTATTTCTTCATATTCCGTTTAAAGCGTTAAAATAATTTGGTTTTCACTAATGGCACAAATAGTAACAAAAGTATAATCCGTCTGACTCTGAAGCAGCAGCAGTATATGCCGTAACAGATGGTTGAATTGAAAACACCTTTGTTTTAGTCATTCAACTTTGATTTCACTCCTGGAATTACTTCTTTTTCTATTTTGAATAGGATCACCACTGTAATTAACCTTATAGAACACAAATAATCATCCAAATCAGTCCATATTTCGTGGAGTTTAGCGTGAACTTACATAAAAAATATATACAGACTAATTGCGAACCTTTGTTTTTTTGAGGCGATAAAAAATAATTTTATGAAATTTGGTCACATGATAGTTTGTGTAATGTAGGGGCCCGCTAAGAAAGAAGTTCTGGAAATTTACATTTTAAAAGGGGAAAAGGAGGGTTTGGAACAGCTGGCAATAGCTCTCAGAACTATTAACGAACTATTGCACAGGTGAAGTTTGTGCTCACGACTCATGCTGATACGTAATATGTGTTTGATTATGAACATTATTCGATATTCGACCATGACACTTGTTCAGGTGTAGAAAACATTTATATCGAGCGCCACTATACTAGCCGAAGGATATTTTTTTACGTTCACAACGGCAACATGGCCTTCTTTGGAGAATGGTAGCGTTGCCGAAAGTCGCCACAGGTGATATTACTAATTTTGGACGTGACGCCTTCGATGTTTCTAATTAATTGCCAAATGTGCCATTTAAATGGGCTATGTATGTATTTGCAAACATAATTTGTATCGAAGCGAAAACAGGTACCGAATGCAAAATAAATTATGAAGGAAATATATTTATGTTTAATTTCAGATTTTGTTATATTTCAATTTTTTTTAATAGTAATTATTTTTTTACTAAATATTTTGGAGCTGAAAATGTTGCTATTATGTAGTTATTAACATTTCATCCTTAGAAGGTAATAATAGTTGAATTGTACCTTATTACCTTATTTTTTACCGACATTAAAAACAAAGAGGTTCTCAATTCGTTTCTATCTTTTTTATGTATATACACGCATATCACCACCGAATGTGGACTGATATCGATGATTGTTTTTATATTCGATCATATTTGAATGTTCTAATTCAAGAAAACACTAAGTTCATAACGGCGCATTACTAAATTACATTTTAAAACTTTACCAACTATTAAAATTATTTTTACTATCTGATTTAATTTCATGCATAACTATCAAATATGCCATCTATAAGTATAATTGATTAACTATAATGGTTATCAAGTATCTTATATCTTATATATAATTATCTTATATATAATCTTATAAAATTAGATCTGATTATAATATATTTTCAATGTAACATTTTAAAATGACTACAATACACCTCTATGGACTTGGTGATTTCTTGAATTGGGCCATTCAATTATTATATTTTTTTATTTTTAACTATCGTCAGTCGGTTGTTTTGTTGAGAATGTCAACCGCGTCGGAATGCGGCTGCGGCGACCCATTTACAGCGTCCCCCACCCCTAGCCGTCTTGCAAACCCAATGCTGTGTGAGCAACGGTCCTGCGTGTCCTCGATATGCGTAAATTCAGCGTTGTGAAAAAAAATTCTACAAATTTTAACGGTGCCACCATCGGAGTAAACCCTATCGAATACAAAAAGTATTATCAAATCGGTCCTCATTTGACGGAGCTTTGTGCACGGTGCTGTACCAGTTTGTTCCGCAATGCGCAAGATCTTCCCAACTGTTAAATGATATATTTATTACCAGATGTTAAGTGGCGCTGGAGGACATCATTACATTTCATAAACTGGCTTCCAGGCATGTGGTTTCCCAGAGCGAGCTCCGAGAAAAATAGTTTTGTTAGCCTAGGCCTAAACTGCACTACTTAGTGTTGAGTAGGACATGATTTTTAAATGAGTTTGTAAGAGTAGCCTCATTTTTGTACTGAGCCAGTACAAGATCCCACTTCAAATGAGGCGAGGCTTCTTGAAGGTCACTCGGTCGTTCTCACTCTTTCATGCACGCAGCCCGCGTCATGGGAATATTAACAGAGTAACGCGACATAAAATTTTAAGTAGTACATGCAAAACAATTGAGCCGCTTTTAGATTATTTCGTCATGTACGGAACAAATGTTCTCTTCTTGTATGTCCTACTCAACACCACTGGTGCTACCACTAAGTAAACCTTGACCGAGCAACAACTCTACACCGTTCAGGTATGCGCGGCATCAGTCAGGGAAGCGAACTACTCGTCTCATCACTTTTTTTCTTTACTACATAAGTACATACATCATAAAAACAAACATTCAAATAGGTAATATTGCTTGAATTCCTAAGACGATCGCTATGTATTAGCTACGCAATAGGTCAAACATCGTTTAACCATCGATTTTCAATATATTCGTGCACTGTATAAAGTTGGTTATTTCGCTAATGTTACACTAAAATAACTAATAACCTTATACAATTTCCATTCTCCGATATTTATACAGATTGCAATATATTCACAAGGTTGTTGTCGCTTAACGTAACACCAACATAAAATGATTCATTATCTCGTGATTAATTAATATTATATTTTGACCCACTATTTATCTTATTGCAATCGCCGCTGTTATACCGCGCCGTCCATAGGACTACATTCCAATGTAGCAGAGGTTCCCAACTTGAAAATCCCCTCCGATTAGCGTTGAGGTCATTCCTGTAAGACATTATCTAGCTATGTGGGTCTTGACGTGCGCAGTATGCCTCTCATTATGATTGATTATAGCAATGGAATGGGCCCAATGACAAACCTCATGGTTAAAAATAATGAAATTTTCGAGGTAAAAGGTTTGTCGATGGAACTTTATTCGTCAGTTAGGCAAAGGAAGCGCCCATCATACAGCCAATTACGAACCGTTGATTTCTGCACACAATCGATAAAGGTTGAGAACCTATATTTGTGTTAGCAACGTTCAATCCGGATTCGGAAAAAACATACTGACACGTGTCATCGATTTTCATGTAGTATTTGATATCTTCCTGGTTTTATTTTTTGTGAACACATATTATTTGTTATTGGAGTTAGGTTGTTCTTGTATGTAAATGTGGAACTTGATAAGCCTGTACCTACACATTTGATACGAGCTTATAATATTTGATGATTAAAAATGAATGAATTAAACATAATATAGAATAATATTATACGTGAATGTATAATAGAACGATTGTTTCTAAGTCAGAGGTTGAGACACGCTGTAGACAGTTGTCTACATACTGAATGGGCCGACTCGACCGGGGTCGTTACCACTGTCTCACAGAAAACCGACGTAAAGTAGCAGCTTGCTGCTGCGTTTCGTATGTTGAGTGATATATCGAGAGGCCCAAATACCCAACCCCTTCTCAATACCTTAATTATACCTTTCCTTGATGATCGGCAACGCCCGCATGATTCTTCTGGTATTGTGTGGGCGTACATGGGTAGTGGAGATCACTTCCCAATAGGTGACATACTTGCTCCTTTGCCGGCCGATGCTATAAAAGAAGACGCAAATGCGGATTTAAAATTAGTAAATATATATAGCTAATATTAGCTAATCTCCAATTACTGTTTTATTAAATTTTCATTTTTTTTTAAATATTGCCTTCAAATAATTGGTACTCTACTCTATAATTTTGATGTTGCTAAAACAAATTAATTCGTGACTACAAGATTGAATGAATGCCTGACGCATAAGCGATGATATATATCGTATCGCTTCCACATAACGGGACAACAGTACCATGTCAAATGAGGACTTCAATAGCGCCCTCACGAGTCAGAGTCACCACACTAGTGCTCCAAATAACCAAAACCGCACATGGATTTATTCAATACTTTAATGTGTATGTTTACAATGGGTATGCAGATACAGTTATGTTTGTTAGACAATATAATTTTTTAAATATTGCCTTCTATAATATTGTATTGTTTTGTATTTGATTTCATGGTTTAAAAATACGTTTGTTTGATTTAGAGTGGTGTTTTAACTGTTATCGTCAAGTTTACGTGTAGTTTGTTTGGATTTAAAGTCCTGAATGATTTTGACGACCAATTTTTAAGTGGTAGAGTAGCGCTGTAGCAGATTTTGTCGAAGATCTCAATCACAGAAAACCGACGCGATGACGCCGACTTGATGTGGTGGATTCGTTGTTGCGTTTCGGATCAATCTAATTAAGTCAATCCCCATTATTTATTTTAAAAACGACTTAGCACCCATAATTCCTTTGACATTATTGGTATTCTTGGGCGTTGGTGATAATTTACTGTCAGTAATAAAACGTATTGTACTTAGTGTCGAATAGTTTTCTCTTGCAATGAAAACGAAGAAATAATGTTTTGGATTTTTTTGCCAACTCTACTCATACTATAGGGCTGGGACACCTGTCGCGCTTGTAAATGGAATCACAAATGTATCGAGTATTAAAGTATCGAGGTTGGTGCGTTTAACATTCGTTTTAATAGAATGTCGAGGTCGCACTCGAATGTAGACACGATGTTATTTTACTTGCCCGTTATAAATACGAAGATTTGTGTAATTATAGTGGCGCAAGACGAAGTGGTCGTAAATCTTTGCTAATTATGAAACGTATCAATATTTTACATGTTAACTATTTATCTTGTTTGAGAATTGTGATTTTAATTAAAATAAATGAAAAAACCTTTTCTTATTTCTGGATTGATTTTTACGGCAATATTAAACACGTTAATATATTTTTGAATACGATAAGCTGTACTTATTTATCGATAGATAATACCATTGATAACCGATTGTAGTTTCTGTCGGCGATATTATTTAAATTTTAATGAATAAACAGATTATTATACGCCGGCACATCAATAGTTACAAATTGGCGACAATTGCGCGTGTTTTTCAAACGAAAATAGCAACGCGGATGCGCGATTAGCGACCTGGATGATTTCAAGGGAAATCGAATGTGTGTGAGCTGAAATAAATATCGCCAAGTTGTTTTAAAATATGTGGAGTAGCTACAATATAATACGAGAAGCTCCCGGCGACCATTTTTCTATCGATTTAGTGTCAATTGCGACATTGGTCAGGTACGTATGATAGCTCCATACATACGCAATGGAGATTGCCTAGCTGCCGCCAGCCTGACGTCAAACCTTGAGATTACTTGATGACAGTGCTATCATACGGTCCACTAACAGCAAAAGATGTATGTGCCTTGGTAGATGTAAAATGGGCAACTTCCCATCGATTACATTCAAAATAATGCTCTTGCGAAAATAAGCCAAAGATAAGGATATAAGTTCAGAGTTTATAAAAATGATTATTGTTCTTGTCACAAGTAGTGACGTCATCATATATAAAGGACGTTTGACGCAAAATCAGACACATTATGTTGCAGAATTTATTATTAAAAACTATAGCAGCGATAGACCAATGGGGATTGGTATGGACTGCCAACATGTTGGACTAAGGCCTGACCCCTGTCATCCGGTAGAGGCGGCCCGTTCCCAGCAGTGGGACATGTATAATGCAGTGCTAGTAAAAAAGTATGTGCATGCGATGCAATATGTTCTAAGGAATGTATTCCAAATAGAAAAACATAGTTTTCAAATGTCTTGTAGTTTTGTAAGTAATGTGTTATTACTCTCTCTCATGTTATTGCTCGTTGCGTCACTCAAAATTAAAATAAAAAAAATCGTATGAAAAATATTGCACGAACACCTAAACCAATGGATTACATTCATCATTCCATTTTTGGCCAAATGACAACAACAATCAAGTTGGTAACTTTACCTCCGGTGGCAATTGCAGTCTCCACTAATTGCAGGCCTTGTTCCACCAGTAAGATCATCAAAACAGCGTCAATGGGGAAAGTACTTTTACATCATAGCTAAGCCATTCCGAGAACCGACACTATTCTCTAGACTTAACTAACAGAATTCAGAGAGCCGATTCCGGATCTTCCTTCTTTGATAGTAAAAACATTGCGTATAAAGGTAACGTATTTGGTCCTCCGGATATCTCACTCACCGTACGAAACGCAACAGCAAGCAGCTACTTTACGCCGCTTTTCTGTGAGACAGACGGACGAGCCGGCTCATTCTTGCTGTAGACAAAATTGTCTACAGCGTGGCTCTACGACACCCCAGTGCTTTTCGTCTGCTAGACGCTCTTCGGCTAATAAACAGAAGAGCACTATTTAGCAATCTATGACCTTAGTAACACTAATTAAAATGTAACGACAGGATTTTAACATACACACTCACGCCTGTAATCCCCGAAGGGGTAGGCAGAGGTGTAACCAGTACACCCACATTTCGCCGAGCGTATCTCCGTCCCTTATGTGATAGGGGGCGAGCCTAGGATTATAAGGAATATAATAATTAAAATATGCTAATGGCAGTCTGACACAGCGGTTGTTCGCGCTGCTTGCAGCGTCCAAGGTGTTCAACGTTTACTCCGAGCTGCGCCCGCGCCGCGCAGCGCTAACATTACTGACGCATTACTAATTGACCAGTTTGAAACTGTATCCGATGACGGAATTCGGATACACGGTGCATTCTTCGCGGAATTTTGTGGCTTTATATCACGTACGAGTATATTAAAGTAACTATGATCTCCTCCCCGAAGATACTAAAAGTCAGAAACAAAGTTTGGGTGCCGCTTCTTTCCGGCAGCTTTTGTAAAACACTATTAAAATAATGACTATATGTAATAATATTTATAATAAGAAGGAAAAAAAAAAAAAAAAAAAAAGATAACGCTGGGGAATCCTTTTTTTCATCGGATTTATGCTAAAACATATCTAGCTGAATCATTAAGCTACCAGTATCTATTAGTCGAAAATACATATTATTCAAATTTTGAATTATGATTATTCTAATGGCGGCCGACTTGAGCCATTGCATCGTCTGGTATCTCAAACCATTTACAGCGTTCCTTCGGCCATATAAGGCGCGAAAATTAATACAAAATAAGATAAATAATTTATCTGCAGCGCGGCGTAAGTATTACGTTACAATCGCCTCGTTAGCTAACAAGAGACAATAGATAAGTTGTCTTTGCATTGTTATTTATGGCACAACCCGCTCCATTATACGATAACTTGTCCATGACACAACTTAACTAATTTGCGGTTTACTGTTTCGAATTGGGTTGAACTAATTTTGTAAATAAATATCGTGAGATATAGGTACTTATAGGTACCATATATCATAATAGGCACACTATTATAATACGGAAATAATAACACCGTCACGTCTATACATTAACGATATTTTTTTTACTTAAGAATATGTTGTTATGTTATTCTCCCCAGAGGGGATGACGTCAGGCAGGCGGCCGGTCGTAAAAACTACAAGGCAAATCTTTCTGTAACATGTGTTAAAAAGCATATTGCGTCGTTGCGCAGGTGGAAGGAGATATGTTATGTGAATTTCCTTTATTAAAAACTAGATTTTGCTCGCGGCTCTACCCGCGTAAACGGTCTTTTCTGGAATAAAAAGTAGCGTATGTTCTAATCCAGGTCATGGTCTTCCTGTGTGCCAAATTTCATCCAAAACCGTTCAGCTGCTAAGGCGTGATTGACTTACAAACATCCAAACTTTCAAATTTATTAGGATTATTTGGTTCCCTTGCGTTCTTTCTTTCTACCTGTCTTGCTCGTTCGCTGACCTATGCTATAAAAAGATAATATAAAACATTGTGTAATCGCAATTTGCTGCATTTAATCTACACAGTGTCCACGTCTTGCGGAACACGGAAATTGCTATTTACTTATCCGAACGGTATTGTAAGCCAAGAAAGCCACGTGCTTCGACAATACGAGCATGAACCTACAAGCAGACGGCCTAGAACAACACATTTCTCTCGCAAGTCATTCACCTCGACACCATGACTAAGATGCGTCGAGTACAAGGCTAAGGATTCATGTATTGCTAATTACACACTAAAGAAGTGCCTCTTCAAATGTCACTGGATGTTCTATTGTTACGATTCTTGGAGTTTAAATATAAGAAGGTTTGTTTTTGATAATAAAATAATAATAGGTCCTATGAATTTGCCGTTATGAAAGTGCCCTGTGAGTTGTGACTCCCATCGGGCCGATTTATTCAAGAAGGGCATAGATGAATTGCAAATGCGTTAGCAAAGATGCATCGATACCATGGGTTGTTACTTTGATTAATAGATATAAAAAATATAGAAAAAAATTAAATGTTTTTCGTACAGAACGGTAATTTCATATGTAAAGGTGGGTAAAGGCCTATGTGTACACAAAGATATTGCTAATTAATGTATGTTCCTTTTTAAAATTATATGCATAGTGAACATACAAGATCATATAAAAGGGGTTTTAACAAGAAAGATTAAAAATAGACTGGATAAGTAAGAGTGGGTATCGCGCACTAAGGGTTTCGTATCACTCCTTAATTTTATACTTGTGTTTTATTATTTGTTAGTATACCCGCTATAATAACATATATTCTGTGAAAATGTCACCTGGTTACTTGTTATAATTCAAAAGATAGAGCCCTTTAAAGGTTGGACAGACAGACAAACTGTGCGGGACGTAGACTTTGTAATAATATTAGTACCCCTTACGTACGAAACCCTAAAAAGAAAATGCATGTTGACTACTATAATACATTATAATTAATAGTAACCATGTCATTGAACTTAACAAGTCTAAAAATAAATAGCAGAGTATGGTTCGAATTAGTAAAGATTTCGTCATTAGTTACGTTATTACCATTGCCATTAAAGTGGTCAATGAAACCGAGTTCTTTGTTCTCAAGTTCATGGGATCGTATTTACGCTGGGGTGTAACAACCTTGTCTATTTTAGTTGCCGCGTGGGTGACAGGGTACGACGACATCGGGGGATAGCGGGGATAGACGACCTGCAGCCCATCGGGTCAAGGATGTAGGAAAGTTACGACTTTAAAGTTGCACATGTGTGGATCCGCCAACTTGCTTTTTAGGGCATAATTAATTATTGAGTCATGCGACTCACGAAGAATAATATTTATGGTCTGTTTAACACACTTAACTGTGCTCGAGTAAACGTTATTTATTAACAACGAATACAAAAATATTTAATTATCAATGTGTACAGAGAAGCGCATGTTAATACGGTACTTCCGGTTAAATGAACTACGCAATGCGTTATCTGGGAGTTAAAATTTTAATCATTGTGGAATAGGCTCTTAGTATGGATGTTCTGTAGACAATGTAGATGTGAAAATTTGATATGTATTATTTTGGAGTTGAATCCGAGCAACCAAAATAAGAAACCAGCATATGATGATGATCACCTGATGGTAAGTGATCACCATCGCTCATGAACATTGACAACACCTGAAGAATCATAAACGCGTTGACGACCTTAAAGGAAATTGTTAAACGATTTTTTTTATAGCATAGGCCGGCAAACGAACCAGTGGGTCACCTGATGGTAAGTGATCTCGGCCGCTCATGTACACACACAATACCACAAGGATCATGGGTGTGTTGCCGACCTTAAAGGAAAGATATTTAAGACATTGGGATGGGAAAGGGAATTTGAACCCCCGGATATCTCACTCATCGTACGAAATACGAAACGCACCACCAAGCTTACTTCACGTCGGTTTTCTGTGCGTCAGTGGTAACAACCCGGTTGAGCCAAAAATGTCTACGGCGTAGCTCTACCACTCTAGTATAATCGCAGTTTTTGTACCATTAAGTACCATGTGGTATAATTTCACTCTGATATAATTAGTGTTAGCGGTGTCATAATTGGCAACACCAACGTTGCAAACGGAAACCGGTATAAAAATTCAACTCTAAGCAATCCATGTATCAGTTAATTGATATGTTTCTACTGTAACCATAATTTTCATACGAAATACAACAATTGTTTTTGTGCAAATGTACCAAATGCATATAACCAAACTTGCACCTGTGAACGAGTAGGTACCTCCGCTATCACAATAAATGGCGATATGTTTACGTCACACATAGTGTTGCGACCTTAAGATAATTATCGGTCGACGCCTCGTCTCACGTAGCGTTCTTATCGAAAACTTACTTGTGGAACAACAAGGCAAGGACATCAGCGTCGCACCGATAGATACAAGTTAAAAGTATGTGGTAAACTCAATCCGCTTTCCTGTTTATTTATGCATTTGAGCAACGCTTCCTTTGAGCTCGGCGGTTATCACGTTGATAAACCCCTGACTATTTCTGTCAAGACGTTATCATATCTATAAAACGATAAGTTTTGATAATTACCCACACACAACTGTTTCATACTTAGTTTTGAAATTTAGTTTTTTGTAGCTGGAATGCAATTTTTCACTTGATGTTTTGTTATATTTTTCCAACACTTCAATACAACTGTAAAGGTATTTTACTAAACTGTACTCGTGGGTTATTACAGAAGTTGTTAAAACTTTCCATATTGTTAAAATAAATGATAAATAAAACACAGACAAAGCAGCTCGTCTGGCGTATCGTACAAATGACCGCTCGGCCTTGTCTAGGCCACGATGACGCCATCTTGCGTGCGAATGAACTCCTTTTATTAGGACACAAATTTTTCATCCGTCTTACTCTATAATGTTTAAAGCTCCATAGAGCGAGAGAGAGATGCAAGATATTTGATTACAACAACTCGATTTAATTATAGAACAAGACAAGGTAGACGTCACTGCACAGTCGCTTGAAGCCTAAAGATGTTTTTTTAAGTTTTTAACATTTCCTTGTCTTAACGTTATTCTTGGATTGGTTTAAGTTATTTTTCGGCATTGAAAAGGTCTTGACTATTTTTCATAAATACACATTTATTAAACGGAGATAGGTTGTGTAATTGTCAGCTACGCTGTCTCTGCGTTTGATAGCGATAACTAAGAAATGTCTGGGGGCAAGGGACTTTATTGAACGCTAATTGGCCTACCAGACAGTCGTTGGAAACTGATATCCCCTCTTTATGTTTATTTAATCTGCAAGTAGATGGAGTGTCTGAGTACAGCTACTTGCAGATTGAACGGAAGAACTAATCTCTTCCGTTTACTAATCTTTAGCAATAAAGATTTAGATTTCAGTGTAAATGTTATGTATTCATGTTGCATAGAATTTGCGCTAATTGTTTCAACGCCAGACGATAATTGTATACTGTACTGGATTGTTTAGTGCATTATACACTCATCACACATATCGTCGAATGTGACGCGCGCCGCGGCTTGGTTGTCGGTTCGGTAGTATTGGGAGCGGTGCGGCGCGGCGCGGCGGGCGGCGGACCAGTCCTGCGCGCGAAAGGCGAAATGCTCGCGGCCGGCCGGTCGCTACAACCGGCTCCGTGAAGGCCGCTCAACGCCCCTCCCCCACTCCCTTCTTTCCATCGTATTAGTGAGTGTGTTTTATCGATAGACAACTACGATCTATCTTCATACTTAACATGCTAATAAAACGAAACATTTCAAAATGTATACTAGACTAATAAAATGTATTCGTTAATACTTAATTATTTTACAAAAGCAAACGAAATGTTCACCAAAAAGGCAACTCATTGAGTAAGTGCGTATGACGCATTGGTTTGTTATCTCTATCTTGAGCTTCGCCCTCGTAAACAGAATGCCAATGACACGAGGGGTCGTCGCGTCGTATCGATAATAATATCGAGGCGCTATCGCGCAGCACTGGGCGCACTGGCAAGGCCGCGCGACGCGCCGTATCGCCCCGCGCCAGCTCGCACCCACCCGCACCCTCGCCCCGTCCGTCCGTGCGTGTACACAAACACACGTTTCCAAACGACACACACACGTTTCGTACATTGTACCCAATGGGAATTTATTTGGACTCGAAACTTGCGTACCATTTGTTTTGTTCCTTATGAACCGTATTTGCTGTAGTCGGTACTCGGTCGCGACAAATATAAACAACACAATTTCTGTGGTATGTTCCTATGTGCGTTAAAGAATTACTTTTTTATAGAACTTTATGTAATATATTTTTTTGTTTACAGATTACCCAAGATGCTGGTTTCATCATTGGGGCGTAATCGTACGATACTACTGACGAAAGAAAGTTCTTGCCGAAACAACGATAACGTATCAAGAATATGTGAGAAACACAATGCAAGACTGAATCCAACTGATGCCTTAAAAATGAACAAACACGCGAGGTGATCGCACTGCATATATATAAATATTTTTATAGAAACATAATGCCGAAAAGACATAGTTTTTGAATATTTTCCAGCAAACGGTATTTTGATATATTTTTTTTAGACTATACGTACATGGTGCTCTAGTGTAGTGAAGTGTTATTATCGATCACAAAAGTGTCGATAGTCGTGGTAATGTGATCAGCAGCGAGATGACCAGTGAGGGAAACGCTGTGAAGGTGGAAGGGGGTCACGTTTCAGTCACCACTATCAGCATGTCGGGCTCAGAGACCAGTAATGGTAAGACTACTTTATATTATTTTACTAGCCCGTATCTTCCAACATTTGAACATCTGAGCTATAGTCTACTCCCTTTCCTTCCAAAGGTAGAGATCCAATGTAGAAATTAACCTAAAAATTACCTAAATGAATAATAGTGTCCAATAACATCTCCATTAAACGTCATCATTCATCCATTAAACGAGGTTTAAAAAGAGTAATCCTTCGACGGTAGGCAGCGGTTTTGCTGTGCCCTGGCATTGCAGAAGTCTATGGGCGGCGGTGACTACTTACCATCAGGTGGCCCGTTTGCTCGTCTGCCTATCCAGGCAGTAAAAAAAAAAAAAACTAAAATACGTCGCTGCTTAATACTCGTACTTTCCTAGAGTTTCGACAAACTGACGATTCAGTCCAAAATCCAAATCGACGGCGAATCGCTCAGAGTAATCAAGGGTTTAATCGCCATAACCGTTCCAATAATATAAACAAATATCTATGAACCTTTCAATGATGAATACTATATTTTTTATATCGAATGGTTAGTGGTTGGCCACTAGTGTCAAAGTTTTCAAACTGCCTGATGGCCACCAACTTTAACGACTGCTGTCAGTTGATAACAGCTGGAATAGAGTTTTTATATGCCGTCCGAAGCACGGAAATGCTCAGTTGAAATAGTACTAAGCGGTCACCCATCCATAGACTGACCGCGCAACCCTTGCTTAAATCGCTAATCGTTTACCGATCAGTGAGTGCAACTGGCTATCGCTTAAAATTATTTAATAATCACAATCCAATTTCTGCTAGTTAAGATGGATAATTCAGTTTATTTTCATACAATCTTTACTATCTCAGTCGTCATCGGGATAGTCACTAATTATTCCCCATTTTCAATTAGTTAGAGTCCATCTGTAAAACATGAATGGAGTGAATCCAATAGGGTCGCCGGTGAATTTCGATTTGACATCAGCCAGTTTATGTAGCCAATTATGTAGTGAGTCTTATATTGTCTCCACATTTGAATCTTCCTTTGACGTATGCCTATCGGATCCACATTTATTTGTTATATGCGAAAGAGCTGTTATTTAATACTTTAATTTCGACATGTGCGTTATTAATTACTGCCGCATTCAGAAACATTACTTTAATTGTCATTATTTCTTAAAAATCGATTATTTCTACACTCAGAGCCAGTCAATGCATTACGCTCCGTTACTGGCTACAGAAAATGCTTAGTGTTCGATTATTGAATAAATATTAAATATTAATATAGTAAATATTAACCTTAGTTGACATCTCTGAGAAATAATCGAATACTAAGAATTACCTAACTAATGAATACCTAAACTTTTTGACGTCCCTGATTGCGGCTGTTATTGAGCTACATTTATGCATCAGAGGAAGACAAATCTTGCAAGATTGTGGATAATGTTTAACGTTGATCATTGTTTTGGTGACCACTGAAGATCAGCGCTGTGTGGTGTACTCTATGGTACACGCCATAACACAGCAGTACAACAGGCAGTACGCTGAGTGGTCACCTACCTGTCACAGCTGCGGCGCTCAATCATAGTTTATTTTATGTTAATTGAGAATTTATAATTGTAGTGGTATACTTATTCGCGCGTTACCAGCTGTACAAATAAATCGTTTTTCTTCTTCTTCTTTTTAGACTAGACTAACTTATACAATATATCGCAATCATTTCGCAAACCAGGATAAAACTACGTACATCTAATAGAGGATTTATTTTTTAATATACGCGTTGTGGTACGGCATCCGGTCGCATAAGACGCTTGAATAATAAACAGGTAGATCCAATGATATGGAACTTTTGGAACCTTGCTTTGTTTATCCACTGCCTGATTGAAATGCGGAGTAAAACCTTCGAACATCGGTAATGTTGAACTTTATATTTTGATCAATGACAATTTGCCACTTTTAAAAGTCGGTGTTGCAAATGACATATTTTATTTTTCAGTTTCTGAAATTGCTATTTCAGAGCGTCTCTGGGAAAATCTATAATACTAAGGCTCTGTTTATCGATAGGTACAGTTGTCAGATAGGGGGCAGGCGGTTGTACATTCTTAGCTAATTGGGAGCTGTTTTCTATTGTGCGATGTATTTTTTAAATAGTCTCAAGCCCTCTTCAAATCGAATATCGACGGTTTTTTTTAATTTTGTTAGCTTGAATAATGAAACGAGCAGGTCGCTCGTCTGATGGTAAACGCCACGCCTATCCATATACACACAGAATTTTGAATAACAAAAGCACTGCATGACACTCTACGACTGCGCTCGTCACCCCGAGATATAAGATCTTAAGTCGTATAATGTCCAGTAATTTCACTGGTTTCAATGTCCTTCAAACTGAAGCTGCTTGGTGGTCGAAATAGATAAAGCAGTGGTACCAACCCAGACCACGTCGCATACGAGGGCACCTTGTACTATACCTAATCTTTGACATTACGGAGGCGTATCCCAAGCCACTTGTATAGCTTTAAAACGCACAGTACAGTCAGATCAGGAAATTAGAATAAAGTTGCAGTTATTAAATCAGAATAAATAATGTATTTTATTGGTGTAATACTTCAATAAATTAAGAAAGGTAAAGTTGCTAATTATCTCTTTATCGTCACTCAACGATAATAGGAATCACGTAATAATCGTTTTTATCTTGCCTCGGCAAAATGACTACGCTACACGACCAACGACAGACGATATGTCCATCTTATATCGATAGGATATCCCAGCCTGCCTAAATGCTTCTTCACACTACGTTTAAAGAATCCCATATTGTAGGAAGGAGGGAATACGTGTGCCGGCAAACAATTCCACAGCGAATGTTGCGAAATTCTTAGTTCGAGCTGGAGGAGTAGTAGATGGAGGCGACCACGAAGTTGTGGTTCCACAAGCCAGAACTGGTTTCGATGCCGGATGCAACTAACATAACATTTTTATAAGTTTCTTAATTCTTGATGCAGTCCTAAAATCCTTTAGAACCTTTTTAAGGTTGATGGACAACATTAAATAATAAATTGTGTAAAAAATTGTCAATTTTTGATATAATTTTTTACTCGGCTAGTTTCTGTAGTTCTATCTTAGCAGTTTTAAATATAGATAGAATATAATGTCATAAATAAACTAGAATAGAAAAGATATTTCGAATATAATTTCGTGAAAAATTTAATACGCTTCAAACCGAGCATGAAATGGCATATTCAAATTCAATAGAATTTAGCGGACTGTCCATTGTTTCGGAAAGACAACAGTTAACACATCATGAATGTTCTATCGACACAAAACAACACTACGACAGATAGTACCCCGTGTAATGAAATTATAATAAAAAGTGGTGATAGCGCGGTCGGTCGATGAACCAGCTTTATGGGGGAACATTGTTTTTGTTTAGACTCGGTACAAATACGCACTTAGACAAACTGAGGAAATATTATATTTGTTGATAATGATGACTTCAATGATTAATTTCTTCTACATAATAACTAAAAAATAAAATTAGCATGTAGTTACTGTATACGAATATTCGAAACCGAGATTAGGATCCGAAATGGAGATGTTCACAATATCGAAAAACGGAATTCTAATGCGAATCTACTTTATAATATGTGAGGTTATATTTTTATATTCATTATACAACGTGTTACAGAAAGGTGTGGTCATATTTTAGGGTCATTACATACACCGTACAATTAGTACTTATGTACCGGATCTTTTCAAAACCAAGACATCCGAAAATTTCACGTAAAATTTAATCACTCGTTTATTAAGATCGATCAGATTGATGACATCACTATTAATTATTATGAACGATACTCACTTTTTAATAAACTTGAATAAGATGCACGGAATTCTACGTACATACGTACGTAACTTGTAATTTAAACACAAATTAACACCTGAAAGAGATTGTGTGTTGAAGACAAATAGGTACCATCCTTTAGAAGCATGTTAAAGACTTCATTCACGGGTCTTCCATCTATAAATTTGGCTCATTACAGTCGACGATCCTCTTAAAAACTTTTATCAGTTACACCAATACATAATAGACGCGTTTTACCTGAAAATAAAACGCATATTAAACTACTTACCTTATTAGAAGCTTAATATAATGAGATAGGCACTTCCGATTTCCGTTGTATTTTACCTCTCTTTCTACCTTATATCCATGTCTCTTTCGCACATTTCATGTTATCACCAGGCGTGGTGGGGGGTGTTGCGTACCTGATGGTACCAACCACCCTGTTCATCATTGTGTCGAATTATACCAGGCAGCGATAAAAAATAAGCTTCTAATAAGGTAAGTAGTTTAATATGCGTTTTATTTTCAGGTAAAACGCGTCTATTAAACCACTTGACCGTTATTAGAAGCTTAATATAATGAGATCTGTTTGTTATCGCCTGGTGGTAAGCCAATGTGACTTAAAAAATGTATAACATGTGCGAAAAGCAAATATTTCTATGTACTTAACAAAAAGATATAATTATATACTTTTTATTATGTCATAAAACATGAATTTATAATTAGATCAGATTAAATTTTCTATGAGAATCATAAATATAGCAACAAATTATATATTCAAAGTAACAAACACATAGTTATGAGATTATAACCTATTTAACATAATATCATTCTATAGGATTAAACAAAGAAGTAACGGATGATTTATTAGTGTTCGTAATAATTTCCCGATGATAGAACTTTTGGAACGTTTTAACAGATTTCCAATTCCCCCTGGCTAGAATATCATCAAGGGAGAAATTATCAACAAAGTTCCTGGACGCTACAGCGGAACGCATGCTTCCCGGGGTTTCTGTTATGCCGGCCTCCTTCATAAGAGTCTTAATCCACCCTGCAATCACAGTGCGCGATGCTGGCTTTGGTGATCCGTTTATATTTACAAATAAATTAAATGAATCAGAGTTACTACGTCTTTCATTCAGTATTGTTATGGTTCTGTTAATCCAGTAAACAGGATCCAGGTTTTGTTCGTTAGAATTAACTAGAAGCTTCCAACCGGACTGTCTATATTTACTGCAATCGGTTTTAGAGCCGAATATTGGCCAAAAAATAATAGAATCATTCTTAATAATACAATGGTCGTCTCTTATATCCAACAAGGTCAGGTCATGAATTCTACGACCGGAACATAATATTAATAATGTTGCTGTATGCCGAACGGTCTGAAAAATATTGTTACTGTCTACAGAATAATTACACAAATAATCAGATAGTGTATTTACGTCCCAGATAGGAGGCTTCGACGTTTTGGGGTTTTTCAAAGATATAGATTTTAAAATATGTTTAACCAGAACGTCTTCACTTAATCTGCTAGATAATTCGGTATTGCATAAAGTGGATATTACCGATTTATGAAGAAGAATAGTATTGTAGGATAATTTAAAATTGAGGTGCAAATCTGCTAAGAATTGAGCTAATTGGGCTCCATCGGGCCGTATCGGATTTATCTTTTGTTGCTTAGTCCATAACAACCAACGGTTCCAAGCAACCTTATAAGTTTTCCAAGTGGACGGTCGCCAAGAAGATTTAAGTAAAGATATTTGATTAGAGTTCCATGAACTTATAGTCTCTGTCCACCCCCACACTTCCATACTTCCAGAATCATGTCCTGTACTTTTGGAGGTGGTAGTCCGGTCTTCGTGTCGACTAGGAACCGTTTCAGATTCGTTAGTGTGAACGGGGCTGCGATGGCCCGAGATTTGAGATCCGGTCTCCAGAAAACCTTTTCCCAATGTGGCACTACGATCAAATAGTTTCCCGTGGCCTGATTTAGGTGCATTAAGACTCGAGGAATCAGGAAAGGAGGTGGAAACACCCATGCTAGGTGAAAATTCCAAGGTACGCTGAACGCATCGTGAATCAGCGCTTCGTGATCTCCGGGGTCTAGTGATGCGTAGTTGGCTACTACTCGTGCAGTTCTGGATGCGAACAGGTCGATCACGGGAGTTCCCAATCTCATAAAAATCATTTCTGTGCAGTTCGGAAGTAAGTGCCATTCCGGAGGCTGCCGAAGTCTGGATAGACAATCCGCATGGATGTTGTATTTCCCCGGGATGTGATAAACTCTGTACTGAATCCGATACTCGTCCAGGATATACAGAATTTGATGGGTTAGATTTGTGAGGGATTGTGATTTGGTCCCCCCTTCGTTGCGGAGATAAGCTATCGCCGAACGATTGTCTGATTGGATCAAGACCGAGCCTTGAGTCATGCTTGGCGCATGCACTTCCAGAACTTTCAAAATGGTTAATAGCTCCTTCATGTTGCAGTGTAGGGACTGTTCCTCTTTTTTCCAAGTTCCCGACATAAAATGGTTGTCGAGATGTGCACCCCACCCCACGTCCGAGGCATCGGTGGTTAGGAAATGTGTTTGTGGTGGTACATGTATTAGTGTTGAAAGATGGCAATTTTGCAGCCACCAATGCATTTCCTCTATAACCCTTAAAGGCAGATTGTATCTGGTTGAGGTTGCCGACTCTGGTACAGTGTTTAGATGACAGAGGGTCCTTCGATGATTCAATCTGCCCCGAGGTACAGCAAAGCTGGCAAAATTTAATAGACCTACCAGGCTCTGGAGTTCTTTTCGTGTAGAGTGGCCAGTTTTTATGAACCGTGAGACTTTGCTTACAATAGCGGCAGACTTTTCTGCTGGTAAGAACTTGCGATTTGTCCAAGGATCCCAAATAATGCCGAGGAAGGATATATGTCGTTGTGGGACAAGGACGGATTTCTCGTAATTTACTTGGAATCCCAGGAACTGTAGAGTGTCCACTAGCATGCCCACATGTTCCCTTAAAACTCTCCGATCTTGATGTGCAAGGAGGAAGTCGTCCAAATAAACAATGATCCTTACACCTTTTTCTCGAAGAGTTTGTGCTATCCAGTTCGTGAGACACGCGAAGACTTTCGGTGCTGTGCTTAGACCGAATGGAAGACAGGTCATTTCCAACAATTCGTCTTTGTAAATTAGACGTAGGAACCGTCTGTGCGAACGGGCTATCGGAAGATTGAAATAGGCCTGTGACAGGTCTGCCTTGCACATCCAATCTCGAGGTTGGAGAAAATCCGGGACACGGTACATGTTTATCAACCGAAACCGGTCTGTTAGCACAAACTGATTCAGTAACCTTAGGTTGAAAACCGGACGAAGTGTCCCATCGCTCTTTGGAACCAGAAATAGGGACGATACAAAGCTTGGAGAGGGAGCTACTGCCTTTAGAACGCCTTGCCGTTTCATTTGTTGAACGATCGCAGACATTTCCATCGATTCTAGTGTGCGATAGTGATCGTTTTTTAAATTTGGCGTTTTCATGGGTGGCTTTTGTAGAAAGGGTATGCGATACCCTGTTATTATTTTTAAAATGAAATCTGGAGCTCCCATTGATCTCCATTGACTGCGGTAATGTGCTAATCGTCCCGCTTGAAACTGCAGAGAGTCATTGTCTTTGCCGTTTGTTGCCTTTATTGTAAGAAGGCGAAAAAGAGCGCTTTTGGCCTCTTTCATTTGGGTGCCTTGGTTTCGAACCGCGAGTTCGAAAGGAACCACCTCTATTATTTGGAATATTAGAATGTCCATAATTATAATTATTGCGCCCTCTTGGCTTATAGTAATGGCATTGGTGACCACCCTGCGAGGGTTGGTTTTGGTGGCAATGCATGTTAGCAGCAGGAGCTGGCTCGCAGCAGTAGCCAGAAGTACCACGCGATGGTACATAATCAGAGGCGTGCCCCTGCGAGGGGTGCCGTACAGACATAGCAGGTTTTGCTTTAGAAGCACTTCCTCTATTAGGCTGTTTTACTGGCCAGAAAGCTTTTCTTACGCCTCCTGCTTTTTCCAGAGTAACACTAAGTGCCTCAGAGTTGAAAATATGAGTGTTGGAAGGAGGTATTTTATTTAAAGCCGACTTTACTAAAGGATCTCGAACACACTTGAGGATAGCATCCCTTCTCATTTCTATAGCCTCAGCTCTGTGGCCGCAAACCATTTGTAGCAGATCTTTAGAGATCTTATGAAAGTCGCCTTTTAGAAAAAGTTCTTCGATTTTATCATTGAGATTGACCTGCGATGCATCAGATGTCTTAGACCATGCTAATAGATTACGTAAACTATCAAGAACAGCCTCTTTTTGTTTAAGGATACAAAAAGTAATAGCTGCGTAGGATTTATCAGAGTAAGCTAAGTGGCGTATATTGTCATACGCCATCACCTCGTCGTTTGTTACTAGCTCTGTAAATCCAGGCGAATGGTTATACAACTTTTGGGTGTCGGCATATCGTATATCCGACCACGTACTATTGTCAAATCGTTGAACCTCATTTAACATTTTTAAATATTCCTGTGGAGTTCGCGGCATCGCGGGGTCTTTAAGTTTAGTCTCAATATCAAAGGTCAGATCCGGTATCACCACGGTATCTGCGTTACAGGAAGGCGGTAGCGCCTGCGAGGCATATTCATCGTAAAGATCACGACTAACATCTGAGATACATGATGCATTGTCATTGTTATCGAAGTAGTTCCTATTATCATAGCTGACAAAATTTCTCCTTAATTCACCCACTTCTTTAGATAACTTTTCTAAAAGAAATCGATCCCTTTTATGACTTTTGGGACGACGACGGTTTGATTTTTTCTTCTTTTTCTTTGAATCTCGCGGAGATTGTGAAGAAAAAGATGAATAAGACGAACTTGAACTACTACTGCTACTACTTGATCGTTGATTAACGCCATGATATTTAACGCCAGAAGTACTAGCCATTGCCTCGTTAGGCTGTATAATATCGATATTGCTATCCATAATCACTATCCTGAATAAAAGGAACACATTCGCATTACGAAAGAAAAATAGTTATGAATATTCTGAATTTGAAGGTAGAAAATTAAACAATATCGAACGATAAAACCACCATAAATAAAATCAATAGATTATTTTGGAGGTTTGGAAAAATAACACAGTATCGAACGGTAAGACCGTTATATAAATTTATATGATATTGTGCAACTTACGTGCAGGTATATTTCACTTCACTATAAAAATAAACTTTTTTATTCCTAAGGTATTGAAGTAAATATTAAATAATAATTATTAGCACTTAGGAGCACAAGTTAACACAACGGAAATTTTCAAGCCAATGATGAACAGGGTGGTTGGTACCATCAGGTACGCAACACCCCCCACCACGCCTGGTGATAACATGAAATGTGCGAAAGAGACATGGATATAAGGTAGAAAGAGAGGTAAAATACAACGGAAATCGGAAGTGCCTATCTCATTATATTAAGCTTCTAATAACGGTCAAGTGGTTTAATACTTATTTTTAGTCAATCACAACATATTTTTTTAACTCGTAATCATACTTCATAAAATCAGAACTTGCCGAACTGACTGCGTCAAATAAATATTGACATTTGACAACTGTTTAATGTTTTTTTAATTATAAAATAATTAAATGAAAGGAGGTCTATAGTATCATTGTTTATCATTTAGTGTTGTCCAAAGTTGAAAGTCGATATCGACATGTTACTCATTCGATAAAAAAGAAAATTCTATAATTATTGTACTAGCAATGCAATCGGATTTGGTACTATGGGAGATAAATACTTATACCCTACACTATACATTGCTTAAATTTGCCCGCCCCTTTCTATAACACGTTGTATAAAGAAACTAATCGATACTGTACGTTGTAAGGATTATATATTTTACTTAGTTTATGCATAAATCAAATCCCGATTTTCTGGGATTCCACAGGAACCCGCGAAAAAACCCTAGATCACGGATGGTGTAATGTCATAATATAATATTTTGCAGTTGTCTATATTTAATTGTTTATGTTTACAAGGTGGTAGGTCCCTCATTTGCGAGAGGCCGGCTGGGTTGGTACCACCGCTTTGTCTATTTCTGCCGCCAAGCAACTGTGTGTAAGTACTGTTGTGTTCCGGTGTGAAGGACATTGAAGCCAGTGTAATTATTGGGCATTGTGAGACTTAACACCTTATGTCTCGGGGTTACGAGCGCGTCCAGTGTCATGTAGTGCTTTGTTATTTAAAGTTCTGTGTGGTTTTGTTTATGAGCAGGCGTGGCGCTACCATCAGGCTAGCGACCTGCTCGTCTCATAATTCAAACTAATAAATAAAAAGTATATATTTTTATTTCCGTAATCATTTTCATGAATGTAATCAAGTTAAATTGTCGTAACTTCCAGGCCAGTTCTCGTACAGTTCGAGCGGAGTTCGCATCAGTGTCTCTTCGGAGCCACATGACGAAGACTCCACTGATGCGGAGATCTCCAAGATCGACTTCACGCAGCACCAGTACGAGGTAAGGATACTAGTCCCATTGACGAGTTACTGGCTGAGAAACAATTTGTTGCGGGTTCGACACCTATATCGTGACTACTCAGTACATTATTTGAATGTAATGTTAAGGTTTTCATAATTCCAAGGCTAAATGTCGTTACAAATTAGAGATTACGACAGCATTCTTACTTAGCTTAACTTACAACAGCATACAATTAGAAAATAACATATAATAGAATTATACTATGTTACACACAATTAATACAAAGTATTAAAAGTACACTATAAAATATTAAATTGAAAATGTAATATTAGTATTGGTAAGTAGTTGTATATTTGCCTTACAACATGCTAAAAATAACTTGGCCAGGTTCAACTTAGTAACTTCACCTGTTCACTACGCCGCCCGTCACCCATCATTCTCTGAAAACAATAGCTGCGACACTGCTCTTGACTAACTTCAGGCTGGCCAAGTTCTTTTGCGCTTATCAAGTTACCATTTGGTCTCCATTACAGAAAATCTTAGTGAAAGGGTAGGAGGACTGACTATCTGTGCGACTACTTATTTTATCAAGTAGCGATAGGTACGCCATCTACAACTGCCTGAGAAGTTAACGACCTCCATGTTTGTATTGTAGATGGCGCTTGACAATTTAATAGTTATAATAATTTTTCAGTTTAATTTAGGCCCTAGGACGATTACGTATATTACCAATCTTATTTTATTTTATTTATTAGAAATACCATTAGGTAATGCACGATACTTAACATAATATTATAAAAATCAAATAAATATAAAATTAGGAATAATAAAAATAGATTTAAATATTTATAATTTTATTATCTTGCCATCTTACATGATCCAAAGGTCGAATAGATAGATCGTGGGAATCCGACCGATCATTTACGATAATTTTACTGGCCTACGGTCATCTTCAATAAACGGTTTTAGTTGGTTTATTCGGATAGATCGCAACAAATGAGCCAATCAGAATATAGTTTGTAGGTCACGCTTACAAATTACATGATTTTTATATTTTTTATTGTAGCATAGGCCAGCAAACGAGCTAGTGGGTCACCTGATGGTAAGTGATCTCCACTGCCCATGTACGCCCACACTACCAATAGAATCATAGGTGTGTTGCTAACCTAAAAGGAAAGGGATAATTAAGGGATTGGGATTGGACGTCCGGATATCTCACTCACCGTACGAAACGCAGCTGCAAGCTGCTAGTTTACGCCGGTTTTCTGTGAAACAGTGGTAACGACCCGGACGAGCCGGCTCATTCATCTTGTAGACAAAACTGTCTACAGCGTGGCTCTACCACGCTAAGTGTAGTTCACTTAGTAAATTTAGTTTGTTTGATCGGTTTCCAGAATTTATCCGGATAAACAAACTAACATAGTTTATTTATAATCGCCGTTAGTAAACATTAACCTTGAATTTAACATTAGTACGCTTTACATTGATGCCTTATGTTTTCCTAAATGACAAGTAAACAGCAAAAGAATAGTTTTTTTATTATCGTTTCGGTTTCGGAAGGGGTCCCCTTACTTCCGGGATTTCTTGATACATAATACGTCATGTATGACCGCCCCGTGGCGCAGTGGGCGAGTAGTCGGCTGCGAAGTGAGAGGTAATGGGGTCGATTCCCACACCGAGACAAATATTTGTGTGAACCACAAATATTGATCTCGGGTCTGGGTGTTGTAGGTCCGCAAGTCTCTCGTAGTTTCTGATACCCACGATACTAGATAATCAAGTGTGGGGTCAGGATTATGTGTGTGACTGTTAGGTGTATTTACTTATTTAAAATAATATATATTTTTCAGGTAAATATGAGGAACAAGAAGAAACGATCATCGAGCGGCGCTCACTGCGACCTACAGAACAACGATCGGGAACGTCCCATGTCGTGGGAGGGAGAGCTCTCGGATTCTGAAATGGTTATCGACACGAGCGCTAACAATGGTAAGACTCTAAACACATATATCAAATAGCATACATAACTTTCCCTGGCTTTATCCCTCCTTGCACTAAACCTAGCCCCACCTTAAAGCAAGTCCTGTTTACACCCTTGGTAGAGATCATTAAACATCAGGTGACCTACTTGCTCGTTTGTCGGTCTCTGCTATATATAAAAAAAATTAATATGCCATTAGAATTAGGAAAACTGAAATAGTTCTAATATCAGCATCGATAATACTAAATGTGTGCTTTAGTTTACATACATAAGCTTATATATATACAACATGTAACAAAAACCCTGTTGGTCCTTTTAGCTATGCTATGAGAATCGATATTCAAACATAAGGAAATATCTCTAATGAGAAAAATCAAACATAAGAATGGGACAGATGGTGGGCCAGCAGCTCAATGAAAATAGTATTTTAAATGAAATCCTACTAAAAACTATAATTTTATGTGTTTCACGTGCGTATTAGTAAAGCGGCGACTCGCTGTAATAGTAAAAGGTGCAGTACCGTGTAACTACCAATTTTGATAAACCACCGGGTGATCGCCAATCGTTATTTTTATGGTAGAATTTTCGTAATTGAGATATTTATTTACGTTCAAATAACGATTCTGATAACGTGGTTAAAAGGAACAACAGGGTTTTTGTTACATATTGTATATGCCTATATCGCCGACGGAGTAACTATAGATGAAACTAGTGCATCCATGGTTTGCCGAGATTATTTTCATCCCATGATGTGTTACGTGGCGAGCCTATCGCCATATCGGCCAGTAACTGTATGAGCAGGCGGTTGCGCTTACCATCTTCCGTGCGACCTGCTCGTTTCGAAATTTGAACTAATAAAAAAAAACTGACACCTGGCATCTTGTAATTTTTTGAATCGAAGACTTAAACTCAACTAAATACTCTGCCACTAGATGAAAGTAGACATAAATAAACTTTTTGGTCCTTCGAGCAGGATAATTCTTTCTGTTTGGTGTTGTCCCGGCTGCGAAGAAGTCCATCTTCTCGTCCATTAATTTGACGGTATTTGGTATAATAATCATCATAACCCGCTGTCTGAACCCCACAACCCGCAATGGGAACCCAGGATTCGCCATTGCCTCGTCCGTTAATCAACAAAATGTATTGTCAGGGCTGGGCAGTATTTCAATTACATCCTAAAATTTTAATTTGTTATTTGTATTTTAAATACCTGACGGCGAGGTATTTTATAATTTGTATTTCAAATACTTACACTCACGCCTGTAATCCCCGAAGGGGTAGGCAGAGGTACACCTCTTCAGGGATAAAGGTGTGAACTTATGTTATGTTTATTATAGGAAGATACCCTTCCAGTGCTAATCAGATATGATTACTTCTGCAGACGAAAACAGCAGTTCCTTGGACTTACAATCGTCGCGAGATTCGATAGACACGCTACGGAACGTGACGATAAAAACAGAGCCGTTGAAGAACGAAGTGTTCCAGAGTTTGGATGACCAGAGGGTCCTGGACCTCAAGTACACGGCGCCGTTGCAGCCACACCAGAGGAGTCTTAGTATGAACAGGGTAGGTTTTTTAACTCCGACGATAAAGAGTAGTGATTAGATTTGATCCCTTTGTCTGTGTGTCTGTCTATGGAATCGTAACGAATGAAATGATTCGAATGTGACTTTTTTGGTTTGATTGCTATTTAATTGAGATGGTTCTTAGTTCAGTTTGTTCATATTTAGAAGGTGGTAGGTCCCTCGTACGCGAGAAGCTGTCTGGGTTGGTACCATCGCTTTTTCTATTTCTACCTCCAAGCAGCAGTGTGTAAGCACTGCTGTGTTTCGGTTTGAAGGACATTGAAGCCGGTGAAGTTACTGGGCATTATGAGACTTAACAACTTATGTCTCGGGGTGACGAACGCAGTCCAGTGCCGTGTAGTGCTTTGTAATTCAAAGAATGACTTGCTCTTTTCGTCATTCAGAGTAATAAAAAGAAGACACCCACATTAGCGTAACAAATACGTATAACAGCCGCACTTCTCGGACGTCAAAATATCACGGTATTGTGGACGCACTTTTATGATGTAACTGTTACAGATATCAGTACTAACAGACAACACGTCGCTGTCGTTGGCGCGGCGGCCGTCATCTCCCACGAACAGTGCCAAGTCTCTGGCATTGTCGGACCAAGGTTCAGTGCCGATCATGCCGCAGACCAATATTGGTGAAGTCCAGAACCTTACTATCAAAAAGGAAACGCAATTGTCAGGTAGCAGTACACAGTACAAAATAAGGATTATATTTCGTTAAATACATCATATTACTCACTACTTTTCCGATAAAAGCTTATACAGTCTGCTCTGTGACCATGAAGCTTTTGGGTCATCAGGGAAAATGTTTGTGTGACACCAATATTTGTTTCGGGTGTATGTAGTGTTATGGGACCGTAAGTCCCTCGTAGTTTCTGATACCTACGTTACAGGTTAACTTAGTGTGGGGTCAGGACTATGTGTGTGACTGTTGGGTGTATTTATTATTCCAGAGTTAAAATGCGAGCCGTCTGGGGGCATGGACAAATTGCTCGGCGCGTTACATTCCGGAGGATCGCCGCTGCTTGGAAGGTTGCCTCGAGTGCAATCCAGTGCGAGTACTGACTCCGCTGTACACTCTATGTATACACACAGGTAATCAGTTAATACGTTTCCGGGTATTGATTTATGAAACTACCTTTGATTGAGCTGGGGCTCAATATAACTGGGGCTGGGGATTGAGCTGGGGCTCAATATAACTGGGGCTGGGGTTGGTGCTGGGGTACTGGGGTACTTTAAACTATATTGGACTCATATATATCAAACAAATTGTTTGATATCTAGAACGCTAGAGACTTTTGCCCGTTCTTCCCTAGCGAAACATGATTTTGAACTGGCGATAGAGTATGTGGTTGTAGGTGTATTAATTCATTAAATAGTTATTTTTTTTGAATCATGAAGAACCTAGATTATATTAAAGAGTTACCTACACGTTAAGACACGGCTACAAACAAAAAAAAAATCGTATGGGCCCATCTACACCGTGTTACAAAAAGGTGTGGTCAAATTTAAGCAACATATTATAGTGTAACATGTAGTACCGAATCCGATTGCATTGCTCGGACATAAATAAAGCATTTTCTTTTTTATCGCATGAATAACATGTCGATATTCGCCTTAAAATTTTGGACATTACTAGATTTTAAACAGCTTTTGTCTCACTCCAGCTCACTTCACTTAATTTACAGGGATGTGATCGATCGTAACGTTAGAATTAACGTGAAATATTAGAATGTCAAGATTCTAATAAGATACGGTATATAAACACTCACTGGCAGGTGTCTGTAATGACCCTCATATATGACCACACCTTTCTGTAACACGTTGTATTACTATAGAAGAATGATCTGAAAAATAGTATGAGGACGGAATATAGAGATAATTTATCCTACATTATACATTTAGTGGGCGAAATTTTAATATACATTAATAACATTAATTGAGTCTATTCCACCCACACACCTGTAAACCAGGATCAACAGTGGCACGCATTTTTGTCGACCAGGAGCAGCTCGACGAGTTACTGGCAATGTAATGATTTAATCCTGCAACGAAATTAATTAAATAGAAAGTTAGGAAGTAATTGGTAATTGAAATTGTCCACACAATTTAGGGGGAATAACGCCCTTTATCCTCATATCGACCTAATATCGTTCTATAATTGTAATTGACAGCCTTCATGGCGCAGCGGGCGAGTAGCCGGTTGCGAAGCGTGAGGCCGTGGGTTCGATTCCCGCACCTTGGCAAATGTTTGTCTGATCCACAAATATTTGTCTCGGGTCTGGGTGTCGTGGGACCGCAAGTCCCTCGTAGTTGCTGATACCCACGATACAGGTTTACTTAGTGTGGGGTCAGGACTATGTGCGTGACTGTTGGGTGTATTTATTATTATTTATAATAATAATATTGATTGTTACAGTGTATACAGCAGTCCGTCAGCGAGTCCGCGTGCGTCGCGTCATTACACGCCGTCATTGTCGCGCAACAACAGTGACGCGTCACACTCATCTTGCTATTCGTACAGCTCAGAGTTCTCACCCACGCAGTCGCCAGTGCAGGTATTACTCATTCATTCATTCGTTCGACCATTCATAATCTACTTCTACTATCTTCTATATTCTACAAGGTGGAAGGCCCCTCGTATGCGAGAGGCCGGCTGGGTTGGTACCACCGCTTTGTCTATTTCTGCCGCCAACCAACAGTAAGTAAGCACTGTTGTGTGCCGGTTTGAAGGACATTGAAGCCAGTGAAATTACTGGGTATTATGAGTCTTAACACCTTATGTCTCGAGGTGACGAGCGCAGTCTAGTGTCATGCAGTGCTTTGTTATTTCAAGTTCTGTGTGCGTTGCTTCTATTTATGAGCAGGCTCGTCTCGTCATTCAAGCTAATAATATAGTGCCTGCCGGTTACCGCCCCCCATAGATTTTAGCAATGCCAGGACACAGTGAAGCCGCTGCCTACCGTTCATATAATTGTTTATTTATATGATTTATAATTATGATTGACTGCCTCGGTGGCGCAGTTGTAATGCGTACGCGTTAAGATTAAACTAACGCTGAGGTCTCGGGTTCGATCCCGGGCGGGTAAAGTGGTATTGAGTTTTTCTATTACGAAATGCTCAGCACAGCCCCGAGGCTGGAATTTGTGCCCGGTATGGCGATAGGCTCGCCCCTATCACATTATGGGACGGAGATACGCTCGGCGAAATGTTGGGGTACTGGTTACACCTCTGCCTACCCCTTCGGGATTACAGGCGTGAGTGCGTATGCATTATATGATTATGTTGTTGAACTCCAGGGGCGGCACCCTCACGTGGTGTACCGCGAGCCGGGCGGCGTGCTGTCCCCCGCGCATGATGACGACACAGAGCCCGCCGACGACAGGCTGCATCACCACCAGGGCATCAGCCGGCAGCAGTTAATCAACAGGTAAATAAATAATTAATAAATACACCCAACAGCCACACACATAGTCCTGACCCCACACTAGGTAAACCTGTATCGTGGGTATAAAGAACTACGAGGGACTTGCGGTCCCACAACACACAGACCCGAAATAATTATTTGTGGATAACACCAACATTTGTCTCGGTGTGGGAATCGAACCCACGGCTTCACGCTTCGCAGCCGGCTCCTTGCCCACTGCGCCACGGAGGCTGTCAAGTGTAATATGACTGCCTTATCATATCGTCTTAGCTAACAATACCACGTAACTCGAAAATTGGCCATGTGATACTGAAATTGGATAAATTATTTTTCCCGCGTATCCAATAAATTTACACAACAATTTTAATTAACCATACAAAGCACGATATTCAAATAGTTCTGTCACGGCGCAATTCATTGGTTACATCACACATGTTCATAAAAAATATTCAGTTTTATGTCACTCCTGAAACTAAGCCAATTTGCCTTGCGCGGTATTGTTAGCTAAGCGACGATATTCACAACACGCAAATCTCGCACGCGGGAACTAATATTTTGGGTCGTGTCAGGGTTCGTAAACAAAATACCACAGAGAGGTTAAGAAAAATATTCTCTTCACGGTCTCTACTTTTGATATGTCGAGTTGAGTATTCTATGCAACCATATTCGCTTCTATAGACATATAGAGATAACCATATAAAGCTTATACAACGTACTACAGATAGGTGTAGTCATATTTAAGCGTACATACACCTGACAGTGAGTAATTTATGTACCGGATCTTAATAAAACGTAGATAGCCTAATAGTTTACGCTAATTTAAATCATTCGTTTATTACGATTAATAAGATCGATCACATCCCAATAAATTAAGTGAAGTGCGTGAGCGAGAATAACAGTGAATGCTGGAGTGAGATAAAAGATAAAAATTTAACCACACCTCTCTGTTACACCTTGTATATGATGTTTCCAACTTTTTTGTCTACAGTCCATGCCCCATATGCGGCGACAAGATAAGCGGTTTCCACTACGGAATATTCTCGTGCGAGTCGTGTAAGGGTTTCTTCAAACGTACAGTACAGAATCGCAAGAACTACATGTGTCTTCGCGGCGGGAACTGCCCAGTCACTGTTGCTACCAGGAAAAAGTGTCCAGCTTGCAGGTTCGATAAGTGTCTCGGATGCGGGATGAAGTTGGAAGGTAACTACCGTCATTGTCACTATATTCATTGTCATCAACGTCGACGACAACGTAGTTAAATTCAGGCCATTTAAGGCCCGCGATTTTCTAGGATTGTGAGTATTCACGGGCGGTGAAGATCACTTACCTATCATCAGATTGACACACTTGCTCATTTGCCGGTTTCTGTTATAATCTCGCAATTTTATTTTAATTGTGCCAATATTCTTACCTGGGCTTTCTATCTATCTATATCGAATGGTTAGTGTCAGTTTTCAAGCTGCCCAAAGGCCTCCGGCTTGGCTTAACGACTACTGTCAGTTGATAACAATCCGCACTGTGCCCTCCGAAACACGGATACACTCAGTTGAAATACCACTAAGCGGTCACCCATCTACACACTAACTGCAGCAAGTGTTGCTTAACTCGATAATAGTTTATCATATAAAAATGATCCTATTTCTATAGCTCATAGATATATGAGAAATGTATGACAGTATAATGCCAACATAAACTTCATATTTCTATGGTCCTATTTCACAGCATGCTGTGACATAGGATCATATATGACGTCATATATCTATGATGCACACATGATAGTGGAATAGCGGCCTTAGTCTAACTTACTAAGAGCGCCTTCCGAAGACTAATAGCCATTAAAAAGGTATATGGTATTTTGACAGCAATTAGAGAGGACAGGACACGAGGTGGTCGATCAACATACCAGTGTTCGTACACACTGTCAGGCGCGGCGTCTACTGGCTCGCTGCTGTCCGCACACGTGCCCACCACGTTACGGCACGCCTCCAGTCTCACTTGTGTAAGTACCTACTGTTAACTACGCTCTCCTTCTCCCACCTGCTGTGGGGCCGTAGCGGCTAATTCACCGAACTTCGGATTTATGCAAATCAATGTTCAATTAGAGAGCCAATGATTCTGTCGTTCCGCCAAACGACCGTCTAATGGCCAAAACTATGAACAACGATTTATGACGTCACATGAACTTCAATTTATTTGAATTAATTAATGCCGCCCGCGGGCGATTAATCTGAATGGACTTGAACGCCGACAGAGTTGATGAAGTTTGGCGAATTAGCCGGTACCGCCCCTGATCCAATTTGCAGTGGGGTCGGCGCAACTTGCTTTTTTACAAATGTTACAGAAAGATTTAGCTTTAGTTTTAATGACCGGTCGCCTGCCAAACGTCAACCCCTCTGGGGAGAAAACACGCAGTACCGAAACATATATTTGTGAATCACATAAACATTTGTCTCGGTGCGGGAATAGAACCCGCGACCTCTCGCTCCACAGCCGGTTACTCGCCCACTGCGCCACTGAGGCTGTCAACTACACACATTTACAAAAAAATAAATTTGTCTCTGCCTACTTCTATGGGAAATGTATGTATTTACAAAAAACGGGAGGTTTTAATTCTTTCCCTGTCTGTGAAAATTACAAGAAATAATACAGTCGAATTGAGAACCTCCTCCTTTTTGGAGTCGGTTAAAAAAGGTTTTATTCATTTCAGTATGTTACTGGCATGTTAGTAGTAGGTTATTTGGTTAGGTAATATAAAACGGGCAGTTTTATATTATTTTTCACTTCTGACCTCGGAGTCGGAACAGCTGAAATCTCTAGCTCGGCGAACGTTCTTCAACTGGAGTTATAAAATAGATTAATGGCCGTTCCCTATATTCTGTCTGTCTCTAGTTTTGCTATACCGGTGATAGAAAATTTTATCTATTTTCCGTTTTACCGTCCCAATAAACTTACTAATGATAGGTAATCCTATTCTTCATTGCTATCTACTGATGAGAGGACTGATAGCTGACTACAGATATACAACACTATGAAAATGACAGTTCAAGCGTCCCAATATTTTTTATGTGCTATCTGTCGATAAAGTTATTTAGTTTTTTCGTTATCGGTAGATTTTGACCGATAAACAGATATCCTCGGCTGTAAAAAAACGAAATAAATAACGCATTTTGAAGAAATAGCCATGAGTATACAAGGCTTACATGGCACTTGCACTGCAATACAAAAAACTAAATAAATTATGTAAAAATCTAAAAGAAAATATAAAAAAATTCTAAAATTCCCATAAATAAAAATAATGCACCGTTTTGATAATTAAATTAAGTGCAAGAGACATATAAATATTTGTTAATGCGAACAAAATAATTCCCCACTTCAGTAAAATCCCCCAAAGTCGCTTGGGATTTTTGTTCAAAGGACTTGTATTCAGAGCCGTAATGTATTGACGGTAAAACGTTTCGTTATTACATTGTGTTTTGCAACATAATAAGTATTTCTCGTTATTATTATTTCATTTACAGTGGTAAAAAATAAGAATTATAGATAAATGTTAAATTAAAACTTATATTTCTAATCTAAATCATATCTTCATATTTTCTAACATAAATTAAACAATAGTTCCTCTTTCTCAGCTTGTATGAACATAACGCACAAGAGGGCCCAGATAGACTGCCTATCTATTGTTATCATAGTATCCGACGTGCATATCTAAAAAATAGGGACGATTCCAAGCAGTAGATAGAACAATACGGGTGTTTGACGATAGCTATCTATCGTGAAATTGAAGATTAATATTGGGAACGGCCATAAGCATACACGTTATGTCATTTTATTTACAATTAGGGGCTTTAAGTTGTTCGAATTATCATTTAATGTTCATATCAACAAGGTATCATTAAGGTTGTCTGTTAGAGATCGCTTTTAGCGATAAGACCGCCTTTTGTAACATAATTTAGTTGTAAGGTTCATAGTGTATAATTTTATTTTTAGTGTGCAATAAAGAGTTATATATCTATCTATCTTTTATGTTATGTGAATTTCAAAAATATATGAATTATGTTCTTTTAGGTTAACGGCCCTGGATCGTACAATAGTCGAGGAGAACCCAGTAATAGCAGATTAACGCCTGATATACCACCTTTATTACAAGTATGTATTCTACTAATATTATAAGTGTAAAAGTTTGAAAATTTGTTAATAAATCACGGCTTAACGGCTGAGCAGATTGTGATGAAATATGGCATATGAGTAGACTATCTGATATAGTACTATACTGTATATAGATCTGGACTAATAATAATAATAAATCTAATTCAGAATTACAAAATAAAATGATGCTTGACAAAAATGATATCTTTTTTATAGCATAGGCCGGCAAACGAACCATTGGTTCATCAGATGGTCAAGTGATCTCCACCGCCCACGATACGCCAACAATACCAAAAGAATCATGGTTGCGTTGCCGACCTTAAAGTAAAGGAATAATTAAGGGAATGTTTGATAATAGTAAATTATTTTGTAGGAAATAATGGACGTGGAACACCTATGGCAGTACAACGAGTCAGAGCTGAACCGGCTGGGCAAGTCCCCCGGCAGTCCGTCTGCGAACCCTCTGCTAGCGGCGAGCGGCATCACCGCGCAGAACTCCAGCCCAGACTTCCTCGCAGACCTGTGTAACATCGCCGACCATCGACTCTACAAGATAGTCAAGTGGTGCAAGAGTTTGCCGCTATTCAAAAACATTTCGGTAAGTACTTTATGGTAGTTTTTTAACAAAAATCCACTGCCTTGGTGGCGCAGTTGTAATGCGTTACTATTAAGGCTGACTCTAAGGTTTCGGGTTTGATTCCCGGGTCGGGTAAAAGTGATATTGGGATTTTCTATTGCGAAATGCTCAGTATCAGCCTGGAGTCTAGAATTTGTGACCGGTATGGCGATTGGCTCACCCCCTATCACATCATGGGACGGAGATAAGCTCGGTGAAATGTGGGTGTACTGGTTGCACCTCTACATACCCCTTCAGGGATTACAGGCGTGAGTGCGTATATATGTATGTAAAAAAATCGAAGAGGTTCTCAATTCGTCTTTAATAATGAATGATTCGTCTGTATATTAATGAAATTTTGGATACCTGGATGTTGATAAGATCCTGTACATAAACACTCACTGTCAGGTGTATGTAACGACCTTTAAATATGATCACACCTTTCTGTGACATGTTGTATATTTTTTATGTATAACTCTGCCAAATTTCGACCGTTTTGAAATGATGTAAACGGACTACGGCTTTAGTTTAATTTCGTTTATTAAAAATTAAATAACATTATTTACCTTTGTGGTATATATTTTTACTAAGTACGTTTGTATTTCGCTTAATGAAAGTAAAGTTATTAAAGTGAAGAATTCTCGAACTCGTATTGTACCTTTTAGCCAAGATAATCTTTGATTTTATTACTATTAAGTTCGAAAAATAGATCCCAAAAAGGTATTGCTTTGTTTGTTGCCATAGATTTTAAACTCATTTTTGTATCTATGTTCAAATAGTTTTGTTTTGCTCTCGAGTAAGGTGTCCATTTTACTGGCAACAGATTCGTCGTAACTGGAGTTGGGTTTCTGTAAATTAAATAATACCTATAATTATACAAATTACATTTTTCGAGTCGATGAAATTATAAATAAATAAATACACCCAAGAGTCGCACACATAGTCCTGACCCCACACTAGGTGAACCTGTATCGTGGGTATCAGGAACTACGAGGGACTTGCCAACCCATAACACCCAGACCCGAAACTCATTTCTGTGGATCACACAAATATTTGTCTCAGTGCGGGAATCGAACCCACGGGCTCTCGCTTCGCAGCCGGCTACTCGCCCGCTGCGCCACGGAGGCTGTCAAATTATGGCGTTATCCGAATATGATGGCTATTTGTGTACACTCAATTTCCAAATAAGTGTCCTGTAAGACACTCCGGCACACGGCTGTTTTAAGACACTGTGTGATATTGTGTTCAAAAAAACCTCGACTGCCTCTGCTCGTAACTTTCTTGCGATGTTAAATTTAATTTAACAAAATTATTTATTTCAGACTATTATTGTCCATATAATTATTATTAAAACATTATTATTATATATTATTTAAAAAGCTTAAAAGCAATTCAATTTAATGCCATTTAACATGTAACTGAATTAATCGCCGCATTAATGGGCAATCAATTTTGTCCGCTACTACGCTTAGGATATTGTTAATGAAAATATAAGCTCGGCGAACAGCGGGTGCACTAGTTGCACTTCTAATTCAAATAAATTATATTTTTCTTTTATTATCCTGGCTCAGTAAAGTGCGCTACACCTGATGGTATAAGTGCAGCGCAAACTAAGAATAGTGTCGATCAACGACAGACGATACGATACATCTATCGTAGATCGCCAAAATTATACCGTGCTGCCTAATTTGCTTCTTCAATCTCAAGGACATGGGGGCACAATAAAGTGATTGAAACTGATTCAGCATAGCTGGTTTTTAACCGACTTAAAAAGAAGGTTCTGTATTGGATCTGAGTGTATCTGTTTTGATTTTATCAAAAAATAACACTGCCTACAAAAAAAAATTTTTTTTTGGTGCAGCTCTGTTCACATCTGTAGTCTGTAAAGTAGGTAGTATGAACTACATTGCTGCTACTAGATGTCAGCTGACAGCTCTGGTTTACGTACAATTCTTATTTTAACTTTTTTACGGTTTTATTCAAAATCAGTCCATGTTATAACTACTTTTATGACATTAATCGTATAAATTTATTATGGCAAGTAAGTCAAGAAGTTGCATTAACGATCCTGATATGTTTTGAGTACATATGCGGTGAGTATATAATGGAAGATCAACGGAAACCGATTAATGACACGGTAATTCGCTTGTATTCTATATACTTCGGTATTGAAATTAGCAATCAAGATAAAGTGTGGGTACCTCACGTTGTTTGTAAGATTTGCATTGAACATTTGCGGCAATGGGAAAAAGGAACGCGAAAATCTTTGAAGTTTGGGATACCGATGACTTGGCGAGAACAAAAAAATCATCATGACGATTGTTATTTTCGTATGACGAGTCTAACGGGCATTAACAAAAACAATTGTAGCAAGTGGAAATAACCCTATACTCCTTCCGCTACAAGACCTATTCCTCATTCACTGTACTGATACATGTACATGTACATGAGATTGTTCCAATACCGGTTTTTCATCAGGAAGTTTAGGAATGTGACGATGACGAAATGGAAATTTCTGAAGAAGATTTTGAGTACTATGGAGAAACATCGATTTCTTAAACTTTTTCACAAGGTGAGCTTAGTGATCTTATCAGAGACTAAGATCTTTCAAAAGAGCGTGCTGAGTTGCTAGCATCAAGATTAAAAAAAAAGAATTGCCTTTCTTCTGGTGTAAAAATTAATTTCTATCGCACAAGAGAACAAAACTTACTACAATTTTTTTCTTCTAATGAAAATTTGGTATTTTGTTATGACGCGAACGGCTTGATGACTTTCATGGGCCTGGAGACTTATCATGCAAGTGATTGGCGTCTTTTTATCGACAACAGTAAAAGAAGTCTCAAAGCAGTCCTTTTACACAGTGGTAATAAATATGTTCCTATTCCACTCGCCCATTCTACATCTATGAAAGATGAATACAAGGTAATTTCAGTTCTTCTAGAAAAATTAAAATATTCTGAACATGTTTGGGTAATTTGTGTGATTGTCCAGGACAATCTCAGTCAAGAAAATCACTCAAAAAAAAATCTAAATGTATAATTTCCAAATAAATTAATATATTTTTTTAAATATGTATTTTTCTTCTTTCACATCAACAAGAGCTGATATGAAAAATGTGACTAGTTTTCTCGTGTCAGCTCACAAAATTTACCCAAAATCAGGTCTAAAATCTTAGGCACCAAAATGAGTGTAGGCCAGTGTAATGAATCTATTTTGGCCATTTTTTATACCAATTAGGTACCTACTTACCCATATTTGACAAAGTTAGCCCACAATGTAGTCATGCGGTCGATAATCAGTCGGTCTTCTGGTGAAGGCTCTTTCAATGAAAGAAGTTTAAATAAATATGAAATTTCGTCGGCATGTGTTGCGCCATCGGCTGTAAGGTTAAGTTTCTGAGTCACAAAATTTATTTGCCCTTCATACGCAAACATATAATAGTATACAGCTCTTGCTCCGTTTTCTATGTATTTTAACATATTTAATCTAGAAGCATGTAGAAAGTGAAAATCGTTTCCGTATTGTATAAATTTATCTTTAATTTTCATACTTAATGATCTGTTCACTTCATAGAAGTCATGTATTATTCTTTCCATCTCATTAGTGTCTTCTGCAGATAAGTTAAAATGTTTTGACGAAAGCATTATTGGGTTATAACGTTGGACAATTTCAGGAATGGTCAGGCCATAAATAAAATATGACTCATTTTCTGTGTTTCCCACCATGAACGATATATTCTTCGCTGCTGGCACTTTCATGTTCCAGTGATAGTCGGGCATGAATTTCTTTATATTTTTAAATGTTTTTTCAATACAATAACTGTACGGTATGCCCACTTTCAACGATGTTTCTATCACCAAACTTGAATTTACAGAAGAAAGAAACATTATTGCTGCTTTAACGTCTTTTGTTTTGAAACCTAGGTATTGCGCCATTTTTAACACACTCTTTTCTTGTGGCGTTTCTAATATAGGATATGGATTTAGATATGTTCCACTTTGTAGTATAACTTTATCAAACAATCTTTCATTTTTGTCCAATGAATGCAAAATCAAATCTACGCTTGTTGCTCCAAAACTATGACCGTCTATTGTTATTTTATTTCGATCACCTCCAAAATCTTGTATGTTATCGTGGACCCATATTAATGCATTCTTCTGGTCTTTATATCCTTGGTTTCCGGGTACTTCTAGTATATCAAGGCACAAGAACCCATAAGGACCCAGGCGATAATTTAACACTACAACAATTATATCGTGCCTTACTAAATACTTCGGTCCGTAGAGATATCTTCCATTAAACCCCAAAATATAATTACCACCATAAACATATAATAGGACTGGTAGCTTATTTGTAGAGTCTGCCGATTTAGGTACATAGATGTTCAAAGTTAAACAGTTGATCGTTCCTTGAAGTGTATTGTTGAATTCATCTTTTTGTGGACACTTTATACTGTCATCGTTGGCTTCAAATATTGTATCGAAAGGTGGTTGCGGGAGTGATTCCTGCAAATCACATCAATATATTTCTTTAATTAAACTATTTTTTTATAAAATAATATCTGTTACAAGTACTTACTCCAAAGGGATTCGTTTCATTGACTTTCGCGTACGGTACGCCTAAATACATAAAATAATCTCCATCGTCGGCTTCGAGGCCCTGTATCTGTCCTAGCTTTGTGTTCAGTAACGGGATTTTGCTGTTCGCTATCTTTGGCAACAAAATTAAAACTGTCACTACACACGCAACGTCTACTCGAATCATCATTAACTTTTAATCAAACATCAGTTTTTTGTATGCATCAAACATTTGTGGTTTTGATTTTATCAAAATAGCTCAAACATTCTATAAACAAACGTTAATGAACAATTTAGATGCACTTACAGAAAATTTTACTTTTTATTTATACCGTGAGTTTTTGTTATGCCGTTGGAACTAATTCTAACAAGGTATCTTGTAGGTTTTGTAACATATTTAATCATCGCAAGCCACATGTTTACTGTTGCTTCACAAATGTATTAATATTTATGACATACTTATTAGTGTACCTACTTAAATAGTAGATATAAAACAATGTTGTTAACCGTGTCTGTCCGTCTGTTTGTCCGGTTAGTTCTTTTAAACTACGCACCTTTTAACTATCATTTAGACCAGGGTTTCCTAACCTGGGGTCCGCGAACCTTTCACATTGGGTCCGCGGACAAAATCAAAATTATGAAAGCATAATAGCGCGATCGTCGTTTTGACGAGAACGTGCCGTGGAATCAAAGTTGCGTGATACGCCGCACTATACTATGGCAAATTAAATCGCTCGCTCGCTCCTTAATTTCATTAATTATTAATATCAGTTAATAAAAATAAGTTATAAATGTATTAATATTTATGACATACTTATTAGTGTACCTACTTAAATAGTAGATATAAAACAATGTTGTTAACCGCGTCTGTCCGTCTGTTTGTCCGGTTAGTTCTTTTAAACTACGCACCTTTTAACTATCATTTAGACCAGGGTTTCCTAACCTGGGGTCCGCGAATCTTTCACATTGGGTCCGCGGACAAAATCAAAATTATGAAAGCATACTAGCGCGATCGTCGTTTTGACGAGAACGTGCCGTGGAATCAAAGTTGCGTGATACGCCGCACTATACTATGGCAAATTAAATCGCTCGCTCGCTCCTAATTTCATTAATTATTAAAATCAGTTAATAAAAATAAGTTATGATTCGACTTAAGAAACGAATAAATACGTGGTGGTGGAAAGGTATCTGAAACTTATTTATACTCGACTGGATATACCTATCGATAGTATAGTTTATAGACCGTAGAGTTATTTTTTATACCGGAAATATGATGAGAAAGATTTCCACGCAACCGGAGCCACAGCGTGTAACATAATATAATTCATAATTAAATAATTCCACGCTGAATATAATTAATTGTTCTATATTTATTTGTAATTATAAAATATTTTTCCTATTCGACGATGACTCTTTAGATGTGTAAGTAGTGAATTTTCTACATCTGTGTAAATAATTATTATGTACCTACGAGTACATGCTTAAGTTTTATAGATCATGGCATACTTTTTTATAATGTACTAGGGGCTTTGCCCATGTTTTTCCACAAAACATAAAATAAAAAAATAAACTTAAAGTCCGACGAATATGAGACATATCTTACTTTCTTCCCCACATTATTCTGCATCGATTGGTATCGGTCGAGACCTCATACCCCCAGCGGTTTCGGAGGTGATAGCGTGACAAGCTTTTGGCAGAGGCGGCGGCGGCGCCAGTTACTTTTCTTTAGAATAGAGAGACACCATTTATTATACAATATATACCATACATAGTACGAAGAATCTTGCACGCGTTGCCGAGTGAAGGAATAATAATTAAGGGATTAGGAAAACGACTGGGATTAGAGTCAACGGATATCTCACTCATAGTACAAAATGCAACCGCAAACTGTTAGTTTTCTGTGAGAGTGGTAACAACACAGTCCAGCCGGTCAATTCCTGCTGTAAACAAAATTGTCTGCCACGTGGCTCTACTACTTGTAAAAACTGATGCTTGTCAACTGTTGTTATAGTTCTTGCACAAATATTAGTCACTCCATGTGATATGTCTAGGGCGGAGCGGCGGTGTACTTTACAGGACGCTTAGGGCACATAATATGTACACCGCCTGGTTGACCGCAAGCAAAAAATGCCTGTAGAACTTTCTTCTGTATGTACTGTTGCGGCTGCCGGCTAACTTCTGGTCGCCCAGACAGCTACGTGGCGCAGCGGGCGAGTAGTCGGCTGCGAAGCTAGAAGCCGTGGGTTCGATTCCCACACCGAGACAAATGTTTGTGTGATCCGCAAATATTAGTCTCGGGTCTGGGTTTTGTGGGACCGCAAGTCCCTCGTAGTTCCTGATACCCACGACACAGGTTTACCTAGTGTGTGATTGTTGGGTGTATTATTATTATTATAAACCGCTCTGGTCAGCCGCACGATGGCTGTTTGTAAGAAATTACAAACAGTAGGTAAATTTAATAAAACCATTCCAAACGACACATTAAGTCCAAACGTTTATATTTCATTTTATTACCTACCATAGAGCTCATAAAACAGATCCCTAAAAGGTGTTGCTTCGTTAGATGACATCGATTTTAAAACCATTTTTGTATCTATGTTCAAATAGTTTTGTTTTTCTCTTGAGTAAGGTGTCCATTTTACTGGCAACAGATTTGTCGTAACTGGAGTTGGATTTCTGTAAATTTATCAATATATTTATTTTAATAATTGAGTTTAATAATAAACGTATCATGTATAAATAAAAAATTGTTAGACTTTTATACCTATCAAATCTCATACTTCTTCCTGCCTGGTGATATCCCGGCTCCGCTTTTCCGTAGCATAGATTTGACGGTATTTGGTATTATATGGGACGACCCGTCGTTTGACCCCCACAACCCGCAACAGGAACCAAGTTTCGCCATTGTCTCGTCCGTTAATCAGTATAGTATAGGTGTTAGGGGCCCACTTACACTCATAATCAAATCTCATAGTATTGTTATTAATAACTAGCCTTTGCTCGCGGTTCCGCCCTCGTGAACGACCTTTTCCGGGATAAAAAGTAGCCTATGTTACTCAGTGATAATGTAGCGTTCTAACGGCAATATAATTTTTGAAATCGGTCCAGTAGTTTTTAACTTTATTCGTTACATACAACAACAAAAAAATACAAATGTTTCCTCTTTATAATATTAGTGTAGATTAGTTCCGGGATTTAGATTGATGTAATATTTTTCAATTAAGGGAGTCGAAGGCAATACCTGATGTTAAACCAATTCTACTTACCCATATTTAACAAAATTCGCCCACAGTGTAGTCAGGCGGTCGATAATTAATCTGTCCTCTAGTGAAGGTTCTTCCATATAAAATATATCAAATAAATATGAAATTTCATCAGCATGCGTGGCTCCTTCATTGAATGTGAGGTTCAATTTGCGGGTCAAAAAGTTTCTTTGACCTTCATACGAGAATAAGTAATAGTAAACGTTTCTTGCCCCATTTTCCAAATATTTTAGCATACTATTTTTTGATAAACGGAAAAAATAATAATCTATTCTATACTGTATTAATTTATTTTTCATATTCATAGTAAATGTTCGGTTCACATGATATATATCGTGAATGATTTTATCAACATCATTAAATTCTTTCTCAGTCATATTTAAATACTTATACGGACGTATTATTGCTTGTAAATATTTGGGAATTTCCGTAACATCGGGACTGAAGACAAAAAGAGATTCTTTTTCTGTGTTTCCTACCATAAAAGAAATATCTTTAGCTCCAGGAACTTTCATGTTCCAGCGATAGTGAGGCATGAATTTATTCACATTCTCAAATGTTTTTTCAATGCAGTACCTGTATTTAGTATGCAGTTTTAGTGATACGTCTATTACGAAACTTGAATTTACAGAAGAAAGAAATGTAATTGCTTCCGTAACGTCATTTGTGTTGAAACCTAGGTGTTGCGCCATTTTTAACACGTCCTGTTTGTGTGAAGTAACTTGTAATCCTGTAAGTGGGGCTAAATTAGATGCACTTTGTAATATAACTTTATCAAATATTTTTTCGTTTCCTTTCAATGAGTGCAGAAGCAAATTAACGCTATATGCTCCAAAACTGTGACCATCTATTGTAATTTTATTTTGATCACCTCCAAATTCTTCAATGTTGGCATAAACCCATCTTAAGGCGTTTTTTTGATCTTTGAGTCCTTGGTTTCCGGGAACTTCTGGTATACCCAGACATAAGAAGCCGTAAGGACCAAGTCGATAGTTTATAATAATAACAATTATATCGTGCCTTACTAAATACTTCGGCCCGTAGACATATCTTCCATTAAAGCCCACTTTAAAGCTACCTCCATATACATACAGTAGGACTGGCAGCTTATTTGTGGAGTTTGCCGATTTAGGTATGTATATGTTTAAACTTAAACAATTGATCGTACCTTGAAGTGTATTGTTAAATTCATCTTTTTGTGGACACATTATACTGTCATCGTAGGCTTCAAAAATTGTATCGAAAGGCGGATGTGGGAGTGATTCCTGCAAGTCACATCAATATATTTATGTAAGCTATGATTTTTACTTGCACTTATCCCATTCGCAGTGGGGTCGGCACATCATGTTTTTTAAGACATGCTACAGAAAGATTTGGCTTGTAGTTTTACGACCGGCCGCCTGCCTGAAGTTAACCTCTGGGGAGAAAACAATCAGACCCGAAAAATATATTTGTGGATAACACCAACATTTGTCTCGGTACGGGAATCGAACCGCCGGCCTCTCGCTTCACTGCCGGGTACTGGTCCAATGTACCACGGGGGCTGTCATGACGCTGATTTGCGACCTCACTGTACCTACTTTATTAACCCCCAGAGAGGGTTGACGTCAGGCAGGCGACCGGTCGTAAAAACTAAGCCAAATACTTTCTGCAACATGCTTGAAAAATTCTGTTGCGCAGACTCCACAATGGAGAGGGGAAGAAGAAGTAGACTGTAAAAAGAAAAATGTATTGTTTATGAAAATAAGCTATTATTTTTATTAAAATAATATCTGTTACAAGTACTTACTCCAAAGGGATTCGTTTCATTGACTTTTGCGTACGGTACGCCTAAAAACATAAAATAATTTCCATCGTCAGCTTCGAGGCCTTGTATCAGTCCTAGTTTAGTTTTTAGTAGCGGTTTTGTGCTGATTGTACTATTTGAGAAAAAAAGTAAAACAATCATAACGGACACACTGTTAACTAGAGTCATTTTTGCTGACACCAATGAACTTTAATTTGTAATTTCTTTTGTATTATGTAGACGTAATGAAACTGTTATCGTTTTGGCTGAATAGTTCAGACTTCATATACCTAGTTGATAAGACAAAAGAAAAGATATATGCGCACGAATGATATCGTAAACATTTATTTCATCGACATTAAATTTAATGGTTGTAAATGTATAGTGAGGTGTTTTTACTTTCACCGATCTTCATGAATTATTTTCATTCTTCGCTATCAAATTTATGTCGACAGTCATATTTTTTTATTCTTACGGCATGCTTCATTCTCCTTTGTAGATCAATAGTAAAAAATGTTTTTTTTCTAGTAAGTTCATGATATGCAAACAAAAAGTTAACAGTAAAAATAACCCAATTGAATGGTCTATAATTAAATTTATTCTATAACCATTAAATTGCAATAGCACCGACTCAAATTTTGTTTTTCTTAGTCGGCTTTATGTCTCTTAAAAAAAATACTATATTATTTTTAGTGAATGAATTATCAAAAACAGTGCATAATTAGTGACGAAGTTTTAGTCTTTCACCCACGATTTCACCTTTAGGGGTAGAGATTCTTCTTTAAATTTGAATGGGTCAACTTTCAGGGCTCTTTTGAATGAAAAGGAATCATCCAAATCGGTCCACATTTAGCAAAGTTAGGCGTGGTAATAGAGTAGTTTCCTATATTGAATGTTATACCTACATTATTTTATAAGCAACAGAAAATAATACGCAAAAGAACCCTTTTGATAAAATATAATCAAAATTTGTTCAGAAATGAGCCCGCAATTATGACTAAATATTGGTATGAGGGAAACTGGGTGGATGGACTTATTTTTGGATGGATTTATAAAATTCTTTCAGCCATAGGTTTTGAGTAACGTAACTTATTGATTTAAATAATAAATAAAATCAAGTCAACTACCTTACTAAACATACAAATATAACAATCATACGCGTCGAATTGACAACCTCCTCCTTTTTTCGTCGGTTACAAAGAAATTACAGGTAATACCTGTACCTCGTACAGGTAAACTGATTGCGACACTATTTTACGACTTAATAAAATAAATGTCTTTCGAATAACCTTCTTCAACAGTTATTCACTATTTATAAATAGAAGCCATGGAGGTTGTCGCGGTAAGCATGTATAATGTTATCATATGTTACTATAATAATTTTATTATTTCCAGATCGACGATCAGATCTGCCTCCTGATTAACAGCTGGTGTGAGTTGCTGGTGCTGTCCTGCTGTTACCGAGGAGTCAGCACGCCTGGTGAAGTGAGAGTGGGCGGCGGTAGAGGAATAACGCTGCATCAGAGTGCCAAGTTAGTAAAATACGTTTTTTTTTTATAATGGCACGGCAAATGGCCTTAAGCACGTATTTAAGAACAACACTCATGTGAGCTCTTTGCTGAGTATCGATTTCTGTACACGTGATTGGTCTGTTTTGTTTGTCGTCAAAAATAGACCAATAACGTGTACTGAAATTGACACATAGCGAAATGCTCACTTGAGTGTTGTTCTTGAATACGAGCCTAATATGCGATCTAAATAATATTGTCGAATAGCGAGAGTTATAGCATATCTCGACGGTGGCCAAAATAATGATGACCTAAATTGCGTAATAGTAATGTAGCAACATTTTTTTTTAATGTAGAGCCGTACAACTCGTAACAATTAAAAACCTAAGGTTATCATAGTAGAGAGTATTTAGGACAGATTAACTACATTATGTTGAAATATATTAACCTAAATATTTAGAAATTTAGAATTAAGGCCTCCGTGGCAACGTGGGCGAGTAGCCGACTTTGAGGCCGCGGGTTCGATTCCCGCAACGAGGCAAAGGTTTGTGGGTCTGCGTATTTTCTCCCCAGAGGGGTTGACGTCAAGCAGGTGGCTGGTCGTACAACTACGAGGCAAATTCTGTAATATGTCATATAAAGCATGTTACACCGACTCTACTGCGAGTCGGATAAGGGCAGGTGGAAGAAGATGGTGTAGAATTAAGGTGTCCCTTCTTTTTCTTGATCTCATATAAAACTATATTCGTATATAATTGGTATTTTACTTATTATTGTAAGTACTGAAATTCCATAATGCTACGGTGGCGTATTTGTAATGCGTACACGGTACGACCACTGTGCTGAGGTCTCTGGTTCGATCCCCGGGTTGGATGATAGGATCCTATTCATATCATATTGGGGTTTTCTATTACGAAATGCTCAGTATAAGCCCGTATCGACCTGACTTTCGTCCCATAATGTGATAAACCAACTCTAGTCAATTATTCATGTATAATTTTTCCAATCGAATCTCAAACGCAAATTGTGATTCCTCGACCTGGAATATATAATTACATACATACATAGACTCACGCCTCTGTCCCATAGGGGTAGGCAGAGACAACGGATTTCCACTTGCTACGATCCTTGCATACCTCTTTGGCCTCATTCACTCTCATTAAACTTTGATAGAAGAATAAGAATAAGAATTTATAATTATATTAATATTTTATTTGTAGGTTGGGATTGACGCCTTGTATAGAACGAATGCTGAGTTTCACAGACCATTTGAGAAGGTTACGAGTCGATCGCTATGAATACGTCGCGTTGAAAGTCATCGTATTGCTAACATCAGGTAAGTTAGATGTACTTTTTAACCGACTTCAAAATCGACTCGATAGAGTTTAGCTGCGATGTGCTAATATTATAAATGTAAATGTAAGTTTGTTTGTTACTCTTTCACGCGAAAACTACTTAACCGATCATCATGAAACTTTGTACACATATTCTTGGAGGTATAATAAGTAAATTATGATACTTTTTATGAAAAACTAAATATCAATTTGTTTGTTACGCTTTCACGCCTAAATCACTGAATCGATTTTGATGAATTTCGATGTAGAGGTAGATGGGACCCTGGAGACGGTTATAGGCTACGTTTTATTTTCACGTGGGCGGAGCCGCGGGCAAACAGCTAGTTTATTTATAAAATGTTTGTCGTAGACGCTCCAGAGCTGCGTGAAGCGGAGAAGGTGCGCGCATCACAGGAGAAGGCGCTGGCGGCGCTGCAGGCGTACATCGCGGCGCACTCACCCGCCACGCCCGCCAAGTTCGGCGAACTGCTGCTGCGCATACCGGAGCTGCAGCGGACCTGCCAGGTACTGTACACACTACACACTACACACTACACTCTACACTCTACACGCCACACGCCACACGCCACACGCCACACGCCACACGCCACACACCACACACACTACACCACACACACTACACCACACACACTACACCACACACACTACACCACACACACTACACCACACACTACACACCACACACTACACACACTACACCACACACTACACACTACACACTACACACTACACACTACACACTACACACTACACACTACACACTACACACTACACACTACACACTACACACTACACACTACACACTACACACTACACACTACACACTACACACTACACACTACACACTACACACTACACACTACACACTACACACTACACACTACACACTACACACTACACACTACACACTACACACTACACACTACACTCTACACACTACACACTACACACTACACACTACACACTACACACTACACACTACACACTACACACTACACACTACACACTACACACTACACACTACACACTACACACTACACACTACACACTACACACTACACACTACACACTACACACGACACACGACACACGACACACGACACACCACACACTACACACTACACACTACACACTACACACTACACCACACCACACACCACACACCACACACTACACACCACATACTACACACTACACACCATACACTAGTACCTGTAGGTACATGGCGAACATCAAGGCATATTTTATTCTTCATATAAATAACATGTATAAAGGCGGACTTAATACCATTAGGCATTATCCACCAGCCTACCTTTATCTAGCATCACGCTTTCCCATAAACAGAAGCAATAGAATTTAGAATTTCCATCTATGTAATTGTGCAACTAATCTTCATTTTATAGGTACTGTAATACGTCTGTGGAGTTATTATTCTGAAATAAGAATTAACGAGACTTTTTTAGAATTTTTAACTTTCTTTTTCACAGTTCTTCATGCAAGTCGGTAAAGAAATGCTCAATCCTGCAAACAAAAGTAAGGACGGCGACGGACCGAGTTTCAATCTCCTAATGGAATTATTGAGAGGAGACCACTAGCCACAGTCACTCTGGAATTGTTAATTCTTGTGACAACGATAAGAATCGAAGAGTTGCTGACTGGTAATCTGCTATAGGTTTGGGTAAATAACCAGTTGGCAGGATCAAAATGTGATATGAAAACGTAAGCAGCGTATCTTAGTGAAAATAAAACATAACCTTACATTTGTGGATAAGACGTTTTAATCGATTCATGGGAATAAAAACACAATGGACTACTGGTTGGTTCGGTATTTTTAACCTCGGCGATATTAAATGTAGGTACCACTCATACGGCTTTCATATAATTCACACATTACACGAAAGCAAAGTTTCCTATGCCAATAATGACATAACTATAAGGAACCGATACTTCGCTGTAAGCGCATGCGTCATTGTCATTCAAAAGAATTTATCAAAAATTTCATAATGTATCATTAAAATCATTATTTGTTTCGGCCTATGATAATATGATATTCGATACGCTTTCAGATTAACAATATGTGATTTACTTTATGCGAAAAATCAGAGTGATCATGACAAAGCTTCATTCGTGCCTTTACGTAATCGACTTATAAGAATGTTGTGTGATTTAATCGATTTTCAATACAATCAACGGGCGATAATAAAGCACATAATCGAAAATGATTTTAGTAGATATGTTGATGTGCTTGTAGGTATATTATTTTAGCATCGATTTTAAAGTTCCAACTTACCAACACGTTTCTTTTCATACTATTTTCTCTAATAAATTTTGGTGCTTATTTTATTCCTTATATAGGAACAACTATTCATTATTTCCTATAAACATTTCCAATTTGGTTCATATTTTGTTGCATTTATTTTGTCCGTACTTATCCATATTTGTATCTTCCTAAGCCATATTTATTATTAATGAAGCCGTAAAAATTGTTCCACGATTTTAGACTTATTACTGTGATAAATAATTTACTATAAGATATTCCTACAATTTTTACACAAGTACCTACAGTAATTTTCATAATAGATACATATAGATAGATCAAGAATAGATACCATGAAGTTAATGCATTGGGTGATTTTAAAATCGATTCTACGCTCTCCAATCGATATAACTATCGAAATCCACAATATTGATTTACATTATTATTATTGATTGACATTTGCTGCGTCATTCGTATAATTGCAACGATTCACTGCCAACATGCTTTTATTTTGTAATTATGTATTTATTGTTCATAAGGCCAAGGGAACAATTAATGATTAGAAAAATATCTAATTGAGTGGCATTATGATTAGGGATTTATTAAGGCGGTATTAGAAAGGATTATTGCGATGTTTAATATTATTCACAATCAAAAGTGGTGCATATTAACAGTTTTTAGGAAAGATTAAAATCCACAAGGTACTACGAAAAGGCTTCATCCATTTCTTAGTAATCATATTTGGCGGTTGTTATTGTTTATATAAAATTAAACGATTAATCTGAAATTCACAGAATAAGTGTTCGTAAAATAAATGGATCACTTTTTATATCATCCGACAATTTTACCAATAAAGAATTTAATGAGGTTTTATCATACGCAAAGATTCTTATAATCATATGCCTTTGATTCTTATGATCGAGAATCCCAATAAGTATCGATTGATACAATATTTTTTATATAGAATCGATAATTATTTTGTAAACTTTAATATTATTTATTATAAATAATAGGATTTTTCTATGTGGGCCACATTTGTAATCATTGCCATTTCGTGTAAGTTACTTAAACATTGTACTGTATATGTTGTTAATAATTGTGCAGCTTAGTATAGTATTAGTTGTAACAGAGGGTAAAACCTTCGGAAAATATTTTTTGTCATAACAGTTTTTATAAAAAACTTGTGTGCGTTTTGTAAATCACTTTTTTTCATTCGTTCATATATTTCATTCATTTTAATAAAGTGTTGATAAAAACAAATATTGTTAGATAAAAAGTTTTGCATTTCAATACGCCTTTCTCATTTAGACCACAATATATTATTGTGAATACTCCACACATGGTGAATACACACAATAAGATATGGTTACAAACCATAAAACCGATTGTCGCGTTCAGCATAAGACGATGGCGTCAGTGACGCTCTGTTCTGTCAACTTCAGCTTGACAGCTAGTGACGCTACCATTGAATGGGCTCCCCATAAATTTACATAGTCCGTAGTAATAACGCGTAGACGCGGCGTCACTGACGCTCGTGACGCGACGCAAAATCTGCCTTTAGTAAGCAGTTGGTACCTATTTGTATTTTATCAGCACATTTATGTTCTCATCAAGGTATCAGTGCAATACTTAGCATAAAGTAATACAACTACTGTTCTTTATGCTACGTTTTAGCACAAATTATATTATTTTTAATTTTAAGCTGTACGTCAGCTTTGTGAACCAGTAATTCACTGCCGTTTTATAAGAAATTGCTATGAGCAAGAAAGTATATTTGTTGCAATACTTACTATGTTTATAATCAAGAAAAATATTCTCATTTAAGTAAATTGTAGTTTTAGAGTAATATAACGTATTCTAATGAACTGCCTTATAATGTCGATCAGCGTCAACAAGACTGCTTGTATTCAGTAACTAAGTGTTGAAGGCCACGAAATAATAGACCTTTGGCGTAAATGATTTGTAGTAGATATACATGGGAGTGGGGAGTGTAAGTGGGCAATCAATATCTTAGGTTCAAAGCCAACCTCACCTGCACGTGGTACACTCTGCTGATTAACGGACGAGGCAATGGCGAAATTTGGTTCCCGTTGCGAGTTGTGGGGGTCAGACGGCGGGTCGCCCCGCATACTACCAAATTCAACGTCAAATCATGATGGGAAGGCGGACCCTGGTATTAAGCCGGGGTATCGCCAAGAAGAAAAAAGATGTGTAGAAAATATAGAAAACTTATAAACCGAAGTTTATATTGTTCAAAATAATATTAAAGATGGCAAAAAAAAACATTTTTGCTCAGTCTTACAACGCTATTAACATGTTATTGGATTAGCTATGGCTTCATACGTGATCGCATACAAACGAAATGGTTTTAAAAATAACTATAATTATCGATAAACATAAGTACCATATTATAAAAATATGATCGCCAAAAAATAGGTAGAAATTAGAATCTAGATAACTAATAGAAAAAAACATCTGAACCGGATCATTGTGTAAAAACAAATAAAGATAAATGTAGTCATACTAAAAAACGCGTTGATTTGAAATTATACTCTTTTAATTTCGTCTGTTACATCCCCGGTTGCCAGCACAATTTTTTTTAACACTCGAAATAACATGCTAATCGTCGACGGCTAATCGATCGAAGTACCGTAAATCTATATTGACTACATTTTGCGTGTAATTTAGGAATTGTTCCATTATTTATCCTTAGCGTACAATATACATGACATTTATGCTGTTTTGTTTTATAAACCATTATGTTTGTAGCGCGGAACGCCATATTGTATCATAGGCACAAGTACTTCAAGTTTAGTTGTAATATCAGAGCTCATTTAAGTTAATTATATGAATGTTTATAAAACGATGTGCCACGCAATATGTATAAATTTGTCATTGAGATTGTTTCGTACCTATGTGATTATATTTCGCGTATAAATTGCCAATAACATTGTATTAAACTTAGCTGTATGTATATTCGATAGATTAGAATACTGAACTGATAATTTAAGATGTTAGCTGTACGACTATATTTTTATATTCAAAATGGCCGGTGTGTAATGGAGACGGCGTGGTTGAGATGTCCGAATAATTTTTATATTAAAAATTAAAAGGAACGTAAGAATGGTATGACGTCCACGATTTTTGTACTTTTTACGTATTTGTTATTATTTTATACATAAGTATTATAGTGATATTGTATTCTTCTTTATTTTCTAGAATTATAAAAAGATTTTTTTATATATAGAGCAAAAAAATAAATTCAATTTTGATTTACGATTTAACGTTTTATTTTTATCCCGGTAACATAAATCTACAGTGAAGCCGGTTCTTCAGTCGGAACCGTCCCTGAACGGTACCGACTTGAGGCCCGTCTCCATATTTTGTGGCCAGAAAATCCCTGCGCACCAAACACCCTCGGCGTCAACGGCAGCAACGAGGCCAACCACCCGTGCTGCCGTCCATCTCAGAATCGAACGTAGAATCAAAGGGACTCCACGACAGGCCATAGCTGCGCGCATTTCTCATTTGTTGTTTATGTACCTACCATTTCTATGAATTTTGTAGTATGATTATTTACAGATATCGATGTATTTGAGATAAAATTACTGACTTGTAATTGTTGATAATATGCGATAGCTAATATCTTAAAATAACAACTTACAGAAGATAGATGTCCAAACAACGCATACTCACAACTGTAAGCTCGCTAAATTCGCTAAGAGTTATGTGTTTACTTGAAAAAGAAATGTCAGCTAAGATGTTTTTTTCTAAATATTTGGTCATTACTAGATGGGCAGATGTGTCTCGTACATTGATTTATAAGTGAGGATAATAAACATAATACTTATGGTGAGTAGTTATTAGTATGATGAACGTTGTTGGCTCCCTTACCCGTAGAACGTAGTAGTACGAGTATATGGCTCCTATTGAACTGCTTAAATATTGTGAGTGTACTTAGTTTCTATAAGTACTACCTCTGCCTACCCCTTCGGGGATTACAGGCGTGAGTGCGTATGTATGTATGTATGTTAAGAAACTATTGGCATATTCTGCATGTGGTTTTATAAGTAGGTATGCTATTTTTTAATAATTCAGAGACAATAAATTAAACATTTTATTGTTATCCCTTATTGTTATTTACTATTAGTACGATTATACCCTAATAATGTTTATCGGTGTTCATAAAATCTCAATAATGAATGACAGATAACATTCCAGAAGTACTCGGGTACTTTTATGTATCAGAACTTTATCGAAGTGCACTTATGAAACTTGGTATTTTAGTATAGAATAGGTATTATTGCGTAGTACCATTTAGCAGAGCCAGCCTGACTAGGGTTACCAGACATCAGGATTTGTCCTAACATGTCAGCATTTTTTGAAAATTGACAGGATTCCGGCCGAATGATCAAAATGTCAAGGATTTTAAATAATGAATACTTTTATTGAAAAACCTATATTTGAACAAACTATTCTAATTCGACTTAATAACGATCACCCAATGGATACAATTACATGTGATAAAATCGTGTACACGCTTGCACTATCAAAAGTCAGTTGTTTACTAGCCTGAATGAGCTAGTTAACTATTGAGAGTTTATTTGCTATGAAAATAAACTTTATAATTTAAATAATTTGCTTTTTTGTTGCCAATAAAAACAAAGAGGCGTGTTTATAATATGTCTGTCTGTGGAATTGTAGCGTCTAAACTACTCTAAACGAATAGACCGATTTAAATGGGTTATTTATTATAAAAAACTGCTTTAATCAAGATGGTTTAATTACATCGAAATAAGATAACTAGAACGATAACTCTCATAAGAATCTGCCATAAATTCGGCTCCACTTAATTTCACATGCAAAGGTAACATCACACGTAACACTCATACACGCAACAAAAATTAATGAACGTTTAAAATCAACTTTATTTCATAAAAGTAAATGTCTAAATATTGAATTTCTAGATCGAGATACGACGTTCTGCACCGCGCAAAACATTAGACGTATCAAGTCAACAAGAGATTATTATGCACAGACTTTTATAGCCCCGCCACCTTGCACAGAGTTTTGGTGGGGTCATTTTTTTGCTTGAGTTACGTTTCTTGTCATATTATTTCGATGGGTTTTAGCTACTCGTATGTTTGAAAATAATCCGTTCAGCCATTTAAAAATTGCAGAAGTTTTTCTTATTCACATCGGGGTTTTTGTATCAACTAGGTTAAATAGATGATTCTTGATGAAGAGTCACAAAAAAAACCATTTGCATTCAAAACATAATTCTTCTTATTCCCTCCCACAGGGTAACCCAGATGGCTGCCACGTGGGCAACTGCCGTACCCGCGGTGTCCAGCCACGGCTGCATCTTGCACACAATAATTATCCACGAATGATTGCTCATGATAGGCTTTGTACACATGCAGTCAACTTACAACAGGGACAGTTATGTTAAGGTCTTGTAGGAGAACATGGTACCTGGTAAGATTTTTTATGTGGTAGAGCCACAATTTAGACAGTTTTGTTTATAGCATGAATGGGCCGGCTTGACCGGGTTGTTACCACTATCTCACACAAATTCGGCATGCAGTAGCAGCTTGATGTTGCGTTGCGTACGGTGAGTGAGATGTCTGGAGACCCAAATGGAGCGGAGCCTTCTCAATTTCTTAGTTATCCCTTTCTTTTAAGGTCGGTAATATATCCTTGATTTCTCAGGTATTGTTCATGGAGCTCACTTACCATCAGGTTATCTACTTGCTTGTTTGCCGGCCTCTGCTTTAAAAACATTGTAAAATGTTTGATCATGCCATTTTAGCTATACCGAATACGTTGGGACTTGGCAGGCTATAAACATTTACGACTATCGGCCTTGTCAAGACTCACGATAAAACATCTCCTATTTCCATTGAAGTGTCTATATAATAACTTTGTCGCCCAACGTGGTATCACTATTATAGACTAATCAATCTAATAGATTCAGCCGATTAGATCGAGAAGGTACTGCAAGTTGCAAGCCGCCACCAACTACACCACGTCCCAGGCATCGCAGCGTCTGTGAACATAGGCGTAGTTACTGAGTAAGGCTGACGTTGCTGTCTTAACGCCGACGTTGCTGGGCTACCCCAAAATGGTGCTAACTACTTTCCAGATGTGTTTATTGACCTCTGTTATTGGTGACCGCGGGCAGTAATTTAAAGTCTGGTCCTCAGAAAAATATTACTTATCCCTTACACTCAATTAACACATTTTAGATATATTTCTCTATATTTTTACAGGAATGGAGCACAATTTCCATGGTTATTCGTCACAAGTAGTGAGCAACCTAGGATTGCCTTACGAATACGCAAGCATATTGCATTATGGGCCTTATGGTTCAGGATATTATGTTAGTATGGTTCGACTTTCGTTACTTCTTAGATATATGCCGAGCGTTTATTAATGGATTGTATTTAAATCAGCATTTAAGTATAAAAATTTAGCTTGCAGGGAAATGAAGAGGGTAATTTAAGTGGTAGGGCCACGCTGTATAGAGTTCTGATTACAGCATGGATGGGGTGGCTCGACCGGGTTGTTACCCCTGTTTTATAGAAATCCGACGTAAATTGGCGGCTCGCTGGCACGTTTCATACGATGGGTGAAATCTATGGCCTAAAAAAGCGGAGGAGGTTCTCAATTCGACGCATTTAAATTTATATAGGTATATTTTCATAATTGATGGTGTCATTATTGTTACCGATTAAACACGTATTAAGTATTGTTCAGTATCCACCTGCTTCCACATGTTTGTATTGTTTGATATTATGCCTAAAGATTAAAGTATCTAGCATTACAATAAATTATAATTTAATATTTTTAATCTTGTTTTATTGTAGTAGTATTATAATAATATTAGCTTTGTATTAAATTGTCCCACTGCTGGAGACAGCTCCTGTATTGATGAGAGAAGTTAGGCCTTAGTGAACTTATGGTGAACCATGCTGGCCTAATGCGAGTTGGTAGACTTCAAATACTTTTGGAATTATTTTTGGAGAACTCAGGTATGCTCCGGTATGCAGGTTTCGCTCGATCTTTTATTGCTGCTATAAAAGATTCTTCTTATTCTTTCTGCGTGTATCCCACTCGCAGTGAGGTCGGTGCAACATGATTTTTTTATACATGTTATAGAAAGATTTGGCTTGATTTTTTTACGTCCGGCCGCCTGCCAGACGTCAACCCCCGCTTGCCTGATGTCAACCCCTTGGGAAGACTCTATAAATTATTTCTCTAAAAAAAACACAACTAAAATAACACTCCTAGCTAATGGTCTGTGGTATATTATCAACACCTAGTGTCTAAACTTTGGCTATTGCATACAAAAAAAACAAAGCTTCTAGGAAAACCAAAAGCAATATCAAGTCTAGGACTTTGTTATCATTAATTTGAGGATAATCCGTAATTTATTGATAAACAGTCTTACGAACAGTATCAATTATTGAACTACGTACTTAATTTGTATTAACTGATAACAGTATCTCTACTCTTAGATAATTGATTTAATATAAAAAGTAAGGGTTAGTTTGGCGCTCGCCAGTGTGTGAGTCAGGATGTTGCGCTTTAGTTTGGTATTGGCTGTGGTGCTCGTAGCTACGGCGGCGACGCCCGCAGTCGTCCGAACCAGGGAGGAGATACAAGCTTTCAGAAGTTTCTTGGAAGGCACGAAGAGTGGTAAGTACCTATACATAGCAATGCCAATTTGGAAGTACGGGGAAGGAGGTATGTAGGCGATGCGTGAGGCCGTACCACCGCTTTGTCTATTTCTGCCGCCATGGAACAGTGTGTAAGCACTGTTGTGTTAAATAAATAAATAAATACACCCAACGGATCCGGATTGAAGGACATTGAAGCCAGTGAAATTACTGGGCATTATTAGACTTAACATCTTATGTCTCGGGGTGTCGAGTGCAGTTCAATTTGATGCAGTACTTTGTAGTTTTAAGTTCTGTATGGTGTTGCTTCTGTTTATGGGCAGGCGTGGCGCTTACCATCAAGCAAACACTATAACACGCTGTGTAATATAACTACACTTGACGATTACAAATACCTTTTTGAAGGTTCTGTAGCCAAATGGCAAAAACGGAACTATCTACTTAAGTCTCGTCTTCCTTCTTTCCTTATTGTGACGTTAGTTTCTTAAGTTTGCTTAAATACCTTTTCAATAATACTACGACAATTAATCACATTCAAAAATAATACCTGCCTCGGTGGCGCAGTTGTAATGCGTATACGGTACGACTGTTGTGCTGAGGTCTCGGATTCGATCCCCGGGTCGGGTAAAGTGATATTGGGTTGTTCTATCATGAAACGCTTAATATCACCCGAAGTATGGAATTATGCCCGATATGGCGATATCGCCATCCTCTATCACATCATGGGACGGAAATAAGTCTAAATGTGTGTGTACTAGTTACACCTTTGCCTAACAGTACAGGCGTGAGTGCGTATGTATGTATGCAACAATAATACCACTCATACTAAATTTATAAGAGGACTTTTATCAATACCTATACGAGACAGTATTATGAGACCACTTAGTATGTTTTATCACCTTATCTATGGCCTTGGACTTACACTTGGACTGCCTCGGTGGCGCAGTTGTAATGCGCACGCGTTACCATTGAGCCCAACGTTGAGGTCTCGGGTTCGTTCCCTGGGTCAGATAAAATGGTATTGGGTTTTTCTATTACGAATTACTCAGTATTAGCACGGAGTCTGGAATTTGTGCATGTATTCTTACAATATTATATTCCTGAAATACCTACCGGCTTTTTGCTTATATTAGTTACTAGCTATCCCGCGCAGTTTCACCCGCGTGCGTGTTACTGCTCCGCTCCCGTGTTTTATATAAAGTTCAAACTACATTACTGATGTCTATGGGCGACGGTAACCACTTACCATCAGGTGGGCCGTCTGCTCGTCTGCCTTCATAGGCCAATAATTTTTTTTATAAAAAGAATGTTGCGCCGATTTCACTGCGAATGAAATGGGGCTTATGGGCGGGGGGAAGAAGATCCGGTAAAATTTATATGGGTCCACCCTCGGAGTAAACCTTACAAAAACAAAAATAAACAGTTTTTTTTTGGAATAAGAAGGCGTATAATACCCGAAAAAAGAAACAAATTACAGACAAACTGAGTATATCTTCCTTTTTTAAGGACGTTGAAACCAGTCGAATTGAAAACTACATCCTTTTTTGAAAATCCGATTTATATTTTTTTATGCTTTATCACTCTTTATAACATTAACAGATAATGGCGAGCAATTCTTATTCCGCACCCAAGTTTCACCGCTTGCAAACCCTGAAGAGAACAGCGGCAAGTACGAGGGAGACATCGTGTTGGATGACTTCATCATTGACAGTATGGTTCAGGAGTACGCGATGGGCCGCAGTGCTTATACCTGGCCTGATACTAAATGGCCCAATGACACCGTCGTTTGGGAGTTCGGAGAAGATGAGTTCGGTGGGTGTGAAAAAATGAACGTGATATTATTAAAATTTAAAGCATAGAATTCCTTACGATACCTAATAATAAATAGTGTCTCGATGGCGCAGTTGTAATGCGTACGCGGTACGGCTGCTGTGCTCGGGTTCCATCCGCGGTTCTACCCGTGAATATCACTGTTTCACAGGAAATCAATGTGAAGTAGCAGCTTGCTTTTTTTATGGCATAGGCCGGCAAACGAGCAAGTGGGTCACCTGATCGTAAGTGATCTCATCGTACGCCCACGAACCAAAAGAATCATGAGTGCGTTGCCGACCTTAAAGGAAAGGGATAATTAAGGGATTGGGAAGGGGAGGGGGTTTGGGGCTCCGGATATCTCACTCACCGTACGAAACGCAGCAGCTAGCTGTTACTTTAAGCCGGTTTTCTGTGAGATAGTGGTAACGACCCGGACGAGCCAGCCCATTCATGGTGTGTTGAGTGTCTCTACCACGCATTCTTTTTATTCTTTCCATCACTTGCTTTTGCGTTACGTGCGGTAAATGCGCTATCCGAATACCCAAATCCCCATTCCATCATATAAAGATTGATAATGCAACAATCAGGTGACCCACGTGATGGTTTGCCGCCTTTGTATTACGAAAAATATAAATAATATATTAATTGCTTTAGGTCCTCTCCAGATGAAAGCTATTCAAGACGGCATCAAGGACATTGAGAAGCACACCTGCATCAAATTCCGCTACCGTGAACCTGAAGACACAGTCTTTGTAAAAGTCACCGTAAGTAAATGTCTATACTTTTATAAACACCATGAATAACTGAGAACATAAAAGGTCACAGTCAAAAAAAGGAAATTTTTGAAAAATAAATTAAACTTATAAATGAAGTAGTAAAATAGCAAAATGTCATTAAAACTGCAGCCGTCTGCATAGCGACAGCACTCGCTGGAGAAACTTAACTAGGGCAAATTAAGAAATATCCTCACTTTATTGCACATCTGCCAGACGTTATCCCGGCCTAATGCCAAGGTCCACCGTCTCGTACCATTGATTTGACGGTAGATTTGGTATGATATGGGGCGACCAGTCGTCTGACCCCCACAACCCGCAACAGGAACCACGTTTCGCCATTGCCTCGTTCGTTAATTCACGTGCAGGTGAGGTTAACTTTGGGCCTGATGTCAATGGCCCACTTACACTCCAAATGCAGTAAAATTATAAAAGTTTCGTGTATTCTTTCATTTATTTCAGGGTGGTTCTGGCGGTTGCTATGCTCACGTGGGCTACTGGGCTCCGCGCGGTGTCCACACAATGAACCTTGCCCGCAACGTCCCAGGAGTCGGGTGCTTCCGTCACCCCACTATCGTTCACGAGTGGATGCATATCCTTGGCTTCCTTCACATGCAGTCCACATACAATAGAGATGATTACGTCAAAATCGTCGAGGAGAATCTTATACCAGGTGCGTAGACATATTTTAGTACATCGACTAATCGACTGTCTCGGTGGCACAGTTGTAAAGAGTACGCGTTACGACTGTTGTGCGGTGGTCACGGGTTCAAATCCCAGGCCGATTAAAAAAGGTATTGTGTTTTTCTATTACGAAATGCTCAGTATCAGCCCGGAGTCTGGAATTGTGTCTGATTTGGCGATAGGCAAGCCCCCTATCACATCATGAGACCGAAATAAGCTCGGCGAAATGTGGGTGTACTGGTTACAACTGTGCTTACCCCTTCGGGGATTACAGGCGTGAATGCGTATTTACTAATCAAGTTAAATCGGAAATAGTAGTAGTTTAAGTATTTATCATCATTATATGTTCATCTTTATACATCTTTTTATATGTGGAAGCAGTAACAGCTCAGCGGGGAGTGGTACGCACTGCCGAGGTGAAAGTTGCAGGTTCGAAACCAATCCCAAGGGCATGCACCATGGACTTTTTTAAGATACATGGGTATTCATTGTTAGATATCGCTTGCTATAATGTCGAAGGAGACATAGTGAGGAAACCTGCATACCTGGGAAGTTTTCCCTAAGAATTTCGAAGGTACCTATGTGAAGTTTGCCAACCCGTATTAGGTGAACGTGGTGGACTAAGGCCTAATCCCTCTCATTCAGTAGAGGAAGCCCATGCCCAGCAGTGGGACGTGTGTAAAACAGGGCTGGTACTATCTTATTATATTTGATAGATTCATTTGGAAACGGCGATACTGTCCTGCTAATAACAACCAGACGAAGAAACCAAGACTAATGGAGAATGTACTTTTATCCATACGTACTATTACATAAAAAATTACATGTCCCGACTAATTCATGAATGCCAACGAAAAATCCACCAAACCTAAAAAATATATTTAATAAGAGTTTTAACCACTAAGAAATGCTTTTTTGATATTTCATACCTAAAAGAGCGAAAACCAGTGAAACGTTTGTATGGCCGTATGGGGATTAATATTTTTGGTCGAAACTTATACGTTGAAACTTTCTATTTGACGGTTTTCAACACGAGACAAATTTTTTTTTTGTATAGGCCGACTAACGAGCAATTGGGTCACCTGGTGGTAAGTGAACACCACGGCCCATGTAGGCCCACAATACCAGAAGAGTCATGGGCGCGTTGCCGATCTTAAAGGAAAGGGATAATTAAGGGATTGGGAAGGGGTGGGGATTTAGGCCTCCGGATCTGCTACTTTACGTCGGTTTTCTGTGAGACAGTGGTAACGACCCGGACGAGCCGGCCAATTCATGCTGTAGACAAAATTGTCTACAGCATGGCTCTACCACTCGTAAAAAAAATGCGTTTTTCAAAATTCAACCATTCATTCAGGCACTGAGCACAATTTCGGCATCTACACATCGGATCTGGTGAGCAATCTCGACGTCAAGTACGACTACGTGAGCTGCATGCATTACGGACCCTACGCTTTCTCAGCCAATGGCGAGAAGACCATCGTTGCCCTGCAGGTAATCACTGATTCCTATTCATACTTAATTTTATCCTTACTAATTTTATGAATGCTAAAGTGAGTTTATTTGTTACGCTATCACGCTTCATCATCATCGTTGAACCGTTTTTGACAGAGATAGATACCCTGATGATGGTTATAGGCTACTTTTTTTATCCCGGAAAAGGCTTATCACGCGGGCGGAGTCGCGAGCAAAAGCTAGTAAAAATAACTACAGGGATTGGACTGGGGTGTGGTACGGACAAGACGAAAGTCGCAGGTACATAACCAACACCAAGAGCATGCACTAACTAACTTTTCTAAGTTACGTGTGTATTCATTGTTGCTTACTTTAACGGTGAAGGAAACATCGTGAGAAAACCTGCAGACCTGAAAAGTTATCCATAAGAATTTTGAAGGTATGTGAAGTCTGCTAATCCGACAGCTATACACTTTTGTCTACAGCATGAATGGGCTGGCTCGTCCGGGTCGTTACTACTGTCTCAAAGAAAACCGACGCGACGTAAAGTAGCAGCTTGCTTGCGTTTCGTACGGTGAGAGATATCCGGAGGCCCAAATCCCAATTCCCCTTCCCAATCCCTTAATAATCCATTTCCTTAAAGGTCGGCAACGCGCCCATAATTTTTTTGAGTTGTGGGCGTACATGGCCTGTGGAGATCGCTTACCATCCGGTGACCCACTTGCTCGTTTGCCGACCTATGCTATAAAAAAAGTTTGCTACTTTCGCTGTAAGTAATATTATTTTCAGGAACATGAAGGTGTAATGGGACAACGCATTATCATCACCGACAAGGACTGGCTACGTATCAATAGGCACTACAACTGCCCCGGTGCTTGGGATTAACCACTAAGATACTAATTTGAAAACCAATCACAAAATATTATTTAATTGTAACAACATATTTTTTATATATATTTATTTTGTTAAGGCTTGTCTAATTTAAACCAATGCGCTCTGTTAAGTTTCACATTACTTAATTACGTGTGCAGTTTTGTTTAAAATTGAGAATAGAATTTAAATTGATTGGATTGAAAAAAAGCAAATTGATTAATATTTTAAACTCGAGAATTCGCTATTTCTGATTTTCCAACCAGGGGTCCAAATTGTCTTACTGGGTTCATGAACCCGATAATTAGATAATTCTCGAATTATGTACTGAATACCATACCAGAATGTACTGAAACTAGAATAATGATGGAGATTTATCAGATATTAGATTTTTGATTGATAGAGCCACGCTGTAGACAGTTTTGTCTACAGCATGAATGGGACGGTTTGTCCGGATAATTACCACTGTCTAACAGGAAACCAGCGTAATGTAGCGGCTGCGCTTCGTACGGTGAGTGAGATATCCGGAGGCCCCAATCTCCCTCCCCATCCCAATCCCTAAATTATCCCTTTCCTTTAAGGTCAGTAACGCGCTCATGATCCTTTTAGTTTAGTATTGTGGGCATACATGGGCGGTAGATATCACTTACCATCAGATGACCCACTTGCTCATTTACCAGGCCGGTAAACGAGCAAGTGGATGATACAAAAAAATATAATTAATAAAAAGTGCAAAAGCTTCTTGGTTTTCATAAGAATCAAACTGCAAGCGGAGTCATACAAAAAGTGATTCAGTCGGGTCGTTCTAACGAGAGCTAATAAAATATTATTTACAAAACATACATGGTTAGTTTTTTTAGTGCTCCCGAGGGGCTGCGCGACCTACATGTACCGAACACATGATGCCGCAGCAGCGCTTTGATCTCCGCATAGCATGCGCAAGCGCCGCGCGCCGCGACTCCTCGTAAATATTGTCAAGACAAATTTCAACTCTTTGAAATCGTTGAGATTTAAACGCAACGGGCGTTGATTTAATCAGATTTATTACTATTTAACAATATGGATGAATGAGTGGCGAACACGACGGTAAAGTCGCGAGTTTGATAGCAAAGGAAATCACCGCCGACGGCCGCGTGTTGTTGGCATTTTGTCGCTGATTTTAGTTAAATTTACAGTCATGAAATTATTTTGAAGCGAGTAACTGAGTCATTTAATACAATTTGTAAAAAATTTCGTCAATTTACTGCGCATTGGGCGTTCTTTAATTTGGTGTGCCGATTAGGATAAGTTTAGAAACTTCTACTTAATTGTAGAGTCTATATTTTGGATCACTTTTCTAGACATGTAAATTTGTATTTTTAAATAATTCAACAAATTAATTATGTTAAAATATACAAAAATCAGCGAACAGTATCACGAACATTATTTCTTTCGTCATATTAATTCACAGGATATTTTATTTCTCCAATGAAGCTTTTCTACGTATTTCTCCGTTGAAGCTCCCTGACATGAGACGGTCCAATGACATCGTTGTTGACAGGCGTGTCGCTGACTGTCGGGCAGTGGGATCGAGCGCAAGGGCGCCGCGTAACCGATACTCTGCGCAGGCGCAGACCCCAGCTATTTGTGATACTTCGCCGAAACCACCAACATGCAGTATTGAGTTACTAGTTACTACAAATCGAGTATTAAACAAAAACTTCATTGACGGCCTCGATGGCGCAGTTGTAACGCGTACGCGGTACTACTGCCTTGCTGAGGTCTCGGGTTCGATCCCCGGGTCGAGTAAAAGTGATATTGGGTTTTTCTTTCAAGAAATGTTTAGTATCAGCCCGGAGTCTGGAATGTTGTCCGGTATGGCGATAGGCTCGTCCCCTATCACATCATGGGACCTTCGGGGAGTACAGGCGTGAGTGCGTATGTATGTTTGTAAAAATGTCTGTCCTTCGTCCTTACCGTTAATCTATTCTAAATCAATAGCCTTACGAATTTTGGAACTATGGGTCATAATAATAATAATATTATCCCCGTATTATACCGTGCTATTGCTGGGCACGTTGGCCTAATGCGAGTTGCCAGATTTCACATACCTTGGAAATTCTTATGGAGAACTTCACGGGTTTCACCATATTTCCATCACCGTTAAAGCAAGCGATAATTAACAATAAATACTTACGTTACTTAGAAGAAAAGTCAGATATGTATGTACCTATTGCTCTTGGGGCTAGTTTCGAACCTACGATTTTCGTCTCGACAGTCCGTTTCACTCCTCGCTGAGCTATTACTGTTTTTTTATGGGTACTAAATACTTGTATTGTAATATACCGTATGAATAATATCGTTCCGTTTATAGGTAGGTAGTACCTGCAAGTACTTTAGAATTACTATTGTTTTGTTTTTCAGACTAGGACTTTGAGTAAGATAAGACTAAAAATAATTAGACGTATCAATTATTAGCTACAAAAAAATGGAAAATGGAAACATTTGAAGTGGTTACACCTAAAATTACACAGAAGCAGCGAACCATTTTTTGTGCAAAACATTTTTTTAAGTCTTGCCGCGTTTTCTTACTAAATGTTGAGACCTTTTTAGACAAAAAGGGCATGTCACAAGCGCATCAATATCCCCAAGAGAGGATTCCAAGTTCCATCACTGCACGAGTAGTGTACTTAAACATAGAAATAACATTGACACGCACTTAGCGAAATGTAAAAAAAACTCCGTAAAAAAGTGTCAAATGTTAACGACATTTCGGACGATAAAAAAGTAAAAGCTACAAAGCCACCGTAATCTATTTTTAAGGTGACTGTTTCCAATTAAACGATAGTAAAATTTGTACAAATTAAATATTTCCTCAGGGTATGTCTGATTATGAATTATTTTTATCTGGAGTTCGTTGTTTTGTTTATAACTTGAGATAAATTCGAGTGTTTCATTTTTTTTATATAAAACAAGAGTCTTACGTAGAATTGTACAATGCGTTGTCACACAATGATAAGAAAATAATCTAATCTTTCTTGACAGCCTCTGTGGCGCAATGGGCGAGTAGCCAGCTACGAATCGCGAGACCGTGGGTTCAATTCCCGCACCGAGACAAATGTATGTGTGTTTTACAAACATTTGTTCCTGGGTGTTGCGGGGCGCAAGTCTCTCGTAGTTCTTGATATCTACGATACAGGTTAACCTAGAGTGGGGTCAGGACTATGTGTGTGACTGTTGCGTGTATTCATTCATTCAATCGAGTTTCAACAACCACACACCTAATTTGAATCCGGTTTTAAACCGACAAAAAAATCTCAATTCGTCTGTATATATTTTGTTTTATATTTTGTTTAACTCTATCAAATGTGGACTGATTTGGATGATGCGACAGAGTTTATTGCGGTGGTGGTCCTATTTAAATTTGAATAATTCCACGCATAAGCGGTATGAAACACTAAAACTTCAACTTATTTTACTGATTTTGAGGATTATTTCCCTAAATAAAACTAAACAACAATTTTGAGTCGGTGCTATTGCAGTTTAATGGTCAATGATTGATACTACAAAAGTGTTGTTTGGGTATATTTGTAGCTTTTTATTTCATTTGAGTCGATTTTTATAATTGTTAAAACTTTGCAGTGATCGATGAGGAAGTTTATGCTAACATATATATGGACATATATGTGTCCACCCTAGTCACGGGTTAAATTTTCAAGCAGTAAAAATATTTTTATGGAGAAAGATGTTGGGTGAAAGATTTGCTTACTATCAATAGTGTTTTGACAGATCTTCCATAGAAAATGTGTCAAAATTGTATTGCCAGTAAGCAAATCTGTCGATAGACAGTATATTGGGAACGGCCGTAAGTGGATCACAGTCCCATAGAATATACCTAATAGAATAAACCTAGCACGGAAGCTGGAGCTGCGGACTAAAGCCAGTCATTCAATATTTCGTTACTATAATTAATCATTAACACCATTATTCTTTTATAATTAATTCTCACATACATACACACTCACGCCTGTAATCCCCGAAGGAGTAGGCAGAGGTGTAACCAGTAGGTACAGCCACATTTCGCCGAGCGTATCTCCGTCCCATGATGTGATAGGGGGCGAGCCTATCGCCATACCGAGCACAACTCCAGACTCCGGGCTGATACTGAGCATTTCGTAATAGAAAAACCCAATATCACTTTTACCCGACCCGGGGAACGAACCCGAGACCTCAGCGTCAGTCAATTAATTCTCACTATTAATAATAACCAATAAAGACATGTTTTTTGGTTTGTGTGTTTTTATAGTTACTTTTTTCAACTTGTTCCTATACCCGGCGCCTGCGCACCGGTGGCATTCTTCCGGAAATGGCCGCGTCGCAAATTGCACGTCCCGTTTGCCGCGGCCCCCATTAATTTGCCACAAACGTCAACACCGAAGTGCTGAGCAATGAGCCAGAACCATTCGTGATTGATGATAACATAGAACACAATTAGGTAACTAACTTGTGAGAGGTTAACTTTAACAATTTCTAAAGTTGCATCTTCATGAATAGATCATTTATAAGGGTAATATTAATGAATTGCAAACATAGAAATTAACAATTTTATTAGTGGAGATGCAACTTAAGACGACGAATGCATATATTTGATACATTCAATAAATTTTACATTGACCCTAACGGGCCAAAAGCTGTACATGACTTACAAGAGTTTTTTTTATTCTTTTTTAGGAAGACTTACAGACTAATAATAATAGAAAAAAAAGAAACATGTACCTATAAACTAAATGGCTGATTATAACAGATAACTAAATTAGCACCTAACTAGACATACCAAAACGATAAAGTTATACTATACATTTATGGTAAGGGATAGGTAATAATAAATAATATACATAATGATAATATGTCTCCTAAAATGCGTTAACGCTGGTTTAACAGTGGTAGTGCTAGTCTAGAACAAATCAAATTCCAGTGGTGTGTATTAAAAACGAGTTTTTTTTCTGTAATTAGTACCTATGCGCAAACGGTACGCTTAATATAGGTATTTTTCTAAAGCTTATTAGATTTGTGCGAAGTGACATTTTTAAGTAAATATGGACAATCAAATTAGATTAGTCTAATTTAATCTACAATATAAATTAAAACCTCTGCCTACCCCTTTGAGGATTACAGACACGAATGCGTATGTATGCGTATTATTCAGATCTTTACACAATTGCAATTTTAGTTTTTTACAATAACAAAAATCAAATCACTAACGATTAATGACATAGATTCAATGGACGAGGAAGAAAAAAAAACATTCTGAATCCAGAATCAAGTATAAATTCCAAGGGTCGCTTTTTCAGTGGAGCGAGCGACATAGCAGACAAAATATCGTAATACATTCATCATCAATTAGCAACTATTTTAGTAGCAGTGATTATTTGTTATTTTTCGAGCTAAGTGCTAAAATTAAAACTCTTAATTAATCGTTTGTGTGAACCGCTGCGTGGATGCGACGTGACTGATGGCTGCATTGAGTTGAGGTAATTGTCATGCGTGCACAACTAAGTATCCGTGACTTGATGTATTAACAATACTTTTAAATTTAATTAAAAAAAATGCAGATTTTGACAGCGTTTCTTCACTTACTTTATTTTATATTCCTATACACCACTATACACAAAATAATTGATAATAAACATTCAACATCAAAATAAAAAGATGCTCAAATACAGTCACCTAATTGGTCTAGAGGCTGCGTTCTTAGTCTAAGAAACCGGTAAGTTCTGGGCTTAAAACCACAGGGTGCGCAATCATAATTTGTGTGCCTATGAGTTTTACGATTCAAAAACCAAGACAGACAGGAGTGGCTCAGAATTAGAATTCGTAACGATATGGCGATAGGCCTGCTACCTATCACATAATGGGATGGAAATAAGCTCGGCGAAGCTGCGGTCCGCCCCTGGCCCCCAAATCTCGAGATCTCAGCAAAAAAGCTCACCGGGTTCTTATTAGATGGGCTTACTACGTCACTGCATTGAAGCCAGTGAAATTTCACGGCATATCTCAGGGTGACGAACACAGTCCTGTGTCATACAGTGCTTTGGAATTCAAAGTGTTATATGGTGTTGCTTCTGTTTATGAGCAGGCGGGGCGATTACTATAAGGGGCATCAGGCGAACAAACCTACTCATTTCCTTATTCAAGATGGTAAATATTGTTTTTACATATTTAAAATTTATTACATACATACGCACTCACGCCTGTAATCCCCGAAGGGGTAGGCAGAGGTGTAATTAGTACACCGACATTTCGCTGAGCGTATCCGTCCCACGATGTGATAGGAGGCGAGCCGATCGCCATATCGGGTATAAATTCCAGACTCCGGGCTGATACTGAGCATTTCGTAATAGAAAAACCCAATACCACTTTACCCGACCCGAGGATCGAACCCGAGACCTCAGCGTTGGCCTCAATCGTAACGCGTACGTATTACAACTGCGCCACCGAGGCAGTATTAATTTATTATGCTACATTTTTACGATATTGTTTAACTGGCGAAAATTCGTCATCATGTTCAGTAAGTAAAGGAAATACTACAATTAAACTTATACGTATCGAAAATCTTCCTGTATTTCGGTAACACGAACACGTGATGATAATCGTCTAAAAATACATGTTACAACATTACATAGATTATGACTTTGTTTTTCTCTAAAGTGACTTACCCGATTTAGAGGCTAGACAATAACATGTTATCATTAAAGTATTGTCTAAAGTATAATATATAATCAAGTATATGCCCATTATGTTTCCTAAGCCATGTTATCACGATTTTTAACCATTCTATGTTATTTATGGCCACCATACCGGATGATGTCCTGACAAATGACATGTTCACGCGTTATTGAGACGGCATCCCATCAGTATGAACGCGTACACGTGACAAGTCCGCAGACCACACCGTGCCGAAATTCATTAAAACTCGCTTCATTAGGACAACAAGCGAAAATTATGTCGCATATGATTTATGGACTCTGTTTTGAGAGACTATCGATGATTTTTTTTAAATGGGAGTTATTGTTCATAGTTTTCATTCAGTGGGATAAAAACATCGAAATAAGATGACAAGAAACGTAACTCAAGCAAAATATGACCCCACCAAACCTTTGTGCAAGGGGGCGGGGCTATAAAAGTCTGAGCAGCTGAACGAGCTCACCAATTCATAACAATTGATTCTTATAGTTCTAGTTCTCTAGTGGACACTTAATACGTCTAATTTTTTGGGCAGTGCAGAACATCGTATCTCGATTTAGAAAATTAATATTTAGACATTAACTTTTATGAAATAAAGTTGATTTTGAACGTTCATAAATTTTTGTTGCGTGTATGAGTGTTACGTGTAAATTACCTGTGCATGTGTAAGTAAGTGGAGACGTATTTTTGGCAGATTCATATGAGAGTTATTGTTCTATATAGTTATCTTATTTCGATGGATAAAAATAAATCCGGTAACATTATAAAAACGTGAATAACTATGATGTGACTAGTTGGCACGTAGGTGTTTCGACACTTCTTTCTACATGCCTTTATGCCGACTTGGTTCCAGGGTTCACCTTCCTACTTAGACGCTTTCACTCTGCCCGGACTCCGAACTCATCACCATAGTTTTTGCCTCATTTGCAAATCTTTCTTTCAACGAGATTCATAATCAAACAATTTATATTCAAACGGAAACAATAAAATGTTTTAATGAAATTATGTTCATAGCTCATAATCAAAGAGCAACATGAGATGAGTACGGTCTCGTTATGCGGTCTCGCAAACGAGACGCGCGCGCATCCCTGTCAACTGTCAGCGCCAATTATGGACGCCGCGACACTTGCGCGCGCTTGCACGCTGATATAGAACGTTTGCTTTGGAATCTATGGCTTTTTGCTTTTAAATTATGTGTATATGTTCCAATTCTATGCCGGTGTAATATGGGAGGACAGGAGAGGATGTTAGAGATTTTAGACGCGATGCTAGTTTGAGGAAATGATCTGGATTCATGTAATATTTTATGTGTGGATGAGAGCTACATAATAGCTACTCCTATAGGAAAATATTAAAACAGAGATTTCAGTATGTGTTATTTTCTTCTTTTAAATAAATATATACACTCAACAGTCACACACATAGTTCCTAGGTAAACCTGTATCGTGGGTATCAGGAACTACGAGGGACTTGCGGCCCTACAACACCCAAACCCGAAACAAGTTTTTGTGGATCACTCAAACATTTGTCTCGGTGCGGGAATCGAACCCACGCCCTCTCGCTTTCAGCCTACTACTCACCCACTGCGCCACCCAGACTGTCTTTTATCTAGTTCTATTCCGAATTCGGTTGGCACCCATGGTTCTTCTAGTTTTATCAGAGTACGGCAAAGACCCTTAGGTGACCTGCATGTTTATTAGCCGGCTTTCTTTTATGAAGCAAATAATCGAGATACCCATCTGGAATAAGATTGGATATTGGGGAGACTTAGGATTGACCATATTCCTAAAACTCGCTTTCCAATAATGTAGAGCTATTGGGGAATTTAATATGTACCACCTTTGGGACTGCTACGGTTCTAACACTATATATTAATAATTATGTATTGCCACCAGGGGCCTTATTCACTACGACCGTGTGGAATCGTAACGTGCCCGCGTTACTTTAACGCGTATTAACACGTAACGTGAATGGTGTTTTCTAATGGCAGTTCCCTATTTTCTATATAAAGATAGATTTGCTTACTATCAATAGTGTTTTTAACAGATCTTCCATCGGTTAAAACTCCATAGAAAAAAATGGTATCTATATTAACTAATATAAATGAATTGTTGTTTTGTTACATAATATATCGTAATTGTTTTTGTAGCACCTTGTATCTACGAATGGAAAACCTCATCTATCACGTCGGTTAAAACTCCATAGAAAAAAATGTATCAATATTTAGTAATATAAATTAATTGTTGCTTTAGATACTAGAAATAACACTAAAATAAATAAAATATAAATTCTGTATGTTAGTCATAATAATGTAGTGTGCGTGGCAGACAGACGGTGCTAGCAATGCGCGTCGCACCGCCACGCTACACGGCTACAGGCGTTTTTCAACATTTTACACTAATTCGAAGAGACAGCCCGCCCGCTCTATTCCCGGCGCGATACGCGGGAAACTTGGCCCCAGTGGCGGATGCTTCACCATCTGAACATATATCTACAATTTACATTTGAATATTTTGTCTTTGAAATGAATATAAATATCCTGGATGAAAAACTTTTATGATTTTTTAACAATCATTAAAAAAATATGACGTCTTGACAGACAATGTTATAACAAAACACATTTTTGTAAATACGAGTATAGCTAATGCAAAAGTTTATTGTCAGATGAAATATCTAAGGGGAATATGGATTAGTAGAAAAGTTTTATCCTAATAATATGCTCAGATAAAAATATCTAAGAGAAATATGGATTACTAAAAAAGTTTTATCTTAATATAATATGTTTATATATCACGCCAAACTTCCTGTACGTATTTAGTGAAACGTCTAATAATATTTTGTTTTAATTACAGAAGCTGATTTTCTCATCAAAAGAAGCTCGAAAATCTACTGTGTCGTCATATTGAGTGGTAGAGCCACACTGTAGACAGTTTTGTCTACAACATGAATGGGCCGGCTCGACCGGGCCCTTACCAGTGTCTCACAGAAAGCATGAGCTTATGTATTAAACATAATTTATATTATAAAGAGATATCAATTTACCTACTATCAGTTTGTAATATAAAATATATATTATTAACTTTTTTATCCTGGCAAGACAAAGTGACTATACTGGGCCTGATGATAAGTAAAGTGCAGCCCAAATAAAATTCCGACCGTCAAGACACACCTTGTCTTAGGACCCTCGTATGCGAGAGGGTCTGTGTTGGTACCACCGCTTTGTATATTTCTGCCGCCAAGCAACAGTGTGTAAGTTGTTGTGTTCCAGTTTGAAGACTTAACATCTTATGTCTCAGGGTGACGAGCGTTCCTACTTCATAATTCGAAGTTCTAATTGGTGTTACTTTTGGTTGTTACCATCAGGCGAACGACCTACTCGTCTCATCAATAACGCTAGTAAAAAATATTCATTAAACACTCTAAAACACTCTTATTCGGTATAAAAATATGGCTTAAGAAATTATTATTATAAAATCTTCATATTAATTTAATCCAATGATCTCTATGGCTTCAACATTTATGCGTCAATTGAAAGGATTGACAGTTACATCGTTTGGTGGATGTAATTGGCTGAGACTTTTGGCAACGAAGGCAGACACGAACATTTGCATCTCCAATCAGACTACGTAATTAAATTATTTCATTATAAACATTATTTATGACTTCTATTATAAATACTTGATAGTTGATAAACTCTACCTCTGGTATTTGTTTTATTCTATTGGAAAATTAGCTGAATAAAAATTCCCTATTCAGTAGTGAAGTCATTCGAATATGATAAATATAAATAGGTATACTAGCTTTTCCTCAGTTAAAAGAGCATGCTTAATAATTAAAATATAACAACACGTTACATGTTGATTTCCTAGAGATCCCATATATTAAAAAATATATAAAAAGTCAACCTATAAAAAATATAGGTTGATGAGTAAAATATACAGAAATAATTAATTCATATGAAAATGAAATGGACATGAAAATATTTATTGAATCCATAAAAATTTTATACATCATTTAGATTCAGTCAAATTTAAACTCTACCGCCAGTTCGGAATGCTGTTTCGTTAAAGAAGAACGGACAGGAATCTCTAACGTTGCTCTTTTTTAAAATTCATTCATAGTATTTGCACTGCGATAATACAATTAATTTTGAATAGAGCAGCTCAACTTATGCCAATGAGGAACATCCTCATGAGTACGATGAATAAATTAATACTGCGAAGATAACTATAAAAAGTATAGTTACATAGTTATCATATTCTATGGATATAATAATTAACGCTTGCTCCGTTGCCGCCTCTTTCATAAAAAAAAAGAAAAAAAAAAACATAATACTTGTACTTAAAGTTTTATCGAATTGTAATCACTAGTGTCACGGAGCCTTCGTAGCGCAGTCGGGTGTGAATATGGGTTTGAAGCTATAGGCCGCGGGTTCGATTCCCACACCGAAGCAAATATTTGTTTTGGGTGTTTTCTTCTCAGAGGGGTTGACATCAGGCAGGCGGTCGGCCGTAAAAACTACAAGCCAAATCTTTCTGTAACATGTGTTAAAATGCATATGGTACCGACCCCACTGTAAGTAGGATAAAGGCAGGTGGAAGAAGAATCCCTTGTGTAACGGATCTGCGGGTAAATAAAATTACCCGAGAACATGTTGATGGGTCGAACCACCGGGACTTGAAGTCGGTTTTGAGACAGTGGCAAAAACCCGGTTGAGTCGACTGCGGCCCATTCATGTTATAGACAAAACTGTCTACAGCGTGGCTTTACCACTCAAAAAAATACACTATACTTACTTATCCTCATTCGTATTCAATTTTCGCCGTAATGGAGATGAGCACTTCGAATTAGAACTTTTAACCTTCCAATTTTCACTTGTTTGAAGATGGTAGAGTCTACACAATCTTATTAATCGATTTATTATAGAAATTGACCGTTTTTTCTTACAGAAACCTCAGCATCGCACGTTGCGTCTAATTTAGATATTCATAAAAACAGAATTTCACATCCGCGTCGCTACATTCCGACCACATAAACTTATCACAATCAATTACTTAAAAAGTTTATGTTAATTTACTTCTCCGCTATAAATAATACATGTTGACGTGTCAATTATTGCTCCAAATCGCTTTCCCCTTAACATTTTTTTTTAATTTAAAGGCGGGACCGTGGAAACCACGCCTTGCGGTCTTCAGTTTCAAAATAGAACTTTATAGAACACCCTCTGGTAATTTCATAGAGTTAAAATGCGTTTTATAATTAAGTTGTTAAGGTGTATATTCGAACAGAAAGGTTTATTAATAATTTATTTGAAATACTGTTCAATTTTCAACTCTAAGGTCAGGAGTTAGAGTAATCTTGGTCTTTAGTGTTCATAAGTGGGTGGGTGAAGGAGATGTTTACAAGGATTTTTTCAGCGAACCACACATGCTAAGATTGTGTGGCTATGCAGCCAGATCACGGCACATACTCCATTAGTTCGCACATTAGTATGAGTTAGTCGAATTATTTAATTAAATAAAGTAATTCAATAAGAGAGTGAATTAATAACAATTATTCGGTTCGGCCGCGCGCGATAAGCGGCGCTTCGGACAACGGACGCGATTTCAAAACGAGTGGGACAGTGAGACATTTATTAGTAAATCTATTTGTTATTTTTTATGCTGTGATCGCCCAATTTGTTTGTCTACCCGATGGATCAAAATAAAGGTGAGTGGTTTAATTTAAATTTAGTTTTGAAGCTTTTTCTAGCCACTGACATGATATTATAACACAATTTCTACATTTTGTTATTGCGTTATTATTTCTATGTTAAAGATAATGAACTTATTATTTATTAATATATGTATGTAAGTCTTGGCATAAATATATAATTCTCCCGTAAATACATAAAAAGGCATCGGATTATGTAATACATCCCTAAAAGAATCCAGAACTTACGAATTTTGATACAGGCACTGCTTTGTAAAAACAATTTTATTCGCCTCATTGGTCTATTGGTAGTATACTTAGGCTGGAAAATCGGGGTCCTGGGTGCAATTCCCAGGGTGGGCAATCACATTTTGTATGTTGAGTGTTTCAATACGAAGAATCAGATAGGAATTTGTATGACGAATTCATGCACGCTATGGCTATAGGCTGCTATTACATCATGGGAAGGAGATAGGCTCGGCGAACCGTGGATGCACTGGTTGCGCCTCTGCCTTCCTCTTCAGAGATACAGGAATAAGCTTAGACATAACGTAATATAAAAAAGCAGGTCAAGCGCGAGTTTTACTTTTTATTATTTCTTAAGAAATCCGCCATTATACTCGTAATACATACTTATTATGTGAAAATTTCAACCGGCTACCTATTGCGGTTCCGAAATATAGAGCTCTTTAAAGGTAGGACAGATGGACAGAGAGACAGATGGCGTAAGCTTTTTAGGTATGGAATCCTAAAATAAATCGAGTTAGGAACCTTTTATTAGGTGGTTTAAAAATTGTCAGAAGCGACATTCTAGTGGTCATAAGTAACCGGCAGGTCCCATGAACATAGACAATGTTAGGACACTGGGCGTTGCCGACCCTTATTAGGACGCTTGTACACGGCACAAGTAGCTGAAGCAGGTAAATGTGCGTGTTACATGCGTGATCAGTATCCACGAGCTACATGCACGAGTTACTTGCCTTTTGTTATGATGGTTGCAGCTAGAGTAGGTAGAGGCTACAAATATTTTGCGCTGTTCATTAAATATGCATTTGTCACTCGATCTGCACATCATCCTTAGGCAGTAGTTTACACGATCACCTGCAGAGGTGTCAATATGCTCAAATTTTTCATTAAATCCATAAAGAAATGGGTATCGGGTACTTAGAGAGACTGACTCGGTGGCGCAGTTGTAATTATAATTGTACGCGTTACGACAACTGCAACTTCACGTTATTTTTTTATGAAATAGTGGTAAAAGTCTGAACAGCCTCCGTGGCGCAGTGGGCGAGTATCCGCGACGCGAGAGTCCGCAGGTTCAATTCCCGCACCGAGGCTAAATGTTTGTGTGATTCACAAATATTCGGGTCTGGGTGTTTTTTCCTCAGAGGGGTTGACGTCGAGCGGGCGACCGTTAGTAAAACCTACAAGCCAAGTCTTTTTGTAACATGTATTAGAAGCATGTTGCGCCGTGCCGATCCCTCTGCGAGTGGGATAATTGCAGGTGGAAGAAGAGAACGTACCTATGATTAGTTTTACAGCCTCCAAATAATACGGGCTTTATAGCCATGAAAAAAAGAAATAGTCTCAAAACTAACGCCCTTATTCAAGAACAACACTCAAGTGAGCTCTTTGCCAAGTGTCGATTTCTGTACACGTGATTGGTCTATTTTTGGCGCCAAACATAAACGGACTAATCACGTGTACAGAAATCGACACAAAGAGCTCACTTAAATGTTGATCATGAATACGGGCCTAAGGCATAAATCTTATGCTTTTATTTCATATCTGTTTATTAGATTTAAAATCATAGCAGCCCACATTTACTATGTAAACAGACCTTCGTCATTGCGTATCTGTAGTATAAAATGTTTTTCTCGTTTGTAACTGATATCCCTGTCGTATTATACCACCCGCGAGTCCGCCCAACAACGTGGCTCAGACGCAAGCCGGCAGGCCGTGCACGATCCGACCGTTCAAACGGACCATTGTTCATTATCTATCATCTTCGCATGGAAATATCCTTGAAAATCAGCTCAGAAAATACATTATGCTGACTCAATTTTGTTTCTACCATGTTTTACAAGACATATGTAGTAATTACTACATATGTTTGACTGCCTCGGTGGCGCAGTTGTAATGCGTACGCATTACAATTGAGGCTAACGCTGAGGTCTCGGGTTCGATCCCCGGGTTGGGTAAAGTGGTATTGGGTTTTTCTATTACGAAATTCTCAGTATCAACCCGGAGTCTGGAATTTGTGCCCGGTATGACGATAGGCTCGCCCCCTATCACATCGTGGGACGGAGATACGCTCGGCGAAATGTGGGTGTACTAGTAACACCTCCGCCTACCCCTTCTGGGATTACAGGCGTGAGTGCGTACGTATGTATGCGTATGTATGTAGTAATTAACATTAGGTATACGTTTCCGTATGGTCCAAATTTAGATAGAGCAACAAAGGTAGCCCGATATAATTATAGGTACTATAGGTCTTCTTCCGCCTGCCCTTATCACACTGGCAGTGGGGTCGGCGCAACATACTTTTTAACAGATGTTACAGAAAGGATTGGCTTGTAGTTTAATTTTTTTACGACTGGCCGGCTGTCTAATGTCAACCTCTCTGGGGAGAAAACATATTTGTGGATTACACAATCATTTTTTCACGGTGCGGAAATCGAATTTGCGGCCTCTCGCTTCACAGTCGGCTACTCGCCCACTGGACCAAGGAGGCTGCTCGTCCACGAAGGCTATTTATTTATTTCTTTCTTTATTGCTATAATTAAAAATATATTTGCGTACCTAATAAAAATAAGTATCACTATGGAAAGACAATACTTGTAACTTGTACAAGAAATTATTTTATTTAGAGGGCTCATTATTATTATTTACTTTGTACCTACAGTTGTCACTTATTTTTGTCAAGCCCAAATCATATACTTACTTTTAATTTTAAGCACGGTTAGCTAAACTATTATGTGTTTCAGATACGCCCAACACAAGACAAAACCCACCGAAACCTTACGAATCGAAACAAATTGCCCTCAACTACAGTGTAAATACTGGAAACTATACTGAAAATAATCACAATCTATTCCAAATGATTAAATGTCACGAAGACAGTCTTCTTCGTCTTCACCACTTGACCGCTGGCCGACAAATGAACGGCGCATATGAACCTACATACCAAAACGATTTAACTTGGTATCCAAAAGACTTACAACGGCAGTACACAAAACCTGTTGAGTATCTTTCTTATGATGACGTGAGAAGAAAATTTGATGATGGAAAAGCTACGAAAGAGAGAGAAATCCAAAAAGAGTCTGAAGAAGAGCGAGATGGGAAAGTAGATGAAAGGAAGAAGCCCAGAAGGAATAGAACAACGTTCACGAGCCAGCAACTGGCTGCACTGGAAAAGGTGTTTGAAAAAACTCATTACCCTGATGCGTTTGTGAGGGAGGATTTAGCGGCAAGAGTCAACTTGACTGAAGCAAGAGTGCAAGTAAGCAAGTATTTTATTTTGTTTGGGTGATTAGATTTTGACAATTACCTAATTCATGAAAGTATCTGGAGTCAATAACTTTAAGCAATTTCTTTGTATGTAGATTGGATAATAGAATTTCGTAGCAGTTTGATAAACATTTAAAAATATCTGAAAACACGACATTTTAACAATCATCCCAGATATCCATAAACTTTGCAAGTTTGTAGTCTCGTTTCTTAAGACTATTTAAATTTTCAACTTATGTTATTTACGTACTAAATAGGAATCATATAAATAATATCCCTGAATTATATTGGCCCATTGCGTAGGAATATGTTTTTTTAAGGGCGGGAAATATTTTTGATGACTGCTCCCGGTTGAAGCGGTAGGTAGACATATGGGAGCTGATTACCAGAACTCTGGGTAGGCCACTAAGATGCCAGGATGGGCGGGCCCACTTGTTCCACTCGGCTTACCTCCTTGCTATGGCTATGCTGTTGCTGTTGGGCACTGGCCTTCCAATCCTACTAATGAGACAGGTTTAGACCTTAGTTTATGACGCTGACCTAATGTGATTTGATAGACTTCAGATACCTGCGAAATTCATATTCTCTCTGGTATGCAGGTTTCTTTACGATGTTTTCCTTCACCGTCAAAGCGAGCGATAATAATATCAATGAATACACACGTAAGATTGAAAATTTCTACTCGTAAGTGCGTGCCTTAGGGATTTGTTTCTAACGGTCGAACCCGCGACATATTTTGTCTTGGCAATTATTTATACCACTCCCCGCTAAGCTATCCCTACATTTATAAGTAATTGCTGCATAGATTTCTATAATGTTATTTTAATTATTATTTCGCCCTCCAGGTATGGTTCCAAAACCGTCGTGCCAAATTCAGACGAAACGAAAGATCAGCGTTATCCAGCCACAGGGGGTCTGCCAACCAGACGTCTCCAGAACCAATAGCTGTACCAATTGGCATCCCGCACCAAACCGATCATAGACAAGAGTTTACACGTACAAATAAAGAACCTTGGCTGCATCATTTTCAAACGAACAACCTGAATTTAAACCTTGGAATTCCTTTAACGAATTCGGGTTTATACCAAAATGATTATTCTTTGATGATGCAGAATGTTAATAATAGACAATATGTGCATAATTCAAACAGCTTGATGGGACAAAGTATGGTTGGTTACAGTGGTGGTAGCGAGAATTATGGCTCCTGTTCTTTAATCGGTGGTTACAATGGAGCGTTGCCGACGGCACACCACAGCTCATACAATCTGAATTTAAGATTAAGACCGCATGACTTTAGTATAAATAACATAACATTGTGAAATAAAAATTTAGTTATTACTGCTATTTGTATTTGTGGCACGATTTTGAATGAGATAATAAAAACTAAGGAAGCCTATGAAGTTCATTTTAATTTAGCATAACAAACGCCTATCCTCGAAGGGGTAGGCAGAGGTGCAATCAGGGATGCACCCATGGCTTGCCGAGTTTATTTCCGTCCGATAATCTGATAAGGGCATGTCTATCACCATACCAGACACTTAAATCTCGGCCAACTCATTTGTGATTCTGTGATCGTAAACTCAAACACAATTTGTGATTCAAATTCAAATTCAAATTCAAATCATTTATTCTGTAAATTGGATCATAAATATCACTTTTACATGTCAATCATTTTTTAAGCTATATTACATTTACGACGGCATTTCAGGGCTAGCCATGAGAAGAAATGCCGAAACAAACTCATGGGTTATGGCCTCTTTTAATGTCCAGACATTGTTTTACAGAAATTATGCGAGTGTAATGTACAGAAATTCCTGGATTGGCCCTTTCAAGAGATAGCCAAAAGTATATCAGACATACGTAGCACTCGCACTCACATTAAAAAAATAAATGAAATAATTTATAACAAAAAAAATCAAAATGTCAATATTCCCTTACATACTAATATTGCGCCAATAGAGCAGTCAATATTAAATAATATAATATATAAAAAAAAGAGAACTATGTACATCCAATTTTGTAAGGAGTGAGCGGCTTAATTCCAAGCTGTTTTGTCTTCCAGGTAATCTTTCACATTATAGTAACCTTTTTGGCAAAGCCCGAGTTTAATACATAATTTAAATTTATTAAGGCCTAATAGTTGAATATGGCTTGGAATTTTGTTGTAGATTGTCCGATCTTTATTGGAAGTCGTTGGTGTCGTTGTGATTTTTCAGCCTAAGTAGTGCTCGTAGTAGGTAGATATAGTTCTTGTTATAGGTACTATATGGCCGCTCTGAAGTTCATCAATTCACCCGCCTTCTACACCTACCACCTTTTAAGATATTGAGAGTTATATCTGTTATGTCAGGATCATCATTTAGCAGATCCCGAGCCTCAGCAGAGTAGTTGTACCGCGTACGCATTACAACTGCGCCGCCAATCACAGCTTCGTGCGGCTAAAATCCACATGTAGTTAACCGTAGTGCGGCCTAACGCTGACATCTAAAAGGCTGAGCAGATTTTCTTCGAACCAAGTCTTCCAAACAAAAAAAACCGCCTATCGGTCCACAATGGTCCACACATGCAGATAAAGTAAAATGTAATAATGATGTGTTGAAAAATTAATAGATGTTTGTAATACATCGATTGTTTTTCAGATCAGTTTGAATGTGATTTAAAACATGTTTGGAAACTAAAGATAAACTGATTCCTTATCGTCCAAAATTATTATTTATTTTCAATGTTTTTCAATAAAGTGGTGGTTGGTGGTGGTTGTGGTGTTACAAACACATATACACATACACCACCACCCAAACCCAAACCACCCCACCCTACCGCACCAACGAAACTACTGTGATCGCGAAATGTGAACGTTCGCGTAATAAGATGTAAGTAAGTAATAACTAATTAAATAAAAATTAAATTCTTGAACTTGAATTGTCATCGGTCCTTGATAAGTATGCCAAAGTTCGAGTTAATCCGACGTTTTGAAGGGGGTCAAAATCAAATTTATTTATTTATTTAGTTCAAGTTCAAAGTTTCCGCTACATACATACATACATAAGTATGAAGCTATTATAAGCGTGTTAAAGAGATTCTTGTCTAAAAATCAGTAAAAAAAATGTATACATTATTAATTATATAATATTTTATAGGGTACATTGAAAGTTTAAAAAATATAAATAAATTATGAGTAATCTATTCTCTAAATCAATTATTAAACATCGATAGTATTAGATTAAACGTCATTCGTCGATCTCTAGTTAAGTTTGAAATAATACCACAAAGCATCAATACATAAAGTTCATTTCTCGTTAACGTATCGGTCATTAAGTGACGATACCTACTTAGTATCGAATAAAAAGTATCGATACTTACTCTTATCAGTCGGTTTGTCGGATTAGAGACAAAAAAACTACAGCAAATGCATGGTTCCAAGTTTGTATATTACAGACCACAGTTTATGTAATTTATCATATATATATTTTTTATTATCATTTATATTTATGAATAATATGCAGATGTCGATGTGTAATTTTGGAAGTCCCATTTAGACGGATTTCCTTAGATTATAGAGACATAAGGATTTTACTCAGTTCTATGTCAGTTGTCACACAATGCTGCCTTCAAAAACTTCAAAACAGATACCTACCATATGAATAGAGATGTATAGTGGTCGTCTTATAGTTCATTAGTATATTTAATTAAATTATAATATGATTAGAATGAGTATTCGATACGAGTATTTTTGACCCATATCTACTTGGTACTCGGTTGCTAAGTATCGAGTAAGTACTATTATTTACTCGTATCGTTTCATCCCTATCCCTATTTCATGTCAAACTTCAAAGTGCTCTAAGGCGATTGGCGGATGCCGCCAAAATATTTATTTTGCTGAATAAACAAATAATACGTTTCCACGCTTCAAGTTGGATATATTTGTTATTACTCATTACCATGTAAAGACAGCAAAGTTTAATTATTTTTAATTAAAAGAGAACATCGTAAAAAGCTAATTCAAGAACAATGGCTTTTAAAACTTTTAGTAAGACCCTATTCTTGCTTCTAACATTTACTTTTGTATCACATACCGCATTTAAATATTTTATGAGGAAGAAGAAAAAGGAAAAGGTGAAAGAGATAAATGAAGTCATAATGTTTTCCCACGGCACGGGAGACTTGAGGAGAAGTAAATACTCAAGGTGCGTGATTACTCCAAGCATGGAAAGATTGCTATACTACTTGAACTTACCGAAGCACTCCCTTGATGTATGCATGTACGTATTCACGAATACGGACATGACAAATGTCGTTCTAAAGTTGCATTTTAAAGGAGTTAAGGTTAGGTTAATTGTTGATGCTGATATGGCATATACATCAGGCTCAAGTATAAGACGATTGGAGAAACAAGGAATACCTATCCGGTGGATGAAGTCCACGAACCTCATGCACCATAAATTTTGCCTTATTGATGTGAAGGACGGAAGTAAAACACCTTTTTTGATGGCTGGGTCATTGAATTGGACGAGCCAGGCTTTGTCTGGTAATTGGGAAGATGTAATTGTTACGTCACAAAATGATTTGGTGCAACAGTATAGGGATGAGTTTGAGAGACTTTGGGTGTTGTTTAAACCTATTGTTAATTATATTTAAGTTTTATAGATTCTACATAGTTATAACTTTGTATAATGGCAGTGTGTGAAAAAGTATGCATTTAATTGTCTGTTGCTGGAATGGTAAATTCACTAATATATGGTCTATCATTGTAATCTCTCAACATTTATTTTTTAAACTGGGTATGGACATAATATCTGACCCTATGATATCAAATCCTCAAATAAATTCTCGCATAGTTTCTAAAAGAGTGACTTTAAGGCATACTAACTTCTGGCTACCTTTGATAAGTATATTTAGCATTCCAGGAGTAGAAAAATATTTAAAACAAAAGAAGGCATTGTGTATTAACTAGACTGTCTATTTTTATTTATGTTGAAATACATAATTATTCTTGTGAATTATTATTATAAGTTGAATTAGTGAATTTATTAGAAATGAAACAAGAGCTGTTACTAGTCAATGTAACACAAAACAACAAAATTGAAAATTTTGACTGTGTTATTAAATTGGCATAATTTTATTTTTATACTAAATTTTAAAGTGTACTAATTAATAGGTAAAGGTTTTGTATTTAGAGTAATAAACTAAAATATGCCTCAAAGGGGACACTAGATATTATGGTGAAGTTTTTTAAATTGTTACTTTTTATGTGATACATATAAAAACCCTATTAACATGAAAAATACATAATATGTACCACACAGGCGGGCGGTATGGTAGTCTCGTCATTCAAGCTAATAAAATTGCCTCTGTATTGTAGTCGGTGTCATATACTCAATGGTAAAAAGTAAATATAGGATAGATAGATAAATAAGGATTTGTTTGCCATATAACAAGCAATTTAATAATTTGCAATCAACAGTCCTAATTTCGATAACAGATAGTATTGCTATATGTTATATTTCATATGTGTAATTTCCTGCATGGAAAAAAAAATATCTAATATCAATAAAACCTCAAGTATGGTTGCTGAAATAGGTTACCAAAGAAGGATTTTTTCAATGGCAATACAATTAAAAATTTGTGATACTTTGTGTGTACTACTTTTTTCAACTTACCCTTTGTTTAATGTAAAAGAATATATATAAATAAAATTAAGTGAAAATATTAATAATGCAAAATTTAAAAAATGTAGTGTTATGAAACAGTATTTTAGCAGGAGCAGTGACAAAAATGCCAACCACATTGTTGATTGGTGTAATCTGTAGGAAGTAATAGTTTGTATTTTATTTTATTTTTATATAATAAATGAACATTAGATCTGATGAAAACATATTTTTGATTTATATTTTTTTTCTATTAATATTAAATGACATAAAATGCTTTTTTTTATATCAAACTAGGATTTCTTTTACCCCAATTATCATTAGACACGTTTCTTACTTTTTTATTGGAAGGTTCTGTTTCATAATAATATGCTGCCCAAGGATCATAGTACTTAGGAACTCTCCAATTGCTAAATTATTTCTATTTATTTGCTCTTTAATAGCTAGTTTTTTTTGTTGATTAACCCTAAATAAGTGAATTCTGGTAGTAGGCTATTTAATATTCTTTGTAACCTTTACGCATTTTGATATTACTGGTGGAATAAATTCTGTGTAAACATTGTTTTTAAATATTCTGTACCCTAAGAAAAAAAACATAACAGAAAAATATATTATTTATTATGGCATTCTAAGCAAATTGCTTATCCCCATAATCGTAACGTAACGTTACGTTACGAAAGGTTAAACGTTATCGTTACACTACTAAGTAAATATATAGTAATTTCATTGGTCTGATGCTCTACTTAAAGAGTATAATACTCTTTGCTCTACTTGTTAAATTTCGGAACGAACTACAAATTGTCAATTCAACTGACAATATTATTTTTAAATAATTTAATATCCATGGCTATAAGCTCTTCAGACTTATATATAATATTAATAATTATTTAATTTCCAAGAACGTTGAAACACGGGTGGTTAGACTTAATAATAACAATTGAAACTATAATTATTGCATACAGAGCAAAATACAGAGTTATATATTCATTGTGATTATTTTCGCAAAATCAGTATCGATACTATCGATATTCATACAATTGCGGGACTATTACTGATCTGTAATATTTACCACGACGTCAGTGGGGACTATGGATAGAGTATCGTTACTAATCGTTTTTCTATCAATACACACGGCAACACTAAATGATAACTGTTATCTGATTACTGATATGAAAGTTCAAAGTCAAGTAGTTTACGAAACAGTTCGTAGCTGTCTATTTCTGTATTATTTAAATATTTTATCATAGTAAATCAAATATGGCATCAGGTATCGTTTCTGGAAAACTTGCGTTAGTTACGGGTGAGTATTATTTGTAGTTAATTGAAACCCTTTTCTTAAGGGTTATTTTAATTAATTGATTATTATTTTAGGTTACGTTTGATCTATAGCTAATAGTAAATATGGTCTCAACGGGTCTTATAACTGCAATAAAACCAAAATAAAATCATAAAGTAAAGTAAATAATACGCTATGATCTAAGCTCTTATTTCTTTATTCTAGATAATAGTTATAATTCAATCATTTACAATAAAGTTGTCGAATCTAAGGAATTATTGAATATGTAATTTAGTTTGTTGAAAATTTAAATTGTCTTATTTTTTACATATTCCAAATATGCCTTCCTTGCCAGTAAATACTTACTTTTGGCCATTCTAAAGTCGCTAACATAAATGTTCTCCCATAGATTCTAAATTTGTGTATTGCAGAGGACTATCATACTAATATTATAAATGTGAATGTCAGTTTATTTTACGCTTTCACATGAAAACTACTTAACCGATCATCATGAAACTTTGTACACATATTCTTGGAAGTATAAGAAGTAACATAGGATACTTTTTATGAAAAAAAACTATTTGTTTGTTACGCTATAACGCCTAAATTAATGAACCGATTTTGATGAATTTTGATGTAGAGATAGATGGGACGGTTATAAGCTACGTTTTATTTCGGAAAAGTCTATTCACGCGGGCTGAGCCACGCAAAAGCTAGTAATTAATAAAACTTTGAAGTTGAAAAATAGACAATACTTTTCTCTTCTGATTCTCTGTGGCTGATATAGTAGGTACTTCTGGCTCACAAGCACGAGTAAAATCAATTTTATAACACTATTACAAAATAACTGAATTAATTTGATATAAACCATACACTACATATCTAAACAGACACCACCTTATTTAAATACTTTGAATGTCAACATCTTGTGGGATTTAATGGGTGACACCACAGATCATATAATGGATATATATGTTGTTAAAAATTTACATGCTTAGTTTCTATATACTCTATGATTTCTATCATTCTTTCAATTGTAGAGCGCAGTTGATACTGCAGAGACATAGTGCAAAATAAAATTGTTGTATGTTGGGTTTTCTTCAGATTGTAGATATTATGTTTTTTTTTATTAGCTTGAAAGACGAGATGAGCAGGTCACTCGCTTGATGGTATGACACTGGACTGCGCTCATCACCCCGAGACATAAGGTGTTAAGTCTCATAATGCCCAGTAATTTCACTGTCTTCAATGTCCTTCAAACCGGAACACAACAGTACTTCCACACTGTTGCTTGGCGGCAGAAATAATTATAAATATTGTTGATATAATCACTATTATTGTTAGTACAGGTGCAGGATCAGGTATTGGTCGCGCTGCGTGTCAAGTACTTTCACGAGAGGGTGCCACTGTTATAGCAGCAGATAAGAATTATGATGCAGTTGTGGAGACTATTCAAAAACACACCGCATTGGCATCTGGCTCCAACGGTACGTTGTCTAATGCATAACAATTACATACAAACATAATCTCGCACCTGTATCTTCGAAGAGGTAGGCAGAGGCACAACTAGTGCACTCACAGTTCAGTTTATTTCTGTCCCATGATCCGATTTCCAAACCTAAGCAAAAGATGAGTGATTTTTGGAATTAAATATTTAAATATGTTTATTGTGGGCCTAGGATTTGAACCCACAACCTCACAGTTTTTCAGCTTATGTACACTGCCCAATATTGATTATTGAGGTGAGGATTCATAAGGTGGTATGAATGAAACTTGATGATGATAAAAAAAAGAAATCTTAAAATAAGCCAAATCTTTCTGTAACACGTGTTTTAAAAGCATGTTGCGCCGACCCCACTGCGAGTGGGATAACGGCAGATGGAAGAAGAAGATATACAATACTAACAAATTAAAAACTGAAATACCATTCATAACTAATTCTGTTTGATAGGTATGCTATTTTATGGCAGATATTAAAATATCATATCTTACCTATAAAGGAAAAGGCATAAATTATACTTAGCAACATACATCCTTATATATACGTAGCAAATAAAAATATGAAATTACTGATAAAACCTTTCAATCTGATAACACAAATATTTGTAAAAAAATAGCCTAATGTTGTATCAGTTTAATTCTCATCATTACATTAATTAATGATGATTTGATTTCCTAATTGTGTGTATGTTTCACAAATTGAATACATAATTATCATATTCATAAAACAGTACTTATATTTTAAAAGATAATCAACTATTTATATGCCTCGGTGGCGCAACTGTAATGCGTACGCGGTACGGCCAGCTGCTTGACTTGTTCTTGCTGTGCTGAGGTCTCAGGTTTGAGCCCCGGGTCAGGCAATGTGATATTGGGTTTTTCTATCATAGAATGCTTAGTATCAACCCGGAGTCTAGTATTGCGCCCGATATGGCGACAGGATCGCCCCCTATCACATCATGGGACGGAAATAAGCTCGGCGAAATGTGGGTGTACCAGTTACAATAATCGCAATGAAATATAACTTAGGTTACTCAGGGATAGTACAGCTCCCTATTAGTGAAAGAATTTTAAAATCGGTTCAGTAGTTCCAAAGACTACCCTAGATACTACTAGATACCTAGCCTAGATTATTTTATATAGATTCAACAGTTTTAAATAATAATAAATCCACCCACACTAGGTTAACTGTATCGTAGGTATCAGGAACTACGAAAGACTATGTATGGTCTCACAACAGTCAGTCTCCAAACAAATATGATTTGTCACGGAACGGGAATCGAACCTGCGGTCTCTCGTTTCTCAGCCGGTTGCTCGCCCGCTGCGCCATAGACTATCATGCTATTTAGTTTAATAAAGTTATTATTAGACTGTTCTTCAATACCTTTTACCTTGTAACCGCAGCGCACCAGTGAATATTTGATATCCATCAATCTTCATTTTAAAACAGGCGCCGATCTAGACGGGGGTGGGGTTAAGTAGGAATACTGGAAACGGCCCTCTCCCGAAAATCGAATACCAATAGTCTCTTCCTTCGCCTTATTGAACAAAAATCATTCGCAGTTGTCGTGAAAAATTATCTATTTGCAGCTGTAGGTGACCACAGTGCAGTAGAACTCGATGTATCGAGCGCCAAATCAGTTCAAAGCTTGTTGCAAAATATGATCAATCAGTACAAAACGCCACCCTCCATTGTGGTCAATTCAGCTGGCATTACCAGGGACAACTGGATGTTTAAGTTATCAGAAGAGGATTACGACAGTGTCCTCAACGTTAATTTGAAGGTAAAATTATTTTAGCGTGTAAGCGGGCAACCAACATCTTAGGCCCAAAACCGACCTCACTAGCAAGTGGTACACTCTGCTGATTTACGGACGAGGCGAACTCTTCGCTAAGGATATTTCCTCATGCTTTTGTCACTACTAAAACTTGAAGATAATTTAGAATTAAGAGACTAATCAAACGTATCTATTAGGTACCGTAATTATTTTCCAGGGTACTTTTCTAGTCATGCAAGCATTTGCCAAAGCAATGAAGGAAGCGGAAATACCGGGTTCCATTATAAACTTATCAAGTATCGTGGGAAAATATGGAAATATGGGTAAATATATTATTAACCATTGTGCCGTTTTTTACAAGTACAGTTAGGCTCCGTGGCGCAGCGGGCGAGTAGCCGGTTGCGAAGCGTGAGGTCGTGGGTTCGATCCCCGCACCTAGACATATGTTTGTCTGATTCACAAATATTTGTCTCGGGTCTGGGTGTTGTGGGACCGCAAGTCCCTCGTAGTTCCTGATACCCACGATACAGGTTTACCTAGTGTGGGGTCAGGACTATGTGTGTGACTGTTGGGTGTATTTATTTATATTTATATTATATATAAATCTTAGTTTATACATTGTTTATTATTTTCAGGACAAACAAATTATGCTAGCAGCAAAGCAGGTGTTATTGGTATGACACAATCAGCAGCTAAAGAGTTAGGAAAGTTTAATATAAGGTAACTGAAATTCTATCAATTCTGTTATTAAGTATTATTATTGTTTTAATAGCCGAGGCCGGAGAACGAGCAAGTGTATCGTCTGATGGTAAGTGATCTCCACCACACATAAACACCCACAAATACCAGAAGAATCATGGACGCGTTGCTGAACTTGAAAGAAAGGGTTAATTAATGGATTGAGAAGGGATGGGGGGATTTGGGCCGCTGCATATATCACACAAAATACGAAGCGCAACAGCAAGCTGTTACGTCACGTCGGTTTTCTGTGAGATTGAGGTAAGAAACTAGTCAATCCATTCCATTCATGCTGTAGGTCAAAACGTCGTGGATCTATCAGTTGTAAAATTATTATGTCTCGGGGTGACGAGCACACAACCGTGCCATGTACTTTGTAATTCAAAGTTATGTAGTACTTAAGTAGTTACGTAAGTATTTTATATACAGTACCGAATCGGATCGTATATCGTGTAATCAATACCGAATCTGATTTTATCAGGCGGATTTTAATATACGCATGATTTTACTATCGCATCCATTTAACGAGAGCAATTTTCTCTTGTGACTATACGTTGCGGATATGCCAAAAATGTGATAAATCGCAATATAAAATCCTCTCGATTTTTTATATTTATTTTGTATATACTTTTCAGAGTAAATGCTATACTGCCTGGATTTATAGATACGCCAATTATTAAAACAATACCAGATAAAGTGAAGCAATACATGTTAATGTTAATTCCTTTAGGGCGTCTCGGTAATCCTGTGGGTAAGACGTTTTTCAAACAAAATATATATTTATTTACTTTAGGTATCGCCATATAACTAGTTATATGCCATAGATCTAGATTTAATGGCAGATACTTCTAGTGCGAACTTTCTGACCTTGGGTAGTTACTCAGTTTGGAAAGTCAGTATGAGTTTTGGCTACGAAATGCAAAGTGCCTCTATGGCGTAAGCCACATAGAAAAAACGTAACACAAAAAAGCGCTTCTTCACAGTATTTTTAGGGTTTCGTACCCAAACGGACCTTATTATAGAGCCTACGACACTGTCTGTCTGCCTTGTCTTAGTCGTCCACTTCACACCTCAAAAATGAATGTGGTACGGGACCCTCGGTGCGCAAATCCGACTCGCATTTAAGTGGATTATAAAATATAATAAGGTTCAAAGGTCAAGTCCTTAGTACTTCCTTATAGTCACGATACGGGTTAACCTAGTGTGGGGTCAGGACTATGTGTGACTATTGGGTGTGTTTATTATTATTATTTGTCCCCGAAGGTGTAGGTAGAGGTGCAGCTAGTGCACCCACGTTTCGCCGAGTTTATTTCCGTCCCATGATTTGATAGGGCCAGCCTATCGCCATACCGGCATAAATTTCAATCCTGGGCAATTTATGTGCGATTTTTCCAACCTCGGATGAACCTAGAACTTTACGCTTCTCAGCCTTGGTACGCTGCCACTAGACCTAAAATAAATTTGGAAGTAATTTTATTAACAATAAAAACAATTATTTTTATATCTGTTGTCTTTGCCTACCCTTATGGGAAACAGGCGTATATTCAACTAAGCTTTTACTATTTAAAGATACACACAATTATAATAATAAATATTTTTTTTGTATTACAGAAGTTGCAGAAGTGATAACATTTTTAAGCTCCGATAAGAGCTCATTCATCACAGGGGCAGCTATTGATGTCAGTGGAGGATATTAAAAGAGAGATGGTCTTCTAGCTTCTTGGATTGAATCTGGATTCAATATTCAAAGCACAACAAATGGTTCCAATTCTGATTTTTCCCGCGTCGGCCGCTGCTATCGCTCTATACCGGAGTAATGGTGGACACGAGATTTCAAATAAACTAATTTAAATGGTCACAATATGGGAATAGGTATATACTCAATTAAGTCATAAGTGATACTTCAATGGAAAATTCTGGATTTTTGTACTTAGTAAGTACTTATATTTTTATATGAATAATTATATTTTTTTATAACTGTGTTGTTCAGAAGAGACATTAGGTACTCGGGATTTGTTTTTTTTTTATCTTAGCGTGGCAAACATACACCTGATGATAAGTTAAGTGCAGACTATTATGGCGACCTTGGATTGTTTTTAAAAATATTATCTAGTTACTTTATAGGATATAGTAGGTTCTAGAAAACCAGTTCCTACTCAATCATGATATGAAAGTTTCATAAATGAAACTTTTTCCTACAGTAGTCTTCCAACACCTGTGATATTTTGTGTCTTGTAGAATATTTTTGTACAGTTTACTAAAACAAGTGACGTTTATGCAATAAAAATATTTTTAAAACTCTGTGTTTCATTATAATTATTATGTAAGGACACCCGTAGTTAACAAAATACAAAATAGAGGTAATTAAAGTAAGTATAAATACTCTGAACAGCCCATTTATTATTAGTAGTCTCTTCCGCAAGTGTCCTTGTATTTGTTTTGTATTAACAATTTAACTCTTGTACCTATATGTACTTATAATTCATTTGTATATGGCATAATATTGAGTTAATGCTAAATGCATATTTTATAGCACACAGATTATTTTAGGTTGCCATGCATTGTCAAACCATTTTTATAGCATAGACCCGGCATACAAGCAAGTGGGTCACCTGATGGTAAGTAATCACCGCCCATGTACGCCTACAATATCAAAATAAGTATAGGCGCGTTGCCGACCTTAAAGGAAAGGGATTGGGAAGGGGAGGGGGTTTTGGGCCTCCGGATATCTCTCACCGTACGAAACGTAGCAGCAAGCTGCTACTTTAGGTCGTTTTTACTGTGAGACAGTGGTAACGACCTGGACGATCCGGCCCATTCATGCTGTAGACAAAAGTGACTACAGCATGGCTATACCACTCAAAAAAAAACTGATTTGTAAGATTATGGATGTGAGCTAAGGGTGTGTTAAAATGGAACAAGATGGAGCTTGAAATAGGTATTTAAAGTGTTGTCTCAATCTTTACTCAGCTTCATGAGAAAACACATTCTTCGACTTTGCAAATAAACTTGTGTACTTAATCCTACTACTATTATAAATGTGAACGTTTGTATGTTTGTGAATTAGGATTTTTGTTAGTCCATCACGCCGCGCCATAACGGATGAATGGTTTTGGATGAAATTTGGCACACAGGTAGACCATGACCTGGATTAGGACATTCCGGTAAAGGCCGTTCACGTGGACGGAGCCGCGAGCAAAAGCTAGTATGTAATGTATGTAAGGCAAGTAATTATCATAATGAACTTCTAATATATGTTTTTATTAGTTTTTAGTTTTCTTTGCTTTTAACTTATTATTCTTGAGTACCGCTTTATTCTTTTGTCTCTTATCCCGCATGAATGTCCTGTATTCAGATTTTCTTTTGTCATCAATAATCTCCTTATATTTCTTCTTATTGTACTTCTGGAATTCCGCGTCTGCTAATAGTTCATCAACCATAGTTCTTTTTCGTTGTTTTCTTGTCAACCGCTCATTTACATGGTCAAGAGCAGAATCCATGATACGTCCAACCTGAAAAATAGATTTAAATTACCATTATATTCAAACATTTATTGTAAACTTTACAATAAAAAAAAAAATTGGGGCTAAGTATAGTATTTTAAAGTGTGTATTATATTAGGTTTAAATGTTAATAATATACTATTGTTTAATAGAACCCATAAATTTATTTAAAAGGGTCATTATTAATTTTTTTATTTCATAGCTTCTCAAATGAGTAGGTGGAGGTGCAACTAGAGCACCCACAACTTGCCGAACTTATTTCCCTCTCCAATGATGGGGTAAGGCCTAATCCTATTGTCATATGAGACACAGGTGGTAGGTCCCTCGTATGCGAGAGGTCGTCTGGGTTGGTACTACTGTTTTGTCTATGCCTGCCGCCAAACAGCATTGTGTAAACACTGTTGTGTAGTTTGAACGACATTGCAAGCTAGTGAAATTTCTGAAATTTATGAGACTTAACATCTTATGTCTCGGGGTGACGAGCACAGTCCAATGTCATGCAGTATTTTTCATGACAAGGGTTAAGGATTCACCTAAATCAACAGATAAGTGTAATAATAAAAACACATACTTGGAAATATTTTGGAAGAGCTTCCATGTCATTCTTCTTATAAAAATGTTTGGGGTCCAATGCTGATCTCATCTTCAGAACTTGCAAATCATTTTTGAGTTCATCAGTCACTTCAGGAGCTGGCAAGTTGAACCATTTCGGTCCTTTCGTTTTCTCTCTTTCTTTCTGTAAACAGTATGTCAAAATATTATAACTTATTACAAAAGAAATGTTATTTAAAATGGGCAGAGTGATAAATAATTAACAATATACATAGATGTTTTTTTTTTACAATTGTAATTTATACATACATACATATGCACTCACGCCTGTAATCAAGGCACAGGCACAAGTGTAAACAGTACACCCACATTTCGCCGAGCGTATCTCCGTCACATGATGTGATAAGGGGGCGAACCTATCGCCATACCAGGTACAATCCCAGACTCAGGGCTGATACTGAGCATTTCGTAATAGAAACACCCAATATCACCGATACCCGACCTGGGGATCGAACGCGAGACCTCAGCGTCAGCCTCAGTTGTAACGCAAACGCATTACAACTGCGCCATTGAGGCAGATTATGTAATTTGTACATAATTATATTATATAAATTGGAGAAGGCAACCATATGTTTTGATACAATTTTTTCGCAACTATAAAACACTTGCCACATCGTTGCCGCATGGAGATTGTGCTGTAGTAGCAAAATAGACCACTCATTTAACGACATATAAAGAAACAATGACTTTATACTTGCTATTGTGCTACATCAATGGTTTATCCAGTATGCACATAGAAAAGGTTGGCGATATATGGCGATAGGCTCGCCCCCTATCACATAAGGGACGGAAATACGCTCAGCGAAATGTAATGTACTGGTTAAATCTCTGCCTACCCCTTTGGGGATTACAGGCGTGAGTGCGTATGTATTATGCACATACATAGGAGGATGCTTACACATGGTGACTGCGTGGATAAGTGAGATATTTGAATAATAAAATAATCATACCCTTCTTATAGCTTTTAATTTCTTTTGGCTGACGTAATATGCTGGTAAACTGTGTTCCTTCTCCAATCCCGGTTTCAATACACATTTTTTCATTTCCTTTTCCACATCCACAGTCCCCAGTTTAGACTTGAGTTTCCCCGTCTTAATGTCCAACTGCTCAAAGTGGAACAATGTTGGTTTCGCCGTCTTTTTCATTACAATTGACTTTGTCCAACCCATTTCATCAAAAAATTCATCAAATAAACTATCAATTTTTATGTTTTTCATTTTCTTTTCAATTTCTTCGTCTGCATTTACTTTATGGTCCAGCTCTTGTTTTTTTTTATCAAACAAGTCCAATATGGCTTTGTTTCTGTCCCCTTTATCTGAAATTATTATATTAACACAATTATTTTTAAACACCTTCAAATAAAGTGGAGGTTCGTAATTAGGTGTGTATGCTTATCCCCTATATACCTCAACAGTGTATAAATTTTAGATGCCATTCAGGACCACTGAATCAGCTTTGTTCCTTACTGTAAATATCTGATTATGTTAAGCACCATCTATAATGTACAAGTTTTAAATGTAGGCTGTATAGTTTAGTTCCATTGCTTGATGTATTTATTTATAAAAAATAAATTCACTTCCTTCCGTTTTAGCAGCACGCATAGTGTTTTATTACAACTCTTTAATCATAAAATTAAATTATAACAATTATCAAATAAAATGTACAAAACAACTTGTCTGGACTTAGTCATTAGTAAGTTGACCACCAGAAGTTAAGTGGGCCACCAACATCTTTGGCCTAAAGTCAACTTCATTTGCACATGGTACACTGATTATTGGAAATTTGGTGATAGGGAGTTGTAGGGGGCAGATGGTGTCTTAACTTCAGCTTGACAATTTTACTTTGTGTGATTTGTAATAGTGTATTGTACAGTGTAATATTTAATATAGTATAAAAAAATACACCCAAAAGTCTCACAAATAGTCCTGATTCCAAACTAGGTAAACCTGTATCATGGGTATCAAGAACTACAAGGGACATGCGGTCCCACAACACCCAGGCCCAAAACAATTTTTTGCGGTACACACAATCATTTGTCTCAGTGCGGGAATCGAACTCAAGGCCTCTCGCTTCACAGCCGACTACTCACCTGCTGCGCCACGGAGGGTGTCAGTATGGGATACAATATTCTTTTGCTGAGGTAAATACTTTTTCAATAAATTAATCATTTATTGTTAGAAACTGTTGCTACATGGTTGGCATCAGATCTAGGAATTTCTGTATCTTAGATGCTTAACTAATTTACTTATTAAACTATTATTTTTTATTAACTAATTAAACTCCTTTTTGAATACATACGCACTCACGCCTGTAATCCCCGAAGGGGTGGGCAGAGGTGTAACTAGTACACCCACATTTCGCCGAGCGTATCTCCGTCCCACGATGTGATAGGGGGCGAGCCTATCACCATACCGGGCACAAATTCCAGACTCCGGGCTGATACTGAGCATTTCGTAATAGAAAAACCCAATACCACTTTACCCGACCCGGGGATCGAACCCGATACCTCGGCGTTGACCTTAATCGTAACGCGTACGCATTACAACTGCGCCACCGAGGCAGTCAGTCAGTCCTTTTTGAAGTTGGTATATATTTGGTCTGTTAGTGTTGGCATATTATGTACATAAGAAACATTATGTATGTGCAATACATTTATCTTTGCTGAATTATATTCTATTGAATTCAAATTAATGGGTTGAAACCCAACTAACCTGCAAAATAAGATTTTTCGTCATCTCCGAGAAGTTCTGACTTCACCTGTAGATCTTCGTCACCAATAGTGTCAATGATGAAATCCATTTTTAATATTAATATCTAGATAGATTCGAAAAAATAATCTCATGCATTACGAAAACACGTTGAGCTTTTGTTGACAAAATTTCAGTATTGCCAGCTTATTCAAATATATCCTTCAAATTGTATAAAATGACATGTCAGGAGGCTGATTATGTACATATAAGTTCATACAAATTAGTGCTGAAATTGAAACAAATGAACAATGTTTGATACATTGTCGTAGATTTCGTTTTTGTTTACAAAGTTAGGAAATAGGAATACATTAAAAAGAGGATTCAATCGACAGACAACCCAATTATACAGTTTTTCTACCCAATTATAGAATCTGGCAGCTCTGCAATATTGACATCAGAATTGACATTGACATTTGAAGATATTGTTTTTTATAAATATTTCGTCATAAGGCGTGCAGACATTCGTCCAGAGGACAGTTTAGTCCACTTTAGTCTTTCAACCATACTGCCTAGTTAAAGACAGGAATGTGAAAAAATAATCGATTTATAATCGATTTAATTCACAAGAAGGATGAAACACCGGTGTGGGCGATTTTAGAAGTCTTGTTGGAGTTGTGGTGCCAATACCTGCCAGTACGATGCTTCACGATTTTGCTCAAAGCGGATCGAACTATCAAGGTTGACCAATTTTTTGGTCAAAAATCACCTAAATTCACCAATTTCAATGATTTCATACACTGTTTATTACAGTGAATATTTATTGCACATATCCACACCACTTTTATATATCAAGCACAACTTTAAACTAGTTTAGGAAATAATTAAAATAGGAGATCGATCGTACCGAGACCGCACTGTCAGAATTCCCGCCAAAACGATATATCCCTTTTTTATTTATGGCTTCGCATTATTATGCATTTTGCCAATTATATGTACATATTAAATTTTGAAGACTTCACAAGAACAATGAAATATCCGATGTGGACTTTTTCGAGGTCTTGTTGGGATTTGGGTGTGAATTCCTTCCAATACGACTTCCAAACTTCATTTTTTCCATTTATGGCTTCGCACTTTTTGGGCATATAGCCAACAATAAGTTTGAAAACTACACTCTAAACTACTTACTCTTTAAAAACTTAAAATACGAGGCCGCACCGTCAGAATTCCCGCCAATAGGTACTCCTCATTTTTGCTGTTTGATTAAATTCTCAAATGAGCAAAGAATATAGCTATTGTATTCCAGTAATCCTCTTTGTTTCAGTCTTTAGACAGCCTTGGAACTTTTTATATAATTGCAGGGATCGATTAGGAGAGGCCATGTCCAACAGTGGAAAAATGTACCTAGGTCCTAGGCTGATGATGATGGGTGGATAATGGAGTATCAGAGTTTAGTTATTTTTTTTTGTAAGTACCTATTATGATGTTTCGTTGCATACGGGCGTAAGTGAATTTACAAATAATATTACTTTTTATTATGTCACATTAAAATTAAATATATACTTACACGTTACCGATATTAGATTTTAGTGACCTTCACTAAGGTCTGTTTTTTGAAGGCATTAAAATTTATTCAAGGCCATTGTTAAGGGTCTTGTGTAACTTTGAGAGTTTCAAGCACTCGTTATTGTGGCGGAAGCTGTAGCAAGGACCCTTCACGGATGCGAGCGAGGTCTGAGAGGACGGGATCGGGTGTTTTATTGAAGTATAAACATACCTACATAACTTAACAGCTACAAATTTTAAATAAAGAATATTATTTGAATTATTCGGTCAACAATTTTAGGTGTTATAAAGTAGGTAAGTAGGTATAAAGTATGTATTATTATTTATAACCTTAATTACATACATACATACGCACTCACGCCTGTAATTACCGAAGCGATAGGCAGAGGTGTAACTAGTGCACCCACATTACGCCGGGCTTATCTCGGTCCCATGATGTGATATATCCTAGCCTATCGCCATATCAGACATGACTTCCAGTCCCGGGAAATAAATGTGTGATTTTTCAAAAAACTCAAACACAAATTGTTATTGCTCGACCTTGGAATTGAACCCAGGGCCTCAACGTTCTCAGCCTTAGTACAGTATCACTAAACTAATGAGAAGAAATCATTTTTATTACCGAAAATAGGGTTAAATAAAGCCTACTAAGTACCTAATGTTTTATTAACCTTTGTATCCTGTATCAGGGAACTCTTTTTATGTACCTACAGTCACCCTTGATCTCTTGGGAGGCTTACTTTCGGTCAAACACCTCCAAGGATTAGAGAAGGCCTGTAACCTTCGGTGGAAACTGGGAAGTTTTATATAAATATTGCGAGTTAAGCAAATTAAGTCTAATGTTAGCGACCAAAGCCTTGTGGGGAGTGGAATGGACTTTCAAGACAGAGGTCGCGGGTTCCATTCAACTCAAGGGAATACATCCCTGACTTTTCTAAGTTACGTGTATACATGAATACGTGAAGATAAATCTTCGGACCCCTTTTTATGCATATTGCGCGCACGGAGGAGTGTCAGATTTGACATAGTTAAAGTTAATATGGAGGAGGAGTGCAGAAAGCTATTTATATAATATAATATCTGTAACAAATATGTACATTTAATTAAATTAAATACAACATTCATTGTTTAAGCTCACACTGACAATGTCTGAATGTCCGCAGCTGATGTAATAGAATAAAATTCAACAAGAGGTCGAGTTTCGACCACTACGAGACCACTAGTAATCTTAAATAAAAGTTATTGTTATTTATCGCTTGCTTGAATAGAAGCCTCTGATTTTCTATAACTTACGCAGTCACACCTGTAATCCCCGAAGGGGTAGGCAGAGGTGTAAAATCAGTACACCCACAGTTCGCCGTACGTATCGCTGTCCCATGATGATAAAAAAGAGGGTGAGCATATCGCCATGCCGAGTACAATTACAAACTCCGGACTAATACTGAGCAATTCGTAATAGAAAAACCCAATATCACTTTTACCCAATCCGGGGATCGAACCTGGGACCTCAGCGTCAGCCTCCGTCGTAACTCGTACGCATTACAACTGCGCCACTGAAGCAGTCATGATTTTCTATAAGTAAGTACATAAATATTTCAAAGATATGTTAAGTGATGGACATACACATGCAAACAAGATTAACGGAAAAATAATTTGCTCTATTTTTTTACTTTCGTTAATAGCCGGGTCTCCACCGGGCGCACGCGCTCGCGCGGCAGCCTCGCGAGCCAAATGCTCGGTCTGTATGGACGTGCCTCGGGGGCCGGACGGGCGCACGTTGCCTCGGCCGAGCGTGCCTCGGGCCCCCGAGGCACGTCCATACAGACCGAGCATTTGGCTCGCGAGGCTGCCGCGCGAGCGCGTGCGCCCGGTGGAGACCCGGCTAATGACGAGACAAGCAACTCGCTCGATGATAATAAGCGTCACGCCTGCCTAAAAACAGAAGCAACACTGACCAGTCAGAACTTCGAATTATGAAGTACTGCATAGCACTGTACTGCGGTCGTCAACCCGAGGCAAGAATTTAAGTCTCATAATCCCAGTAATTTTATTGCCTTTAATGTCCTACTAAGCGGAACACAACAGTGCTTACACACTGGTGCTTGGCGGCAGAGATCAACGAAGCGGTGGTACCTTCCCAGAAGGTCTCTCGCATACTCAGTGACCACATAGTAAATTCTAGAACAGTGGATTTTTTCCACATAATATTAGCTGCTAATAAAATATACTTTTAAGAAAATTAGAAGGTACCTGCAATGTTTGTGCTCGTCGTATACCTCAGTTTTATCAGTGTTTTGCATTTTTCAAGGATGAAAATACTCTATATGCTAATACAGAAAGCTATCTATCTGACCAAGGTTCGTTCAAATCCATGCAATTCCGAGTAAGCAATTTTAAACGGGCGTCGCCTTTACAACTTACAACTTACAAGTGTTTCTTTTGAAGACGTTAACAGTTTTTATGTTAATTGGCAATTATTTTTATTCTGGCATGGTTTTGCCATGATTACAGAGCATATGATGGTAAGTACAATGCAGTATGCATAATGTCAACCGTCAAGACACAAAATTGGGAATGCGAGGGGATTTGGGCCTCCGGAAATCTCATTCTCCCTACGAAACTCATCAAGCTGACACTTCACATCGGTTTCGTGTAAGACAGCGGTACTTAACCAGTCGAGTTAGCCCATTCATGATGTAGATAAAAGTGTCCACAGCGTTTATTTTTGTCGTTACTCTACTTTCATAAACGCATGGAATCTGAGCAAATAATAGAAACATATTACTTATATTGTAACTACAGTCGTACTACCCTGAACTATCCAGTCGTACTCAGTAGCGATCTAAGGCCCATATTATAGAATAACACTCAAGTGAGCTCTTTGCTAAGTGTCGATTTAATTACACGTGATTGGTCAATTTTTGGCGCCAAACAAAAACGTACCAATAACGTGTACAGAAATCTACACTTAGCAAAGAAATCACTTGGGTATTGTTTTATAATACGGGCCTAAGACAATAGCATATTATATTCCACACCTATTAGAATACCATAGATAAGTCAGCAGAGCGATATCCGTATGTATGAATAGTTACATACAAATCACAATAGTGGATGCAATATAGCGGGCTGGAACATTTCCGCCCTTGAATAGTATCGACCAGGCCGCACCATTGACCCACTTTGGACCATATTGTCGTGACTTCGAATGCGCTGCGGGCGGTCATCGATGGCCTTTCATTAGGTATTTGTCGCGGCTTCGTTTTAATATTCTTTTGTAGAGGGTTGTAGCGAGACATTTCCAAGGAGACTTGGTAAGGCGATGTAAAATGTAAAACTTTTTAACAAAAATGAAACGGACTCAAATAAACTAAAAAGCTTTAAAATACCCAATTTTGAAATACAATTTTTTTTCATAATGGTCATTTTTATTTGTGGCTTTATAATTTATTTTAAATAAATCCTTGTTTTCATCCCTTAGGGATGTAGTTTCTACTTGAAATTTAAATGGGACCAACTTCGACCTATTTACTCTTTCGAATTAAAAAGAATCATCTAAATTGGTCCACATTGAGCACAAAGGGCATATATTATAGGCGTGAAATCCAAAACCTCCCCTGTTTTTTCCTCGTTAAAAACGCGCGTTGCGCCTACATCTGATATGGGAAAAACTTGATTGTAAGTTTTAAGTATATCTTTTATTTTATTTGAGAATAGTTATTGGTTATTGTATACATAGTATATAAAGGTGTCTAGTAATTTTTGTCTGAGTACATTCTTTTTCAAATATGCAGCCAAAAATAGTTCAAAACAGAAAAAGGAACGACGACGAACCTACATATTATTAGGAAAGGAAGCCAAAATATTCCGTAGCACTTTTCTACGGCATTGGTAGCGTAGCTCATAGAATTGAATATGAAGACTTGCGTAGAATAGATGCTACGAAACATGTATACTAGTGAGAATTTTGTGTTTGTCGTATGTACTAAAAGAATTTACAGAAGTTGTGAATTGAGATCGCTTTTATTTTAAGGCCATTACTATTTTTGATTATTACAGCACGATGGACTAGATTAGCGTACTCTTTTGAATGACATTCAAGGTTTTCCTTGTATTGTATGTACCAATCAAAAAGGAGTACTAATGTCGAAACATATAAGGCTAATAAAAGCTTCTTGAAGGTTCATAAGCGAAATATCGCAGGTGAAAGCTGATTCGGGTGGTCTCATGTTTCGAGCTGATCAAAAATTAAATAATAATAAAAACATCTATTGCACACAACACAATATACATTTGCAGTACATAAAAAATTAAAAATGAACTATTTTAAACACTGCTTCGGAAACGGAGGGTGATGATGGTAACCATCAATTACAGTACGTTCAAGATTTTATCAAGGATCTACTTTCGATTTCGGCACGCAATATAAGTAAGTACAAGGTGTCTACTAAAGTTATGTCTGTCCGAGACAAAATCCAAACTAGAAGTGGTCATCATGGTTTTCCATATAATTCCTAATGTTTACCGATATACAAAATCGACTGGTTCTCGTCTTTCTGACGGTAAATATACACACTTTGTATTCTCCGAGTTTATTTTAGTTATTCACGGAATCAAATTTCAAAAAAATAACTACTTATGTCTACAGCTGTTGGAATCGCAGTTTCCTTTGCGGTTTTGCTAAATCTGGTTTGTAACAAGTTGTGTTTATGTCTAGTTTGTATTGGAAATAGAATTTTGTAAACCACCTATTATTGCGAGCGCCTGTTCCACCGCTTCGGAGTAAATACTACTTACCAAATAAAATATGACACGATCAAAATTAAATACAAAAGTATAAATAAAATAAAAACGTACTCACGCCTGTAATCCTGGAAGGGGTAAGCAAAGGTGTAACCAGTACACCAACTTTTCGCCGAACGTATGACGTGATAGGGGGCGAGCCTATCGCCACATCGGATTTCAATTCCAGACTCCGGACTGATACTGAGCATTTCATAATAGAAAACCCAATATCACTTGCACCCGAACTGGGGATCGAGCCCGAGACCACAGCATCCGCCACAGTCATAAAGCGTACGCATTACAACTGCGTCACCGAGGCAGTCAGATATACAAAAGTATATGTGACATATATACCGGAATTAAAGATAACCACTAGATACTTTTAAAAATAGCTGTCGTAATTGGAGGTTAGATCTTACTCGAAGATCGTGTATTATTAGTAGTGGTGGATATATTGTGATTTTTCTTAAGTTGGTGTTACATATAGATAGTAGAACTCCTTTCTCAAGTAGTTTTTATTGATCTTTAAAGCAATCGAGGTGAAAGACACACGGGTATGTGCATCTGGAAAGTCTTCTTCTTATAAAATGATTAGCGGTTAACATACTTAGTATCAAAGTTTTCAAATCGCTCGAAGGCTGTCGATTTGGCTTCATGACTGCGGTCAGTTGAGACAGCCGGGGCCGATTTTTAATAAAAAGTAGCCTATGATTAAAAGTTTTTATCCCGGGAAAAGGAAATTCACGCGGGCGGAGCCGCGAGTAAAGCTAGTATCGAAATATTAAAAAAAAATCTGCATTTTGCTATGGCATACTTGAATGACATAGTTCTGTATTGATATATAGATAGATAGATAGTAACTCTTTATTGTAGACACACAGCAACAAAAACAACAAAAACAAAAAACAGCTTAATAATAAATGTGTCACAAGTATTGCAGACCAATGATACAATATTTCTGTCAAAAGAGCATTTTTCTTTGTGTTTCTATTAAGGCAATATTCCATTTAGAATGTTTGGAGCGAAATCATACTGAAAAAATAAAATGTTTTCCATTAATGTTGGCAAGGTTTTAAAAACGTTTTTAGTATCTGCTTTACTTTTATTTGATGCCGCTTAATTTATTGCCTTTTCTGCGTGTCATTTTTATTTTATAAGCCGGCAAACCAGCCAGTGGGTCACCTGATGTTAAATAATCTCCACCGCCCATGTAAGTACCGTTAAAATAACAGAATGAATTTAATACTAGCCTTGTATTATACACGTCCCACTGTTGGGCACGGGCCTTCTCTATTGCCACGGTCCACCTTCTTGCATAAACTTTTCCATTTCGCTCGACGTTATGCATCCTCTGTAGTGCGTTCTCATGTATACGTCAGGACAGCCCTTTTTGGGCCATCCGCGGATCGTGCCCGGATCGGATCGGATTTGCTGTTCAATTATTTTATTTTTGCTACAGGCAATTTGTTAGACGCATACGTACATACATAAGGAAAAGTACGTATACATAAGGACTGCCTTGGTGGCGCAGTTGTAATGCGTACGCGTTACGACTGAGGTTGACACTGAGGTCTCGGGTTCGATCCCCGGGTCAGGTAAAAGTGATATTGGGTTTATCTATTACGAATTGCTCTGTAACAGTCCGGAGTCTGAAATTGTGCTCGGCTTCGCCGAGCTGGCTATCGCCATAGGGTCGCCTCCTATCACATCATGGGATAGAAATACACTCGGCGAATTGTGGATGTGCTGGTTACACCTCTGCCTGAAGTAAGCAGATAGGGCATTACAGGCGTGAGTGCGTAGATAAGGAAAAGTATACAGCGACCCATACTTATATTTTCGCTGAGTAAATGTGCAAAACTCTTTATTGCGTACGTATTTGAGGCTCTTACATGTTAGTGTTATGGTCCTATAATGTTATAAGTTGGTGTACAAGGCTTCTCGAGTACCTGACCTCGTGCCGTGACCTGAAACTTTCTACCAGTTTCGAAGACTAATAATTATGTTCTCTTTGGAACTTTGCCCCTTCCATTGAAAAACTACGTGAACTTCTCGACTCGTCTATAGGAATGGAACATTGGTAAGATAGAATAGTAAGGCAATAGTAGTTCTGCGTTTATGGTAGTGTAATGAGAAAATACTTTCTTAATGCTGTCTAAAGCCTTCATGAAATGAAAGTGGGCGATCGACTGGGTGTTGTGGGACCGCATGTCCCTAGTAGTTCCTGATACTCATGATACAGCTTGACCTAGTGTGGGGTCAGGACTATGTCCTCCAGGCTCGCCTGATGATGATAGCTGCACATAAACAGACACAACACCACCCAGAACTTTTAATCACAAAGGATTGCATGCCACTAGATTGCGTCAATTACCCCAAAGCATGTTTTTGAGTCTCATAAAGTTCAGTAATTTCACTGGCTCTAATGTCCTTCAAACTGGAACACAAGAGAGCTTCCACACTGCTGCTTGGCGACAGAAAAGATAACGGTGTTACCTTCCTTGACGGCCTCCCTCATACGAGAAACCTACCATCTGGTTTGGAATCCTTGTACCATATACCTTGTCTGTCTGTCTGGCGTTATCCTGGCGTAATGCCAGGGTCCGCCTTCACATCATGATTTTACGGTAATTAGTATTATGTGGGGCGACCCGTCGTCTGACCCTCACAACCAGTAGGCCTAGTACGAGTTACAAATACGTTCACAGTTTTCGAATTCGTCTATAATTACTACCGTCGAAGTGTTAAACTAGTAATTCATCTACACTAATATTATAAAGAGGATAGATTTGTATTTTTGTATGTAACGAATAAACTTAAAAACTACTGGACCGAATTCAAAAGTTCTTTTACCGTTAGAAAGCTACATTATCACTGAGTAACATACGCTAATTTTTATCCCAGAAAAGGCCGTTCACGCGGGCGAAGCAGCGAGCAAAGGCTAGTACGGTAATAAAGGAAAGAATCGCTTGAAACCTAATTTCATATTCGACTAATATTAAATAAAAATAACCATATTATAAATTTTAATTTATCATAGTAATTGAGTGTACTACGGGTAGGTGAGGTTGGTACATAAGACTTACTCACTCACTCCCCTTGTATCGTATATCATTGATATTATATTGTTTTCGAAGTCTCATACTGTATCTTCTCTCACTCGTATAGCAGTGCAATGTGACGTCGTTCAATTAAAGTACATTGTTTGCTTTCATGTGCCGCGTTTAGTGCGCACCTCTATCAGAAGACAAATTAAGGGGGAGTTTTGATATAGCACATTCTTTCGCTACGTAACTTTGCCGAGTTACGAGAAGTTAAATTGCTTTTGATACCTGTGGACGCTCTTGTATGAAGTTTAATTTTTTACCGTAGGGCATTGAGAATTAAAATATAAAGCAGTATTCTTTTTTTTTATTTAGATTAAGTTTGGGTTTTGGATGTTTTGTTGGACGAAATTCACAAATCTCTATGATTTTGCATTTTACTTCAAATCAATACATAGTACCTATAACTCAATGTAGCTGTCTGTGTCTGTCTGTATGTCTGCTTATTTCTCCTAAACTATGCAACGGATTTAGATGCCGTTTTCACTATTAGTAAATATATAATTTATTCCGGAAGGTTTATACGTATATCACGCTATGATCCATGGGAGCAAGACAGTAGCATGCGTGCGATGAAACCAGCTAGTTATCAATACAATAGCAATGTTACGTAAAGGCCAACTTCCAATTGTCGCGTCAAGCGTCAAACGCTGGCGTAAATGGTATTGTCGTCTGTAAACAACCTACTAAATTTCAACTTGACAGCTAGTGGAGTAGATGGAGTATAGATTGCGATATAGATTTACATAGTGCGCAGTTCTATAACGCACAAACACGACGTCACTGTCGCTCGTGACCGGACCATTGAAAGTCTGCCTTACATCTCCTTCCTATGATATAAAAAATCTTAAAATCAAGTGTAACATACAGCATATTGAGCAACAATTTTTTTAGAATCGATGTTATTTTCTTCTTCTAAGAATTTAATCAACTACGACGTAGTCGGGTGGAAACTACTAAAGTTTCTAGGTATATATAATACTAGCCCTGTATTATACACGCCCCACTGCTGGGCACGGGCCTCCTCTACTGATTGAGAGGCCTTAGTCCACCACGCTGGCCTAATGCGGGTTGGCAGACTTCACATACCTTCGAAATTCTTATGGAGAACTTCTCAGATATGCAGGTTTCCTCACTATGTTTCCTTCACCGTTGAAGCAAGCGATAATTATACAATTATTACACATGTAACTTAGAGAAGTCAGAGGTGCATGCTCTTGGGGTTGGTTTTGAACCTGTGACTTTCATCTCGACAGTCCGTACCACTCCCCGCTGAGCTATCGCTTCTAGGTATATGCAGGGACTTATTTTTTATGAATCCTTTTTATTGAATTTTGTGGATCCTGATTGAAACTAAACCGGTATTTTTTTATTCCAATATAAAATTACTTAATGCGTGTTTACTCACCCGTTAGATGAACTTAAATCTAAACCATACGGTATTCCTGTTCAACTTTCTTGCACTTGCTCTTATCCCACTTGCAGTGAGATAGGCGCAACATGTTACAATCTGACGTCAATCCTTCTGGGGAATTCTATCTCCAATGCAAATTATTTGCAAAAGAAGTCGAGTAATCAATATTAATGTCGTAAAAAATACGGAAGTATATAATAAAAAGGATATGTTGAAAGTTGGCAACTTATAGCTATTTTTAAACAAATATTTTGTATCAAAGGGAAATTGGCTCAAAATATTGCCTTGTAGAGAAGCAATGTAAAGTATTAAAACTTACTTAAGCGTTTTAACTGTACAAGTTGCGAGTTAAGTTGTTTGGTTGCCTTTGTAGGTACTGAGAACAAAGATTTACGAGTTTTCGTTTCAGCTTATGGTGGATATTCTGTTTAACTTAAAAGTTTATAGAGACGTTAACTTTGTTAAGTTGGATTGTTTTGTTTCTATTATTTGACAAGTTAGTATAGAAAATAGAAATAAGAAGCCTTATCCGTTCATGGACTTTAGAGTAATGATCAACAAATTTGAAGAAAGGACTGCCTTGGTGGCGCAGTTGTAATACTTACCTACGCGGTACGACTACCGTGCTGAGGTCTCGGGCTCGATGCCCGGGAACGCTATCTAGGTCCAAGGGGTCCTTACACAGGTAGCTTAGAAAAATTAACATATTTAAAAAATGTTATTTTCAATTGAAAAGTGATGAACAGCTGACTCATATGTAGCACTGACGTAGCCGGACGCTATCTCGCTCTAGCTCCAATTCATCGCTCTTGCAGAGGTAATCAATCGAAATACGGTTCACAAACAATAAAATACAAAAATTATAAAAAATAAATATGATCATTGTTATAGTCTCATTTTCGTATGCGGGTTTTTTTCATTACGTTTTAATATCGATTCTGATATCACAGTTAAAACGTCCAACAGGGTTTTTGTTACATATTGTATAGATAAGTCAGCTCGACTGGGCTGATTGCTTTTAGTATGGTCTGTGAAATTATCGAACGCCCAACTTATTTTCATAGATTGCGAAGCTGTCCCGCGCCCACGGTTCTATTGGCATTGTAAGTAAACAGAGTTGACCACATACCATCAGGACCCTTAATCTCTATGATCGTATGGATTAGAATTGTGCCCGCGTCACGTTACATTGACTTCGTGATATTGGCGTGTGATATAAGTGGTCTCTAAACCAATGTAAAATTTTATAAACACGAGGTGCGTTATATGCTTGTTAGGAACATTTGAGATTGGTTTCAAGACGCCATTCGCTGCTGATTTCGCGGAGATTTCGAAGCAATAACTCAAACAGAAATTGTGTGTACCCAATATGGGATTTGAACCCTTTGACCATCGGTTTTTAAGGCTATGTACGCTGCCACTAGACCAATGGGCAGTGATTATGAGCAGCGTGGTGAACATACCGGGTGTAAAGGAAACGATTCTGAAAACAAGCACAGGTGGTAGTGCTGGGGTTTACAAACACGACATTACTAAAAAAAAGCGCGAAATGAGACGAAATATAAAAAAATCACGCACTGTTTTTTTCGACCAACAAATATAATTACGTTTCATTCAAGTGATAATTAAAACCGTAGTTTTTCTTAATAACGTAATATAAAGCCAATAAAAAATACTTGACGCTCGGGATCAGCTGTGCAGCGCGGCACACGGCGTGATATACCTACTGAGTATTGAAGCGCGAAGAGTAATTAACCCTTTATGTTATTAGTATTATTACAAGCGACAAGTAAACAGCAAAAGAATAATGGTTTCCGTTTATATTAAGGTAGTGTTTTATAACCGTTTCGGCTTCCGAAGCGGTCCGCTTACACCTGGTATAGAACCTGTTCATACTCTGTGCCCGACATAGTTCAGATGTAACGTTATTCTCTCCTGGAAGTAGGAACATTATAGAACTTTCTAGAACACACAAAGTCGCTTACAAGATGCATAGTATGGGTTTCTCAGGGCCCGCACTACCTTATATTATGTAGCTGCACTAAATCAACTCCCCAGCCGATATTATGTAAAAGTTATTTTCAAAGAAATATGTTAAGGAAACTATGTTATCTTCTATTAATCATATGAAAACATTACATATAAAACCAACACTGAAAAATAAAAATATTATTTTCCAGGGGTATTTTTGGAGTCGAAGTCGAGTCGTTTGGTCAATTAAAATTGTACATCGATATACTTTTTTTTATGGTTTAATAGGCAACACGTTTGACCATAATCGCACCTGATGGAAAGTGACGATACGGTCTACGTTGTAACACGATTGCCTAAAAGGTGCCTATTCACTCTATCTTTGAAAAGCCCCAGATTGTAGCGTTGCGGAAATACTGAGACGGGTAACGAATTCCAATCCTCAGCAGCACGCATGATAGAAGAAGAAGCAAATCGCTGGTATACTGACTACCTAAGGATGGAATCCAGCAATCCTCCTAGTTGTCCGCAGGTGGAATGCAGATGGTGGAATTAGGTCGTGTAGTTCTTGCGCACACTCACCGAAGTGTAACCGATAAAACACCGCAAGGCTAGCAACTTTACGCCGGTGTTCAAGACTCAGGAGTTTCGTCTCCACCAGGGTATCATTGCTAATGAGCCTCTTGGCGCGACGCTCCACCAGGTCCAAAGCAGCCAACTGATATTTGGCAGATCCGTCGCAGAGGTGACAGCAATACTCCATGCCCGAGCGGACTTGTGCTTTGTAAAGGGTCAGAAGCTGCTCAGGCGTGAAGTACCGCCTAACCTTGAAAAGGATGCCGAGTTTTTTGGCAGCAGTTTTAGCAATGGACTCGATGTAGGTCCCGAAATTTAGGTTAGATGAGATGGAGACACCCAATATCTCGAGGTGGTCGGTAGTAGGAATGGCCACACCACGGAAAGTCGGAGCTAAGGCGAAAGGACTCCGTTTAGCGGTGAACAAACACGATTGAGTTTTGGAAGCATTGAACTGAACCAGATTAGCATCGCCCCAACCGGAAACGGCCTTTAAGGATAAATTCAAACGCTTCACCATATCTTCACGTAAAGATTGGGTTTCTTGATTATTAGACCGTGCACTGGACATATATCTTTCGACAACAGTGGTGTCGTCTACATAACCAAAAGTGCAAGGCATCATGAGCAGGTCGTTAATATGCAGTAGGAAAAGTGTTGCGGAAAGAACCGATCCCTGTGGGACTCCGGCATTAATCCTATGTGGATCAGACGAGCAACCGCCTACGACCACACGAATGTATCTATCCCTCAAAAAATCGGCGATCCACGTGCACAGGCCATCAAGTATACCGTACGAAGTAAGCTTGCTAAGAAGGCTCGCATGCCAGACTCTGTCGAAGGCCTTAGAAATGTCGAGAGAAACAGCAAGGGTCTCGCCATTGTTCTCGACGGCCTCGCCCCATGTGTGAGTAGTATACACTAGAAGATCTCCAGTGGACCGTCCTTGGCGGAAGCCAAATTGACGATCACTGAGGAGATCATTGGTTTCTAGGTATGTAAGAAGTCGGTGATTTAATATACGCTCCATAATCTTACAGAGTATGGAGGTGATTGCGATAGGACGATAGTTATTTGCCTCGGCTCGGCTGCCCTTTTTAGGTACTGGTTGCACGTTAGCAAGCTTCCAGGGTTTAGGGACGATACCTGTTTTAAGTGAGAGACGAAACAGGCGCGTTAATACTGGAGACAACTCAGGCGCGCAATTCCGAAGTACTATAGCTGGAATTCCATCTGGTCCACTCGCTTTATGCACATCCAGAGTGCGGAGTACTCTGAGCACCTGTTTGTTATGAATAGTGACATCTGGCATTACAGAGTCACAACGAGGCAAAGTTGGTGGAACAGCATCCGCAGCATCTAGACAGGAGTTCTTCGCAAAAAGGGAGGCAAAGAGATTCGCTTTCTCTTCCGCGGTATGGGCAAGGGATCCATTAGGTCTCAGCAGAGGTGGGATTGAGGGGCGGAAAAAGTTAGCCTCAACTGATTTGGCGAGGGACCAAAATACTTTGCTCCCGGATGGGTATTTAGCTAGCTTAGCTCCAACATGACCGACGTGATCAAAACGAGCCTTGCGCTGTGCACGCTTGCTTGCCTTGGCAATTTTGTTATAGACTCGCTTAAACTCATTTAAGTCCGTAGCTTTGCGCGACCCAGCTTCAGCCCAGGCTCGATATGCTGAATTCTTCAGAGCTTCAGCATTAGCGCACTCTGCGTTAAACCATGGGCGAGCTACACCATCAGTGGATTTATCTGAATATAGAATAAAATACTCCATACCCTGACAAATCACTTCAGTAACTGCAGTCGCGCAAGTCGACGGGTCCTCTGAGGAAATTACACGTTACACGTTTAGAAACTGTTATTATGTCAGTGTTATTTTTTGAATTCCAGTTCAAGCTGTATTTTATTTTTATTTTTTTAAGTGGTAGGTAACATCTAATACAATACAATTGTGACGTGCGTGTGTACTGTTTTCCGTTGAGAAGTTTCATATTTAAGTAGGTACTACGTACTTCGTCATCAGATCTTGACCAAATTTATAAGAGACCACACTGCAATATACAGTTCAAGTCTCTTTCGTCTGTAAGATAACGAGGTTTAACATTGATAAGGAGGTGCAAAATTGCGAGGCATACACACATAATATAAAACTAATATAAATTAAAGACTCAAATATCTCCAAACGTCAATCAATACACATTGTGCATGTCTTATTAGCGTAGGTAATAGGACATACACTTTTTATATCTTTCAAACGTAATCGGAATAATGAAGATGCGGGCAAAGACAACAATGGACATTCAGCCAGATCTGTAAGTACACATAAATATAAAAGAAATAAACAAACTTTGTCAGCAGAATCGAAAAATGTTGCAAAGCATTACAAAGGAATGAATGGATCAAAAAAATCTAGAAAGCATCCACTTCAGAGTGGTAAAGAGCATTTGCATTTAGCGCAGAGAGTTGTGTTCTCTACAAGGACCCCGACTTCTTAGATTGTTTGAGACAATTTGCTTGGTAATGACCGCTTTAAGACGACAATATCTCAAGAGAATCTATTCGAAGTGCATAACCCTATTATTTGATTCCAGAATTTTATTTTATTTTAGTTCATCTTTAGGGGCATATTGAAATCCTTTGTGTAATTTTTTATTTAGAGTAGTACAAAACAAGTAGTAATTAATATTCTTTCTTCGCATATGTTAATGTTATAATGTTAATTGGCTATTATGTTAATTGGCATTAATAACATTACTGAGCATTATGAGCCTTAAAATCTTACGAGTCGTGGTGATGAGTGCAGTGCAGTACATAGTAATTCAAGTTATAAGTAGTGATGCTTCTGTTTGCGTGGTGTGGCGCTCCCCATCCGGCGAGCGACTTGCTCGTCTCGTTATACAAGCAACAGAAAAAACATCATATAGGTATTAGCAAAGAGTTTTAGGTGCTACATTGATAACTTTATTATCAACTAGCTTTTCCTCGCGGCTCCGACCGGCCTTTTCCGGGATAAAAAGTATCCTATGTGCTAATCCTAGTCATAGTCTGTTAAATTTCATTCAGCCGTTACGTTATGATGGATTAACAAACATCCAAATTCACAAACATCCAAACATTCACATTTATAATAGTATTAGGGTAAATTAAATAAGTCTCTGTTCACCGGCCTTCGAAGGACGTAGCATTGTGTCCGATCTTCGACTCATCTGATTCAATTACTGCCGGCTGCCTTTCGAAGGTCGTTGTAAAAGTCGGGAACTTTTCGCACTGTTTGCTAATGCGTTTACGTCTTGTACTTTAAAAGAGCCATTTCTACACGTGTTTATGCATAGTATAACTCTAAGTTACTTATATATTTACTGAGCTGTAGGTACTGTATTTTAAGAGATGTTTTATGTTTTTTTATATCATTGTTGCACGTTAAAGTAGCTATTCTGCACCTGATGGTTGGTAGTTAAGTTAGTTTAAGTTAAGTTAATTTAACAGTGCATATATACGCACTCACTGTATTCCCCGGGTAGGCAGAGGTGTAACTAGTACACCCACATTTCGTCGAGCTTCATATATCCACATGACGGACATGTCTCATGATGTGATGGGGGCGAGCCTATCGCCATATCGGGCGCAATTCCAGACACAGGGTTAACTAAGAATTTCATGATAGAAAACCCCAATATCACTTTACCCGACTTGGGGATCGAACCCGAGACCTCAGCACCGCGCACGCATTACAACTGCGCCACCGAGGCAGTCACAAAGATGGCTTTTTGTTCAATCTGAAGATAGTAAAATACTTCGCAAACTAATAAATCTTACTCGAGATTTAATAGTTACAGTGGATATGTAAATTTGAGGTTTCCAAGAAAGGCAATCGATGCCGTTGTTGTTCCTGGATCAACGTCCCCTGAAACCCGGATTTGTTGGAATTGATTTAACGATAAAACATCATTTACCATTATCCCAAGAGAATACGCCTGAACACAGCAATACGTAACCTAAATATTGGCTGTTAAACAGTAGGCCTAGTATGAGTTACAAATACGTTCACAGTTTTCTAACTCGTATAAAATGACTACCGTCGAAGTGTCAAGCTAGTAATTCATACGGTAATAAAGAAAAGAATCGCTTGAAAACTAATTTTATATTCTATTATTAAGAAATAAAATAAACCATATAATTCATTTTAATTCATCATAGCTCTCACTAGTGGCTATAAATAATATTTGACGTATTGAGAGAAGACGAAAACTTTCATCATTTTACAAAACTATTAAAACTTGTACTAGGCCTACAGACCACTATAGCGTTTAGCCGCTGTATTTTTAGCACGAAAAAACATTTCATTTTTACGCTTTTTACCCACAAGAAATTGGTTTACACTTTTTTAGGTGACACTTTTTTACTAAATGAATTCGCCACGTTCTCGAATACAATGAAAGCTTTGGTTAAAAATAGAGTAGGTGATAAAGTTTAAGTTTATTTGATTTTTATCGCAAATAAGAATGTAGGTAGCAATATATGCGCCCTTTATCTAATTTAAAAACATATATGTTTTATTAACCTGTTTTTTGATATGGGTAAATCAGATAATTCAATTTTAAAATTAATATAAATTCAAATTATATTAAATTCAAAATAAATCAATCAATATTTCTTCCCCTAAGAAGCATACAGTATGTCCTATGTAACTATACGCCTGTATAGTGTATGACAAGACGAAAGGTATGTGAGAGGCTGTCTGGGTTGGCACCAGTGCTTTTTTTATTTCTGCCACCAAGAAACAGTGTGCAATCACTGTCGTGGTTCGGTTTAAAAGACATTGAAGCTAGTGACATTACTGGGCATAATAAGACTTAACATCTTATCTCTCGAGGTAACGAGAAGTACAGTTCCACGCATTAGCTTATATTTGAAGGTTCAGTGTAGTGTTGCTTCTGTTTATGGGCAGGCGTGGGTGCTTACCATCAGGCGAGCGACGTTCTTGTTCTTCATTCAGTTTAATAAAAAACGCTTCTGAGATGAAAATATTTTTACGACATTCATTATTATGGAAAGCTTCAAATAATAAGAATTCATTTGGGACGTTTGCAAGTGGTAGAGCCATTCTGTAGATAGTGTTGTCTACATAGCTTGATTTCGCTTTACAACTGAAATCACTCATTTAGTGCGAATGTTCCGATTATATTTGGTAGTCTCTACACTATCAAATTTATCGATTATTATAAATTATCGGTATCATACCGAATTTTTGGAGGTTTTATTTTAGTAACGTTTAGCTGGTCATTGTGAAACATGAGCTAAACTAAAGCCCGGTTTCTGAAAGGCTGAACAATGTAAAAAGTTACTAGTCAACTGACAAATCTCATGTCAAGTCGAAATTGAGTTGATAGAAGCGTGGTCAACCCGACTGACACAGGTCCTGACTGGCCACGGTAGTTTCGGCCGGTACCTGTGTCAAATAGTCGGCACGGTGGAGTCGGCCGTGTGTCACCACTGTGACAACTGTCCGCAGGATACGGCCCAACATACATTGGAGGAATGTCCAGCCTGGGACGAGGAGCGCAGCGCTCTCGTTGCAGTCGTCGGAGGAGACCTCTCACTGCCGGCAGTGGTGTCCGCCATGGTCGACAGTCGGAGGTCTTGGCGTGCGGTGGTCCACTTCTGCGAGGCCGTAATCTTGCAGAAGGAGAGTGCCGAGAGGGATCGGGAACGATCAGATCCCTCCCCCCGCCAGAGGAGACGTAGGAGACGCCGGGGTGACGACTGACCGGCGTCTCCCGCCCTGTGGATTGGGGGCGTTTGGAGAATTCCACCACGGTATCCCCTGCCTGTCGTAAGAGGCGACTAATAGGGGCCATCGGGGGTCACGGGCGCGCAGCGGGGGGCTGTTGTAGCGCCATTTATAGTCTTGCACGTGCGACCCCGGGATGGACGGCAGCACGGGTGGTCGGCCTCGTCGCTGTCGTTGACGCCGAGAGCGTCCTTCGGAGGTGGGGGCTTCTGAGCCCCCCATATTTGGAGACGGGCCGCAAGGCGGCACCGCGCAGGGACAGTTCCGGCTGAAGCCGGGGCGCTTCTCGCCTCGGGAACCCGGGGCAGTTCCTAATGCGCCGAAGATGGCCACCGCGGGGTTTTTAGTTGGTATGCCGGTATAGGGTGTATATAGTGTTAGGGACTCGGCCCAGCGGTCGCCTGGATGTTTACCATCTCTCCCTTAACGCGGCTTAACGTTGAGTCGTAAGGCCGGTGAACCCAACATAACCGTTCCGCTTCCCCCCCGGGGCGGGGCGGTAGCAATAAGTTGCTTATCCCCGCAACAAAAAAAAAAAAAAAGTGGTCAACACCCTTTGATTTCAACACCTTTGATTTCAACACCTTTGATTTAGCACACATGTTAGTTAACATAACTTTCAAATTAATATGAAAAACGTCAAACGCTATTAGAGATACATCAGCTATTATTAATATAAAATGTTCACTAAATAACGTTTAAAAGTGAACGTTTTTTTTTACCTTGAATGACGAGATTATCAGGTCTCTCGCCTGATGGTAAGCGCCATGCCTGCTTATAAACAGAAGTAACGCCACACAGAACTTTAAATAACAAAGCACTGCATGACACTGGACTGCGCTCATCACCCCGAGACATAAGGTGTTAAGTCTCATAATGCCCAGTAATTTCACAGGCTTCAAAAATTCCTTCAAACCGGAACACAACATTTCTTACACACTGTTGCTTGGCGGCAGAAATAGACAAAGCGGTGGTACCAACCCAGCCGTCCTCTCGCATACGAGGGACCTTCCACCTTGTTTGATTGATTTGACAGCGTTGTCAAAAACAAATTTCAATTAGATGAATGTTGATTTGATCAGCCTTTGAGAAAGCAAAAGCATTAAACACGTTTCTAGCTAGTCCATTATGACTTGATATTAGATTTGACGGATTTTTTTAATTTTTACATTGATCAGCTTTCAGAAAATGGGCGTTAGTATATCGAAGAAAGCAATACCCTTGAATTTCATAAATTGATGATGGGGCCAATGGCGTGAGTTATTATATTCCTCGATATACACTGAAGCATTCGGGTTAATAATTAAATTCGCGTTTGTGGATGTCAATCATGTTGTATTTGTTATTGACTTTGTACGCGCAATTATTATTAAATCTATAATTGTTATTCGTTTACAATTGCGAGTGGTAGAGCCAGGCTGTAAACATTACAGCATGAATGGGCCGGCTCGTCCGGGTCGTTACCATTGTCTCACAGACAACTGACGTAAAGTAGCAGCTTGCTGCTGCGTTTCGTGCGGTGAGTCAGAAATCCGGAGGTCTAAATCCCCCTCCCCTTCCCAATCCCTTAATCATCCCTTTCCTTTAAGGTCGGCAACGCGCCCGTGATTCTTTTGGTATTGTGGACGTAAATGGGCGGTGGAGATCGCTTACCATCAGCGGACCCACTTGCTCATTTCCGACCCATGACATAAAAAAGTTCCTGGTTTCAAATATTACAGGGTTCAATTTGTGATAGTTTTTTTTTTAATCACGTAAGCTGCCCGGGGTTGGAATTTGTGCCCGCTGTGGCGGTAGGCTCACCTATCGCAACATACATACATACATCATACTATGGGATACATTTTAATATATAAGAGTTCACTTTTATACTAGCACACAACTGAAAAGTAACAAAAAAAAATATGTTAAGTATGTTAGAAAACTTAGTCTGTGAAAGTTTTTGAATCCAATTTAGAGTAATTGCGAGCCTACCTTTATTTTAGTGATGGAACACCTAAAACCAAATTTCGTAGAGCAAACTGTTCCTTTTGAGCCACAATTTTTAGTCACCTTAGGTGATGATAAATCCGAAACGAAAACGATACACATACTGTGATTACTTATTATCAAAAAGAATATTTTCAAAAATGCAATACATAAAGAGAGAAAAAATTAAAGTAAAGAACTGAGAATTTCTCAAAACTTTATCACAAAAAAGTATAGGTAGCTCTTTTAAACTATAATTAATCGCTGAACATACATATGGTTATTCGGAAAGAAATAGGAGAGAAGACTTAAAACAAATTATATGTCTATTGATAGGTATTCCTGTATAATTTATAAAAATGCTATAGAATTATATTTAGGTATATTTATTGGGTTATCTTTATTTTATAATAACAAGGCGTTGTAGTAATAATAGAAAGTTTCTTTGCAAAGAAATTTCGAGATAAAGCCACAGCAAGTTAGTACATTTTGTTATTTACGTTTACGGCGAGATCAGACCGGTTATTTATTTTTCTAACCCCGGAACATTATTGTTAGCTCTCGTTTATTTTGAAAATACTGTATAATAAATATTTAGCCAAGACGCATAACTGTGATTACACTTTGTTATATTTATTATTTTAATAGATGTTTTATCATACACAATTTCTTATTAAACCATAAACAAAAATAAGTTCTTTATATGTATACACATCATATTTATTATTGTAATGTTATTTCTTATTCTATCATTATCCAGTTGAATACAAAAAAATATACAATGATTCTTTCGTTACATGATCATAAGACCTATGTTTAATTGTTTAATTTTAAATGTTTGTGAGGAAATCCTCACGTTGGGGCCTTAACCACCAGTGGCTTGGGTCTTAGACCTCGCCATTGGAGGGTGAAGTATTTTTTTTGACAAGTAAGATTTAAAAATGTAAAAAAACCTTTAAAAATAAAGAGTATTGTACACAGCCCTGTGTTATACAATATCCCACTGCTGAACATGGATCTCCTCTACTAATGAGTTAGGCTTCCATTGCATAAAATTATCATAATTCTCCTCATTGTTATCAATCTTGTCCTGGATCCAGCTTTTGAACGTGAATACTCTGGAGTAGACGTCGGGATAACCACGGGCGCATGGCATACCCCAAGACACGACGCCCACTAACTTATCATTTTCTACCAAAGGTCCACCGGAGTCACCCTGAAATGAAAGACAATTAATGTAATGCTATCTCTCTATTCAAAAAAAAAGTTACTGGCGCCGCCGCCGCCGCTGCCAAAAGCTTGTCACGATATCTCCTCCGAAACCGCTGGGGGTATGGGGTCGAGACCGATACCAATCGATGCAGAATAATGTGGGGAAGAAACTAAGATAGTAAGTAAGTCTCATATTCGTCGGACTTTAAGTTTTTATTTTATTTTATGTATTGTGGAAAAACATGGGCAAAGCCCCTAGTATTTTATAAAAAATAATCACTGCGGCCTATATTGCAACTTTCACACTGTCATTGCTAATTGCAAAATTTTGAGTGAAATGAAATAGTTTTATTCATCATGTAGGCAATTAAAATAGCGCTTATGACAAGTCAGTACAAAATAAAGAAACTTATGTAATTACAGAAATCATATCAGCTAATATATACATAACATACATAGCATCGTCAAAATACACTGGGCAACTATAAAGTATACAATATTTTTATATTAGTCCAGAATTGTTAAGTATTATTATTATTGTTATTTTTTCTCTGTTTTAACGGTCGATATGGACCATAGGCATTACCGAAACGGCACGTGGTTTAAAACTACCACCGGATCCAAAACGACCCAACCTGAGAAGACCCGGCGAAACAAACTGAGTGGCTTGATGCTTTTTTATGCGAGCGATACGATAATATTTATATACATATAACTTTTTTTTATTTGATTGAATGACGAGACGAGCAGATCGCCCGCCTCATGTTTAGCGTCACGCCTGCCCATAAACAGAACCAATGTCAGACAGAACTCTGGATTACAGAACACTACATATGGCACTGAACTGAGACATAAAATGTTGTCTCATAATGCCCAGTAATTTCACTGGCTTCAACGTCCTTCAAACCGCAACACAATACTTACACACTGCTGCTTGGCGGCAGAAATAGAGAAAGCGGTGGTACCACCCCAGACGGCCTCTCGCATACGAGGCCGTATCTCTTGTATATATTATTAATACTTACATGGCAAGCGCCTTCCCCAGCCTTCGTTAGTGAACAGATTTCCGAAGAGAACACGGGGTTGATCGCGTTGTACATAGATTGACATTGCTCCACGCTTAGTGCGGTCAGGTTAATCATCTGCAGCTGCGTTGGGGATGGACCTGGGTACTGGACAATACAAACAAACTTTTTAATGACAATAAAACGTGCACAAAAGACTAATAATAATAAATTGAGTGGTAGAGCCACGCTGTAGACAGTTTTTTACAGCATGAATGGGCCGGCTCGTCCGGGTTGTTACCAATGTCTCGCCGAAAGCTAGCGTAAAGTAGCATCTTATGGCTCGTGATAACTAGCGTTGTCAATGCCATGCAGCGCTTTGTAAGTCAAAGTGTGGTGTAACTTCTGTTTATGGGTAAGCGTGACGCCTACCATCAGTAGGCCTAGTACAAGTTTTAATAGTTTTCCTAAACGATGAAAGTTTTCGTTTTCTCTCCATAAGTCAAATACTGGTAGTCAATAATGGGAACTAAGGTTTAAGGTTTAAGGGTGAAATTTATTTTCAAGCGGTTATTTCCTTTATTACCATATGAATTACTAGTTTGACACTTCGACGGTAGTAATTTTATACGAATTCGAAAACTGTGTACGTATTTGTAACTCGTACTAGGCCTACAGAAGCGCCCTGCTCGTTTCGTCATCAAGGCTAATAAAAAAAAACAAATAGATAGAACTTGGTACGTTAAACAGCTATAACTTACAGACAGTCTTCCCCATCCACTCAGGATCACATCGGCACCAGCATCAGTGTCTTCATCAGGCAGCTGAATAGCTTGGACTCTGTCATTGAACACGATGTCACTGGCCACTTTGATGAGGCTGACGTCATTACTAATCTGTACGCTGTTGTAGCTCTCGTGGATGATGATGGTCTCAACGGAGTACCGGTTGCCACCAATGAGGAGATTATTGGTTCCAACCACGACTTTGATGGAGTCCTTGGATTGTCTAGTAGATATGTTATTATTAAAAAAGAATAAATGCATATGAATAAACATTTGCGATACGGTAAAACGGAATGAAAAGGAAAACAAGGATGAATAAAACTGTATTAGATATTATACACGTATAAACTGACTTATTAGCTGCCAACTAAAAAAAAAATCATTTTTCTATAATACTCCATTATAGAAGTACGTTTATTCTTTTAGTTGACGCTTAGGTTTGAGTGCCAAAATTAAGCTTGAGTTAACGGTTTAGTCGAACTATCTGTTGTTATTTCTGCTCACCCCATTTTCCGGTAAATTATTTTATTTGATTTGAATAATTTTAATGTGAACAATAAAAAAATCCAGGACACAAAATTAAAAAAAAAATATAAATGTAACAATAATGGAGTTTGATTAAACACAATGTTTTACATACCCAACTGTACAATGAGCAGCTGTCAGCACCCAACGGTTTGTTAAAATGGATCCTCCGCAAAAATGCGAGTTGAAAATACTCCTGAGAGAGGCTTGGTACGGGACCCTACCTTCAGGAGCTACCACACCACCTACCACCCGAGGCTCCGATGCGTGGTCATCAAATTGTGGCAATATGAATGCTGAAAGAAACAAATAATTAGGTTTTTATTTAGGATAGTATTTTTGTAAAAATTCGGTTGATTTGTAAAACAATGCTCTGTCTAACAATAGCGGTGTAAACTGTCGACCCTGGACACACATAATATTAAATATACTTTTTAATGATTTAATTATAAATTAAAGTTAAGGATTTACTCGCATTCGATAACACAGTGGGATGGAAAACCTGTTGACAAATATAATTGACTCTTTGCATAAGGAAAGTATTTGAAAAAAATCCCGGGTCTTTCGTAGTCAAAAAGTACACCTACCTCCATTTTCAACAACTAAAATACAAACTAACAAAACTATTTGTCTTAACATATCTAAAGTAATTTAACAAGTAATAATCGTAAAATCCCAACCACGTCTACAAGTCAGTAGCAAACGATATCCTTTTATAGTTATTTCTATATTATCTTACTGCTTAAAGATATCAAGTGAAGAGATATAACACTCTCCAGTGGAATGAACTCCAGTGAAAGGACCTTCGGGTTACTTTAACGTCTGGTTCACATAAACATAGCATAGTTACTCATTTTCCAACCTTTTTTATTTCTCGAGGCACGACAATTCTCGACCCGAATTACTCGAATTGTCGAGAATTTTTTAAATTGTAAAATAATCAATGTTTTTTTTATTACTATGTACTTAAATTTAAACTAACAGGAGAGTGAGTATCAAATGAAAAAAAAAACAAGTTTGACAAGCTTTTAGTCATAAATTGCACATAATTAAATAAAATTTTAGACAAGATCAAATAAATAAACTGTAGATAGTACACCCACATTTCACCGAGCGTATCTCCGTCCCATGATGTGATAGGGGGCGAGCTTATACGCTATACCGGGCAAAAATCTAGACTGCGGGCTGATACTGAGCATTTCGTAATAGAAGTTCGAGGCCGGTAGTGTGGGATAAAATAAACTATATTTTGATAACTTTTATTATGGTCTAAATTAGATAACTGATGTAAATAGGACCTTACTTATTGTTAGCGAGAAAGATGTGCAATGTTCAAACAAGTGTTTGAACACCAAATGGTGGAGTTAATTTTAGTCCGTCGTAAACTAGGATTATGAAAGGAAATAAAGTTTTTGATTTTCTTTGCTTTTCATAAAATATAAAATGCGACAGATGGTTTATGAAGAATACAATATGACTGCATTTTACGACAACAGCGAACGACGCTTACTTTGAATAAAACTGATTTCTTATTCAAGGGAATTGAATAGTAGTTTGATTTTGTATTGAATATCAAATAATCCACAGTGAGAAGTCACTGAATTTGTAAACATTGTTCTATAAACTCACTTGTGCACTGGTATCATAAAGGCTTTCACGAAAATAATAGTTATGACGTGTTTTTCATAATATGTAAAATATATACATACGCACTCACGCCTGAATTCCCCAAAGGGGTAGGCATAGGTGTAACCAGTACACCCAGACATCTCCGAGCTTATTTACGTCCCATGATGTTAGTTCGGAGTCTGGAGTGAGTGCGTGTGTATGTATGCATAAGACTTAAATAAGTGTTATTGGTATTTAACATGAGATAAATAATTGGGTAATACTAAAAAATATGGTAGATAAGACGGACATTTGCAGTAATTTGCATGGAGAAGAAAACAGAAGGCTTTATACATATGTGAAACATACTGCCTTAGTACTTTTCACACAGACTACTACTACTACTGCTTTTTTAAAAAAAATATTTTATTTAATTAGGGGTTTTTATCCAAAAGGATATGTCAACCCCATCGTGCCCTGTTACAGAGAATACAAAATTGCAAATTAAATCTGTCCTTAGAATGGGTACTTAATATAAACTAATCATAATGATAAAAATCAAATGCTGCTGCTAGATGGAACTTATTAACATGCATAATTTTTTGGCAACTTATGACTTTGGGTTCTATAAAATACTTTGAATTAATCCCAAGTCCATTACCTTCAACTTAAACTCGTCTAGGAGCAGATTTCGTACTTTTTTATTCCGAACACATTCCATCAGCAAATGTTGAATATCTTCTTACTACTGCTTGTTACTAGTGCTTTAGACTATAACCTATATAGCTTCGATTAAAAAGACAAGAAGAGAAACATTCGATTCCGTTTACAGTAATCGATTTCTTTCGAAAGAGATAAGTGTCCTGAAAAGGCTATAGTATTTTATCTGTATTAGGTTAGATTCAAACACTTACTGCTTTATCTAGAACAAATAGAACTAGCACAAGGCTGGACGTTATGAATGGACCTTGGTTTGAGTTACATCTTATCTAGTCAATTATCATAACAGGCGGTTGATGCGACCTCATACGAACATTTATTAAAATATTACTTTTTTAATTAACTATATTTTTATTCATAACATTATTTATAAACGCACCTGTATAGGGCAATAACACCCTTTTGTCGGTTGATAAAAAAAATACAATATCACATAAGTACGACAAACAGTGGTGAAGTACAAATAAACTAACTGTGAGTTGTGATATTTATTGCCCGAACCCGCATTCAAACTGGATTGTATCACATTGTAATAAAGTTTATATTAGATTAACTTATTAAATATATTACGTGGCAAATTGTTACAAACTAACTCTTGAAATGTGTGCTAATATTGAAGTTTGTTTTCATATTGAAATAAAACTAGTTTATACGGATTTTATCGCGGTTTAATTTTTACTTTAGTCCCGACGTTTCGAAAGCTTTTCAGCCTTCGTGGTCACGGGAGAGACTGAGGTGTAGGTCGTCTCGAAAAGTTAATGTTACAGATTGTTACAATCTGTAACAGTCTCTCCCGTGACCACGAAGGCTGAAAAGCTTTGTAACATTAACTTTTCGAGACGACCTACACCTCAGTCTCTCCCGTGACCACGAAGGCTGAAAAGCTTTCGAAACGTCGGGACTAAAGTAAAAATTAAACCGCGATAAAATCCGTATAAACTAGTTTTATTTCAATGTGTAATATTCGCGTAAACCTAAGAAATCACTTTGTTTTCATAATTAAACGAACAATCTATATATATAAAAGCGAAATACCACTGACTCACTGATTAATCACGATTTCTCAAAAGCTACTGAACCTGGGATCATGAAATTTGATCAGATGATAGTTTGTGTAATGTAGACGGATAGAACGGATTTTTAGAAATTCCCATTTTAAGGGCTTTGTACGTTGTATGCAACTTTTTTATGGAAGGGAATACGACTGTGAAATTGAGCGCAAATATTGCTTATTAAAAATGATGAAATATAAGAGTCACATTTTTGGAAATTTACACTTACAATAGGGGGCCGGGGGGGGGGGGGTTGTTGAAGTTTGTATGGAACTTTTTTTATGGAACGGAATACGACTGTGAAACTATGTACGAATATTGCTTATCACAAATAATGAAATATGTGATACACATTTTTCCAAAATTCCATTTGCAAAAGGGGGGAAGGGCGGTTGAACGTAGTATGAAAGTATTTATTTTAACTTTTGAACAACTTGACCGATCGGGGTCATATTCACACCGTTCATTTGTTTTGTGGATTCAGTGGTTTATAACTATATATTATCACGCTACGACCCATGGGAGCGGAGCGGTAATTTAAATATATTGAAGATAAATATCTCAAACTCTACTAAAGTTAGGATTATGTTTAGTCAGAAGATAGTTTGTGCAATATAGGGGCACGCTAAGAAAGGGTTATTAGAAATATATATTAAAGGGGTAAAGGGGAGGGATGAATTTTATATATTATTAATGTGAAAGTTTGCATGTTTGTAGATCAATCAGGCCCTAACGGCTGAATGGATTTTGGTAAAATTTGGCATTCAGGTAGACCAAGACGTGAATTAGGACATAGGCAACTTTTATCCCAGTAAAAGACTTTTACGCGGGCGGAGCCGCGGGTAAATGCTAGTCAATAAATAAATATCTCTCACGGTTTATTAATTATCTCTTAAGTTCTTTATCGTATTATGTGTATTGACTTTGTATCTGTAACTATGCATGTAACGAACTTTTATTCTCAGGTAACATGGAAGTGCTTACTGCCTTGTCTTACAGCGGTATACTATTTGATTATTAAATTGTCTCCTGTTATCTCTAGGTTATTTTCTTACATGTTTGTCATCCAAGTGTATTTATTTCATGATGGGCAATCTATACAAAATGGTTGATTTATAAACATTCTTGTTGTTCACAAGCATCAGAAAGCTGAGCAATAAGTATTGAAATGAAATAGCTATATTAAATAATGTCTTGATATCGATTGTGAGAAATTATCCAAGTGTGAAGCCAATGGAAAAAAGCAATTCAGCGTTAAGATCTTCCGAATGGCTTGTCAGCGTGATGGCGATCGCTTGTAATTATTTTAAAGACTAGCTTTAGCTTGCAGCTCCGCCCGCGTCGACGGCCTTTTCCGCGTCAAAGTAGCCTATTTTCTAATCTAGATCGTGGACTACTTGTGTGCATAGTTAAGGCGTGATTGACTAACAAAAATCCATATTCACGAATTCAAAAACTTTCACATATAGCTAGCTTTTGCTTGCGCGTGAATGTCTTTTTCCGGCACAAAAAGTATCCTATGTCCTTCCCCAGGATATAATCTATCGCCGTACCAAATTTCATTAAGGTTCGTGCAGCCGTTTAGCCGTGAAAACGTAACCGAGAGAAAGACAAACAAAGTTACTTTCGAATTTATAATATTAAATATGGATTATAATTGTATAAAGTTAGTAGGAAGGATAGTAGGATTTCAATGGAACGAAATGATTGAATCCCGTTTTTTTACTTAACATACCAAACATGTAGGTCGGCTGATTTTTCATTTTCCACTCTCCACTGCCCATGAACGCCCACAGTAGTACAATAATAATGGACCCGACCTTAAAGAGAAGGGATAATTAAAGGTTTGGGAAGAGGAGAGGGATTTGTGCTTCCTCCGGATATCTCCATTACCATACGAAACACAACAGCAAACCGGTAATTTACGTCGATTTTCAGTGCGGTAGTGGGCATATATCGCGACGAGGAGATATATCCGTGGAGCGTCTTGTAGTACACCTGGGTACGTTGAAGTATAGACACATTAGAAAAGCTTGTATCTATGGTTGAAGGAACCCACTTTCGCTCTCTTTTTTAATTATTTTTTATTATGATAATCTCCATAATAACACATAATATTCTAGGGAACTTTCAAGCGGCTTTCCATGACGGTTAAAAAAAGCCCATCAAATTCTCACATGATTGTTGAAGTCGAGCACGCAAGTAATTGTGAGAATAAAAATAGTAAATACGCGTCGAGTTGAGAAATTCCTCCTTTTTAAAGTTGATTATAAAGTAACTTTAGCATCAACAAAATATTTCAGCTCCCAAACTCTTCCCATCAAGAACACCGCAGCCTTTTAAGTAGGCATTAAAACACGCTGAATCACCCTCTGTAAAACCCCATTGTCTCACTTTGTAACCTTTTAAACTCCCAATAACCCTGCTCCTATACCGGCCACTTGAAAAGGCTGCGCCCGTCGGAAATTCAGACCCGCTAGGCATCCAAAATACTAAAAATAGCGTATTGAAAATACATTGTAACCATGAATCTTGAGATTTTTCACACCGTAGTCTAACATTTATTTACCCGTATAGAGAAAAAAATATGAAATAGGCATTTCGAAACTTCGTAGAAGTACTCTTAAAAATACTTAAGCAATACGTATTTCGCAATACCTCGAACGAGATGAAATTCTTTAGTGGGCGGTGGTTGTTCCGGATAAAGAAATCCACGCGGGCGGAGCCGCGAGTATAAGCTAGTTATACCATAAAGTTCCACGTACAAATCCCGTCCCGACAGAAACGTAAGAAATCCATTTTAAAATCTCAAACTGACTTTTATAAGCAAAAATACGAAAGTGGAATAATATAATTGTCTGGTGCATAGTTAATAAACCCGTTAAAACAATGTTTGCGCGGGATCGGGCTACATTAAACGAATGGTCGGTAAAACGATTCTGTCAATATTGTCCGCTTTTTTTTCTGGCGCGGCAGTGACTACAATTAGAACAGCAGCTCAACCATGAGTAAAGAGAGTTAATTAGTAATAGAGTTAATTAGTTAATTATTATTAGTTAGTTAAAGTGTTATAAATAAAAAGATATCGCTAGCGTTTAAATCTGTATCGAATTGATTTTAATAGCACTTCTAGTATGAATCATATTAACACTTACGCCACACGCTACAGTAAATTTTTCTTTTCTTTAATTATGGCTTCGCATTATTAAGCATTTCGCCAACGACATATACTTGTCAATACATTTTCAAGTCTTCACAAGAACGATAAACCATCGGTGAAGCCGATTTCAAAGTCTCGTTGGAGTTTTGGTGTCAATTCTTTCCAGTACGATGCTCCATAACATACTCGTTAAGACGGTAGGACGGTAGGCAGCGGCTTTGCTGTGCTCACTGCCCTGGTATTGCAGAAGTCTATGGGCGGCGGTGACTACTTACCATCAGGTGGCCCGTATGCTCATCTGCCTATCCAGGCAGTAAAAAAAAATCAAAAATAAGAAACCTCGACGTCAATCAGAAAAACAGTAACTTTTAAATAGTTGAACAGATTTGCTTCAAACGTAGTTACAAAAATTACATTCAAGCCGGTGAAATTACTAGACATTATGAGACTTAACTTATGTCTCGGGGTGATGAGCGCAACCCAATGCCATGCAGTGCCTTGTAATTCAAAGTTCTGTGTGGCGTTGCTTCTGTTTATGGACAGGCGTGGCGCTTGCCATCGGCGAGCGACCTGCTCGTTTCGTTATTCAAGGAAATAGAAAAAAACTAGTTTTTAAAAATGCCTCGGTGGCGCAGTTGTAATGCGTACGTGATACGATTGAGGCTAGCGCTGAGGTCTCGGGTTCGATCCCGGGTCGGGTAAAGTGGTATTGGGTTTCTCTATTACGAAATGCTCAGTATCAGCCCGGAGTCTGGAATTTGTGCCCGGTATGGCGATAGGCTCACCCCCTATCACATTGTGGGACGGAGATACGCTCGGCGAAATGTGGGTGTACTGGTTACACCTCTGCCTACCCCTTCGGGGATTACAGGCGTGAGTGCGTATGTATGTAGTTTTGAAAATAAAATTAAAAACTTCTCGCCTCTCCCTCAGTTCGCTGTCTGTTTGATGAAGGCATTCCTAGAAAATAGCATACATTACTAAGTTGAAACGCCTCTCGGCCAAACGTACAAGTAGGTAGTGAACGTTCATAAAGATATCGGTGCGCAATACAGTTGAGTGCGAAGTGCTGTTCCCGCCCACAACAAAATAACGTGTAAACACAACATGGATCTCGGCGCGGCGGGATGTCTGGATTGAGGCTCGGGCAGGGACTGATCCTGATATTATAGGAGGGGAGTAATAGGTAATTCATCTTTTTATCCCCGACAAAAAAGGGGGGCGTTATAAGTTTGAGTGGTACAACTACGCTGTAGACAATTTTGGGCCGGCTCGTTCGGGTCGTTACCACTGTCTCACAGAAAACCGACGTAAAGTAGCAGCTAGCTGCTGCGTTTCGTACGGTGAGTGAGATATCCGGAGGCCCAAATCCCCTCCCCTTCCCAATTCCTTAATTATCCCTTTCCTTTAAGGTCGGCAACGCGCCCATGATTCCTTTGGTATTGTGGGCGTACATGGGTGGTGGAGATCACCTACCATCAGGTGACCCACTTGCTCGTTTGCTGACCTATGGCATAAACTTCAAACCTATAACAGGATTACTAAAGGCCAACCCATTTGTATCTCTGTCTGTCTATCTGTGTATATCTGTGACATCGTATCGCTCAAACGAATGGACTGATTTTATTGCGGTTTTTATTTGAAAGCATATTTAATAGAAAAGGTTCGTAGTTGAGTTTTAAGAAAATCTGTTTAGCTGTTTAGAATTATAAGACATTTTTAATCGAATTAGTACTCGTTATTATAAAGTAAGTGCCTTGTATGCGAGAGGCAGTCTGGGTTGGTTGTATTTCTGCCGTCAAACACTAGTGTGTAAGCACCATTATGTATCGGTTTCAAGAACATTAAAGCCAGTTAAATTACTGGACATTATGAGACTTAACATCTTATGTATATCTGTATTACGTAGTCTAGTGCCATGCAGTGCTTTGTTATTCAAATATCTGTGTGATGTTAATTCTGTTTATGGGCGAGCGTGACGCTTACCACCACGCGAGCGATCTGCTCATCTTGTCATTCATGTTCAAAAAGTAGGAAAAAATAAAACACGGTGTTGTTTATACTAGAAAGGAAATGAAAAAAAAATACTTACCTCAGTTTTCTTCTAAAATGTGCTTTTAACTCGTTTTAAATATTTTAATGTTCAGTTATTTTTACTAAATAAGTAAAAGGAATAAAAAAAATACTATTCTTAGAATATCTACTTACAGAAGGTTCTGAAATTGTCTAAGTGTGATGTGTTTACTTGCAACGTCACGCACACAAACGTAAAAGAAATGTCAGCTAAAATGTATTTTCCTAAAAAGTTGGTAAGTAATTTGTAAATGGGCAAAATGTGTTTCATACATTAATTTTTATGTAAGGATCATTAACATAATATTTGAGTAGTAATGAGTATGGTGACCGTTTGGAGCCATATATCTTTGAACGGCTCCAATTGCACGGCTTTAATTTCGTGCGTCTACTTAGTTTGTATAAGAAGTTATTCTAAAATTTTATACATTGATTTATAAATGAGGATTATAAGGTAGGCAGCGGCTTTGCTGGTAGGCAGCGGCTTTGCTGGTAGGCATCGGCTTTGCTGTGCCCTGGCATTGCAGAAGTCTATGGGCGGCGGTGACTACTTACCATCAGGTGGCCCGTTTGCTCGTCTGCCTATCCAGGCAATAAAAAAATAATAATAATATATAAACGTAATGGTCAGTATTTGCTTATTACGTAATTGTAGTTTGGAACCATATATAGCTCCAATTGAACGGCTTAAATTTGTTTTTTTTATCCTGGCTCGGCAAAGTGACTACGCTACACCTGATGGTAAGTGTAACGCATTCCATGAATACTGTCGACCAACGATAGACACTGAATCTATCGCACATCGGCAGAATTATGCGGGCCTGCTTAATTGCTTCTTCACACTCCGTTTAAAGGATCCCATGTTATAGGAAGGAGGAAACACGTGCGCCAGCAAACTATTCCACAGCTTAATGGTCCGACATAAGTAAGATTTTGCAAACCTTTTAGTCCGAGCCGAGATGGAAGAGACCACGAAGCTATGGTTTTGCAAGCCAGCACGCGTGGTTCTGTTATGGAAAGGTGAGGAAGGAATAAGGTCAAACAAACATTTATTATTATTTTAATGTACCTAAATCTTCACAGACTATGGAATGTTTTCTTTCTTTTATTATTATATATTTAGCAAAGTGTCTGTTATGAGCTAGCTACGGCATTAATGTGCTGTAATTATGTAATATTCATTGTTTATAATAAAATAAAAATGTGCGAAAATTTACAAAAAATACGCCAAGTTCTTTCAAAGCTAAACATAATAATGAACTTCCTTATTGTTTGCCAAAATTAAACGTAGTTTTATAGCTGCTATATCTGTATGTAAATATATACAAACACATAAAACGGTACGGTACCTACATAAAAATGCTATCTACAATGTTTTTTTTGTTTCGTTCGGCTCAATAAATGTGAGGTGTTATTGACTCGCTTTGTTCCGTTACGCATTATAATAGAGCAATATTATATTCCTAGTATTAGGGTTCCGTAAGTAAAGGGTGTCAACGGAACTGGTATTACTATTTACCATGCCTATGGCGCGGTTGTCACTACGTTTAAAGGCTTTTAACTTAATAGGTACTGGCGGTAGAGTTTTGACGGAGTACATAGGATTCTTGCTCACACCTCCTTGGATTCAGATGGAACGGTATATATACGTTCATACTTCATGATGAGATATTTGAATATTATATTCAAAATTTATTTAGAGTGGCAGTCAGTAGTTTTGTGTACAGCATGAAGCTTATTCCCGTTCCATGATGTGACATACTCGAGCCTATCGCCATACTGGGCACAATTCTAGACTCTGGGCTGTGATACTAAGCATTGCGTGATAGAAAAACCCAATATCAATTATGTTAGTTAAAGTTTATTAATTAATATTTGATTTGTTTATATACTGTGGCACATGTGGTGGTTGCATATAACTAGAGTTGCAATTAGTTTTTGTTTCCAATGTATGTGTAGAATTTATAATAATTATTGTTAACTCCGTTTGCAATGCTTATCTAAATAAATATCACTTTTACCCGACCTGGGGATCGAACCCGAGACCTCAGAACAGATGTCGTACCGCGTACGCATTACAACTGCGCCACCATGGCAGAGCGGTAAAGACACTTTTGTCATGCTGTAGACAAGTGTCTAATGGGCCAGCTCATTCGGGTCGTTACCACTGTCTCACAGAAAACCAGCGTAAAGTAGCGGCTTGCTGCTACGTTTCATAAGGTGAGTGAGATATCCGAACGCCCAATTCCCCTTCCCTTACCAATAAACTCACCTTGATTATCCCTTTCCTTTGAGATCGGCAACGCGTCCATGATTCTTTTGGTATTGTAGGCGTTCATGGTCGGTGGAGATCAATTACCATCAGGTGATCCACTTGCTCGTTTGCCAGCCTATGCTATAAACAAATATACTCTTATAAAGCTGGACTTAATACCTGAAATATTCCAGCGTTAAACAAAAGATCGTACGTGATCAGAAATGGATGACTACACTTCGCTTAAAAGTTACCAATTTTCCAATAGATAATTTTCATTTTATTTGAAACATTCTTTTATCTCGCTGTAACTTGAATTCAATATATTGAGTATCTAAAAAATGTTTGACCTTTGTTTGTGATACAATCAGTTCTTTGTTGTACAACATCCCTTAGTCTAAGCCTTAGAGCATTCGATTCAAAGATTTTGTGCACTATAAGAAATATCGAAACTATTTGTATTAAAAACTTTTCAAGCGACCAAGTGGGTGACGGACTACGAACAATGAAGGGTTCTGCATCAGTCACACATATAGTCCTGACTCCATACTAGGTTAACCTGTATTGTAGGTATCAGGAAGTACGAGGGAATAACGGTTCCACACCCAGACACGAAGCAAATATTTGTGAATAATAAACACTTGTCTTATTGCGGGGATCGAACCCACGGCCTCTCGCTTCATAACCACTGCGCCGCGGAGGCCATTATAACAATAAACTTTCTTGAAATCCGATTGATTTATTCAAACAGATAAACTACAAAGTAACCTTACTAGGATTCCTTTCCATTTCTTAAACGAAACCTTTATAACTTGGTTCAATCCTCTAAGACGAAACCTAAAAAATGGGGCTGACATGATATTAAATATTAAACACAATTTTAAAGCCGGTATATTGAAGTAAGACTATCAAAGTAAAGGGAACAAACCAAATAAAAGTCTGCTCCCGTGGCGGGAATATTTTGCCCGTGTTTCACTTTGATCACGAGGCCGCGGGTTCGATTCCCGCACCGAGACAAAAGTTTGGGTGATCCACAAATATCATGTTTCGTGTCTGAGTGTTTTCTCCCCAGAGGGGTTGACGTAGGCAGGTGGCCGGTCGTAAAAATTACAAGCCAAATCTTTTTTGTAACATGTATTAAAAAGCAAATAAAGGTTCTCAATTCGTATGTACTCGTACATATAAAATACAAAAAAAACTTGCTCTGTATTATATACGTCCCACTGCTGGGCAAGGTCCTCCTGTACTGAATGAGAGGGTTAGGGTCTTAGTTTACCACGCTGACCTAATGCGCGTTGGCAGACTTTACATACAGAACTCCTTAGGTATGAAGGTTTCCTCACGGTGTTTCCTTCACTGTTAAAGCAAGCGATAATTACCAGTTAACACACACGTAATTTAGAAAAGTCAGAGGTCTTGGGGCTGGTTTTGAACCTGCGACTTTCGTCTCGACAGTCCATAAGCTATAACTCCCCGCTAAGCTATCACTGCTTGATTTTGGATTTTTTTATTTTACTATTTTTAAGCGAAAGAATCATCAACATCGGTATTTATCAATGAATAGAATCAGTGATTTTCATCACCGATTCCGACTCCCTTTTGGGTGGAATAATTTGTTCAAACTTAAATGGGACCACTACCGCAGTAAAACCTATTGAATACAAAAATAATCATCCAAAACGATTCACATTTGGCGTAGGCATGCGTGAACATACATAAAATATCTTTATTATTTAATATATGGTAAATGCGAAAATAATTCTGTCTGTTACCTTTCACGGCTAAACTACTGGACTGATTTCGATGAAATTTGGTATGAAAAAGTTTGAACCCCAAGGACGGACATAGGCTACATTTTGTCTCAAAAAAACCTGAAGGGGTTGAAATAGGGGATGAAAGTTTGTATGGAGATTCCATAGATGACACAGGCACCAACTCTAGAGACCTATAGAAATTGTTATATTTGACTTAATTCAGTGTTTTTATTTTGAAGTCCGTTTCTAAGTTTTTTTAAAACTTATTTTTTTAGATAAAACTTACAATTAGTTGAGTTTTTGACAGGTTCCGAAACGAGAAGCCGTGGGTTCGATCCCCGCACCATACATTTTAATTGTAATCCCTACATATTTGTTTCGTACCTGAGCGTTGTAAGACCAGCATTATTTCGTAAATTCTGTTTTTTTTTTATGATACCTGATGTTAAATACAGTGCAGTCCAAACATATTGTCGACCGTCAAGAGACATTGTGTCCCTCGACGGTCGGCAGAATTATGTCGGCCTGAAGTTACTGGATATACACTGGCTGCCCCGGAATCCGACTCAAAACGAGCCACTATGGCGGGATTTCCAACATATGAACGCGTGAACGCCGACATCTTTGTTGGAGTTATAAATAAATACACCCAACATTCACACACATAGTCCTGACCCCACACTAGGTAAACCTGTAAACCTGTGTATCATGGGTATCAAGAACTACGAGGGACTTGCGGTCCCACAACAACCAGACCCAAGACAAATATTTGTGAATCAGACAAACATTTGTCAAGGTGCGGGAATCGAACCCACGGCCTCACGCTTCGCAACCGGCTATTCGCCCGCTGCGCCACGGAGGCTGTCAACTTATTATATTATTACTTATGCGTGGTTATACATTAAAATACCCTCCAGGCTCGGACCCTTTTCAGACTTTTTTCGTCTGTTAAAATGTGACATCCATTGTATTGCTAAAGTACGATATATTTACTCGAATTTTGGAAATCTCACTCTGCTGCACTGCGATGCCTTGTTAGGTCACTTTGGTTCTTACAGCTTCATCTATACATACCTACTTAGTATTAATAAAACAAAGTCGCTTTCTACGTCTGAATGTCTATCCGCTAACTCCCCCTAAACCACGCAACGGATTTTGATGCGGTTTTCACTATCATTTAGACAATTTCTTCAAGATGATTTATATATATCACGCTATGATTCATGGGAGCTGTGTAACAATATGCCTGCAGTGAAACTGCGAGGGTCAGCTAGTTTTATTTATAAAAATCGTTACCACAACCTCTTTGCTACTTGGTTATTGCGTCATGGAAGAGATGCGTAGGAAGATGTAACACGTAAATTGGCTGTTGTAAATAAATAATATGCTAGATGTTCATGTTTGTGACATTTTGCCTTCACTAACATGAACTTAAATGTTAAGTAAGTTATGTAAACGTTGAAATTTTACGGTAATGTTGTACATACTTACGCACTCTTGCCTGATATCCTCGAAGGGGTACGCAGAGGTATAACAACTGTGCCAATGAGGCAGTCATGTTACAAAAAGGGTAAACCTAGGGTTTTATTTATACTTTTTATTTATTAAAACTGCCTCGGTGGCGCAGTTTTAATGTGTACGCGTTACGATTGAGGCCAACGCTAAGGTCTCGGATTCGATCCCCGGGTCGGGTAAAGTGGTATTGGGTTTTTCTATTACGAAATGCTCAGTATCAGCCCGGAGTCTGGAATTGTGCCCAGTATGGCGATAGGCTCGTCCCCTATCACATCGTGGTACCCTTCGGGGATTACAGGCGTGAGTGCGTATGTATGTATTTATTTATTTTATTACCTTGAATGACGAAATAAGCAGGTCGTAGGATAAGTGACACGTCTGCTCATAAACAGAAGCAACAGCACACATAACTTTGAATTACATAGCACTGCATGGTACTGGACTGCGTTCGTCATCCCGAGATATACAAGTTAAGTCTCATAATTTCCAGTAATTTCACTGGCTGAAATGTCCTTCAAACACAATAGTGCTTACACACTGCTACTTGGCGGCATAAATAAATAAAACGGCGGTACCAACCCAGACGGCCACTCGCATACGAGGGACCTACCACATAATAAGTAACAAAATTATAATGTTAATTGTTTACATTTTTGTGAAAAATATTTTCGTCATTAGATAATTTTATTTACACATTACTCGTGGAAAATGTCATTTACTATACGAAAGTAAATAATGTCTGGATGTAATGTTCAATTTAGATGAAACTTAAAAGTAACTTGCTTTTTAGGCAAAATACTATTTTAACTTTACAGCTCAAACGGTAGTTAAACTCCGACCCTAAAAATAAACCGTATAATGTTCAAGTTTATGTTTGGAGCAGACGAAACGCAATTTTTGTCGAACCGACATTATCTGCTGGCCCCAGTCTGGCCTTAACCGCGGCGAATAAGCTTGAAGTATTAAAAATATAGGATATTAACTAGTCCAAGGACCACCGTCGGCACAAGTTTATTAAGCTATTACTCTGTGAAATATTAAGTGACGCTATGCTAATATAATCTGTAAGAGAGTTTGTTTGTAATTTATTCAAGGTTGCTGATTGGTTGGTGGTTAGGATTTGTTTATAGTAAACAGAATAATTCCAATGGATAAATAAAATCACATCATACAAAACTACAGCCTCCGTCGCGCAGCGAGTAGCCGGCTGCGAAACGGGAGACCGTAGGTTCGATTCCCGCACCGACACAAATTTTTGTGTGACCCACAAATATTTGATTCGGATCTGGGTGTTGTGGGACCACAACGTTCTCGTAGTTCCTGATACCCACGATATAGGTTAACATAGTGTAGGGTCAGGACTATGTGTGTGACTGTTGGGTGTTTTTATTTATTTATTAAACTCCAACATGGCATTAAAGAATATGTTGTAAACAAATTAAATATTCTATACTTAATGCGTTATTGACAAGAATTTTATATTCATCAAATATGTATATTGTAATGCTGCCTATCTATAGAGTAGTGGTTCTCAAACTTTTAAGAACGGAACACTCAACAAATGTCTTTCATTTTATGGAAACCTACATTAAATGATTATTACCTTTCATGAAATGAGCAAGCATATCAGAAGCATTGAATCCGTGTATGAGTTCATCTTCAATTTGGTCGAATATTTTGTGAATCCGATCAGACTTTCGCCGCAAGTCAGTGACAAATGTAACTAATTCGCGGAACCCTAGTGAATTTTCCACAGAGTCCTTGTGGAACCCAGTTTAGGAATCGCTGCTATAGAGAGTGTTTATTCATAACAATTCGAGCGACATCTTATAATGAAAATAATAAATAAACCGTAGATATGGAAATACTTTAATCGGATTTTTTTTCTATACTTTTTTATTAACGTTAATATTTTGTGGTTAATAACATGACGATGTCTTTCGCCTGATGGTAAGCGTCATGCCTGCTCATTAACAGAAGCAATATCAATTAGAACTTAGAATTATGACGTACTATATGGTACTGGACTTCCTTACTTTAACTTTCCTTAATTTGGATAACTTTTTAGCGGTAATATGCAGTACAAAATGCCTTTGAAGATTTTGTTGCCTCCTATCCAGCCGATTTCTTCAAGAAGGGCATCGATGAATCGCAAATGCGCTAGCAAAGATGCATCAATAGCATGGGTGGTTGCTTCGATTAAAGATATAAAACACATAGAAAGAAATAATTTAACGTTTTTTTGTACAGAACGGTAATTGTATATGTTCCTATTAAATATACGCGTCGAATTGAAAACTTGTAACTGGAATGGTGAATTGATCACGTACTCGATCTAACGGCTGTTTTCGATTACAACTCGAAAAATTTCGGGAGTGCGCATTTTTAGTTCGAATCGAAAAACGAACCAAGAATCGAATCATTTTCAAGAGTAAGGCCCCTGAATTCTCTTCCTTTTTTGTTCCATCGGTAAAATATTAATGTTTCTTCTTCGGGCCGTCATCGGTTAGGAAGTAAGTGAAAGGCTGGTGTTATACATATAATTTTCTACCATCTTTCTTTCCTACTCCGTTGTTTCCTTGCCTGTCAGCTCGTAGTGGTGGCTTCTAAGTTTCCTTGCTATTAACTATTAAACCTATTAGTGACTTTCCTACTGTGTTTTGACCTGTGGCGCAGTAAGCAAGTAGCCGGTTGTGCAGCGAGAGGCCACAAGTTCAATTATCGCACACAAAACAAAATGTCTCTGTAACATATGTTAAAGAGCATGCTGCGCCGACCCCACTACGAGTGGGATAAAGGCAGGTGGAAGAAGAATTTGATTCTATTGTGATGAAAAATAGAATAAATAAATAAATTCGATTTGAAACGGCTACAGATAGAAGTAGAAAATGAAAACAAGTTTTACTAATCGACGTTAAAAAATACACATGCACTAGTTTTTATTAGTACCTATTTAACGTTTGTTTAGCCTAGTCCATTGAATAACAAACAGACAGCCGGTGAAAACATGAATTCGATATAGACGGTTTCCAAAACAAACACAGCAAGAATAGAAAGATTTCATTACGAGAGTGAGTTGTTTGTCAAATACCAACCGGGTAGATTGCAGTTATTGTTCAATCTGAATGCGAGTCCCACGAAGTTGCAGTGCTTTTGTTGGCTGGAGTTTGCTTTAGTTGTGATTAAGGTTGCATTGATAAAACTGAGAGTTTTTGACAATATAAGAATAAAATAATTTTACGAGTGTAAGAGCTACGCTGTAGACAGTTTAGTCTACAGCACGCATGGGCTGACTCGACCGGGTCGTTACCACTGTCTCACAGAAAACTGGTGTAATGCAGCGGCTTGCTGCTGTGTTTCGTCTGGTGAGTGAGTTATCTGGAGGCCAAAATCCCCTCCCTTTCTCAATCCCTCTAATATCCCTATCCTTTAAGGTCGGCAACGCGTCTATGATTCTTCTGATATTGTGGGCGTGCATGGGCGGTGGAGATCACTTATCACCAGATGATCAACTTGCTCGTTTATCGGCCATATATTATAATGTCCCATTGCTAGGTATGGGTCTTCTCTACTAGTGAGGGGGGCCTTAGTCCACGCTGTCTTAATGCGGATTATAAGACTTCACATAATACCTTCGAAATTCTTTATGGAGAATTTTCAGGTATGCAGTATTCCTCATGGTCATATCTTCTACGCACTCACGCCTGTAATTCCCGAAGGGGTAGGCAGAGGTGGCACCAGTACACCCACATTTCGCCGAACTTATTTCCGTCCCATGATGTGATAGGGGGCGAGCCTTTCGACATACCGGGCACAATTCCAGACTTCGGGCTGATACTGAACATTTTCCCGAACCCGAAACCTCAGAACAGCATTCGTTCACGCTAATTTGTAGTAATCAACTAAACCACCAAGGCAGTCATTTGATCATTTCTTCAACATTAATTATTATCAACGCTTACTCACGTAACTTAGAAAAATCAGAGGTGCATGGTGGTTTCGAACCAGCGATTTTCGTCTGCAATACGTACATCTCGCTAAGCACTGGGCCATCACATACCGGGAATTTTTAGAGTTTATATTTTTAGTTTATAAGCGAAAATGTTGTGGCATTTTAGTGTGAATGTCCTTGTCATATTTATTAATACCAAATCCACAATAGCTTTAAGCTTGAATGGCAGTGTTGGTTACACAAAGCTCTTAATTTGGACAATGTTTTGGCCTCACACCAGAATAAACGTGACCGAAATACGCCTATGAATGAAAATAATAATTGTTACCAAAACATTTCGAAAAACAAATTTTGCTCATAAACATACAATTTAGGGCACGTCTCGCCTTTCTCATTTGTTCGAGCCGACACAACACCTATATTTCATCCAAAAGTTGGTTAATCCCTCAAATTAAATTATTGTTTGGATGAAACAATAATCCAATTGAAAATTAAATATGAATTGTTATGACTTAAACAAGCCCCTGGTTGAGGGAGTTGTTTAACACGGATTTTTATTAAGTTTTCAATATTATATATTATATCCTAGAGTGGTAAACCAGTGTATTAAAAAATTATAAAGTAACGCTAAAGTAAGTATAATTTATGAATATTGTTTAAGAAAGTAGAGGTACATTTTCAATTTTACCGAACAATTGTGTGTTCGCTTATTTTTTATACACAATAATCGTATTGCGTACACTAAATAATCAAATAAATAATAAGGCAGACTGCCTCGTCCGTAAAGTTGTATTGCAAAACTTTATAGCATTTATTTTTATTACAAATTTTATATTTTATATTTTTAGTGAAAAGCTTATCAAAATCGTCGCATAAATGATGAAGTTTTATTCTTTCAGCCCCAAATTCATATCCTTAATAAAAAACGTACCTACTAGACTTTTAACTAAACAGTAGATTCTTAAAATCGACTTTCCAAGAAGTCAAATTATCAAAAGAACTTGAAATACAATAAGCAAGAAGCATAAGTAACAACTATTAGTATTATTAGTAGTGGGGTAGAAGCAGATTAAGTGTTTGGAACTAGAGTAATACTCTTGTTTGTCAGTGAGATCACGTCTCTTGGTGACCTTGCTTATATTGCGATGTCGAAGTTATAGAGTATGCCAACAGAATATAGTATAATATATAATAATATGTCAAGTATAAGAATACTTAAGTTACTGAATTAATATATGAATTCACAGATTTTGTTAAAAACGTTTAAATGACTCATTGGAATATGTAAGCCCAAGATAACGACATAGATAAGAAGGAATATTTTGGTATTTTTTAATATACACACTCAATCCTGTAATCCTCGAAGGGGTAGGCAATGTAACCAATCCACATTTCGCCTAGCGTATCTCGGTCCCATGATGTAATTGGGAGCGAGGCTACAATTCCAGACTTCGGGATACTGAGCATTTCGTAATAGAAAAACTCAACGCTACCTTTACCCGACCCGGGGATCGAACCCAAGACCTCAGCGTCAACCTCAGCCGTAACCCACACGCATTATAACTGCGCCACCGAGGCAGTATAATTTAAACGACTTATAAAGGAGGTTCTTTACAATTATGGAGTGAGGACATAGAAATACATAAAGAGTGCTTAGTTTTCAGGTTAGCACTGATGTAATACTAGTACAAATAGAAATATTTTTTATGAATGCTAACTATACAACGTGTTATACAAAGGGGCGGGCAAATTTAAGCAATGTATAGTGTAGGGTATAAAGTATTTTATCCCCCATAGTACTAAAGCCGATTGCATTGCTAGGACATAATTATAGAATTTTCTTTTTTATCGAACGAGTAACATGCCGATATCGACTTTCAACTTTGAACAACACTAAATGATTAACAGTGATAACCTCCTTTCATTAAATTATTTTTTAATTAAAAAACATTAATTGTTGTGAAATGTCAATATTTATTTGACGCAGTCAGTTCGACAATTTCTGATTTTGTGGAGTATGATTACGAGTTCAAAAAATATGTTGTATTTAACTAAAAACAAGTATTATGTATTGGTATTTTGTGTGATGCAACTGATAATGGCTTATAAGAGGTTCGTCAACTGTATTAAGCCAAATTCATAGATGGAAGCCCCGACAGTGAAATCTTTAAAATACTTCAGAGGATGGTACCTATATCGTCTTCAGCAAACAGTCTCTTTCAGGTGTTATTTTGTGTTTAAATTACAAGCTACGAACGTATGTCCGTAGAATTACGTAAATCTTAATCAAGTTTATTAAAAAGTGAGTGTCATTTATAATAATTAATAGTGATGTCATCAATCTTATCGATCTTAATAAACGAGTGATTAAAATTAACGTGAAATTTTAGGAGTCTTGGTTTGAAATTATCCGGTACACAGGTACTTACTATAAGGAGTGTGTAATGCCCCTAAAATATGACCACACCTTTCTGTAATACGTTGCATAACATAACTAAGCCAAATTCAATTAGTTGTCAACAATATCTCTTTGTTGTGTGCTGAAGATACTAGTAAACTAATTATTGCCTTGTTTTTTACAAGCCCCACTGTATTTTGTACGAGAATTTCTTTTAATATTTTTCTTATTACAGTCCTATAAAATTATAATTAACTATGTACTCAACATTTTGAAGATGACAGCGCTAGCGAGAGTTAATTTAATTAGTTCAAGGTCACGGAAAATACGCACAAGCCTTGGGTTTGAGTAAGTAAAACAAATGTACATCATAACTTTTTGTAAAAGAAGTAATTTATTTAGTAATTATTTTTTCTTGCCTCGGTTGTAACTTATATTTTTTTATAGCATAGGCCGGCAAACGAGCAAGTGGGTCACCTGATGGTAAGTGATCACCACCGCCCATGTACGCCCACAATACCAAAAGAATTATAGGCGCGTTGTCAACCTTAGGAAAGGGACAATTACGAGATTGGGAAGCGGAAGGGGAATTGGACTTCCGGATATCTCACTCACCGTACGAAACGCACTAGCAAGCTCATACTTTGCGCCGGCTTTCTGTGTGACAGAGCCACTGGGTGACAGTTTTGTCTACACCATGAATAGGCAGGTTCGACTGCGCTGCATACATTGTCTCAGAAAACCTACGTGAAGTAGCAGCTTACTGTTACGTTTCGGGTAATACATCAGGTAACACACTTGCTTGTTTTCCGCTCCTGTATAATGTACTTAGCTGTATATCATATTTCTTAATTTCTATACAAAATCCAGTTGTTTATGCTGACCATGAACCCGAGACCCGAACTTAATTTTAAATACAAATTATTTTGAAAACTCTATCACGAGTATTACGTTACTCGGGAAGTTTTCATTATACCAACTTAATTAAAGGGAAGGTTAGTCAAACAGAGTGGATGTAATTAAGATGAATTTCATTTGACAACGGACACGGGCCCACGGGATTTAGACGTTACGTGTTAAAGAGCCTAGTCGACTAGCGTGCAAAACTGTGGGTTTAGAGTTCACCGGTAGAGCTGTGTACATAACCGCGGCTTAAAATGGCTGAGTGGCTTGTAGCTCGTTGAATCATCACCAAGCTCCCGAGCTCGATTATTTGGCTTTTAAATTCTGGCGTGGCTTTTTAAAATAAGTTTACATTACATTTTAATAATTAAAAGATACCTTGACTAGACTGCCTCGGTGGCGCAGTTGTAATGCGTATCGGCACACCTATGGTATTCCAAGATCTCAGGTTCGATTTTCGACGGGTCCGACGGGTTTCACCTGAATCGGGTGAAAGTAATATTTGGTTTTACTATCACGTAATACTCATTATCAGCCCGGAGTCTGGAATTGTGCTCGGTATGGCAATAGGCTCGCCACCTATCACATCATGGGATGGAAATAAACTCGGCAAAATGTGGGTGCACTGCTTACACCTCTACGTAATACTTATTACAGACCTGAGTGTGTATATATGTTTATAAGATATATAGATTACAACAATTTTGTAAGTCAGAGCAGCTTCGTTCATGTTAAGATACCTTATCAGTTGATCAGCACCAGTCACAAGAGGTATAACCGTCGTTGTAAACTAGCGGTATTGTGGTTCGTCGAACACCCGCTTAAAAGCGTTTAAAATTTTCGCTATGAAGCAAATTTAAGTTGTCCTTATGAAGGAGATATTTTAAGACTTCTCAAGTGGAAGGTGTATACTAATTGGGAGTTGCTTGGGTGTTTGAAGACCGGTGTAAGATCGTGACTGATGAGCGTGTCGCATTTAGTTTTTGGTATGCTCTCAACTTGGAGTTTTAGTGAAATCAATGTCGAACCTTCGAAATAGGTGATTAATCAACAAAATGGCTTTAGCTAATAAAAACGAAACTATGCTAAAAAGTATTTGTAGAATAATAACTATATAACTAGCTAGCTTTTGCTCGCGGTTCCGCCTGCGTGAATGGCCTTTTCCAGGATAAAATGTAGCCTATTTCCTAATCCAGATCTTGTTCTACCTGTGCGTCAAATTTCATCCAAAGCCGTTCGTGTGAATCGTCAAGTTCTTAGTAAAATTACGCGTATTAAAATTACGGTTACATGATGGGACATATACACCCGCAACGAACCGTAGGTGCACTAGTTACAAGTCTTTCTACCCTTTCGGGAAAACGTGCATGCCATAGGTCTGTATGTCATATTCCCACTTAGAAACATTTGTCAGATTTATGCCGTAATTGTATGTTCTTAGTTTATATTACTTACTAGCTTTTGCTCGCGGCTCCGCCCGCGTGAATGGCTTTTCCTGGGATAAAAAGTAGCATATGGTCATGCGCCAGCTCATGTCTACCTGTGTTCTAATTACATTTAAACCGCTCAGCCGTTATGGCGTGATTAACTAACAAACATACAAATTTCACATTTATTATTATAGTAGGATTTTCTTGGAATTCGTTTTTCAAATACAATTAAACAGAAATTAATAAACATACACTGAATGGCTTACTTAAGCTTATCGTCTAAACCTAAATTCATTTGTCTACCAGCTACCGGGGTAGGCTTTACCTTGCTTGTTTTGTTTTGTTATCGGAGATTGGCTTTGACGTGTTGTCATTATCAAATTAACCACCGCACCAACTGCGTCACGTGAGCTTCTTTATTTCTAACTAGCTTTTGCTCGTGGCTTCGTGCCTGCGTGGAAGTCTTTCACGTCATATTCTCGAGTTAAAAAGTAGCCTATGCCAATCTTCGGCCTACAATTTCTATGGATAAATGGCGATCCAAAAACAAACCAATCTTGTAAATATTAATGTAAAAAATCATTGTATCGATTTTTGGAAAATAAATGATTATCTGTTAAAAAAAAAATAGACACTTCTACATTTATAATATTAATAAGTTTAGATGACGTTTGACAGCCACCGTGGCGCAGTGGGCGAGTAGCCGGCTCACGGCTGTGAAGCGAGAGGCCGCGGGTTAGATTCCCGCACCGAAACAAATGTTTGTATGATCCAAAAATATTTGTTTTGGATCTGGATGTTTTCTTCCCAAAGACGTTGACGTTAGGCAGGCGGCCGGTCGGCAAAAGTACAATCCAAATCTTTTGTAACATGTGTTAAAAAGCATTTTGCACCGACCCCACTGCGAATGGGATAAAAGCAGGTGGAAGAAGATGACTTATGAATTTTCATCAAGTTAAGCGTTTTTGACACATGTACCTATAGTTCGGCGTCTCGGCCTCGGATATCGATACGAATTTGATATCGGATGGCTCTGTAAGCGATAACTAAAGGGTATCGACTCCATCGAGGTATTTATTGTTCTCAATATTAAGTATCGATGCTCAGCTTCAAGTATCAAAATAAACCTTCAATGAAAAATATAAACATTACACACATATACCTATGTATGTTATTGCTCATGAACTCCATTTGGCACATTTTGGCACAAAAGATAAACTTTAATTTAATTTTGATATTCTTTATTTGAAGATGATTCATCTATCTACACTTATAATATAAAGAGGAAAGATTTGTATTTTTGTATGTAACGAATAAACTTATTAATTACTGGACCAATTTCAAAAATTCTTATGCTTGTTCTTTTGTTTGTTCACGCGGGCGAAGCCGCAAGCAAAGGCTGGTTATATATATGTTGATTCATCTATATATCATACTATTCATTAACGTATCCCGTTACTTACGACGGAAGATAAAAATATCAACGATACAATTTGCACAAACATATGTATGCTTTTGAGAATTGTTTAACAGTGTAAACGTGGGCGACATCAGCGTGGCAAACGTAATTAAAACCGCGTCCTTTCCACGTTGGAATAAATATTCGACAAGACTCATTTACATCTGTTATCGGTAAATTAGTTTTTCATTCACAACACTCGTGTCTATGTACCGTGAATCCTTTGTGTGTTATAGTGAAACAGTTGTCTGGTCGATGGGCATGTTACTTTATATTATATTATTTTAAGGACCTCTAACTAAGGATCCACGATATACAATATGTAACAAAAACCCTGTTGGCCCTTTTCTAGGTCGTGAAGATAGACAGCTTAATAAAAATAGATACATTAAAAAAATATAAACAGAAGCGAGATAATTATCCTTACAAAAAATATTATTTTCATCTGAAAACTGATTGACGAAACCGGGTGCACACGCAGCGCGGCGCGTTTGATGCACGAAGACGCCGCAACTTGCTATCTCGCTTTGGCTCCGAGACATCGCTCTTGCAGAGGTAATCAATCGAAATACGGTTTACAAACAATAAAAGATAAAAGTTTAAAAATTTAATATACATAGTTATTTTTATAGCCCCATTTTTGTATGCGAGTTATTTCATTACGTTTGAATATCGATTCTGATATCGCGGTTAAAACGCCCAACAGGGTTTTTGCTACATATTGTATAATAAAAATGGTACCAATTTTACGTATTTTCAATGCTACGTACTCCTTCAATTAAAGAAAACAACAGCATACAAATTAGAAAATTTATACAGCGACAATATTAAAGGACAGCACGCAGGTGTGGCCCCGGCACTAATCTAGGGTCTTCGGAACTGTCCCACTTGCGTTCCAAATTTCCGTCCACTTGTTTTAGGGTAAGCATAATTATATGTAAAGAACTTAAAATATTTGAGTTGCCATTTCTCATTTGGCCGCAATTTCTTGGCAGGCAGATGTAAAATATATATGACATGGATACATTATGTATTGAAATGATCATAACGTAATAAATTATAGATCAAATTAAAGGTACATTAACATTGTACTTAATTTCTTTCTCTAGACGCTTAAATAAGGTTGCCTATGTAAAAGTGGCCAAGTGGTTGTAAATAAGAAAGTACCTGCGGACATATTTTGATAAGCAGCCCAGCAGATATTCCGTATTCCTCTATTGAAAATTATGTAAAGAAATTGCATTTGAATTAAAACAGATGAACTTAGAAAAGACAGAGCGGGACCTTAAACTATGATACTATCCCAGTCTAGCCGGCTTGTACAATGTACGTGCTGTAGAAAAAAGTAGTTACAGCGCAGTTCTACCACCTAACTTACAAATTAATTTTGGTATTATATGGATCGACCTGCCGTCTGACCCCACAACCCGCAACGTGGACCAAGTTTCGCCATTGCCTCGTCCAATAATCGGCAGAGTGTACCACGTGCAGGTGAGGTCGGCTTTAGGCCTAAGATGTTAGTGGCCCACTTACACTCCAAACTAACTGGATGTAGAAAACATTGAATGCAATTTTTCAGCCTAGTCACTTTTTCTCTGAAAGAGTGACTAGGCTCTAAGATATATTAATTGCGAAAAATAAGTATCAGATGATCGTTCAAAAACCATGGCTTGTTTTTAACGATGTTTTCAAAACAATAGGAAAACAAGGGTGGATATTTGTTAACCTTCGGCGTCCATTCAACCGCCATTAATTTTATTTTTCTGTTTTGATGGAATAAATATTCCATTCCAGTATTTACATAATCGTCAGCAGCAATATAACCGATTATATGTAGTCAGTAATTTTTTTGTGGGACCGCAAGTCCCTCGTAGTTCCTAATACCCACGATACAGGTTCACCTAGTGTGGGGTCGGGACTATGTGTGTGACTGTTGAGTGTATTTATTTATTTATTATTTATGTGTTGAATTACGAGACACTTTTGGTACAAAATCACGCAAACTCGAAAAGTAATAAAATATTGTCAAATTACACAAACATTTGTCTCGGTGCGGGTATTGTGCCTACGGGCTCGCGCTGTACTGTCGGTTACTGTCAAAAGAGGCTGCCGTAATTACAGATTCACATGTATTCACGTCTGCGTGAATGAACCACAGCTCGTTAAGGGATTTACCGGTGTATACAAAGCTATCATATACCGAACAATGCCAGTCTAGCTTTTTGAATCCATTGAACTGTGAAACGTGGATGAATGGGCGACTGCAAGGGTCCGGTATATGTGCTCTCTGATACAGGGTATGTGAATAGTCTTGATTCTTGTCGATTTCCTATATAGACTGAGCACGGTAGTTATATTAAGTAAAATACATTTTTACTGATTAAATAATGTATTTATATACAGGTATTATTAATGATCTCATTCGAGATTTCTTCGGTGGCGCAGTGACTGCCTCGGTGAATCAGTTGTAAAACATACGCGGTTCGAGTTTCGATTGCTGTGCTGAGGTTGTGCAGATAAACGTGATATTGGGTATTCTATTTTTAAATGCCCAGTATCAGCTCGGAGTCTGGAATTGTGCTGGGTATGGCGATATTCTCGCCCCTATGACATGGGGCGGGAATGAGCTGGGTGAAATGTGGAAATACACATGTGGAGTTACACCTCTGCGTACCCCTTCGGGGATTATAGGCGTGTGAGGCGTGGAGTGCGTATATATTTTATTGGATAATCGTTGCAGATTTTGCTAAAGCTGCCGGTATTGTTATTTTATTTATTTTCAGTAAATGATATCAACACCAAACGTCCTGTATCGTCTACTATTAATACATACGCACTCACGCCTGTAATCTCCGAAGGGGTAGGCAGAGGTTTAACCAGTACACCCACATTACGCCGAGCGTATCTCCGTCCAACGATGTGATAGGGGGCGAGCCTATCGCAATACCGGGCACAAATTCCAGACTCCTGGCTGATACTGAGCATTTCGTAATAGAAAAACCCAATACCACTTTACCCGACCCGGGGATCCAACCCGAGACCTCAGCCTTAGCCTCAATAGTAACGCGTACGCATTACAACTGCGCCACCGAGGCAGTCTACTATTAATATGGATTAATAATCAATATCTAATGTTTGTTAGCGATAGTGTAAATCCGTTGCGTCACAGCTGACGCTTATATCAGGAGTCAGGACACTCCCCTCCCGCCATGTTGCTAGCTCGTAGAGTAGCAACTATCAACCATTTGTAACCAGCCACAGACTTTACTTTGAATCTGAAAATATCACATAGGGACAATATCAATAAATAAAACTAAATGAAATCTTTGGTGTTGTCGTTTGACAACAATGAAACTCATGTTATTAAGATTTCGATAGTGTAACGACCGCCTAACAACTAACAATTATGTCGAAATAAAGCCCTATACACGGAGAGAGTTTTTGTACGACATAGATGAGAATATAAAAGACTCTTTTTACGAGACCACATCGTCAATTGGTGCTGTCAAATTGCATGATGCGAACTCAAAAATTACTGTTATTAATGGCAGAGGATGGCATATTAAGTAGTGTACGACGGCAAGTGGATTACCTGATTGCATTGATTGATGATTTCTATAGCGCCCATGAACGGCTATAATACCAAAAGAATCATGGACGCGTTGCCGACTTAAAAGATAAGTACTATTTAAGGAATTACGAAGGGGAGGTCGGGAATTTGGTCCGTCGGATACCTCACTCATCGTACGAAACACAACAAGCAACCCAGTCGAGGCGGTCCATTCATACTGTAGACAAAACTGTAGTTTTCTGTAAAATTCTCGCTTCTGCCGTCGTATAAACTCTTTTCGTGTAAATGTGGCTTTAGCTTCCACGCATCATGTAATGCTTGAGATAAGATAATAAGTTACTTAGATAAACACAATCCCCGAAATTTGCTCTCAGTGCCAATTAAGCGCTTTTGTTTTCGAAACTCGTCGATGTGACTTGGGAGTCAAATTGAATTACAATACCTTTGACGTTCACGTTAATATTATTTTGCAACAGGGTTCTGTCAGATAATATTTAAATTCAACTTTGCTCATTTTTCTCGTAGAATTCTTGCTTGTTTGTTTGTCTATATATATCTACTAGCTTTTGCTCGCGGCTTCGCCTACGTGAACGGCGTTTTCAAATGATGATGTCCTAATCCAGGTCATGGTCTACATGTGTGCTGAATTTCAACCAAAACTATTCAGCCGTTGCGGCGTGATGGACTAACAAACATCCAAATTTTCACAATTATAATAGTAGTAGGATATCATCCTACTGCTGGAGAAAGGTCTCACTCCTCTCTTTCCATATATTGTGATCCACTGCCATTACAAGCCATTGTGGCTCAAATGCCTCCAGATCGTCTAGCCATCGTTTCCTAGGACGGCTGCGTCATTACAGTCAAAATTTCGGATTCCAAGCTCAAGTCAGCAGACCGTGTTACACCCAGATGTGACAGATGAGGTAACACCATCCAGCAACGAACCAGCATGGTGCGCCGTCAAAAACCCATCCCCATTAAAATGACGGAGCTTTATGCGTAGCAGTGCAACAGTGGAACTAATAAGGTTTTATTTGTTATTTGAATGAAGAGACGTACACTCGCTTGCTGGTAAGCGTCACACCTGCCCATAAACAGAAGCAACACCACACAGAACTTTGAATTAAAAAGCACTGCATAACACTTGACTACGCTCGTCACCCTGAGACATAGGATGTTCAGTATCATAAGGCCTAGTAATTTCGCTGTTCTTTAGATCGAAACACAACCATGCTCACACACTACTGTTTAGCGGCAGAAATAGGCAAAGTGGTGGTATCAACCCAGACTATTGTAATTTCTAAATAACTGATCCTTAAGATAACGCTGAATAGATTTTCGTGAATAAAAATCTTGATTTGAATCACGCGGATCGTTTGTTTGCTTACTTGTTTCGAGAGAGAAAGCTTTTAGCTCATATTATTTGAACACGTTTTGGATATCTACTTAAATAATGTGAATGTAAATATAATGTAATGTACTAAATTGTGTGATTCTGGGTTTGTTTGCTATGTCAAACAATATTTTATATGAGTTTCTTGATCTTAAATCTTACAAGGTGGTAGGCCCCTCGTATGCGAGAGGCCGTCTGGGTCGGTACCACTGCTTTGTTTATTTTTGCCACCAAACAGCAGTGTGTAAGCATTGTTATGTTTCGGTTTGAAGGACAATGAAACCAGTGAAATTACTGGACATTATGAGACTTAATACATTATGTCTCTGGGTGAAGAGCGCAGTCTAATGCCATGCAGTTCTTTGTAATTCCAAATTCTGTTTGGTGTAGCTTCTGTTTATGGGCAGGCGTTGCGAGCGACCTGCTCGTCATCCAAAAATATCTTTATTAAGATTAAAATTAATAATTCAATAAACATTCAATAAATGTCTTTGTCTACATCATGAATGGACCAGGTCTTGCGGGTTGTTACCCCTGTCTCACAGAAAACCGACATAAAGTAACAGCTTGCTGCTGCGTTTCGTACGGTGAGTGAGATATCCAGAGACCAAAATCCCCTCCCCTTCCCAATTCTTTAATTATCCCTTCCCTTTAATGTCGACAACGCGTCTGTGACTCTTTTGGTATTGTGGGCGTACATGGGCGATGGAGATCACTTACCATCAGGTGACCCACTTGCTCATTTGCCGGCCTATGCAATAAAAAAGCCTCTGTTATAAAAACACCTATTTCAACTACCGACTCATTTTAACTTTTGCGACCTACTTCCAATCCAAAGTTAAATAGGCTGACCCGAAAAGATTTTATTCTACACAAAAATATCCAGGCATCCAGGACAGGCTCGGTCTACGAGGGCAGGTAATATAAACTGACAATGATAAAGCTATAAAATGACAAATAGTAAACTACGGCGCATAATTACATTTTTTATTACTTAGTATGAAACGGTACATTATTTTTACAGTCCATCTAAATTGAATAATTCATGTTTAACTAGGGGTAAAAAGGTGTATTGCGTAGTGTCTTGAAATACGTCTGTAAAGGCAGAAGGCGGCAGTGACGCTGCGTATGCGTTTTAATGACGTACGGACATCTTGTGAGAACAGTCGCTGGTAGCGTCACTAATAGGGGGTCTCATGGTTCAATGTTAATTGGTCAACTGCTAAATCGCATGTGATTCGAATCGTCTGTACAGACTGATAAAAAAACTATACGAGTTTCGATGATTCAAGTCAGTTGATCAACTAAAATGGAACCGTGTGAACCCGTTGCACACGTCACCGGCTAACAAGCTGAAATCGGAGATCTACCTTTAGCGACTAAAATATTATTTATACATAGTAAAAAACAAAGTCGCTCTCTGCGTCTGTCCGTTTGTCCGCTTATTCCTCCGAAACTATGCAACGAACTTAGATGTCGTTTTCACTATCATTTAGAGAATTTATTCCGGAAGGTTTAGATATACATCACGCATCACACCCATGGGAGCAAGGCAGTAACATACCTGGGGTGAAACAGCGATGGACAGCTTGTGTATTTATAATATATTAGAATAGAAATGACCCGGGAGGGCTTAATTAGATATTCTTTTTTCAAACAACTAGCTTTTCTTCATACATTTCTGACATCCAAACTTACAAACATCCAAACGTCCACATTTATATTAGTAAGATTTCTGCTGATTAACTGACGCGGCAATGGCGAAACTTGGTTCCCGTTGCGGGTTGTGGGGTCGCCCTATACGAGTTTAATACCAAATCCACCATCAAATCATGATGGGGAAGCAGATCCTGGCATCAAGCCGATACGAACAGAAACGCGCAAAAACATTTTTGTGGTTCATTAAAATTTATACGCACGTAAACCTATATTCTATTTACAATACCGGATCGACTATATTTTGAACTATTCAGAAATATTGTGAGAGACCTACAAAAATCATAACAAAAGAACCGTAACAATAATATTCGACACAAGTAACAAAACAATACATAACTCTTGACACGGTTTCCCTCTCAAGAGTTCAGAACTTGTGTTAAACCTTGTTATAATCATACCCCAAGGTAAAATCAATTGTGTAGAATGGAGCTATCACAACTTGCTAATACAGATTAGTAGTTGAGTGGGGAGTAGAAATTATAGGGTATCATGTTGCTATTTCTTAGAAATGTGTACTAACTACTAACTACATCGTGACTTCGTTACAGGGTTCGTATTCGTCTATCGAGGCCGGCGCTAGAGAGTGCAACCAGCACCGAAACCTACACAAAATCGGCTGCCGTTCGTGTAAGCCGAATGCTGTCGACCAATGCGAGATCCTCGCGAGTAGGATGGGAGGAAAACCGAAGAGGTCATGAATTTTTGAAAAAGGAAACAAGAACGGTTATAAAGAGATGTTACATGGGTGATACCGTTTGTGATATAAGTAACCACCGTCTTTATTACTAGTATACTATCGATTGAACATTACTTTCCCATGTTGTAATAAAGAGTGCTGCGGGTGAAACTGTGGAATCTGGTGAAGCCGAAAACTCACGGTGAGTGATAGTTGGATAAGTTCCCAGTTCCAGATCTTACCAAATAGGAGTAGCACACATCTTTTAGAGATAGCCTCCGAGATTCTCCCCACGGTAGTTGAAATCTCCAGCTGAACATGTTATCCAGCCTCTGTGGGGGTACATACAAAACAGTATCAATTCTTGAAACTGAGAGATCTCAATTTCACATTAGTAAAATAGACGATCACAAACAATTTATTTCAACTTAGCTCGAGTCTAACAGCAATGGAAAATAATTAAGAAGCAAGACACGTGCCACGGTTCTAAAAACAAAATGGCTCGTAACGCAGACTACGGTGTTCTTGTTTTATGAACGGAGTTTATGTCTAGGCGTCAGCAGGCTTCGCTGCTAACCCACTTTTGCTCTCAGGAAAATCAGAATCGTGTGTTATATGTAGTGCTTTTGCGATATTTAAGTTTAAATTCGGCTTTATATAGCTGCAATATCTGGCTGAATAATGAAATCCGGTACAAATGCCGGTCATATGGTTATGAATGCATAACCTTAAACCCTGAATGTGTGGGGAGAAGTATTAAATTGTATATTGTGGTTCCGGACTTTATAAATACAGATTGCAGCTATAAAAGGTCAGCGTAAATGTTTCAATTGTGATGCCATTTCTTCACGAAACAATGTTTTTGTTTTTTTATTGTATAGGCCAGCTAACAGTCAGAGGGGCAGATGACGGTAAGTGATCTCCACCGTTCATGTACGCCCATAATACCAGGAGAATCGTGGACTCGTTACCGACCTTAAAGAAAAGGGATAAATAAGGGAAGGGGAGGGGATTTGGGCCTTCAGGTATCTCACTCACCGTACTAAGGCTACGTAGCAGCAGGCCGTTACTTTACGTCGGCTTTCTGTGAGACAGTGGTAACGACCCGGTCGAGCTGGCCCATTCGTATTGTCGACAAAACTGTCTACAGCGTGGCTCCACGATTACCACTCATAAATTAAAATTATCAAAAGATAGACAGACGAGTAAGCGACTCGTCTGATGGTAAGTGGTTAACACCTCTCATGGACTTCCACAATGCCAAGCGTACCGTTTACATTTACTTCTTTATCAGTTCATCAAACTACTACAATAATAGAAATGCGAAAGGAACCGCTTGTCGGTAAGGTACGTCCTTACGGGGAAATTTTTATTAAATTAAATTGATATGATCAAATCATTTATTTTATTTATTTATAATGACACACCAACAATTTGTAGGCATACAAACAAAATATTGTTCATGCTATACTAGACTAGACTAGCCTACTCACCAATAATAGATGTGAGACAGCATTCATATTTAACATAATTTAGATTAATTTAGAATATACTCGTAGGTAATAGCAATGATATGAAATAACAGTTTGTACCGAAAGGAAACAACAATTTGGAATCAATATTAAAAATACAAAAATCATATTTTGATATATCAAATAGTTTAAACCCAAGAATAGGATATTTATCCTGAGATCCTTGTTATTGTGGAAAATAACTCGCACACTTTGTAATAAATATGCAACAGATTATGGTTTTTAATTATTTTTATTACTGAGTTGAGTAGTACCGAAAGTAAAATTACTTTTCACAAAGTTTTACTACAATAACAACATCTAGTAGCTCTTACAGCTGTAGACTCGGTGCAAAATTCCGAATCATTAAAAAAGTTTGAGTTAATATTTATGAGAATTTGGTTTTTATGTTAATATTGTTCTCATAAAATATACCAAAGTGCTTCACAACCAATCAGTGTATTAAGGAATATTTGAACACGTAACAATTTGTATATTACCCTTCCATCCACTTGCCCTTATCCTACTCGTAGTAGGGTCGGCGCAACATGCTTCTTAATACATGTTACGGAAAGATTTGGCTTGTAGTTTTTACGACCGGCCGCCTGCCTGACGTCAACCCATCTGGGGAGAGAACACGTTGTATATTACAATAAAAGAAAACTATAGAACACCTAAGCTTCACTTTTTTATACTCTACAAACTGTCGTGGATCCCCAAAAACTAATAAACGATACTTCGGCAATAAAACTATTCGCCGAATAGCATTAGTATTGTGTTTGGGCGTGGGTTATTGGACAAGTTTGTAGATAAATACTGGGACTAACTTGTTGTCTGTGTATCATTTATTATATCTTTCTAATGAATTATGTGGCGTATGAAAGTTACTGCGTAACTACAATTTGTGGACAGCCCTTTGCCTTAGCAGGCGAATAGCCGGCTGTAAAACCTGAGGCCGTGGGTTCGATTTCCGCACCGAGACAAATGTGTGATCCACAAATATTTGTTTCGGGTCTGGCTGTTGTGAGACTGTAAGTCCCTCGTAGTTTCTTATATGTGTGTGATTGTTGGGTGTAGGTATTTATTATTACATGTTGTTATAATATATGTGCATTTTAACTGTGATATCAGAATCGATATTCAAACACAATGAAAAAACTATCATTTGAAAATTGGACTATAAAAATAATCATATTAATTTTTTAAACTCGAATTAATATATTCTTTGTAAACACTTTTTCGATTGGTTACCTCTGCAAGAGCGATGATTTGGAGCAACAGCGAGAAAATTATGAAAAACATAATTTAATGTCATTCATTATATTTTTATGACGCGTAGGTTCCCTAACTTTCTTCGTGAAGATTTAAATCTCAGTATACCTGAGATTGCAAATTTATTTTTATGGTTCTCCAGCAATGCTAGATAACCTAATTTACTTAAACGCTGAATAGATAGAAGTAAGTATTATTCAAATAGACTCTAACCTTTACCATTTTGTAACCAAGTAATCTAATAAATATAATTTACTTCTAAACAGTTCTACAATCAAAGATATTCGCATTGGTGATCATATTTTTTTACAAATCAAACAAAGTTCTGTAGACTGAGAGTGCGTGGGACATCTTAGGCCTAAAGACGAACTCACCTGTGTGGTACACTCTGCTGATTAACGGCGAAATTGGTTCTCGTTGCGGGTTGTGGGGGCCAGACTGCGGGTCACCCCAAATAAAACCAAATCCACGGTTAAATCAAGATAGAGAGCCGGACCCTAGCATTTAAGCCGGGATAACGCCAGGCAGAAAGAAAAAGAAACACAAAGTCCTGAACCAGAGTAAGATATGATTATCTTGTCTCGTGGGTTTTAGGAATTACGAGAGACTTTAGGTCTAATAACATCCAGATACATTACATACAAATACATTTGGAGACTTAACAAACATATCCCCGGTACGGGGATCAAACCCGTGGCCTCTCGTATCATGAGAAGAGAGAAAACACGGAGCGATGACAAAGTTCGATACGATCTTCTTCTCCTTTCTTTAATTTATGGCTCCACCGTTTTGTCGGTGATTTTGCCAATTTCGAGTTTATGACTTATAAATAACTTTCGGCCTGAAGTTCGATACGATCTAAATTCCAACTTCGAAACGAACGTCAGTGACACTAATTTATATGTCGATATATTTTCTTCGATAGCTTTAATCTAGTCTCAGAACTTCGGTCTCGTGCATTATATATTAGGGATGTTACGGCTTCGAGAAGATGGATTTTAAAGAAAAAATCAGGCTGGATTGGAATTGGATTTTAAATAAGTTTAGCTAAAGTTAAAAGAGCGATGCCAGTGGATTTAGAAGTTTCGTAAGTGCTTAGATACCGTTGGTATGAGTAGAAGCTATTGAAATCCGATGGAAGAGGTAATTGTCAAATGACAGATAAATGATGCATGACGTATCTTTCACGTCACAAGATATATTTAGCCTTTACACACGTGCGAGGGAGATAGTGAGATTTTCTTCCACCTTTGTTCGTAACAATATTTAAAATATGAGTTGCAGCCTCATTTTCTGCCCAATTTGTTTTTTTTTCAATTCAAGTTTTCACAAAACACTATTTTATGTTATTTTCCGTTGCTTATAATATAATGTTTAACATCAACCGTAGTGTAATAAGTACCCTATTTTCAGTGACGTATTTTATAGAAATCGATGTTTTATTTTGTGAAAATTTTCATGCATAAATAATTTCGAGACGATCGTAAATATTTACTTTGCAATAAATGTAAACATTTATATTACTATCTGATAAATAAATTACATTTAGATGTCTCATGCATTATCGAAAAGCATAATAATTTAGAAATCAACCCTTTTAGACCTTCGTCAAGTTAGAATGACAGAAACCATTTTTAGAACCTTTTAATGACAAATTCCGATAAGATCTTATAATGCTACATAAATGATTTGATAATTTAATGTAGTCCTTCAAAATAACAATCAAGTAGAATAAAACTGTCATCGTTAATCTAATATATAAAATTCTCGTGTCACAATGTTCGTTCCCATACTCCTCTGAAACGGCCGGACCGATTTGTATGAAATTTTGTGTGCATATAGGGTAGGTCTGAGATTCGGCCAACATCTATTTTACATCCCCCTAAATGTCCTAAGGGTGGTCCACCCCTATTTTTTTAGTCATTTTTTTGTTTATATTTTTTTATGATACATCATTAAAAAATACATACAACCCAAAATTTTCAACTCTCTACAATCAACCCCTATTTTTTAATAAGCAAGCGCGTTTATCACCGGGACTCGCTTGATGCGTCCACTAGGCTACTTTTATCCTGGAAATAGAAAATTCACGCGGGCGGAGCCGCGGCCAACAGCTAGTAATGTGTAAATATAGCATATAAATTTATAATAAATTTATAAAATAATAATCTTATAATGAACATTCGACAACTTTTCTTTTATCTTAAAATAAAAGTTTTTCTATTTTCGATAATCCTATCTAAAACTGTTTTTAAGAATATGATTTCAATATAAAATACAATTTTCAGAATTGGTTTTTAGAAAAGACTTGAGTATATTTAATCCGAATGTAATGGTTTTGTAAATAATATATGGCTGCATTAAAAATAAATCCGATTTTTATGTTGAAGATAACACTGAGAAAAGATTATACGTAAACATTGTAGCCTGTAAGTACGTCACCTATGTACTTGTATTTCGGTTTAATATGAAAATATTATAAATAATCATTATTACGGTTGTCTGGCAGAAATCGCTTAAAGCGATGAGCCATTGTACATTTCTAGGCTCATTTCTTTGTCCCTTTGTTTCATCTGTAAATGTGAGAGCAATAAATTATTATTATTTGAAGAGATAGGTATTTTATAAGAATCAAAAAGATTATTTATAAGGATAAAAAACAAAGATTGGAAAAATTTTGAAATTTATTTACATTATATACAAACACTGAAACACAATATGTTGGATACATTTTTGTTTCATTAAAGTTATATCTACATACAAGAATAAATTCTTAAATACAAAGTGCCTTCACCGAAAAAGCTGTAAATTTTTTCTGTGTACAATTTAAGTGACCAACAAAATGAAGGTTGTCAAATTTTACTTGGCAAAGATGCAACTGGGTGCATCTCCACCGAAAAGTCCACGATTTCTGTGTTTGCAATTCAAAGATTGACAACTTAGGTTGGTGGTATCGGATTTTTATACCATTAAAAAGTTCTGTAATACAATAATGTTATTATTAACTATGTAAGTACATAATGATATTTAAAAAATTCAATGTGGGGAATGTATTAAGTATAATATCCAATTACACCGGAAACACTGCAAGAATAAACATTTTCCCACACTTGAAACAATTACAAAAGAATCCATGCGATTTATTTTCTCCTTATTTTTCTTAAGCTTAGATATTATTTTTACAACTGTCAGAAAAACTGAATCACATGATGCTGATACCTTTCAACACTGATAATCATAGACAATAAAAATATAAATTACTTAAATATCGGAGTTAACATCAGAGTGTATCGGATCATATCATCTTCGTTTTTATAATGTATTACGAAAATTAACTCGATAGAGTTCTCAACAAGCAGTGATAGCTCAGCGGGGAGTAGTATGGGCTGTCGAGACGAACGTCGCAAGTTCGAAACCAGCCGCAAGTGCATACTCCTCTGACTTTTCTAAGTTATATGTGTATTAATTAAATAATAATAATAATAATAATACACCCAACAGTCACACACATAGTCCTGACCCCACACTAGGTAAACCTGTGTCGTGGGTATCAGGAACTACGAGGGACTTGCGGTCCCACAACACCCAGACCCGAGACCAATATTTGTGGTTCACACAAATATTTGTCTCGGTGTGGGATTCGAACCCACGGTCTCTCGCTTCGCAGCCGACAACTCGCCCGCTTTGTTAATTATCACTAGCTGTAACGGTGAAGGAAACATCGTGAGGAAACCTCTATACCTGAGAAGTTCTCCATATGAATTTCGAAGGTATACAAAGTCTGCCAACCCGCATTAAGCCAGCGTGGTGGACTAAGACCTCATTCAGTAGAGGAGGCCCGTTTATTAATATTATATAGAGTTCAAACAGATTCTGTTTATTGTAAACTCATATCATCGTGTTAAACTAACTGCCGCGGCCGGAGTGTGTAGTGAAAATTACATCCAAGTTACTCGTAATAACCCGACGGCACTTTATACTAAAAGCAGTCATTAGGTAATGTCGCGGAACACTCTGAGTATAAATACGGTCTTAGGACATCTGTGGCTTCGTGGAAGCTGATAATTGTTGATAGATCACTGTTTAAAAAACTAATTCTTGGGTAAAGAGTTTTAATTATCTCATATACATTCCTGTTTTTAAGAGTCCGCCTGGGTTGGTATCACCGCTTTGTCTATTTCTGCCGCCAAGCAGCAGCGTGTAAGCACTGTTGTGTTTCGGTTTGAAGGACATTGAAGCCAGAGAAATTACTGCGTATTATGAGACTGAACATATTTTGTCTCGGGGTGATGAGCGCAGTCCAGTAGCATGGAGTGCTTTGTAATATAAAGTTATGTGTGCTGATGCTTCTGTTTATGGACAGGCGTCACTCTTACTATCAGGCGAGCAACCTGCTCGTGTTGTCATTCAAGCTAATAAAAAAACAATTAAAGGACTTATGTACCGACGGATATCGGATCATGGATTTAGCTTCGATCGAAGTTAATTATGATTATAAAATAATAATTAAAGTCCCGTGAGTTGTTAATACATTTTATTTGAAATAAACGCAGTTCTTGAAAAGTAACCCAAAGCAAACAAAGAAAATAGGGAGTTGCTTAATAGTGGTATAAAGAAGCTGATCGCAAGAAAAAATAACTGTTAACGTCGAAAGAGCGCTATTATTACCATTTGAATTGGTCCATAAGGCCTTTTACAATCGCATCTGAGTAATCTTGTTAGTATAAACCGAGAGAAAGGACCCCTGAGAAAGAAAATAATTAGTTTTTTTGCTACATTGAGTTGAGACGAATATCGTATAAATGTTATTGAATTCAGACCGTCAGGGTTGATACATATACGTGAGGTGTTAATGGCAGAATAAAATGAATGCCATAAAACGTCGCTCATACCGAGCGGGCTGGCTTGATTGAACGAGTGCTTTTCAAATTAAAGGGTGCGTGAATTTAGCCCATTAAAAATCTCATATGAAATTATGCTAAAAGGTGAATATTTTATATTTCTATAATGATGTAGCGAATGATACTAAACTTATTTTATCGTTGAAGAAATGGAATTGAGCATTGTTATGTGAAATTAAAATTTAAAATACAGTGATCGTTCCGATAATAACATATTAATTGACGGTAGTTTGTGAATTATTTAGTATATATAAGCATTAGAACTTAAAGAATAACTTAAACAATATCACCAAAGACTTTAATGTATACTACTAGACAAGCTGTACGGTACATAGAAATTGCACCACTAAGTTACGGTCAATTGACCGTACCTCAATATTACCCTCTCGCTTGCTCTCAACTAGAACCCCTATCGCGCTGCCTGTCTGTGAGCTGTCAAACCACCGCGTTATGTGACACAATTTTACTTCTATACAGCCAATCTAGTAGTATACATTATAGTCTTTGAATATCACGCATAGTTTATGAAGAACTTGTAAAAATAACAGAAGGAACTCTGCTTCGGCTCCAAAGATTCGCTACATCACCAGCTTTTTATAATAATCCTTATTATTATCTTAATTATAAATCTAAACACTGACTACGATTTAGTAAGCGTAATATCCATTCAGGCTTTATGTACTGGCATCGGGCCAGTGAGTCTTGTTACTTGGTTTAGAAGCTTGAATACTTGTAACAATAAAAACATCATCAAATTTATATCTACGACTAGACTTACGTAATTCCGATACATTAACATAATTCACAATTTAAATTTTATTCAAGTACTACTCTTGCTGACGGTGACAAGTTTTTAACTTTATACATTGATCATACTAAATTTAATGTTAGCAATTCATTAACAAATAGATTTTTGCTTATTTAAGCTTCACGAAAAACTCAGTTGCTTGGAAATTAGATTATGTTACTGAGTGCATTTTCGCCTATTTAGAACTATGAGAATAGATATTCTCATAGCTCAAATGAAAATGCCCTGCAAATTGATAATGTAATAATAGAAAAAGTATTTAAAAAATAAAGGCTGACATGAATATATATTTATTTAAATGCCACATTTTGGAGCTTAAGGTTTAATATTTAATTTTACTTTGCAATGATAGGCGACAGTAACTATGATTGCCGTCTCCTATCTATACAGCAGACGGCTCTCTTCAAATTTTCTGTGAAACCACACTTATGATTTTGGAGCTCTATTTTGCATTTAGTTACGTCTAGTGCGTTTGCTTCCAACTCAGTCTTTTCGCCTCCTTGACCCAAATTGTCTAGTTCCTCGTCGGATCACGTGTCCGTTCCTGGATATTTAACTATAAGATCCAATTCTTCCTCGTTGGGTTTCACTTGACGCACTTCAGTTTGCCCTTCGAATATTTTTGGTCTATCCATTTTGTTCTCTATGTTGACTAGTACGTCGGCAAGGCAGCGATGATCCTCTGGTGATTTTACTTCACCGTCATCCCCAAAAGCAGTTTCTTGTCCACCAGCATCACTATTGTTATTTTGTTTGTCTCTTTCTGTTTCAGCTTTACTGTCTTCTTCATCACTGTTTTCCTTTCCTTCTAAGATCATCTTGTGTGTCGCTTCTTCTATAACGCTGTCTGTGGGTGCTTCGTTGATACAAGAATGTGTTAGAGTGAACGGAAGCTTTACTGACAGGTCTCCGCCCATTGTACTGATCGTTAGCTTGACTTTTACGTAGTATGAAACATAAATAGCAAATACGTTTCTGTCTTCTGGTGAATTGTTGCTTAGAACAGTTGATGCGAGACTTGCGCCTGTTTTTGAGTAAGAGTCTTCTAGTGCTATCCAATTTTTGGTTACTCCTGCAAAAATTGGTTGATTTTACCTTAAGGCATAAAAATATGCATACTTTTATGAATCTTATTTGCGAACCTATCCATCAAAAGGCAGTCTTACAAGAATATAGTTAAATTGAATATTTTACTGCTGCATCGCTGGAACGAACCCTTTAACCTTTTCATCCCTATATGAATTCATGATCAAATCTTACCTCTATGGGGCGTTAGAGTGTATGTGTCGGTGTGTGTCTGTCCAGGCAGGACCGGAGTCCCATTCCCCTTGACTAGAGCTACTACATTCTTGAATTTTCCGTTGGAAAACATGCACACGTCCACGTGTTGAACCACCAACGCCTATGAAAAGAAATGAGACATTTAACTAAAACTTATAGCACTTCACTTAATTATTTACTAACATTTAATATTTAGTATACAAAGGCAAACTGTTGTGCTTTTTATATGTCAAACGAAATTCATTTGTGTAAGGAATTAAAAATAAAGAAACAGTTTTTATACAATTAATTATGCCAAAAGTAATAGAGTTTTATAATTAAAAACGCAAGTCCTTAAAAGAACAGCAAAGCAACATTACCGAGGTTTTTGACAATAAAGTCATAACAACTTTATCAAATAAAAATCCTTAATTGGGTCAACATAATAGAAAATTAGTTCTTAAGAGTACAAATGAATATTTTACAGAAAAATTATATAATATACCAAGTAGAGTTTTCACTGCGGATTTAGAAGACATCTATATGAATTAAATTATAATCTAGGTAGCATCCAAATTGCATATTTTTATTTGATTGTAAGTGGGCCACCAACATCTTTGGTTCAAAGCCAACCTCACCTGCATGTGGTATACTCTGCTGATTAACGGACTAGGCAATGGCGAATCCTGGTCCTTTTATTACAATTATATGATACTGTTGCTTTTATTACAAGTATATGATACGCGATATCTCAGCCAAATCTGGACCGATTTTTATGATTATTTTTATATTCGATAGGGTTTACTCAAGGAATTATTTCATTCAAATTTGGTTAAGATCTGATGACGGTGGACCAGGTAAGAAATAGAAATTCCTTAACGGATAACAGCAAATAAATCACCGTAGGTAATTGTATTGAAGAATACATACAATACATGTTCCCAGCGCTAAAAATTGTAAATCACTTAAGCTGGCACCTGTATCCCTAAAAGAGTAGACAGAGTTGCAACTAATGCTGCAACCCACATTTCACCTAGCTTATTTCTGACTTATTATTATAATAATGTGATAGGGGGTGAGCCTATCGCCACACCTGACATGAACTCCAGGCCCGAACAACTCATGTGTGATTTCTTTTATAATTGAAAACTCAAACAAATTGTGATTGCCCGACTTGCGATTTAATCAATCTAGTGGTCGTGTATCTATAGGAATTTTGGGGGTGGATAAGCACTTTGGGTCCCGGAGAACTTATTCAAGTGTCGGTTCGTCTGAATAGCGAAAGATATGTAGAAATTCTTGAAGATACTTTGCTTCCAACAACAAGAATTTATGTTCCGGGACCTATTAATTATATCCACGATCTGATCTATACATAAAGCCAGAAATGCCGGGCATGGTTTCAAAATAACCAAAATGCAATTATGGAGTTGCCATTCCCGGCAAAAAGCCCGGATTTAAACCCCATTGCAAAATGTATGGGGTCTTACAAGATTTTAAAACAGTTTCAAATCCACAAACTCTACTTTACCTATGTGAAATAGTTTGATTTTATGTGGGTTATATTATGTTTATGTATGGGGATGTTAATAATAGGCAAACAAATTAAAAAAATAATTTGTGTTCATTTTTATTTATTATCATTAAACAAATGGACCCTAGATTAAATGTGAAGCCCTGAAAAATAGACATATTTTAAGTAACAAATGACTTATAACGTTGTAATGTGTAACGTTAGCATATATGTGGTTTATTTTTTAAATGTGTTATTAAGCTTTGTTGAACTTATTGTTATACATTTATATTTATGAATTATTAACTGTGAGATTATAGGTTCAAATTCCAGGTCGGGTAATCACATTTTTTTTTGAGTTTTCGATAAAAAAAATCACACATGAGTTGTTCGGGCCTGGAGTTCGTGTCAGATGTGGCGATAGGCTCACCCCCTAACACATTATTATAATAATGAGAATGAAATAAGCTTGGTGAAATGTGGGTGCAGCATTAGTTGCATCTCTGCCTACTCTTTTGGGGATACAGATGCGAGCTTAAGTTATTTAATTTTTTTAGCGCTGGGAACATGTATTGTATGTGTTCTTCAATACAATTACCTACCGCGATGTCTTTGCTGTTATCCGTTAAGGAGTTTCTATTTCTTGCCTGGTCCACCGTCATCAGATCTTAACCAAATTTGAATGAAATAATTCTTGGAGTAAACCCTATCGAATACAAAAATTATAATAAAAATTTGGCTGAGATATCGCGTATCATGTACTTGTAATAAAAGCAACAAAATCTCATGAACACGCCAATTTAACAAAAGTCGGTGAACTTGAAGCTAGAAACCATATTTTATAAAACTTCACCAAATTATGTATTATGAGCGTGTTCAGCTAATTCGTTACTATGGCGTCTGATATTTGTAACTTAAGTTGCACACCGCGTTATGTTGCAGTAGTTGATCAGCTACTTTTGATGCTTATGGAGTACACGATTTGTGGAGTTTTGTCCATGTTCATTGACTTTTGGCGTTGACTGTACTATGTAAACTTGCTTTTATGCCATCATATAATCACATATGTCTACAAAGATATCATATTATTCCGATAAATGAGTGCGTTATAGTCGAGTATATCATGGATTAACTGTATTCATCTTTTATCCATCTGTGATCAAATAAATATCTACTTATTGCCCATAAACTTATGTTACTTCACTCAATAACATACTCTAATCTACTATCGGTTTATTAATTGTGTTTATGCCATAACTCACGAAATTCATCAATAAAGATTAACAGTTTCTCATCTACCATACTTATATTATGATTTATACGCACATACGCACTCACGCTTGTAATCCCCGAAGGGGTACGCAGAGGTGTAATCAGTACACCCACATTTCGCCGAGCGTATCTCCGTCCCATGATGTGATAGGAGGCGAGCCTATAGCCACATCGGGCACAACTCCAGGCTGATACTGAGCATTTCGTAATAGAAAAACTCAATACCACTTTTATCTGACTCGGGGATGAACCCGAAACCTCAGCGTCAGCATATTATGATTTATACTTTACTAAACAAAATTGATTAAAATATTACCTATTTAATTGCAACATGATTTATATATTTTAAATAATGATTTATTTCTGTCATTATTGCATTTATTTCAACACATAGTGATTTATTAAGAAAGATCAAACAAACTCGTATATTAATTAACCTAATGGAAAAGCTAATACAAAATACGAAGAATTCTAAGGTAAATATTATTTATTAACTGTGTGTAAAAATATTTACACGAAGCTATGATTTTCTGTTTGCGTTGTAGATCAAAGCTAGATATTCTGTATGTTACAGTATATTTTGTGTACATTCGTGAGGTATTTAACAAGAGTTGTGTTGATTTAGATGTTCGATTTATATAATACTAGCTTTTGCTCGCGGTTCCGCCCGCGTGAATAGACTTTTCCGAAATAAAACGTAGCCTATAACTGTCTCCAGTGTCCCATCTATATCTACATCAAAATCGGTTCACGTTTATAATAATAGATTTTTTTTCATAAAAAGTATCCCATGTTACTTCTTATACCTAAAATAATTTGTGTACAAAGTTTCATGATGATCGATTAAGTAGTTTTCGCGTGAAAGCGTAACAAACAAACTTACAATCACATTTATAATATTAGTATGATAGGAGCATTTTCACTAGATGATAGGTCCCTCGTATGCGCGAGGCCGTCTGGGTTGATACTTAGTACCACCGCTTTATCTATTTCTGCCGCCAAACAACAATGTGTAAGCACTGTTGTTTCGGTTTGTTGGACATAGAAACCAGTAGAATTAATGGGTATTATGAGACTTAACATCTTAGGTCTTGTGGTGACGAGCGCAGTCGAGTGTCATGTAGTGGTTTGCAATTCAGCGTTCTGTGTGGTGTTAAGTTTGTTTATGGGCAAGCGTGGCGCTTACCATCAGGCGAGCGACCTGCTCGTTTCGTCATTCAAGCTAAAAAAAAAGATACGTTATAATAATATTATTTGTGGAATACATGTGAGATGTGTACTGATTACACCTCTGCCTACCCCTTCGGGGATTACAGACGTGTGTGCTTATGTATGTAAAATGTTACATACATAAGCACACACACCTGTAATCCTTTGATTTGATTGGTTTTAAGTTGTTCACAGTCCATCAGTCACACCCATTGACCGTGTTAGTTTAATGGACATAAGCAGTGGGGCCCCCGTTCCCGCCCGAGTCCCAGGTCATCCCCTGTTCATTAGTAGTTTCAGGCCCAGGCCCCAGCGCCAGAGCAAAGGGAACCCAGTATACCTGGAGGCTAGGTTGGTAGGTATTAGATGAACAACTAGAATCTTTAAAATTATACGAACATAGTAATAAATATAGAGTTTACAAATGGGTATAGAGAGTAATAAATAGAGTAGCTTCTGTAACACAAACCTTGATGCGGCGCACAGTTTTGGAAGAGTGATTAGCTATCACGACGCTCACTTTGATTGATTCGCCGTGAGAGTACGCAGCCTTGTCCAACCACGCCTCTAGCTCCACTCTGCACAAAATTGAGTTTATTTTACTCTTATAATATCACAGATTCGACGAGTGGTAGAGCCACGTTGTAGACACTTTTGTTTAGGTACAGAATGGGCCGTTACCACTGTTTCACAGAAAACCGACGTAAAGTGCTTTTCTGTGAGACAGTGCTTGACGACGCTTGCTGCTGCGTTTCGTACGGTGAGTGAGATATCCGGAGGCCCAAATCCCCTTCCCTTCTCAATTCCTTAGTTATGATTTGCCTTTAAGGTCGGCAACGCGGCCATAATGTTTTTTTGGTATTTTGAGCGTACATGGGCGTTGGAGATCAATTACCACCACCCACTTGATCAGTGACCCACTTGCTCGTTTGCCAGCCTATGCTATAAAAAAAGTATTAGGGATTATTGCGTAATCTTCTACTTCTTCTTCCACCTGCCCTTATCCCACTCGCAGTGGGGTCGACACATGATACAGAAAGATTTGGTTTGTAATTATTATCACCGGCTGCCTGGTGTCAACTCCTCTGGGGAGAAAACACCCAGACCCGATACATATATTTGTCTGAGAGCTGGGATTACGAAACGGCTGGACCGATTTGTATGAAATTTTGTGTGCATATCAAGTAGGTCTGAGAATCGGCCAACATCTATTTTTCATCCCCCTTAATGTTAAGGGTGGTCCACGCCAAATTTTTTTTTTATATTATTAGGAAAAAAAAAAATTGTTTTTATTTTTTTAATGATACAGCATTAAAAATACATACAAACCTAAATTTTCAACCCTCCACGATCAACCCCTATTTTTTAATAGCGACATTAGTATTTTTATCAAGACTACCTTAATCCTGGAAATAGGCATTTACGCGGGCGGAGTCGCGGGCAACAGCTAGTTTCTTTTATAAAAAGAAATATTTTAGTTTTTTTGTTTATGATACTGACAGCTTAACAGTTATTTTATGAAAAATTTAAAATGTCTTATCTGAAGTAGACTTTGGATATCATTTAATAAGCAATAAGAAAATTAGTTGAGTTTCGGATGTTTGCTAGTGATACATTACCTAATTGATTTACATATTAAATAAAAATTGAAGTTACACTATCAAAATGTATTAATTATTACCAACATAAAAAATAATTAAATCATCTTATTATGTTACTTATAAAGATACGTGACAATCCGTCACGTGGCAGATAAACTTCAGGAATGCCACATGTTTTTATAGCATAGGCCGGCAAACGACCATGTGGGTCACCTCGTATATCACTCACCGTACGAAGCGTAGCAGTCAGGTGCTATTTAGGTCTGTTTTCTATAAGACATTGCTAACGACCCGATCGAGCCGTCCCATTCATGCTGTAGACAAAACTGTCTACAGCGTGGCTCTATCACTTTCATAGATTATACCAGGGATACGATCCCGTGGACAGCCTAAAAAGCGCAGGCTTGACGTATTAGAGAGATATAAGAGACTTCGTCTCACTAAGCAGGATAATCAATATCGGGCGAAGTGGGAGTGTCTTAGTAGGAAAGCGGACCCTGCCATTAAACCGGGATAGCGACAGGAAGAAAGTATATTATTTATAAAGACTACACATAAAGTCTTACGTGAAGTATAAAAAAAGCATAGTGAGCATCAAAATAAGATAAATAAAACGATAACTCTCATAACTGCTAAAAATACGGCTCCACTTACTTACACACGTAACACTCATGCACGCAACAAAAATTAATGATCGTTCAAAATTTCAAACTTTATTTCATAAAATTTAATGTCTAAATATTACATTTCTAAATCGAAATACGACGTTCTACACCGCGCAAAAAATTAGACGTATTATGTGTCAACTAGAGTACATGAATATTTTTTATGAATTGATGAATGAAATTAAAGAGCTGCACAGACTTTTATAGCCCCGGCCCCTTGCACAGAGTTTTGGTGGGGTAATTTTTTTTGTTTGAGTTACGTTTCTTGTCATCCTATTTCGATGATCGTGAGACTATAAAACATATTCGCCATATACAGAAATCTAATTCCCTGCGAAAACATGATAGGTTGACCTTGACCTAGTATAACAATTCACAGGTCGCGGTCGTGCCAGCAAGCCAAAACAAGTGCGTCACAGTCGTAATGAAAACAAGCTACTTAGTAAAATGTCCTGACAGCATTTAATGAAAAGTTAAACATGCTGAGGTCAAAACTGCCATAACTTGGCTAAGCAGTTTCGTGAGTAAATATATTTATGCTGAATTGTTTAAAGTTTTGAATGGAGAGCAGGATTATTTTTATTATATTAAATATTTTTATTATTTGTTTTAAGACAAGCATTTCTGTGAAACAAGTAAAGGGAATTTTAAACATTTCTGTTGCTTGTTATGAGAGATAAATCAAGAAGAATACTAGATGGTATGTCCCTCATATGCGATAGCCCGTCGGGGTTGGTACTACCGCTTTGTCTACTTCTGCCGCCAATGGGCAGTGTGTAAGCGCTTTTGGATTGAGGGACATTGAAGCTAGTGAAAGACGTGGCGCTTGACCGCTTTACCTATCAATCATTCTCACATATAAATCAATGTATGTGCCAGAGGCCATTCTTGTGTCAGTCTGTCCGGTTGTCACGTAGAATGGTTCGGGAGTGCGACCCCGGCCACTCGAGCCGTCAGCGCCGCGTTCCGTCACTACCCCCGCGGCTCTGATGCCCCCCTCCAACCCTTCCCGTCCCGTCACTGGTGGTAGGGCTTAACTCTTGGTGGATTTCATTTACTTGGAGTTAGGCCCGAACGGATTGGTACCACCGTCTAGCCTATTTCTGCCGCGAAGTAGTAATGCGTTCCGGTGGAAGGGCTAGATAGCCGTTCCTTCTGTCCTCTCCATTCCCTGGTGGTGAAATTTGGACGGCACTCGTAATATGCGGGGGTTTGGTTTCGGTCGCCGCATGGGTAGCATCTGTGAGGGGCTGGCGTGGGATACAGGGAGACCCGATGGGAACGGCCACCGCCGGCCGCCTGCCGGTCAGTAGGGGACCTGAACCCGGGGATACACTTTATAAAAACTCCCTCCCCGGGAAGCTGTCCCGCCAACCGGCGAAAATCCCGTAGTACTGTCGTCGTGCCAGCTTGGGAGACTGGAGTGGATCCCGGCGACTGTACACGGGGGGGCATCGGGGGCCCTTCCGTGCCTCGCGCCAGCTCCTCACATTACTCGCGTGACCATTCGGCTCCTGACTCCGCAAAATTATATTTTGGGTGCCGTCTTGATTTCACTACCCCAACACATTTCCCTTTCCCCCAACTCAATTTTTTTTATGAAGGCACAAGGAAAAAAGAGCAAATTTACTTCGGCGGATTCTTCATCCACTTTAACAGTAGACTTCTGCAATGTCAGGGGTCTGCACAGCAACCTGGACGCTGTACACTACCATCTAGAGTCAGCGCGGCCTGCCCTGCTCTTTTTAACGGAGACTCAGATATCTACCCCTGACGACATCTCGTACCTTAGCTACCCCGGTTACGTACTGGAACACTCGTTCCTGCGTAAGGCCGGGGTGTGCGTTTTCGTCAGGGATCATATATGTTGTCGCCGCCTTCGGGGCCTCGAGCATCGGGACCTGTCAATCTTGTGGGTTTGCGTAGAGTATGGGGGTCGTACCCGGGTCTATGCATGCCTATACAGGTCCCATGCCGATGAAACGGGGGCTTCTCGCTTATTCGAGAACGTCCAAGTGGGGACTGATCAATCTCTCGAGCAGTATCCGTCCGCGGAGGTTGTGGTCCTTGGGGATTTTAACGCTCACCATTCTGAGTGGTTGGGTTCCCGAACCACCGACGCAGCGGGTCGGTCTGCTTATGAGATGGCTTTGGCTTACGGTCTCACACAACTGGTATCTCAGCCCACCCGAGTTCCAGATGTTGAGACCCATGAGCCCTCCCTGTTGGACCTTCTACTGACCACAAATCCTGAAGGATATAAGGTAGTGGTCGACCCCCCTTTGGGGTCATCAGACCACTGCCTTATGCGTACCTCAGCCCCTGCGGTATATCCCGATCGCTCTTCAGCGACGGGGTTCCGCAGGGTCTGGCGGTATGGGTCAGCGGATTGGGAAGGGATGCGTGAATTCTTTGCGTCCTTCCCATGGAAGCGGTTCTGCTTCTCTTCCGAAGATCCTGATGCTTGTGCGGACCGCGTCAGGGACATGGTAGTTATGGGGATGGATCTTTTCATCCCTAACTCCAGGGTACCTGTCGGGCGTCGCAGCCGGCCCTGGTATAACAGTACCTGTGCCGAAGCTGCACGCCTTAAGCGGTCCGCATACGGGGTGTGGAACGAAGCCCAAAGGCATCAGGGTCCAAACGCGAAGGAGGAGAGGCGGAAATTTAATGCCGCTTCTAGGTCCAACAAGAGGGCTATAGCCAAGGCCAAGGCAGAACACATTGGCAGAATTGGCGAGCGGCTCGAGAGTTACCCGTCTGGTAGTCGGGCTTTCTGGTCTCTCGCCAAGGCTGTCCAAGGTAACTTCTGCCTATCCAGTCTCCCGCCACTGCGTAAGGCCGATGACAGTTTGGCCCACAGTGCAAAGGAGAAGGCTGATCTCCTGGCCCAATCCTTTGCCTCGAACTCGACTTTGGATGACAGAGGAGCCACTCCACCAAAACTTCCCCGGTGCGAGTACTCCCTGCCTGAAATCCGCATTAATCAGCGTGCGGTCAGGCAGGAGCTTAGGCTCCTTAACATCCGAAAGTCGAGTGGGCCGGATTGCATCCCCGCAGTGGTTCTTAAGACGTGCGCCCCCGAGTTGACCCCCATTCTTACGCGCCTTTACCGTCTTTCATATAATTCCAACAGGGTTCCCGCTTCGTGGAAGGTAGCTCATGTCCATCCGATCCCTAAAAAAGGTGACCGGTCGGAACCTTCGTGCTATAGACCGATAGCCATCACATTCTTGCTCTCTAAAGTCATGGAGAGAGTAATCAACGCCCAGCTTATGGGGTATCTAGAGGAGCACCAGCTGATTAGCGATCGTCAGTACGGTTTCCGTCACGGTCGCTCGGCTGGTGATCTTCTTGTTTACCTCACACATCGCTAGGCGGAGGCTATAGAGAGCAAGGGTGAGGCTATGGCCGTCGGTCTAGACATCGCGAAGGCGTTCGATCGGGTATGGCATGGGGGCCTTCTGTCGAAGCTACCATCATACGGAATCCCCGAGGGACTCTGCAAGTGGATCGCTAGCTTCTTGGACGGTCGGAGCATCAAAGTCGTTGTAAACGGCTGCTGCTCCGACACTATGTCCATTAATGCTGGCGTTCTACAAGGCTCAGTGTTGTCGCCCACTCTATTCATACTGCATATCAATGACATGTTATCTATTATCGATAACATGCATTGTTATGCAGATGATAGTACCATTGATGGGCGCTACACTGGCCAGCAGGGTATCCCTCGCAGCACGGTGGAAGAAAGACGGTCAGAACTTGTGTCTGAAATCGAGAGCTCTCTGGGGCGGGCCTCCGAATGGGGTGAAAGGAACCTGGTTCACTTTAACCCCACGAAGACACAAGTTTGCGCATTCACCGCTAAGAAGGACCCATTTGTCATGGCGCCACGGTTCCAAGGAGTCACTCTCCGGGTTTCCGAAGGTATTGGGATCCTCGGCGTCGATATATCGAGCAAGGTCCAGTTTAGGAGTCAAGTGGAGGACAAAGCCAAATTGGCAAGTAAGAAATTGGGCATCCTGAACAGAGCTAGGCGGTACTTCACGTCGGGCCATAGATTAGCGCTTTATAAGGCGCAAGTCCGGCCCCACGTGGAGTACTGTTCTCATCTCTGGGCAGGAGCGCCCAAATATTTGCTTGACCCACTTGACTCCTTCCAGAGGCGGGCCGTTCGAATCGTCGGGGATCCTGATATCACGGATAACCTGGAGCCGTTGGGGCTGCGGAGAGATTTCGGGTCTCTCTGCTTGTTCTACCGGTTGTTCCACGGGGAGTGCTCCGAGGAACTGTTTAAAATGGTGCCAACATCACCATTTTATCATCGCACCACCCGACACCGCAGCAGAGTTCATCCATACCACCTGGAAACGATTCCGTCTAGCACGGTTCGTTTCCAGCGTTCATTCTTACCACGTACGTGCAAGCTCTGGAATGAACTCCCTGCAGCGGTGTTCCCTGAGCGCTATGACATGTCCTTCTATAAACGAGGTTTAAAAAGAGTAATCCTTCGACGGTAGGCAGCGGCTTTGCTGTGCCCTGGCATTGCAGAAGTCTATGGGCGGCGGTGACTACTTACCATCAGGTGGCCCGTTTGCTCGTCTGCCTATCCAGGCAGTAAAAAAAAAAAAAAAAAACATGCGTATGCGTTTTTTCACATCTACCTTGTATTAGTAGTTATTAGTTGAATTCTTTTCGTTTACAGAAACCATTGACATAGACCTTACGACATGACATTGACGAAATACCTGGACTCAAAAGGTTTTTCATAAAAATAACCATTTCACATTCACTTACGTAGTAGGAATATCGGAATCTTATTATATTGTAATCTCACCTGCCATCAGATAGTAGGAACGGTTTTTCGACAGTCGCTCGAGGCGCTTGCGGCTCCGGCGAGTTTTCTGTCAAAGATCAATAACAAATAAACCATATACACAAGTAATTAAAATGTCCTGTTCTACGAAATAATTTGTTCTAAATAATTGATGCTTGGGATTTTAATTCGGTACGGAAGTTAAGTATAAAAACGAAAACAAATTTCAATAATTGTTCCTACATTACGATGTCAAGTTTTACAGAATGTTTCATTAGTGCATAATTTGTGTTTGCAAATTGATCAATAGAAAAAGTACTTTTATATTACATGTCTTAAGTCTTATAAAAACAAAATATGTTTCACTCACTTACAACACTTACCTATTTCCTCTCTTTTTTGTCGACTATTTTCCTCTGACTCCATCTTGGCTTTGCTTTTCAATCTGTGAAAGAAAGATTTGCGTTAGCAACAACATTTTGATTATTGGATGTGTCAATAAAGATAAATTGTTCAATGCGTTGACATTGAACAAGTTGACTGCCTCGGTGGCGCAGTTGTAATGCGTACGCGTTACGATTGAGGCTAACGCTGAGGTCTCGGGTTCGATCCCCGGGTCAGGTAAAGTGGTATTGGGTTTTTCTATTACGAAATGCTCAGTATCAGCCCGGAGTCTGGAATTTGTGCCTGGTATGGCGATAGGCTCGCCCCCTATCACATCGTGGGACGGATACGCTCGGCGAAATGTGGGTGTACTGGTTACACCTCTGCCTACCCCTTCGGGGATAACAGGCGTGAGTGCGTACTAAAAATAAGTTTAGGAGAAGTAAGGCTGCAATATGACATATTACTCCTGGGACAGCCATCACTTTTTTAATGAACCTTTCTTTCTATCCGAAAACGGCCTTCGGCGCAAAACTGAAGTTTTGGAGTGGTTTACTCGGTTTAAGTAAAGTAAATCTTAATAATTAATTTGATTCAAGGGCACCCGTGGCTGGTAAAGATATCATATTAGGATAAAGAAATAGATTATGAAAACTTTTTAATATAATAAAATAGACTCAAAAAATCTTTAGTTTTTGTTTGGTACTGTAGGTTAATCACAGTACACAGGAATAAAGTCTAATAGTTAAATTGATAGCACCAACTCAGAATTGTTTAGTTTTAATTTTTGAGTCGATGTTTTTAATAAATAGTTTTTACGGTCCTTTAAATGGAGTGTGAAGAAGCAACTAAGCAGGTCGGCATAATTCTGCCGATCTGCGATAGATTTAGTGTCTATCGTTGTTCGACAGTATTCATGGATTGTGCTACACTTACCATCAGGTGTAGCGTAGTCACTTTGCCGAGCCAGGATGAAAAAATTAAAAAAAACTTTACTATTTTTATTTGTGTGTGCTCTTGTGACTGGTTTCGAACCTGCGACTTTCGTCTCGACAGTCCATACCACTCCCTACTGAGCTATAGCTACTTTTCTAAGTTATATGTGTATTAATTATTAATTATCACATTCTCTAACGGTGAAGGAAACATCGTGAGGAAACCTACACACCTGAGAAGTTCTTCATAAGAATTTCGAAGGCATGTGAAGTCTGCCAACCCGCACTAGGCCAGCGTGGTGGACTAACGCCTAACCCTCTCATTCAGTAGAGAAGGCTCGTGCCCAGCATTGGAACATGTATAATACAGGGCTAGTAAAAAAAAACTTTATTTGTTAAAGAATCATCATATCGGTCCATAAACGACGTAGTTTGAGACTTTCACCACTGATTTCACCCGTTAGCGTGCTGTAGCGATTCTTACGGAATGTGAGATATTCAGAAGCCCAAATCAACCTTCTCGATGATCTCTTTTCCATACGGTCGGCATTACGTCTACGATTCTAGTATCGCGGTAGTTCAAGGGCGGTGGACGTCACTCACAATCAGGTGACTCACTCGTTTGCTGGTCTCTGCTATAAAAAAGTCGTACTTAAATAAAATCATGATTAAAATAATAAATCTTTTATATCCATGATATAAAAGATTTATGTTAATCAATTGCAGGTTTTTATTATAATCTTTGTAACTTCAACCTCATATGCACATGTAAAACTTGCTGATTAACGAACGAAGAAATGGCGAAATTTGAATCTCGTTGCGGGTTGTGGGGGATTAGACGGCGGGTCGTCCCGTATAATATAAGATACCATCAAATCTATGGCACGAGAAGGCGGGCCCTGGTACTAAGCTAGGATAACGTCACGCAGAAAAAAGAAAGAAAGAAGCGAAAGGCTAGCGTAACTAAGCAAATCTAGTTGAATGTGAAATTTCATATGTGGTCTATTGTTAGCAACAATGTAATATTTCATATTGTTTATTGTCAGCCAAAGATTAAGTACACTTCATTCTTCGCCGTCGAGTGTTGGTTTAGGACGTATTCGCATTTTGCTGTCAAAATTAATCACCAAGGCCGCGGAACCTTTTCAAACAACGTAAAATTGAATTGTCAGATTAAAAATAGGGGCCATTCTGTAAATATTTTCCTTTTTAGCCGTCATGGATACATCTATATTCAATTTCTTAAATTCTTCCTACTACTACTTTTGTTTTCCTGGATAAAATTTTATGAATATCGGCAGATCCATGATAAAAATGTTAAAATTAGAAAATTAGTAGAACGGTGGAAGCATAAATCTGCCGTAAATCGTCATACTATTTGGGCAATATAATATTTGAAGCTACTTGATAAATTTTTTATTGTAAAGGCCGGCAAACGAGCAAGTGGGTCACCTGATGGTAAGTGATCACTACCGCCCATATACGCCCACAATACCAAAAGAGTCATGAGCGTGTTGCCGAGCTTAAAGGAAAGGGATAATTAAGGGATTGGTACGGGGAGAAGATTTTACGTCGGTTTTCTGTGAGACAATGTTGACGACCCGGAAGAGCCGGCCTATTCATTCTGTAGACAAAATTGTCTATAGCGTGGCTCTACCACTCGTAAAAGTAATTGCAAATGACTAATTATGCTAAGTTATAGTAAGTTCAGAACTTTTATCAACAACTTACTTTTCATGAGCCAAGTGAATCCAGTAAGTGAATAAGCCAATAAATAAAACGTTTAAATACTCCATCAACGATCGCATCAATTCTACTTGTATACCGAATCATAATACCTTCTCGTTTTTCATTGACACTATACAAAATTTTTTTTCACTGAGTTTCGTATAAGCCTTCTCATTTCAAGGGGTATTGATTATCAATTTGGATGGCGGAGCATCCGCTCCATTAATTGCCACGCCGCACATGAGCCCAGTTCGTGCATTAAACTGTTCACAAAATCAACTTTGAAACAGGAAATATCATTTTCTGCTTTCCTGCACTTGCTTAGATCTGTTTCATCAAAGCATCGAGAAACTGCATTATGGAAGAGCGTATACGATGCCGAGTTGGATTTATTGACGATTTAATTATTGCTGTAGTGAATAAAAATATTAGATTGTTCTTCACGTGTTACTGGTGTCTACGAGAGTTTATTAGGTTTTAAGACTTTTACAGTTTTTACTTAATAAGATTCGTGTAATTAGTTTGTGATATAAAAAAATTGAATAAGAATTGTATTAAAGCAGCTAATTGCTGTTGATATATTTATTTTACTTTGATTTACTAAACATACGAACTAACAAAAATACTCTTCTGGAAGTGGTTACAGTATGCAAAGTGTATTATATCACAATTTAAGTAAATAATTAACGCAGTTACTTCATTGAAAGTTATTATCTACACAACTTAATTCCCTCCGTAGCAATGCACACAGTTTAATGTTTTTTTTATCGTTTATCGTTGAAGAATGAATGAGTCACTTACATTCGCAATGTTTTAGAGTTAAAATGCATTTAATTTAAAAAATAAACATGTTAACTCATATCTGGGAAAGTGCGAATCTAATCTTAATTATGGGGGCATGATCCAAAATAAGTTGGTTATACTGGAAACGAACGTTAACCTAAACCTTATTGTAGAAGTTAAGATAAATATAAAATCTCCAAGCACCGTTAAATTATGTATTCTCCGATATTTCTTAAAGTGTTATTTATCCTTACAGTCGAAGAGAGGAACAATGATGCCTGTTTATTACACTTGTCTCTTTGCAAACATTCATCATTTATACTGATGAATTAATTAAGCAAATGAATACGAATTGTGTTCCAGTCAGACTGCTTAATGACAGACAACTCTCGTATTGCGTCATGACACTTAAATATTGTATGGTTTTAAAATAATAATACATAAGTTCATTACTATATCCCCAAAGTGGTACACAGAGGTGCTACTAGTTAACGGTTCGCCGAGCTTATTGGTTCGATAATGTGAGACGTTTCCTGCACGTAAGCGTCATTAGGAAAATCCACGTCGCGGAAATGAAGACGCTGCGGTGGATGTGCAACGTTACATGGTTATGAGATATATTATTAGATCGTATACGTAATGAGTACATCCGTGGCTGTATTGGTGTTCGCGACGTGGTATATAAACTTGATGAAAGTCGCTTAAGGTGATTCGGTCATGTTTTAAGGAAACCACAGGAGTATATCGGTCGCAAATGCTTGTACCAGACCATACCACGGGCATGCTGCGGATACTAGGGGGTACAATCCCGCGGACGGTCTAATAAGCGCTGGCTTGACGCATTAGAGGCAGATATGAGATCCAATGGTCTCACTACGGAGGATGCTCAAGATCGGGCGAAGTGGAGGCGTCTTAGTAGAAAAGCGAACCCTGGCACTAGGCCTGAGATAATGAATGGCAGAAATAATGTAATAGGGGGCGAACTTATCGTCTCACCAGGCACAAATTCCAACCGATCTCTGGCATCTCATGTATGATTTTGCGTATCGAAAACTCAAAGACAAATTGACTTTTTTTTTCATGGCACAGGCCGGTAAACGAGCAAGTCGGTCACATGATGGGAAGTGATCTCCGCCGCCTATGTTCAGCCACAATACCAAATTAATCATGGGTGCATTGCCGACCTTAAAGGAAAGGGATAATTAAGAGATTGGAAAGGGGAGGGGGTTGTTGCCCCCGAATATCTCACTCACCGTACGAAACGCAGCAACAAGCTGCTTCTTTTCGCCGGTTTTCTGTGAGACAGTGGTAACGACCCGGACGAGCCGGCCCATTCATGCTGTAGACAATAGTGTCTTCAATGTTGGTTTCAATGTACTTCAAACCCAAACACAATAGTGACATACTACTGATTGGCAGCAGAAATAGGCATAGTGGTGGTACTAACCCAAATGGCCTCTCGCTTACGAGGAACCTACCACCTAGACCTGTACTGGTGTTACGTGACCCAGGTAGAAGGGATAAATTCTCTGTGACAATTGGTGCTGTAGTAATTACTATGTGAGGCCGGTTGTCGTTTTATCCTTGTTGCAAAAAACTTTTGGCTTTAGGTTTTCCGACAGGCTGCTGTCTCACGTCGAGTAAAAACGAAAACTTTATTAAAAACAGCTGTGAATTTTTCACAGCGAATTTAAATTGTTGATGGGATAAATATTTAAGGTTGCAACTATGAGATAGAAGATTGAACTTTCTTGCCTCGAGAGGTTTTACACGATCAAATATGTATCGTTTTTAAAAACTCTCTAGACGCCAACATTTATAAATTATTGAACGTTGTACAATACTGAATAATGAATATAATAACGATTGAATAATGAATGAATGAATATAATAATAAAATATTTGCCAATAATTTCAAAATATTTTTTGTTCATTGTAATAGACGTAAATCAATTTGGTCCGGCTAAACTTGTTCAGCGACTTGTGTTCATCACACGATGTATAAGAGGTTTTGGTTTGGATGGCTTCATCGATTTTTAGTGATGACCTATACCAAAATATCCACGTATAATGCTAGGCCAAATGAGTATCATAAATAAATTATATTAATAATATTACCTATATTAAACGGTAAGCATAAGGAGTGTAAGTTAGCCACCAACATCTTAGCCCCAAAGCCCACCTCACGTGCTTCTGGTCCACTCTTTAACGGACGGAAAACATATGGTACGAGAAGGCGGGCTCTAGCATTCAGCCGGGATAAGGTCAGGCAGAAAAAAAACATTAAACCCTAACTAATATAATATTATAAATGCAATAGTGAGTTTGTTTGTTACGCTTTCACGTCGAAATCGCTGAACCGATTTTGATGAATTTTGGAATAGAGATAGACGGTTATGGGCTACATTTTATCTGGGTTATAGGCTACTTTTTATCCCAGAAAAGGCTGCTCTCGCAAGTGGAGCCACGACCAAAAGCTAGAAAATAATAAATAACACACACCCCACAGTCACACACATAAACCCCACACTAGGTAAACCTGTATCGTGGGTATCAGGAACTACGAGGGACTTGCGGTGCCACAACACCCAGACCAGAAACAAATATTTTTAAACGGTAAACAGTGTGTAATCAGTCTAAAAATAACAAATAAATTATAATATATATTCACGCTGCGAAAGTAATTTTCTGCAGCACCGCCCTGGGTGTATTTTATTTAATGATACGTTTTCGTAGGAAGAACCTCACTCGGCTTGTTTCGTAAAATATTTAATATCTGATTTTTGCGAGAACTTCTCCTTACCTGCCTTAATGGTCAAGTTAGTAGCGGTGCTTCGTTTAGTTGACCTTGTATTAGCGGCAAGTATTTTAATACCCATTTTCACCAAGCTTTTTTAACTTTAGTTGACACATAAGCCCAACAAAGATATCGTGATGAGTATAAGTAATATTCAACATAAATACAATGGATGTTAAAACAAGAATCGTGTTGTATTTGCTGTTATCCGTTAATGAGTTTCCTATTTTCCTCATACTCCGTCATCAGACCTTAACCGAATATATGGGACCACCTTCGGAGTAAACTATATCGAACACAAAAATAATCATCAAAATTATCCACCCTTAACAGTCTTCGTGGCGCAATGGGCGAGGAGCCGGCTGCGAAGCGAGAGGCCGTGTATTCGATTATTTAACCTAGCGTCGGGTCAGGACTATGTGTGTGACTGTTGGGTGTATTATGTACAGTACGCTTTATTTTAAATGTTTTAAATATTTAAACATTAAACCTTTAAAAAAACATTTAAAAAGTTTTAAAATACCACCTTCTATAGCAAGGCCTAGTATTGCGTGTATTATTATTGTATTGTTATTTGCTGGATATATAAGTCATAAGATGAAAAAAAATATAGTCGCGATACATTTTTATAAAGTTGCTTAATAATAAGTTCACGTTGCACCCATGTATGACCAACTATAGGTTGATTAAAACGTGTATTATATCGATAACGTTCTACGGTATTTCACTGCATCTGAATAACCTGTCGGATAAAAAATTCAGCGCATCGCGGAAAAGCCTTGTTTCGGGCATATCCAGTAATGGACAGAACAAATAACGTGCCAACCCTGTTTTTTTATAAACACCACTCACGTTTGTAGAAAGCTAGTGAGTTCTGTTTACACGGATAAAAATATACCCTCAATTCCATGTACCAATAAATATTAGAATTGGGTTAAAACAATTTGCGTCTACTTTACTTTTTTTATTTCTATAAACGTTAGAAACATAATTTAATATACATACATACATACGCACTCACGCCTGTAATCCCCGAAGGGGTAAGCAGAGGTGTAACCAGTACACCCACATTTCGCCGAGCGTATTTCCGACCCTTATGTGATAGGGGGCGAGACTATCGCCATACCGGGCACAAATTCCAGACTCCGGGCTGATACTGAGCATTTCGTAATAGATAAAACCCAATACCACTTTACCCGACCCGGGGATTAAACCCGAGACCTCAGCGTTGACTTCAATCGTAACGCGTACGCATTACAACTGCGGCACCGAGGCAGTAATAAATATAATTTAATATCTCATTATTAATACACGTTAATGTATATAGCATACATTAACTTCAATGACGAAACGCGCTGGTCGCTCGTCACGCCTGCCCTTAAACAGAAGCAACACCACATAGAACTTTGAATTAAAAAGCACTGCATGGCGTTAGACTGCTATCACCTGGTAAAATTAGTCTATCTAGAAATCTTTCTACTTAGTATGACACATCTACCGAGAAACTAGCCTATCTATCCTTAAATATACCTTTATATAGATATCTATTTATAGATATTTATATTCATATAAGGTCACTCTTCGGGTGCTCTATACAACGTGTTACAGAAAGGTGTGATCATATTTAAGGTTCGTTACATATACCTGACAGAAATTATTTGTATACTGGATCTTATCAAAATCTAGACATAATAAAATTTTACCATAATTTTGATCACTCGTTTATTACGATCGATAAAATCGATCACATTCTTATAAATTAATGAAGCGTGTATCCGAGAGTAACAATGCTAGAGAGTAATACAAAAGTGACAAAACTCGGCTGTTTATCATTAAATGTTGTCCAAAGTTGGAGGTCAGATGTTACTCATTCACTGAAAAACAAATTGCATTATTTATGTTCTAGCAATTTAAGCTACGGGGGTGACATTTTTATATAGTACACACGTTGTAAGTTCCCTGAATTTGACCACACCTTTCTCGCGGGGTCTCACTGGATAAGACTGGCAACAGAACGTATTTTTTTTATAGCATAGGCCGGCAAACAATTAAGTGGGTCACCCGATGATAAGTGATCTCCACCGCCCATGTACGCCCACAATACCAAAAGAATTAAGGGCGCGTTGCTGACCTTAAAGGAAAGGGATAATTAAGGGAATAGGGAAGGGGAGGGGATTTGGGCCTCCGAATACCCCACTCACCGTATGAAAGCTGCTACTTTACGTCGGTTTTCTATGAGACAGTGGTAACGACCCGGACGAGCCGGCCCATTTATGCTGTAGACAAAAGTGTCTACAGCGTGGTTCTACCACTCAATTGAGAAAGCTGAAGGAGGCCTATATATAAATGTAAACATTATAGTCGTCGCCCGCTTTTTATTGGGACATTGCCTACGTTTGTCCAGTGAAGTGTAATGGATTTGAATTGTTTATGCTTTATTGGGCACCGCCGGATTATGTCAAATAAAATACGGCAACATTTCGCTAAACTGCTACTAAGGGGAATATTAAAACTAGATGAAAATAAGAAAAATATAATTTCATTTAGTCAAACTATCTTAGGAATTTTAACTGAGGCATAAATTGTGTGATTAATGTTTATAACATTAAGCTCTGCTCATCATCCAAATATCACACTTCTAATATTTGGCATTAGAGTTTATAGATTTTTAGATGCACTGACTGAACAAGCAAGTCGTTAAGCCAGTCTGATACCATTCGATCACCACAACGGCCATCAGTTTATAACAGCATAAAGCACTTTATTCGGATGAAATTGAGCGATGGAGTTGACAGTATTTTTTACACAATCTTTACTTTTACAGTAAAAATATAAATGTAAATATTTTTGTGTTTCGATACGATTTTATACACCATCATATCTGTACTTGCGTGCTCTCTTTCTCGTCTTGTTACTGACTAGGTGGTAGGTCCATCGTATGCGAGAAGCCTTTTGGGTTAGTACCACCGCTTCGTCTATTTTGGCCCCCAAGCAGCGGTGTGTTAGCACTGCTATGTTTTGGCTGGAAGGACATTGAAACCAGTGATATTACTGGACATATGACACTTAACGTTTAGTGTCTCGCGCAGTTTAATGCCAAGTAGTACTTTGTGAATCAACGTTCTGTGTGCTGTTGCTTCTGTGTGCTGTGGCAGGCGTGGCGCTTACCATCAGGCGAGCGATCTTTTCGTTTCATCATTCAGGCTTATCTTTTTAGTAACAAGCTGAACATTTGCTTTAGATCACAGACATATTTTGCATGTATTTCCGTTTTCCTCAAAGACTAAGCATTATATTTAAACTAAACGAGTCTGGAATCGGTAATGTGTCACGTCGCAGCAATGAAGAAAGCACGCATAACCGTGTGGAGTCAGAATCTATACATCGCTTTCCGCGTCTGTCTATTTATTCGTTAACTCCTCCTAAACCACACAACGAATTTTTATGCGGTTTCACTATCATTTAGACAATTTCTTCAGGATGATTTATATGTATATCACGCTATAATTCATGGGAGCAGGGCAGTAATACGCCTGCGAGGGACAGCTAGTAAATTATAAATTAGCTGCTAATTTACATAAATTGTGGTTAAAATTTGTATCTTATGTATATAGAAAGCATTTCTATTGGTAAAAAGTGTTGATAACCATGATGTTATGACTTTTAAGGACAGTACCTAGTTATAGACACCTGGCTAAGCTTCGAATTGAAAAATCAAACACAAATTGTGCTTGCTCGACCTGGAAATTGAAGCTCGGACCTCATGGTTCTCAGCCTTAGTACGCTGCCAATAGATCAATGAGACGACCTTTATATCTTTAGTATTAATAATTTCGATTTGTGTAGCTTCATAAGTGGTGGTAGACAGTTTTGTCTACAACATAATTTGGCCGGCTTGACCGGGTTGTTACCACTGTCTCACACAAAACCGACGTAAAGTAACAGCTTGCTGTTGCGTTTCGTACGATGAATGAGATATCCGGAGTACCAAATGCCCTTCCCTTTCCCAATACACATCCATGATTTATCTGGGTGGGCGAAATCACTTGCTGAACCTGTGTTCGTTGCACCATTAAAAGCAATTTTGTTCTCAATTTTGGTACACATTTTTGTGCAGCGCAAATCGTTAGATCATCGGCGTTGGGCGTATTCTCGTACTACTGTCATGTTTGTATGTCTTCTTGGTAATATTCTTCATTACTGAAGGTCGTGTCCTTGAAAGGACTGCCTCGGTGGCGCAGTTGTAATGCGTACGCGTTACGATCGAGGCTAACGCTGAGGTCTCGGGTTTGATCCCAGGTTCGGGTAAAGTGGTATTGGATTTTTCTATTACGAAATGCTCAGTATTAGCCCGGAGTCTGGAATTGTGCCCGGTAAGGCGATAGGCTCACCCCTTGTCACATCATGGGACGGAGACACGCTCGGCGAAATGTACTGGTTACACCTCTGCCTACCCCATCGGGAATTGCAGGCGTGTGTGCGTATGTGTTCTTGAAAGTCCTTCGTTGACCGTTGTATTAGCTGTTTCCACTTTGTCCGGTTCTCAGCTTCCTTCAGGGCGGTTGCCACAGGGAGACTAGTAAGGGTGGTTATTTGGTCACACCAACGGCTAGGCAATCTGCCGCGGGGTCTGTTTCCTTACACCTTACCCACAACAACTAATTTATCAAGTTTGTCCGGTTGTCGACGGGCAATATGACCGAAATAATCGAAGATCTTTTGGTAACAAATAGGGTAGTTCCCTATATTGATTTTTATACATTATTTTATAAGCAACAGAAAATGGTACGCAAAAGTAACACTTTTATTAAAACACAATCAAAATTGGTTCAGAAATGTGCCAGCAGTTATGACTTTAAATGTTGGTATGAGGAAAAGTGGGTGCGTAGTAGGGATATCTCACTATCTCGCTTGCACACGTGCACCATAATGAACATTTTACACAGTGACGTCAAAGTTTGCGTCTTCTGTCATTTGAAAATTACCCCTTCTACAGGATTTAAATGGCTTCTAACTTATTTATTTTTGGTCCCATTTATAAAATTCTTTCGGCAATAGATTTTGAGTAATGTAACTTATTGATTTAAATAATAAAAAGAATCTAGTCAACTACCCTATTGTCGAGAGTCTAACACTTACATGGACATGTTTGTATAGACTCTACCAATCCTCCGACAGTAATGTGTTTATATACCTGAGCACGTTATGATGAGCCAAAGCGCTGAGACTGTGATGCGGTGAGTGTGGCGGCAGGACTGCTTGAGGGACAGATCTTCCAGACCCTTGAAGGACCCGTATACCCATGCGCACTGTGTTCCGGCGAGACACTTTCTCGTCGGGTCGTTCAGCTGTTAAACAAAAAAAAATGATATTCTTTCCTTTATTGTTATTTACTAAAGACTTTATACATCTAAACGAACTGTTTAGATGTAAAATTGCGTCACATAACAAGGGAGTTTAACAACTCACAGACAGGGAGCGCGATAGGGGTTCTAGTTGAGAGTAAGCGAGATGGTAATATTGAGTTACAGTCAATTGACCGTAACTTAGTAGAGCAATTTCTATGTACTGCGCAACTTGTCTACTAGTATTTATTAAAGTCTTTGTTATAGTTAAGTTATTAACGTAAAGTTATCTACGGTTATATTTTCCCAAAAATAATATTCTAATCATTAATTATTATTATCAGTCAGATATGATTACGTATGTTATTGACAGAATTTCATTAGAAAAGTTTTTAAGATAATTAGAAAGACGACTTAACATGCCATCTCGCTCTGGCTCCAAGTCAGAGGTCCTCTTGCAGAGGTAATCATCGGAATACGGTTTACAAACAATAAATTAATTCAAGATTAAAAAATAAATATTATTTTTATAGTCCAATTTTCGTATGCAAGTTTTTTCATTGCATTTGAATATCGATTGTGAATGCCCAACAGGGTTTTTGTTACATATTGTACTCGCTCGCCTCTACGGGGAGCACTGTTCTCTCCTGACGAGGTACCCATAACAGAGTGCTATCCGTGTTCACGTGTGTGCGGTGTGGTGAGCGACAGGATTTGGGTGTAGGGGACGGACAGGGAACACTACACAGGTTACCTGTTTTAAGTGAATCGTTTATCTATAATTTATAAACCCAAAATGACAAACGAATGTACACAAAAAAACGCGCTGAATTGAGAACGTCCTCCTTATTTGAAGTCGGTTACAAATTATCTAAACCATTTTTCAGTTTTACGATGTTCAACATTGGATGAGTTCATGAGAGATTTTTTTGTAATGAGAAAAACAAATATGCATGTTTTGCTGAAGCTTAGAATTTCGTAGAAAAATATTAGAGCAAAATAACGCTGCTCGTGTACAGGAAATTTAAAGTAACAAATTCTTTTTCTTGTTTGTTATTTATTTCTTTACTAAACAAACCCACATCACATGTACAACGTGTAACAGAAAGGTGTATGGAAAGGTAACCAATGTATAGTTTACGATATAGGTAAGTATTTCATCCCCCATAGTACTAGATCCGTACATCATTATAGGACATAATTATAGAATTTTTATTTTTATCGAATGAGTAACATGTCGATATCGACTTTCAACTTTAGACAACACTTATCGTGATACTTCAGACCTCCTTTTATTTCAATTTCAAGATTAAAACAGTTATCAAATGTCATCATTTATTTGACGCAGTCAGTTCGGCACTTTCTAAGTTTTTGAAATATTGACTAATGGCCGTTCCCAATATTCTATTTACAGATAGATTTGCTTACTATCAATAGAGTTTTGACAGATCTTCCATACAAAATGTGTCAAAAATTAACTGCCAGTAAGCAAATCTATCGGTAAACAGAATACTGGGAACCGTCTTAAGTAATCATCTTTCTATCTGCCTGGCGTTATCCCGGCTTAATGCCAAAGTCCGGCTTCCCATCGTGATTTGACGCTGGGTTTGGTATTACATGTGGCGACCCGCCGTCTGACCTCTATAACAGGAACCAAGCTTCGCCATTGCCCCACCATGCAGCCCTGGATCTACGATATTTTCGAACCGGGACAGTAACTTGATAGTGGCGCCCCTCTCTCCAGCGTTTCAGATAACTTACTTAAAAAAACTAAAAGAAAAGAAAATAATGATTAAAAATGATGTAGTAAGGGCCTGTGTGGCGCCTTTTTCTTACAAGTCAACGGTGAGCCAACCAAGCTTCCGTATGCTAGGCGCTTTTTTATTTTTAATCATAATATGTATATTATGATTTTGGCGCTCCCTGAAAACCTATAGATCCGGGCCTGGTAACATGTGTACGTGAGGTTGGCTTGTGCCCTAAATTGTTGATGGCCCTTTCACTCCTAGTTCTTGAAGATAATAATAGTAAATCAAACGAAGTCGCACGCCATCCTAATACTCCATAAGCCTGTTTAGTTACAAGTTAAAGTAAGTAACCCCGTAAGCTATCTGTTGTTTTGGTACGAAAGGAGTTTGACAGAATTGTTCTGGATTACGGCTAAGTTGGTATTATGTTTCTAACTACTTAGGGTTGTGTAAACATACGTATATTTGGGACCTGAGAAGATAAGATACCCTGCATAATCTATTGTGAAGGTTTTGTGTTAAGGGGAGCAAAATATTATTTTAGGTCATCCAAAGTTTAGTTTCACCTAATATCTTTGACGTTATTGTCAGACTCGATCTCAATAGATTTGGTAGGAATAAATCGTTATCATATTATATCATAATGTCCATTTTTCTTCTTCGACCTGCCCTGATTCCAATCGCAGTGGAGTCGACGCAACATTTTTTTTTTGTTTTGTGTCATAGGCCAGCAAACGAGCAAGTGCGTCACCTGATGGTAAGTGATCTCCATCGCCCATGTACGCTAACAATACCAAAAGAATTGTGGGCACGTTGCCAACCTTAAAGGAAAGTAATATTTAGGGTATTGGATTAGGAGAGATTTAGGCCTTCGGATATCTCACTCACCGTACGAAACGCAGCAGCAAGCTGCTACTTTACGTCGGTTTTCTGTGAGATAGTGGTAACGACCCGGGCGAGCTGGCCCATTCATGCTGTAGACTAAACTATCTACAGTGTGAATCTTCGCTCGAAAACGTTTAAACACGCTTTGGAACTTATGGCGACACTCTACAACTAACAGTTAACGTTCTTCATCCGAGTACCAATCCAACTTCCAGTAATCGCACAAAATGTATATAATTGCCAATCATGCAAACGTTTGTAATTAACTTTAATTAAACACATTACACAGCGTATACACCAGATTTCTGAGAGTCACCCCAGTTGATGGATATTAATTTCGATAAGCCGAATGACCCCGAAAATGGTTGTACGGGGGCGAATAAAATTAAGCGTAAGTAATAAAACTACTGTGATCCTAATTATACGAATTAGCGTGTTGGGGAATATATTTCTAGTTAGAACATAAGAAATAAAAACATCTATTCGGACCTTTTTTGAGACACACTAATACGAAAATAAAGAAATAAAGCAGCACAAAAAACAACAGCATACATACGTACTCACGTCTGTAATCCCCAAGGGGTATGCAGAGTGTACTGGTTACAACCAGTACACTCACATTTCGCCGATTTTATTTACGACCTATGATGTTATTATTTAGGGGCGAGCATTTCTTTATTACGTAGGTCGCAAACGAGCAATAAAAAAATTGCTTGTTGTTTCTACGACCGGCCTGATCATCCGGCCTGGCATCAATCTCTCTAGGGAGAAAACACCCAGACCCGAAACAATTTTTTGGGGATCACACAAACATTTTTGTCTCGGTGCGGGTATAAAACCCGCGGCCTCTCGTTTCACAGCTGGCTACTCGCTCACTGCGCCATCTTACAGATGCTACATAAAAATACAGGTTCCTAAAAATATGTTACTGTGATTGCAAAAGCATGTGATGTTGATGATGATGTACAAGTAAGCCTTCATATGTGTATGTAGTACACCAAAATAAGACCCTAATTGAGTTCAGTAGAACTTCAAAGGAAAGTTAGCAAACACACGTGTTTGTTTTACCTCATACATTTACACCTACTCACAGATTATGTAAATGTAAAGGAAAGTCATGTTCACTCTGAGATGGAATTTAATTGCAGGTTGACTGCCTCGGTGGCGCAGTTGTAATGCGTTCGCGTTACGATTGAGGCCAAAGCTGAGGTCTCGGGTTCGATCCCCGGGTCGGGTAAAGTGGTATTAGGTTTTTCTATTACGAAATGCGCAGTATCAGCCCGGAGTCTGGAATTTTGTGCCCGGTATGGCGATAGGCTCGCCCTCTATCACATCGTGGGACGGAGATACGCTCGGCGAAATGTGGGTGTACTGGTTACACTTCTGCCTACCCCTTCGGGGATTAAAGGCGTGAGTGCGTATGTATGTATATTCGGGAAACGGGAACCACGTTTCGCCAAAAAAATTAAATCCTTAATATATTGAAAACAGTGTAATTTTTGTCTGGTAGATCACCCTTCAAACCATCTTCCCTGTTTGTCGTGCCAATACTGTAGCTCCGCCAAATATGGTCCGGTTTGAATGATTCTTTTTGTATTCGATAGGGTCTACTCCCGGAGTCGTCGCATTTAAATTTGAAGGGATTGAATCTGAAGGGAATGAAATCTTGAGTGAAACACTAAAACTAACATCTATGAATAGATTTTTAAGATTCCTTCTCTTTAACCCACTTGAAAGTTAATCGGGGACAGTTTGAATAGTACTATATGGAGTTACTGTATTCGTAGTCATCTTCTTCCTGAAATTTTCATCTTTACCGACGAAAAGAAGAGGGCGTTCTCAATTCGACGCTTAAACAAAATAATGTTGTTTTTGTATATATAAGGTTTACAACTGACTGACTCACAATTATTATGTTTTATTTTAAGTTTTAAATTTTTGAGTCTGTTTTATATTCCTTAATAGTTATATTTTACTATTTTTAGTGAAAGAATCATCAAAGAAACGGTGCATAAATTACGAAGTTTTACTTTTTCATCCCCGATTACACCTTATTTACAGATGCGAAATTTCTTTTTAATATTTAAATGGGACCAACTATGCCGTTTCGAATGAAACCAATCATCGAAATCGGACCTCTCTGTGAAAAGTTATGGGTGGTTAAACATGCAAAAAACAACAAACATACGCGTCGAATTGAGATCGCCCTCCTTTTTCCGTCGGTTAAAGATGTAAATGTTAGGAAGATGACTACGAATACCCTATAAAGTACCGATCAAATTGTCCGCGATTTACATTCAAGTGGGGTCACTCGACTGGATCTAGGACTGTAATGTTCAGCAATTTGCTCCCCATCTGCCATTAGGATAACAAAAAGAGTTTCATTCCGCTCAAACTCGGCGAATTGCTATTATTAACCCTTCGCTAGTCGAATATTTTATTAAAATATTGTGTGTCGCTTACATATTTTTGTCAGTAATTGCCTTTTTTGTGATTAAATTTATTAATGTAAATCAAAACCCAGAATCAATACGTATGAAATAAAGTCGCTATCTGCGTCTGTCTGATTGACCGCTTATTTCTCCTAAACTATACAACGGATTTAGATGCCGTTTTCACTATTATCTAGAGAATTTATTCGGGAAGATTTATTGTATATACGCTGTGACACATGGGAACAAGACAGCTACAATATTATACATAGTCAAAAGCCAATAACGTTTTAGTTATTACTTTTCAATGAAACAGAAATTGAAAACATTGGTGTAGCACATTTTTTTATTAGCTTGAATGACGAGACGAGCAAGTCACCCGTCCGATAGTCAGCGCCACGCCTGCTCATAAACAGAAGCAACGCCACACAGAACTCTAAAACTCTAAATAACAAAGCACTGCATGACACCGAACTGCGCTCGTCACCCCGAGACACAAGCTGTTAAGTTTCATAATGCCCAGTAATTTCACTGGCTTCAATATCCTTCAAACCAGAACACAACAGTACTTACAGTGTTGTTTGGCGGCAGAAATAGACAATGCGGTGGTACCAACCCAGCCGACCTCTCGCAAACGAGGGACCTACCACCTTGTAAATTGTAATTATATTAAGGAAAATATACAGAAAGATTCTACGAATTCATTTATGTAAGCAATATTATTTTACGTTTAGGTTTATTATTTATTTGTACAATATACCTTTCACAATCTGGATTATTCAATTGGAATAAACTCAGAACATACGGACAAATTAAACGTGCTTGGAATTCCATGAGAGGTAAAATAATTTATAATACATACACAATAATAATATTATATAACTAGATGACCGGTGCGAATATTTCGCACCGATAATGGTCAGTTTAAACAAATACAACAAATTAGTTCAATATATTGTCAACAGATGACACTGTTAATGTTTCATATTTTTTCAGCATAACCTATAAGTTTGTCTATTTATCGCCAATAACAGCAAACATAAGCTTTAAAATGGTTTTTTAATTATTACATTTGATAAATAATATTATGGTTTAGATGATAGAGCGTTTTCAGACAATAAGACTGCGTGGTGTAGGCTCCGTAATAGGGTACCATTTAATCCATCCTTTTGGGTACGGAACCCTAAAACGTAGTTAAAGCGTGACCACCATATGTGTAAAATGCTATCCATGTACACTCATTTGAAGCGAACTCGAACCAAGTGTACCATCAGTTTTTCGAGTGGTAGAGCCACACTGACAGTTTTATCTACAGCATGAATGGGTCGGCTCATTCGGGTTGTTACCACTGTCCCACAGGAAACTGGGATAAAGTAGCAGCTTGCTGTTGCGTTTCGTACGCTTAGTGGGATATCCGGAGGCCCAAATCCCATCCCGTTCCCAATCCCTTAATTATCCATTTATTTTACGGTCAGCAACGCGCCCATGATTCTTTTGGTATTGTTGGCATACATGGGCGCTGGAGATCACTTACCATCAGGTGACCCACTGGATCGTTTGCTACAGAAAAATCATACCCTGATCGTATCAACACGGCTCTACAATTTACTAAAATAAACTTACCAATATAAGCTCGTACATCATAAGATGTGCCGATGGGAGCGCCGTGGTATTGCTTCGCTGGTACTAGCTGTACGCTAGGAGGAGCCAGCGGAGTCAGCTCCAGATGGAATGGAAACGCGTTGGCGCCCAGTCGCTTTATTAGCGCGTCCTGTGTGAAAACAAATGTCCTGATTTCTGTTCCGTTGTATGATAGGTTGCTTCTGTTTAGGGATGGTGCTGTTACCGTCGCGCGAGTGACATATCTGCTTAGCATATACCCACGAGATAGTTTCGCACATACAGAGAGTTATAAGATATAGTGAGATACCACGAGAAAACGAGACTGCAACATTTTCTCGCGGTGTGAATACCTGCTTCGATAGACATAGAGAGATGACCAGATAAAACCGTTTTTTCACGACAAACCGAGTCGACAACATTATCTCGAGGCGCATATGTTAAGCCCGCTGGTCTTCTAGTCATATAAAAAAAGTTGGTGAGCCCATTGCCATATCGGTTACAAATTCTAATGGCCATTTCACGTGCAAATTGCGTGCAATTTTGTTAGGAACAACACTTTTTAGGAACTGAAACATTCGTGTATGTGGGCCTTCAATATCTTAGGCCCATAGTCAACATCACTTGCACGTGGTACATACTGCTGATTAACGAACGAGGCAATGGCGAAACTTGGTTCCCATTGCGCGTTGTGAGGGTCAAACGGTGGGTCGCTCAAATAATACCAAATCATGATGAGAAGGCGGACCTTTTAAGCCGGGATAACACCAGGCAAAAAGAAGAACCAACGCTATTAGTAAAAAATAATGATATTTTTTTTAATTTTGTGAAAGTATTTTTGCATACAATTTCCCACTGTAATTATCACTCTTTTTCTTATAAGCAGGCAACGTATCAATGATTCTCTGGTAGCTATTGTGGGTGTTTATGAGCGGTGGAGAACACTCGTGCTCCTTTGACAGATCTGATATAAAAAAAGAGATAAATGTGAAGTATAAAACTAATATTATATACCTGGAGCGGTGAGTTGGGCTCCCGATCATGGTTGCAATGGATGGGCCATACTTGCGCGAGGCTCATGATCGCCTCGTTGCAGAACTTGAGACCCATCACCTCTTCATCTTCACGACCGTACCTATGGAGACATAGACAAGGTTATAAAATCAACACAATCTATGTAGATTTCAACATCAATTCGTTCAGATTAGAAGATTATATTAGACTTTTAAAATATGGATGCCGCTACGTTGCGTCATATTTTTTTTAAATACTCATTAATACATTAATACTTTATGTAAAATGCTTTAGGGAATCAATAAAAGTTTTAAAAACTTTAAAATGTTCTCCCGTAACGTCAGGGTATTTTCACGTTTCCCCTCGTCCATAAGCACCCACAGATAAAACCAAGACTCATGGGTGGGGAAGAGAGGAGGACTTTAGGGTTCCAGAAATCACACTCATCGTACAATATGCTACAGCAAGCTGCAACTTCGCATCGGTTATCTGGAGGCCAATTCTCGTAATTAAAAATGTTCAAAATATCATTCATCATGGTATTCTCATAAACCAATAACCAACGTCAAATGTGAATATAGATCGTAATGAGATCGAAAGTAGAATAAAAGATGACTGAATCCAAAACGGCATTCTGCTAACATTTATAAATTACACGTGCCCTTATATAAACGTCAAAATTGTGACTGAATTGAGATTACAATGACATCGAGATGAGATTATATTGGTACAGGACTAGACTTAAAGAGGTGCAAAATACCAATTTAAATCAAAATCTAATCTCAGTTCAGTTAAAATTCATTCGCAGTGTCAGTTACGAGAATTGGCCTTCTGTAAAATAGTGGCTCTACCACACTTTGTAAAATCAAAGTTATCCGTGATTAATTTCAATCATGTTCCTTGGCAACTATGAATTAAATAAGATGACGTTAGCAAAGCACAAACTCCATTAGGCGATATAAAACGTTATCCGACCCCTAAATTAATATAAATTGAGGCGGATTTAATTAAGGGGTCACGGTCGGCAGCGACCCGGTTAGTGCCGCCCGAAATTACAGCGCTGTGGTTTTAAAACATTTCATTAGAAGCTTTCTTGCTGATTTAACTGGGATCAATACTGCAAAAAAAATCTCTAATGTTGGGGCTAATTGGATCTATTACATAAATAAAGTCCTGCTGGCTTAAGTAGGTTTATTTATCGATTAATTACTTTTTTGTTACGTTTATCAGGAATGTGGTATTTTATAATAAAATTAAACGCTTCTCTACGGGAATGAGACTGAAAATAGCGCTCTATGTAAGTAGTTTGCCAAATCAGCTAGTAGTCCATGATATCCTACTTCCTGTTAACATTATAAACATGAAAGTTTGGATGTTTTCGAGTTTGTGAATTTGTAATAGTTTTTTATTGCCCTAGATAGACAGACGAGCGGTCGGCCCACTTGATTGTAAGTGGTTATCGCCGCCCATGGACCTCAGCAATGCCAGAGAAAAGCCAGGCCGCTGCCTACCAAAATGTCAATAACCATGCCTCAATGGCTGAACGGATTTATAGGAAATTCGGTACACAAGGAGACCATGATTTTAATTAGAACATAGGCTACGATCCTCGAAATAGACATTCACACGAGCGGAGCCGTAAGAAAAACTACAGGGTGTAAAAGAGATAAATTGGTGCGATGACTTGGCAAACCGTAGTCTCTTTTCGTGCAAATTTCACTACCGTGATGTAGATTCATTAAAGTATGTGACGTTACAAAATGTAATGCAAACACTTGCTTGTTATGTAACTTTTATACTCATACTCATCGAAATAAGATAACTAGAACGATAACTCTCATATGAATCTGCCAAAAATACGGCTCCACTTACTTACACATGCAAATGTAGGTAATTAATTACACGTAACACTCATAATAAATGAACGATCAAAATCAACTTTATTTCATACAAGTTAATGTCTAAATATTAAATCGAGATACGACATTCTGCACCGCGCAAAAAATTTGTCCAATTAAGTGTCAACTAGAGATCATGAATTAATGAATGACCGAGCTGCACAGACTTTTATAGCTCCGCCCTCTTGCACAGAGTTTTAGTGGGGTAATTTTTTGCTTGAGTTACGTTTCTTGTCATCTTATTTCGATGTTCATACTATTGAAAAATAAGGGTTAAGTATCGTTTTGCATTTCTCCAGCAAAAGGCATCTTTTATTCAAAGGGGTTAATGTTTATTTGTAATTCTACTTACTACTACTATGATAAATGTGAAAGTTTGGATGTTTGTTAGTCCATTATGCCTTAACAGCTGAACAATTTTGGGTGAAATTGGGCACACAGGTACACCATGATCTGGATTAGGACATAGACTCCTTTTTATCCCGGAAATGGACGTTCACGGGGGCGGAGCCGCGAGGAAAAGCTAGTTTAGTATAAAGTATTGTAATTAAGCAGATTGAACAACGAAGTTCTTAAATGCCTTAGCTTTACGAGAAAATTGTATTCGTGGATTATGGGATTTTCTAGAAAAGGACGTTTTTAAAATGGCGTTAGTAAAATAAAAAAGAAAGTATAGGTACTCTTGAATTAATTAACTGTATCTGCACAAAATGTATTGTGATTTTTTTATTCGAATACCTAGTATGATTATATTTGACATCCTCCGTGGCGCAGCGGGCTAGTAGCCGGTTGCGAAGCGTGAGGCCGTGGGTTCGATTCCCGCACCTTGACAAATTTTTGTCTGATCAACAAATATTTGTCTCGGGTCTGGGTGTTGTGGGACCGCAAGTTCCTCGTAGTTCTTGATACCTACGATACAGGTTTACCTAGTGTGGGGTCAGGACAATGTGTGTGACTGTTGGGTGTATTTATCTATTATTTATATGGGGATCGGTAACGTGATAAGTATTTTTTTTTTATAGATTGTACAAAGAAATTAATAAATGCTACATAAATCATAGCTGCCGAATTAACCGTTATTTTTAACCTTCAATAATGACGGGTCTTTGCCTAACCGTTTATCAGCCTGTATATCTGTGAAACAGTACCACCTAAACTAATGGACCGAATTGAATGCGTTTTTTTTAAAGTGGGATAGTAGAAATAATTCTTAGATATTCTCCATGACGCGGGCGTAGCAGGCGAATAGCTGGTTATGGTGTTAAAAATTGTTTCAGGGATCATTGTAATCGGTCAACATTTGCTGGAGTTATAAGTGAATACATTAAAACATATATTTATACAAGGTTAGTCAGAAGGGGTGTACTAAGCCGTGGCCATCTTAAAGAATTACCGATTTCTACTATGTATATCTCATCACTTTTATTTTAAGTTCCATATATAAATCAATTATTGCTTTTTAATTTTATAAATCCACAACCCTGTAGCGTGATTTTTAATGTTACGACTTGGCGGCGAAATACAAAGGAACCACTCCGCACGCCGCGCCCATTTCAAATGAACACACAGTTAATCATAGTGTAGTTAGCGTAGTTTTTATAAAATCTTTAAACAGCAATCTCTGAAACTATAGGATTTATTGAAAATGTTGTAGATACAAAAGTTGTTAAGAATTACGGGTACTTTTACGTCCTTTCGGCTTAGTACACCTTTTCCGACTAACCTTGTATAGACGATTTGGGAACCTCCCTCGTTTTCGTCGGTTAAAAAGGTTGCAAATCTTACCTAAAGGTCAGTGTGACTTGACCGTAGAGTTTCTTAGTGCTTTCCAAACACTCGGGCTCGGCGTGCAGAACTCCTTGGATGCTGTCGATGACGCCATTCTCCACGATAAGGTCTCGTGATGCCAGATACAGAGTCAGCTTGTTATTGGGTGACGATTTTTTGAACACCCTGTGTATGAAAAAAACATTGGCTTTTTCAAATTTAGATACTCTATCTATAGACATTTTTGAACACCCTGTGTATGAAAAAACATTGGCTTAAAGAAATGTTTAAAAATAGCAGAATACGGTATAGATAGTTTTGTCTACAGCATGAATGGACTAACTCGATCGAGTTGTTACCATCTTACAGAAAACTGACGTAAAGTAGCGCCTTGCTGTTGCGTATCGTACGGTCAGTGAGATATCCGGGGACCCATATCCCCTTCTCCTTCCCAATCCCTTAAGCATCCCTTTCCTTTACGGTCGGCAACGCGGCCATTCTTCTGATAGTTTTTCATGGGCGGTGGAGATCATTTACCACCTGGTGACCCACTTGTTCGTTTGCTGACCTCTCCTATAAAAAAGGTCTTCCAATTACGAGCCCTTTCAAATTCAGTATCTTTTCAAAGATTTATTAATTTGCTACGAAAGTTGGTTACACCTGAGTGAATTCTCTCTTTGAAAAGGTCGTGTTAATTCATTTTGCTTATATCGTTTAAGATTTATCCAACAATGTGATATTTCGTATTCCCGTCATACTGCTATACAATTGCTCCAATTTAACGCAATACAATTGGATTGAGGACTGTTCCATCATTCCTAAATTAATCATAGGAATTGTTCATAAACTGACACAGAAAAATGGACTGTAATAAATAAACTTACCGTTGAGAATTGAGCGCGTTGTCACTCGTCATGTCCAGATTATTTTGGGGCCTGGGGACATAATAATTCACTGTTATTTATGTTTGTTCTAATGGATTGTTTTGGCAGAGTATTGCCTATTGAGTTGTTTTAAAATATATTAACTGTTAGATAATACTTATTGACTGTTAGGATTTTATTGAAACTAATAAACATGATAAATAAAGATATAATCTATTGGTTCAGTTAGGCGACCACCCACAGATAAAAATAAAATAAACACACCCAACAGTCACACATAGTCCTGTCCCCACAATAGATTAACCCGTATTGTAGGTATCAAAAACCCACAATACCCAGACCGGAAACAAATATTTGCGGATCATACAAACATTTGTCTCGGTGCGGGAATCGAACCCACGGCCTCTCGCTTCGCAGCCGGATACTCGCTCGCTACGCCACGGAAGCTTGTGAGTACAGCCGATTCACGTACACGACGCGACACCTCTCCAAAAGTACTAAGGTTTTGACAAGTTACTACGAATTAATGGTATGCTGAGTCATGTGTGTGACCTTAGCTTGGAGAGCTAGGGTAGGCGCTGCCCACCGAAAAATTGACAGCAATTATTGAAGAAATATATTTTCATTATTTTATTTTATATAGCGAAATTGAAATTAGTTCCCGTTGCGGGTTGTAGGAGTAAGACGGCGGGTCGCCCCATAAAATAACAAAATCATCAAATCTATGGTACGAAAAATCGGATTCTTGTATTAAGCTAGGATAACGCCAGCTAGAAAGAAAGAAAGGAATTGAAACCCTGCAGTGGTTGATCAGATAGACGGCTGCCAGGACGTCGGCGGCTAGGAAAAATCCCTAACTACGACGGCAATAGTCATAATATGCTGGGCATTATGGGACTTAACATCTTGTGTTGGGGTGACGAGCGCAGCCCAATGACAGTACTTCATAATTCATATTTAGTGTTATTTATGTTTATAGGCAGGCGTGATGCATCATCATATCATCAGACGAGCAACCAAGTAAAAAAAATGAACGACCAAAACCGATCAATTTGGTCAAAAATCACCTTAATTCACCAATTTCATTTAATTTAATTTCAATTTCATAATTCCACACACTGTTCATCATAGTCAATGTTTATTGCATAAATCCACATCACTATTAAACAACAAACACAACTTTAAACTAGTTTAGGAATTAATTAAAATAGGCAAATTCCCGCCAAAATTCAATAATATTCTCATTGAAACCTATTCTATTCTATTCTATTTTTAGATTATGGCCCCATCGATTTTCGATGATTTCGCCAATGTCAAGTATTATAATAGCAATATGTAAAAATAAAGATCAAAACGTAGACATCTTTAAAAAGATCCTCATTGAAACCTTTTGTTTGCATACATACAAATTTCAATGTCAAACACGTCATGTCGAACAAAAATATTTGCCCACTCTTTCTTTTGTTTAATTATGACTTCGCATTAATATGCATTTCGTCATTGAAATATATTTTCAAGCCTTTACAAGAACGATGAAGCTTCAGTGTGATTTCAAAGTGTTATCGGAGATTCGGTGTCAACTGACAATTCCTTCTATTACCATGCGTCATGAACGATTTTATTCAAACGAGTTGAACGACCAAGAGCGGTCAACACGCTCCGACAACAATCCCCAAAATTCACTAATTTCATAGTTCCCATAGACATCGTTAATGTACCAATATTACAACAAACACAACACTAACAGCCGGTTTCTGATAGGCTGATCAAATCAACATTCAACTAACAGAACTTTGAGTTGACATCGCTGTCAAATCAATTCGAGTTGCTGAAACGTTATTTAGTGAAAAAAAATAATAATATTTGATCCCTCTTTAGTACCGTTTGACATACGATTTTCATAATAATTTGAAAGTTATGTTAGCTAACATGTGTGTCAAATTAAAAGCGTTGATCACGCTTCTAGCAAGTCAATTTCAACTTGACATGAGATTTGACATTTGATTAGTTAATAAAAAAAACTCGCTGATTATTAAAGACACGCTATTGCCACGTCTTTGATATTTTCATGCCAATACCGAGAGGTGTAATGTTGCGAAAAAACAGAGTAAACATTCTTGGTCTCCAAATTAACCACATGTTGCTGGCTACAGATGTTGAAAATAGTATATTAATAAAAGGCTATGCTAATTCGAAACTTTAATCGAAATTCGTATTCAATTCGAAGCATTTTGTTTTTATTCTAAATTCAATTTATAAGTATAGCTGCCAGTTCTGTGCTCGTCGGAGAGTTTTGATAAGTATTTAAAAATTAAAAGCAGTGCTTTCCAAATTCGAAACAGTCTTATTACTGTATTAGATATGGGTCTCACAATGCATAATATTGCGGGACAAAACTACGCTCAACGGACAGACGGACGTTTAGAGTCCTGCACGTGAGCAAAATCATTAGAAAAAAATCAAAACAATACAATATAATACAATACACAACAAATACAATATAGGTATGTATTTTGACAGGAAAAAGGTCGTAAATCGTCGCCGCGTTAAGCAACACCTGCCCGGTGTTAAATTAAATATTTCACCGGATCCTTGGATCCGGTTCTAAACTGAAATTTTCATTACTTGCCTTCAAGCTTAGGAATTGTGATTCAGGGGTTACGTGACTGTGTATTAATACCGTAAATTCTTTACTTTACTTTTAACATGGTAAAAAAAAAACAAATTTAGAAGCAAAATATCAATATTTTATTTAAGACTGTAATCGATCAACGACTAGCACTGCGAGATTACGGTTACCCGGGAAAGTTCGCTCGTGTAGAGGTCTCGTCAATATTTATGGCAGATGATTATTGGTTTAAGAGAATGCCATTTGCAACTTTCTTGACGCTAAGACTAGATCGGAATGATATTTTGAACATAACTCAAATACGTAAAATTACGAGAATTGGCCTCCCGGCCTCACTGTGGTAGCGAGCTCAATCGATCTTAATAAACGAGTCATTGAAAGCGTGACATGTTAGGATGTCTAGATTTTAATAATATTCGGTACATACACATCCACTGTTAGATGTATGTAACGACCCAAAAATATGGCCACACCTTTCAGTAACACGTTCTATATGTACAGACAAAATCAGAACCTACTCCTTTTTTAAGTCGGTTAAAAATAAGATCCATAACGATAATTTCGAAGTTGCTAAAGCTGTATACTAACAATTTATCTCGGCGAGGTAAACGAAACATATTATCAAACGTTAAAACTTGAGGCAAACTTTTATTACCGCAATTAGTAAAGTGAAACAGTGAAAAAGGCCCCCCAAAAGTTAATGGCCCGATATATCTCCCAAACGGTGTCTGTATGGACATTAATGTCTTTCGTGAGATGTAAACTGAGCATTTTCACGATTCTTGGATTTATTGAAGTGTCGCCTGACAGCTTCAAAACATTTCATTACACGATTGCTTCGTGTCATTGGTGAGTGTGTGTACAAATCTTTTTTAATAAATAAATATCGTCTAGGTTTACTGGCAGTCTAGTTAGAAGTCATGAGGTCCCGGGATCAAATCTCATGTCGGCCAAAACAAACCACACATGAGTTGCTTAAGATTGTAATTTATGCCTGGTAAGGCGACAGGCTTGCCCCTTATCATGGGACGGAAATAAGTTCGGTAAGTGGCTGAAGCACTAGTTGCACCTTTGCCTACGTTATGTATATACGTGTGGAATTTTAACATTCTTGAAGTTACTATAAATATTATTTATATAATTTGTAAGTTTTAGTAATTCGGGTAAAGAAATAAATTTAATAATACGCACTCACGCCTGTAATCCTCGAACAGGTAGGCAGAGGTGCAATCAGCACACCCACATATCGCCGAGCGTATCTCCGTCCCATGGGGGCGAGCCTATCGCCATACCGGGCACAAATTCCAGACTCCGGGCTGATATGAGTATTTCGTAATAGAAAAACCCAATATCATTTTTACCCGATCCGGGGATTGAACCCGAGACCTCAGAGTCAGCCTCAGTCGTAACGCGTACGCACTACAACTGCGCCACCGAGGCAGTATACATTTATTTTAATATTTCTTCAAAATGGTAAAGGTATTTAAAATTATTTGTTGCTAGTAACTTCATTATTCGAACTTACAGAGCCAAGTCGCCGTTTTGTTGATTCAGACATAGATAAACAGTCAAATTAATATAAACAGTCGAATAGTTATTTATAGTCACAATTCGCTATATAGATCTCAGTCTAAGATATGTAAGCTGAGCGAGTTTCTTACACCGCTTCTTATGTACAGAGGGGCTAGCACGGAAAACTATCGAAATCGTAATGTAAAGGTATCGATAGATAATTCCTTAAATATCATTGGTCTATATATTATTATTTTTTTATATTCCATATATATTAGTTTCTTTTACGTACGATAGAGGCGCTCTACTAAAATCTCATAGAAATTGTTGTCGATGACAGCTCGAATAACTTTTCGCAAGTTTCCTAGCCCCTCAGCTGTATAAGATTTTACAAAGCCGTTAAATTAAACACAGCTATAAAACAATATATTTCCTTTCAGACCGGCATGTTTTCTTAATTCTCGTGGAAAAAAAGTCTCGTAACTATTTATTGTCCCGGAGCAGGGATTGAACCCTGGCATCTTGCTGCATAGACTCTCTCACTCAAGCACTGCACCACAGATGCTGTCAATTATTTTATCCGATTGCGATGCCAGCATTGTAACATTATTTAACAAGCAATGGATGAAGGTGAGAATGGTACGGACAGCTGACCTTGAATAAGATCATTCTCCCATTTATTTCACTGAATTCTGCGACATGACAGACCAAAGACTTTAATGTATACTACTAGACAAGCTGCGTGGTACATAGAAATTGTATCACTAAGTTGTGGTCAATTGACCGTAATTCAATATTACCATCTCGCTAACTCTCAACTAAAACCCCTCTCGGACTCCCTATTTGTCAGCTGTCAAACTCCTGCGTTATGTGACGCTATTTTACTTCTAAACAGCCTGTCTAGTAGTACTGTATAGTAAATAAGTATCTACGTAAGTGAATTATGTTTTATCATTTATGGCTTGCGGCTCCGCCTGTGTGAACGGCCTGTTCTGAGATAAAAAGAACCCAGGTCCTAATACAAGTCATGCTATCTGTGTGCCAAAACCATTCAGCCGTTAAGGCGTGAGCTTATAAAAATAAACTACTTGTATGAACTAATCATCAAGGGAGAGATTAATCTACTTAACTTCAAATCACGTTAACAATCCAGCTTGCTGTAGACACTAATTACTAACGCTGAGTTAATCCAAAAGTTTCATAATTAGGCCTAGTTCTCCCACATACATAATCATGAAACTAAGCTCACCTTTATACCAACAACGTAAAATTTACTTAAATAATTTAGTATGTAAACCTCGAGAACAGGCTAATAGGGCAGATTATTCCTTTTATTTCAGAAATCCTACTTTTTAGTACTATTATAAATGTGAAAGTTTGGATGTTTGTGAATTTGGATGTTTGTTAGTCTATCACACCGGCTGAATGGTTTTGGATGACATTTGGCACACAGGTAGAACATGACCTGGATTAGAACATAGGATGTTCCAATTTCAAATAGTTTGAAATTATCCAATACAGCATGAAAATGGAATATCGTAATATATATATAAATAAATAATTTAATAAGTTGTAGTATGGCACCACATTTAACTAACCAACAAAACTTCAAAAACCTTAGACTTTAAGAAGCATTGAATTTCGAAGTACCTAATTTTGAACTGACACATTATGTTAAATTTACTATTTTCATCGAGAGGTGACATTCTAAAACTTCCCCGTGAAAGTTAATTCAGTTTTAAATTGGAAAACATATTTCTACGCTATCTTGGAAGGGTCGCAAAGACGCAAATTTTAAAAGTATTTCTAACCACAAGCGTAGGTATCTAAAATGTTCTTAATGCTTCTTATCAAATATTTTTGATACATCGGTTCAGTTAATAGGTTTTTGGTTTTAATAATCGGATGGTTTACCGGAAGAAATTTTCTATTTACTTTTTCACGAACCATAATTTTTTGCCTTACGAATTTATGATCGGTGGCCTCAGGCCTGTCATCACGTCACAGGCATTTATTATCATAATTATTAGCTCAATGATTGATCCGAAAATTCAAATTTCTTATTTATCGATGGATCTTTATCCTTTACGGCGTACAAGTTTAAGGATTTGTTTTTATTTAATGAATGCGATGAAATAAAATCTCAAATGACCCTGTAGTGAGATTTTAATCACCGTCCGTCGATTAATGGTCGTGATTAAATATTCAAGGTGAAAGCATAAACGTTATGGATAAATATTTATGTATTTGGGTTATGTCCTGTTAAAATAAATAGGTTCAATGAAGCTATCGTCAACAATGAACAATCTATTATTTCAAAATGTTAAAATTTATTTTAAAGAGTCAGTAATTGATTATAATATGTCTAGAACTGTCGCATTCAGAGACTTCACTAAACTCATTCCTTAGAATTCGATTATTTCCTAACCAGTTAATGCTTTATGTTTCATTACTGGATACAGAAAATTATTTATGCTCCATTATTAAATACATAAATAATCTTAATTGATGTCTCTGATAAATAATCGAATGCTGAGAAATGACTTACTGACAATTAAGTGGTACAAACAAGTTGGTAGGTCCCTCGTATGCGAGAGGCCGTCTGGGTTGGTACCATCTGTCTATTTCTGCCGTCAAACAGCAGTGTGTAAGCACTTTTGTGTTTCGGTTTGAAGGACATCGAAGCCAGTGAAATTATTGGGCATTATGAGACTTAACATTTTATGTCTTGGGGTGACGAGCGCAGTTCAGTGCCATGCAGACTGCAATGTTCTGTAATCCAGAGTTCTGTGTGACGTTGCTTCTGTTTATGGGCAGGCGTGACGCTTAACATCAGGCGAACGACCTGCTCGTCTCATCATTCAAGCAAATAAAAGAATAATAAAAAAAATAAAGTGCAGTGACGTCTCTGAGTACGGCAATAAGACTTTAATGAACGAAGTGTAAGTTTAATTACATATAAAAACAGAAAAATACAGATAAAACAAACATTTAGGCTATTGATTAAGAACGTAAAGTAGTCAGAAAAATTCAAGCTAATTAAAGGATTTATATTTTCTAATGGAGCTAATAATAACAACTTTACCTGCTCACTCATAAAGAATAAAAAGAATTAAATCGTTTATTCTTTTTAATTCACAGAATAAATAGTTTATTCAATTTTTTTTTTTTTTTCGTTACTTCGTGGAACTCCCATCATATCAACTGAACTATAAACCAAACGAGTTATTGAAAAATATTCTACAAAATCCACTTCAATCTCAACTCAATCGTGTCCGTATTTAAATAACTAAACATACGTTGAAAACACCGTTCCAAAACAAACATCAAGACTTCCGAAGTCCATCCAAATAAATTGAACGTTTCATGTCGCACTTAGAAACGTTTTATATAAAACGTATTTTTAACACTGCAAAACAAATAAATAAAATCCTGTAGAAAGTTAGCTGGCTCAGTGGCGCAGTAGTAATGCATCGCGGTACGACTGTTGTGCTGAGGTGTTAGGTTCGATCCCTAGATCGGGTAAAAGTGATATTGGGCTTTTCTATTACGAAATGCCCAGTATCAGCCCGGAGTCTGGAATTGTGTCTAGTGTGGCGACAGGCTCGCTCCCTATGCATCTACTGTTTACACTTCTGCCTACCCCTTTGAGGATTACAGATGTGAGTAAGTATGTATATATATGTAGAAAGTTAACTGGTTTAAAAGTTTTGCCCTCCGGTCCAACGGTTCCACGGAAATGAGTTTAAGGCTGCGAAAATTACAACTGAAAACTTTGTTGAGCAAATCCTTTTGTAAGGCGCATCCTTTATATGATATTTTACGAATGTTTAATGAGATCTCTTCATTATTAATAACGGGCTAGTGGGTTTAGTTGGATTTTAAAGTGTTTTAAATAGATGACATATCTTGTTTTTATCCTCCGACAAAAAGAGGGGGTTATACGTTTGATCTCTTTGTCTGTATTTGAAAGCTGATTTAATATAGATAGTTTTTAGCTATGTTTGATGATTATAAGTTAAAACTTCCAAAACTGACTTATAACACCCGAATTTGCGGCGCGTTTGCTGTTATGCGTTGAGGAAATTCCCATCCCTTTTGAAGTAGGTTAAGAACTTGTTCAGCCATTCCGAAATTACTTATTGAATTGAACAATATCAAATAGACATTTCGACTCTAAAGTACTCTTAAAAATAAATAAGCAAATACTTATTTCGCGAATTTATGAAGAAATGCTTTAAAGGGGCGGAGGTTGCTCCAAATAAAGACACTCACCCGAGTGAAGCCGCAAGTAAAAGCTAGTTTCAGATAAATAGAAAGATAAGCAACGATTTCCTTGAACCTTTGCAGCACTTGTCCAAACCTATAACTTTCAGTCAGTCGATCGATTGCAGATGGCTGATATAAATTCAGAGATAAAATATTGGTCAAGGTTTGATGAGCTATTGACTATTGGAGCACTAGATTATATTTTTAATGAAGTATATTCTGGAGATTTACGAAGTTAAGGCAGTCATACGTAGACAGTTTTGTCTAAAGAATGATTAATTGATCTCTTTGTTTCTTTCTATGACTCTCAGTCCGATTTGTACTCGTTTTTTTATTTGAAAGCTGGTTTAATGGAAATAGTTCTTAGGTATTCTTCTAACACCTGCCAATAAATGTTTTCTTTCTATGTTTAAAGAAATATTTATAATTAAATATTTGGGCTTTCAGCGGTGCAGTATTGCTTGGGCCGTACTGCAGCAACTAGCTGAAGGGCCCATTATTGGAGAAACACATTTTTAAAATATATTTTAATCTATTTTGTTTTTCTTTGTGTACTGCTCTAATAATAAATGACTTTTCTTTCTTCTTCCTTTCTTTCTCAATATTTTGTTTAGGCATTTAAAAATTACAGATTGTTATCGCACCTACCCTCGGATAGACGCAGGTGTTCGATCTACCCTCACCTCAACGGAAAAAATATATCGGATCACCAGTTTCCCCTTCCACATGCTAACAGTATAAAAGATGTCGCATTAAACGGACACATCTAAAAGGGTTGAGAGTGCCTAAAGCACTTACCCGAAAGTCCGCTGACGCTGTCAAAAGCCGATTCTCGTCAGCAAGCGACAATAAAAAATACGTCGCGACAAGTTTAAAAAAAAACGGAAACCTCTCAGTGTGTTATTTGTAAGTATTGTAGCTGTGTTTGGTGTGCATTAATAGTGAATATAATAAGATTTTGTTATTGATTGGTTTTTAACACGTTGTTAAATTAACCATAGTCTCTGTTGAAGTTGGCGGCGGATTTCGGTGTTTTAGCCAAAAAATATTTGGCAGTGATTTCCTCAAGGACATCTTTAAGGGGGCTAAGACCTTGACTTAAGTCGTTCCTTTTGACATTAAAGGAAAGATGCTTCTTTGTGCGAGCCAGAAAGGAAATTTATACAAGAAAAGTATTATTACTGGCTTTTTTTTATACAACAATTTTATATCGCTTCACTGGTTTACTGGCAGCGTATTTTTTAATATCATGAGCCAACAAAGGGTAAGTGGGTCAAAAGTCATCATATAGTAAGTGATCACCATTGCCCATGAACGTTTACAATACCAAAAGAATCATGGGCGCGTTGCCGTTCTTAATGAAAAGAGTTAATTAAGGGATTAGGAACGGGAGGAGGATTTGGGCTTCTGGATATTTACCAGCCTGTGATATAAAGAATGTCCTGGATTCGATCTCCACTCAAAAAAGGCGATTTAATTTGAAATTATGTGAGATATCATATAGTATCTATGCCCCATGTGGTGATAGGCTCTTCCTTATAAATTCGTAGGATAGAAATAAGTTCCACGAATTGTGGGAGTACTAAAGCCCCTGTTCCTCGAACAGTACAGGCATACTTATCAGTTATGTTAGCTTTTGAACTAACCGAACTTGAAGCCGGGCGCGCACGAGGCGCTGATGTACGTAGACGCCACAACTTGCTATCTCACTCTGGCTCCAAGTCTTCGCTCTTGCAGAGGTAATTAATCGAAATACTGTTTACAAAAATAAAATAATTAAAGTATAAAAAAAATATATGATTAAGAATAAGAATAAGAATAATTAATTTAACAAGTCCAATGCTACTATGACATAATGCTATCGCGATTATTTTTATAGTCTCATTTTCGTATGGGAGTTTCTTCGATTCTGATATCACAGTTAAATCGCCCAACAAGGTTTTGTTACACATTGTATATCGAATGGTTATGTAGTGACCAACTTAGTGTCATAGTTTTTCGAGTTGCCTGAAGGCTACACATAAGATATGACACATAAGATATCGTTAAACATAAACACGCAAGCGCTAGTTGCTAAGCTTAAAAGCTCACTCAAGCTAAAATCTTCGAATTTTTGGGTAGTATTTTCCAGCTGTGCATTATTTATCTTCTGGCAAGTGCATACACTAGACGAGTGTGTAACGCTATAAATATATATCCCGGTGCAATTGGCTCGTATACAATTTTCTTTCACATCGTTTATGTACTGCATACTTTTTCTTTGTAAACACTAAAAAACAACAAGGTTTTGGCGTCACAGCTATTTAAAAGTTCGTCGTGAATATTAGTTTATTTTATATTTGGTACAGTTTTAACCGACGAAAATAAAAAGAGGAACCTCTCAATACGACGTATATATTTGTTTTTATTTTACGTATAATTGATACTGCCTCGGCGGCGCAATTGTAATTGGTACGACAGCTGTGCTGTCTCGGGTTCGATCACCGGGTTGGGTATAAGTGATATTGGGTTTTTTTATTTATAAATGCTCAGTATCAGCATTCTGGAATTGTGCCCGGCATGGCGATAGGTTCACCCCCTTTCCAATCATGGGACGGAAATAAGCTCGGCGAAATGTGGGTGTCCTGGTTACACCTCTGCCTACCCATTCGGGGATTTCAGGGGCGAGTGCGTATGTATGTATATATTTATAATTAGTAATATCGGTTACAGTATTTTATTTGAGGTCATCATTTATTTAATACTATGATAGGTAATAAGATAATTCGGTACATTCTTAAATTATTTTTATTTCTAAGAACGAACTTTGGTAGAAAATAGACTATGTTGTTAAAGAATAAAAACTAGATCAGTAACTGAAATAACAAATCAAAGTTCCGCCTCCCAGTTTATTTGTTAAGAAATCACGATTAACCGATAAACCCATAAAATTTAAAGACGGATACATCTAAGGCGCCGAAAAAAAGTTAATGATTGACAGATACAGAATGCGCATGTTGTTTTTGGAATAATTGTGTTTCTTCAAATTTCTTTATGTATGCGAAAATGGCTAGATTGCCTAGATGCTCTAGGATTTCTAGGTAAGCATAATATTGATCGAGACGAATGATCAATAAAATAAACAATTTAAAAAGTAGATCAAGTCTGAACAAAAGGAGTATCCGACAAATGTATTTATTTTGTTTTAGTCTTCCGCGTGCCTTTATCCCACTCGCAGTGGTGTCAGTTCAACATGCTTTATAATGCATATTAGAGAAAGATTTGGCTTGTAGTTTTTACGACCGGCCGCCAAAATTCACATAATTATGATGTACCTACCACTACTACTGTACCGTCTTGCTTCCATGAATCATAGCGTGATATATACCTACATAAAATTCTTTTTGAAGAAATTGTCTTAATGATAGTAAAAAATGGCATCAAAAGCCATTGCGTGGGTCTTAAACCGTTCCTAAACACCTCCTAAGGTGTTAGCGGATAAACGGACAGACACGGAAAGCTACTTTGTTTTATACTATGTATAGATAATTCATATATTCCAAATTTACATATACACTTTTTAACAACTAAAAAGCTAACTTAACTAAACTTGTAGTGTTTTTTGAGTCGGTTTTATTTTTCGTTTTTCTTTAAAGAGTCATCAACAATTTCATTCCCCTAGGGGTGGAATTATTTCTTTAAACTTAAATGGGGTCACCGCCGGAGTAAACCCTATCGAATACAAATAGAATCATCCAAATCGGTCTTCTCAAATCTTTGTTTTTTTGAGGCGGTTAAAAATATAATAAGAAGATAATTCAAGGGTCTTGAAAGTTTAGGAACCGCTGCTTTAGTGTTGCTAACACATTCCTTTCCCCACGGTAAGTACTGGTGCGAGTGATAATTTCAGGGATGTGCCAAATTATTACCGAATCGTGTTGCGTCGTACACACCTTGGCCGAGCCCGGCATGCTGCCAATGCATGCCACATTAAAATATGTCATTACTGCGTTCGATTTTCTACTATTATTACTAGTTTATGTTAAGGATATTTCGCTTGTAAGGCCGTTTTTACATGGATGACGTCATGATGTGTTAGAAACTAGGCTTTTGGCCGCAATTCTGTTTCCGGCCTTGTGGGCTTTAAAACGTTCTAGCCAAAACATTTTAGTTCAACCTAAACTGGTTATTTTCTTAGACGTTATAAAGTTGAAAAATCGCATGGAATTTTACGCGGTTAGAATATACCAACGCTGTAGGGTTTACGGCGGAGGACTCAAATTCCATCTTCAATTATAACAAAATTTAAATCAAAATAATTTAGGTTGCGTTATAAACTGGCATTTAGCGAACATATCCGTCTCCCCAGAAGGGTTTACGTGTGGCAGGCAGACGGAAGTAAAAACTGCAAGCCCAATATTTCTGTAACATGTGCTAAAAAGCATGATGCGACCCCACTGCGAGTGGGATAAGGGCAGGTGGAAGAAGAGAGCATTCAAAAACATATGATATTTTTGATGAGATTGTGTAAACGAAAAAGGAAGGATTAATCAAATTATTTCTTTAATTTATTGAGAAGGTGGTAAACCAATAACTGTAACTCATATACAATTTTTTTTATAGCATAGGCATACGAGTATGTGGGTCACCTGATATTAAGTGATCTCCACCGCCCATGTAAGCCCACGATATCACAAGATTTATGGGCGCGTTGCCGTCCTTAAAGGAAAGGGAGAATTAAAGGATTGGGAAGGGGAGGGGGATTTGGGCCTCCGGATATCTCACTCACCGTATGAAACGCAGCAGCAAGCTGCTACTTTACGCCGGTTTTCTGTGAGACAGTGGTAACGATCCGGACGAGCCGTCCCATTCATGCTGTAGACAAAACTGTCTACAGCGTGGCTCTACCACTCAGAACTCAATATAATAATATTCTTAAATTTCAGATACATACGATAAATTATAACACGATTAAGGAAAGTAAAATCAATACTGTAGTTATTTATCAAACATAACATATAAATTAACAACTCTGATTATAAAGATCAACAAAAAAATACGAGTAATAGGTACAAGTTACAACAATGTCAAGCAATTTAGACGTTTATCTTTCATAAAAATACATAACAGATCGTATGATAAACAATAATTGTACCTGGAAAAATTAAAAATGACTAATTTAGTAATTGTAGATGTTGCGATATTATCTAATATCATGTTACCGGAAGAGTGTATACGTAATCTGTGTAGGTACATTTAATGGAAACTCGAGTATATTTCACTCCATATAAAACACCTTGATGTGTTATAATGATAAAACATAATTATAATACATCAGGGGTTGACATCAGGCAGGCGACCGGTCGTAAAAACTAGTATTTCTGTAACATGTGTGATAAAGCATGTTGCGCCGACCGCACTGCCAGTGGGATAAGGGCAGTTGGAGAAGAATTAAATGGAAATAAATAAAATTATTCATTTAACCCACGGCTTATTCAGTCCTTAATATTGCTGGAGATAGGGCTACTTTGGTAATGTATGACGATGAGTGACAAAAATGTATAATGTTTTATATGTAGAAGCGTAAAATTTATTGAAATCGAAAGTTTGGGACAACCCTAATAAAAATCCATTATTACACGTATTGAATTCAATAATAATCTAACAATGCATACTAGAAATTGATCCAGTATTTATAGAGATAAGCTGACATTTTTAAATAATTTTGTGCTTAGAAAAAATATGAGTACCTACTATCATATGACTGCCGCGGTGGCACAGTTGTAATGCGTACCCGTTACGATTGCTGTGCTGAGGTCTCGGGTTGGATCCCCGGGTCGGTTAAAAGGAATATTGGGGTTTTCTATCACGAAATACTTAGTATCAGCTTGGCGTCTGGAATTCTGCCTTATATGGCGATAGGCTATCACATCATGGGACCGAAATAAGCTCGGCGAAATGTGTGTGTACTAGTTACATCTCTGCTTACCCCTTTGGGGATTACAGGCGTCAGTACATATGGTATGGAAAAATATATATTTGTGAACGTCTAAAGAGATTTTCTAAGTATTATCATACTAATATTATAAATGTGAATGTAAGTTTGTTTGTTACACTTTCAAGCAAAAACTACTTAACCGATCATCATGAAACATTGTACATAATATATTCTTGGAGGTATAACATAGGATACTTTTTATGAAAAAAAAAACTATTTGTTTGTTACGCTTTCACGCCTAAATCACTGAACCGATTTTGTTGAATTTTGATGTAGATATAGATGGGATCCTGGAGACGGTTATAGGCTACGTTTTATTTCGGAAAAGTCTATTCACGCGGGCGGAGCCGCGAGCTAAAGCTAGTTCTTAATTAATATAAAATAGGAATACATATTATGTCAAAGACGATTCCGCCGGAACAGCGTAACATCGCTAATGTAACTAGTTAATTAAGACTAGCACAGCGTATATAAACATTCATTAAAATGAAATTATACCACGACTTCCGGTGTTCCCGGGCTCATGGTCATAATTCATAGTCTGTAGAAATCCTCATATTAATTTACGAACACATTTATTAGGTACAGTCTGACAACTGAGATTGTAATAATATAATAATACTAGCCCTGTATTAGATACGTCCCACTGCTAGGCACGGGCCTCCTCTACTCAATGAGAGGGGTTAGGCCTTAGTCCACCACGCTGGCCTAATGCGGGTTGGCAGACTTCACATACCTTCGAAATTCTTATGAAGAACTTCTCAGGTATGCAGGTTTCCTCACGATGTTTCCTTCACCGTTAAAGCAAGTGATAATTAACAATTAATACACACGTAACTTAGAAAAGTCAGAGGTGTATGCTCTCGGAGCTGGTTTCGAACCTGCGACTTTCGTCTCGACAGTCCCTACCACTCCTCACTGAGCTATCACTGCTTTGTAATAATGTTGTTAAATATTATATAGCAAGTTTTGAAAAATAAGTATAATAAATTTCTATTTGAGAGTAAGCGAGATGGTAATATTAAGTTACGGTCAATTAACCACAACTTAGTGGTACATTGTCTATGTACCGCACGGCTTGTCTAGTAGATATGTATTAATCATACAAATACCTACTACACAAGTAGTTCAGCAACATGCAGCAGCTAATTTAAGGATTATAAAACGATTTTTTCGATTTACATTTAAAAGTTAAACTATATATTTACGTGTGTATAATTTCTATCAATAAAATACGTTTTAACAACACTTAAAAACCGACTTCAAAAAATAACACTGCAAAGACAAAAATAAAAATTATTATTTCTATATGGCTCTTTGGAGTCGGCACAATTTCATTTGACTGGCAGCTGCACCGACAAAACTTTTTTTTTTGTAGCTACAGCCATAATAGCATGTAAATTTCAATAAGTACAATTACACAATCGAGATAACTGTGCTGAATTTTTTTACTCCGTACTCCTTCTTAACCAAAAACTCGCCGAATTGAGAACCTCCTCCTTTTTTGGAGTCGTTTAAAAATAACTGACCTCCTTTATATATTATATATATTGATATGCTATATATATTGATACCAACCTTTTTGTAAATATTGTTACGGGAAAATGTCACTCATCTAGAAAACAAATAATAATAATACACCCAACAGTCACACACATAGTCCTGACCCCACACTAGGTAAACCTGTGTCGTGGGTATCAGGAACTATGAGGGACTTGCGGTCCCACAACACCCAGACCCGAGACCAATATTTGTGGTTCACACAAACATTTGTCTCGGTGTGGAAATCGAACCCACGGCCTCTCGCTTCGCAGCCGACTACTCGCCCGCTGCGCCACGGAGCTGTCAAGAATATATGAATAAACATAATGTTGTACTCGTGAATACGGTAAAATACATTCGTTCATTGATTTTGCTCAATTTAATATCGTAATAAAATCAGTTCTAGTTAAAATATAATAAACTTTAATGTGTACGTCCATATTAAACTATTACAAGGTTGTACATTTGATGTTGTGAAGCTACAAGGTGGTAGGTCTCTCGGATGAGGCCGTCTGGGTTAATACCACCGCTTTGCCTATTTCTGTCGCTAAGCAACAGTGTGTTCCAGTTTGAAGGGCATCGGAGCCAGTGAAATTACTGGGCATTATAAGACTTAACAACTTATGTGTCGGGGTGACGAGCGCAGTCCAGTGCTTAGAAATTCGAAGTTATGTGTGGTGTTCCTTCCGTTTAGACTGCCTCTAACTGGCACTTACCATTAAGCAAGTGATCGGCTCGTCTCGTCATTCAAGCTAATAAAAAAACATACACACCCACAGACAGAAAAAGGAGTCAAAAATATAATACTTACCCCTTTTTGTCAGGGGGGTTAAAAAGTCACAAAATTCATCCAAACTATAAAGTAGCTTGCCTAGCAAACTTTAACTTTATTGGCTGAACCTTTATAACGTTAGCCGGTATAGTAAAAATTTTATAGCCCTATTTTTCCAGCCAGTATCGCGCAATTTAAAATATTTTTTTCACCCGGTTAGCGGTCATGAATTCTATAATGGTTTCATACGCCCTTAATACTTCATAGTTTCGACGTTCCGTTTTACGAGAGATATTGGTTTTTTATAGTCCATATAACTTTTTTCTCTAAACGATCGGAAGATTTACAGCGTCTATTCCGGTCAATAAACATGTAAATCCTTCCAACGCGACAGCGAAAACGATTTTAATGTTGCCAATTTTGATTTGGGGCCTTTGGGGGCATCGACGGTCAAAGTGTGTGGTTGGGAATATAGACCGCTGGGTGGGTTCAAAGATTTTCGATTGGCTTACGACATCATATTCTCCTACTATTTTAAATAACTGCCTTGGTGATGCCATTGTAATCATTGTTACGACTGAGGCTGACGCTGAGGTCTCGGGTTCGATTCCCAGGTCGGGTAACAGTGATATTGGGTTTTTCTATTACGGAATATCAGTATCAGCCCGGAGTCTGGGATTGTGCCCGGTATGGCGATAGGCTCGCCCCCTATCACATCACGGGACGGATATATGCTCGGCAACATGTACTGGTTACACTTCTGCCTACCCCTTCGGGAATTACAGGCGTGAGTGAGTATGTATGTATGTATTTTAAATGTGAAAGTTTGGATGTCGTTACCAAAAGTCGTTTCAAAGAAAACGTACGGTGAGTGACATATCCGGAGGCCTAAATCCCCTCCCCTTCCCAATACCTTAATTATTCCTTTCTTATAGGGTCGGCAACGTGCCCCTGATTCTTTTGGTATTATGCGCGTACACTTACTATCAGGTGACCTACTTGATCGTTTGCCGGCCTATGCTATAAAAAAAAACCAGGCAATTATTGCAACCCATCGTTATTTTATCGTATCTTGCAGCCTTGAGTTTTAATCACTATCGGGAGTTGCGGTAGGTCAAGGTTTAAAGCTGAAAGACCTCGTTAGAAGTCAAGGAGAATATCAATACACTTTAAATAAGTTTTTGCTAATATACCTTTCAGTTTATAAAATTCACCTCTTTGATCTAGTGGCAGCGTACTACTGCTGAGAACCGTGAGGTAGTTGGTTCAATTCCCAGTTCGAGTAACCACAATTTTTGTTTAAGTTTTCGATTCGGCAAATCCCACCTGAGTTGCTCGGGATTGGAATTTGTGCCCGGTATGGTGATAGGTTTGCGCCCTATATATATAGAAATAAGCTCGGCGAAACGTGGAGTGTAGCACTAGTTGTACGTCTGCCTACCCCTATGAGAATTAAGGCATAAGCTGCTAAACCAATGAGGCGATTAAACGTAAGAATCTTATAATATTTAGTTTTTGAAGGTCATGATTTACCATTTTAGAGGTAATCGATAAGCATGAATAAATCACAAAATAAACATGTTTCGAAATATTTCCAGTCAAAGGGCAAAATATAAAAAAGTCAAATACACGCCCTTAATTACTATATTTGAATGGTAACATTAATTGAAATTAATACAGAAAAGCGTAATATTTAATTGTCTCACATTTATCCTTGTTATTCGAAGTCAGTATAATTAAGACAAGTTAGAGACGTAAATACGTAACGACTAAAGTTTTTTGTTTATGCTTGCGTCGAGACACTCTAATTACGCAATCAATAAAAGCTCCCGTTTATACCGATATATATACAATATGTAAAAAATACCCTGTTGGCCCTTTCTAGGTCGTGAAGATAGACATAGCAAGTTCCCGCGTGTACGTACATCAAACGCGCCGCGCCGCGTGTGCGCCCGGCATCAGTCAGCCGTTCATTACTTTTCAGATGTAACGCGTAAAATTCGACTTACCGACCGGTTGAGCGTTGCCGAACGGCATAAGTTTATTTCACAATATTTTTTTCGACTTTTTCGACCCGTTACTTTAATATCTCGTCCATACATCTCTTTTGTTTATAGAAACACCGTGTAAAGTCATCTTCATACATTTAGACAGCCTCCGTGGCGCAGTGGGCGAGTAGCCGGCTGCGAAGCTTGAAGCCGTGGGTTCGATTCCCACACCGAGATAAATATTGGTGATATCCACATATAATTGTTGTTGTGGGACCGCAATTCCCTCGTACTTCCTGATACCCACGATACAGGTTAACCTAGTGTAGGGTCAGGACTATGTGTGTGACTGTTGGTTGTATTTATTTATTTATTTATTTATTTATGTGTCCTACGATCCGTCCTTCGTAACCCTCGTAATCGATAGTTAGCAAGCATTTGGTAACTTCCGAAACGTTTTTATTACAACGGTTTTGACTTACGCCTCGTAGAAAATACTACTATTGGCAAGCAAAATTAATCGTTTTCTATTTATAGGAACTCAGCATCAGACAGTAGAGTCACGCTGAAGACAGTTTTTCCACAGCATGAATGGGCCGTCTCGACCCGTATAACGTGCACATAAAACCACTGGGTGAAGTTGGCAGGAGGCAGGTTTCAATAAGACTAATATTCGTACACAACGGCTTGGCGTGAATGGTTTCGAAACGTTAGTAATAGTTAGGGCGTTCACAAGAAACAAAGGTTCACGATAAATTTATTCAATTTAAAGGTTCGACTACGTCGTAATTGACGCCGACGTTTTGCCATTCAGTTTTATGTGTGGACAAATAAAAAAATGGAACATTGTCGGCGTCTACACGTCATAACTCGTAGTCCGCCGCAGTAAAAAAATGTAGTGAGTATAAGACTATCCCGCTCACACACCCGCCACTGTAACTCCTGTAAGCCAGGATCGACAGTGGCCCGCATATTTCGACACCGAGTAGTGAAGCTCGGCGAATCTCTGGGAATATTGATTATCAAAATAATCGAAGCTGTCTTTATACCGTAACTAAATTAATTAAATAGAAATGTAATGTAGCAGAAAATGGCTACCTTAAACTGGAAAGTTATACTTCAAAGCTTCCGTGCCGTAGCGGGCGAGTAGCCGACTGTGTAACTAGAAGACGTGGGCGCACCGAGACAAATGTTGGTGTGATCCACAAATTTTTGTTTCAGGTCTGGGTGCTATGGGGCCGTAAATCCCTTTTAGTTCCTTTTACTCTCGATACAGATTAACCTATTAAAGTGTCAGAATTATGTGTGTGACTGTTGGGTCTATAAATAGAATCATTTATCGCTTCCACGGCTTCCAGGTTTACATCGAGTATTTTAAATCTCTGTCTCATCATTCGACGAGGGCAGGTGTGGATCATAAATACAGAGCATTATGAGTTGCGCGGTAGGGTTACCATGTGCAAAATATACACCAATTCCGTTTTATGGCGCGAGGTCTGAGTTATTGCAGTTTTGTTTTATAGCAACATTAAGCATTTTGCGGCACGCGAAATGATTGATTGCGTTTGTTAAAGAAATTTTTATATAAACGTTATATTATTATGTCTACGGTGCAGTAAAATGTATAATTATGTTTGTTTTTAGTTCAAGGTTTTTGCAGTTAATATTTATTTTAAATATCCTCATGAAGTCAGATGCATATTTTCAATTATTTGTGGTATCTATTGGTACGATAGGGCCAGGTTTTTTTTTATTTCATTCTCCGGCAAACGAGCAAGTGGGTCATCTGATGGTAAGTGATCTCCACCGCCCATGTACGCCCACAATACCAACCGAATCATGGGTGCGTTGCCGACCATAAAGAAAAGGGATAATTAAGGAATTGGGAAGGGGAGGGGGTTTGGGCCTCCAGATATCTCACTCACCGTACGAAACGCAGCAGCAAGCTGCTACTTTACGCCGGTTTTCTGTGAATCAGTGGTAATGACCCGGACGAGCCGGCCCATACATGCTGTAGACAAAAGTGTCTACAGCATGGCTCTACCACTCAGAAAATATACTACCATATTTTCAATTAATTGTGGTATCTAGTGGTACGATAGGTGTATGTTTTTTATTTTATTCACTCTTCATTCTGGACAGCTTTCGTTGCGTAGTTGAGCGAGTAGGCGGCTGCGGGGCGAGAGGCCGTGGGTTAGATTCCCGCTCCGAGACATATGTTTGTGTGATCCACAAATATTGGTCTCGGGGCTGGGTGTTGTAGGACCGCAAGTCCCTCGTTGTTCCTGATACCCACGATACAGATTAACCTAGTGCGGGGTCAAGACTATGTGTGTGACTGTTGGGTGTATTTATTTTATTTATGTAGACCTCTAAAGTCTATGGCAACGTGGACGTATTATGGCACGCACTTGACCGGTTTTATCTTGATGCTATTATGATAATAGATAATATGAAATATGCCTAATTTATACACTGCCTGGCTAGTTATACACTTGTTCAATATCTATACATGTATATAAAAAAAATATGGTCCTTTGTTCAAAATCGCAAAACTGGACTGCTTTTGATGTTTTTTATGTGTGTTTAAGTGGGTCCGACAACCACCCCGTACTGGCCCTCCTTCCGTGGAAAACCCTTCCACAGTGAAGGAGTGCTAAAACTACAGTGCGAGGACGAAAAGGACGTAGAGTGGCTCCGGGAAACCGTGGCCGCTTTCGAGTCGCCAATTCCGGGTACTCGGCTGGTCGTAGGGCGACAGAAGGACATCCCCAAAAGGGTGAAGTCCGCTGTCCTGCTACCGCATTGTTCGGACGAAATCAGGACGATACAAAACGTCCTGACAGGTCAGAACAAGTGGTATCAGGTCAGCAAATGGTCGCTGTACAATATCGAGCGCCATAAGGGGGACCCTCCAGGTACCTTCTTGGTGCTCGGTATTCCAGCCGACCAGATACCTGGAATAATTGCAAGGGGGCGTAGGCTTTGCTATAAACTCGGCAATGCCTACATCCGTTTCTTCGGCAGCAAGGGTAAGCTGCAGGATATGCCGCCCGCCCCTGCTGAGACTGCGACAGCACCCATGGTCGCTGGCGACCCTCCTGCTGTAAAGCAGGAGGTGCGCGCCGGACTTGACCGGGGAGCCGGCGCGTCTATGTCCACGGCTAGCCGGCCGGGATCTGCCGAAAGGCGGAATCTGGCTGGCGAACCAACGGTCACCCAACACTCCTTAGCCGAAAGGCAGAGGCAGGATGGGTTATCGGCTTGCTCGCTGACTACCTCCTTTATGGACGCCGGTTACGGCGACCTGGAGGAGGATGTCGCGCAGCTGATGGACCGGGGCATTCCGTTGGAAACGGATGAGGAAGTGAGCAGTCCACTTCGCTCCTCCTCGCCCCACTAACTTCAACATCACCCAAGCTAACCTCCAGCATAAACAAGCCGCGGCGGCTACCCTGCGAAGAATGCTGGAGGTAAACAACAAGACCATCGCCCTTATCCAGGAGCCGTGGATAAGGAAGGACAGAATCTGTGGTCTCAACAACATCGGAGGTAAGCTATTACTTGACACCACCGTAACTAATCCACGCACCTGCATCTATGTACCTAAATCAACAAACGTAGCTCTAATGAATGAGTTCTGTTCCAGAGACCTGACCACGGTCAGGCTCCAGAGCAACTGTTCCAGTATCCCAGAGGTCATCATAGCGTCTGCCTATCTGCCGGGCGACGCGGACATACCGACGGCCGAGCTGGAGAACCTCATCAGACACTGCGAAAGTAAGAAGCTTGAACTTATCATCTCGGCGGATGCAAACGCGCACCATACCTTGTGGGGCAGCGCTGCTCCTAACAAACGAGGTGAAGATTTGGTTGAATTTTTATTCTCCACAAATCTCAGGCTACTAAACAGGGGGTCCGAACCTACCTTCGTTACCTCCAGATTTCAAACTATAATAGACATCACACTCGCTACGGAAAGAGTATCGGACAAAATCTCCGAATGGCATGTGTCAAATGACCTGTCGTGCTCCGACCATAGGTGGGTAAGATATAAACTCAACGTGGACCTCAAAAGGCTAGACCCATGGCGTAATCCTAAACGGACAGACCGCACAAGGTTCGAAAGGCTAGTGTCAGAGAATCCAGCTCTCATAACAATCCCAACAGGATATGAGAAGCCGGCTGACATAGAGAGGCACGTGAATAAACTAACTGACACATTAATAAACACATTTAACGAAACCTGTCCACTAACCACGCCCTCGACGAGAACCACCAGTCGTAATGGTTGGTGGGGACCGGAACTCGAGAAACTGAGACACAAACTACGCCAACTGTTTAACAGAGCGAAGAACACAAGAAAGGAAACAGACTGGGATGCGTATAAACTAATGCAATCCCAGTATAAGAGACGCATCCAAAAAAGGAAACGCGTATGCTGGAGAACCTTCTGTACCAACATCGAATCAAATACTCAAGCAATTAGGGTAAAAAACATCCTGGCTAGCGAACCAAACAAAAATCTAGCCTGCCTTAAAAAACCAAATAACAGTTACACCACAACCAATGCTGAAATGTGTGAGCTGTTATTGAATACACACTTCCCGGGGTGCTCCGTCACGGAAAGTACCACATGGGATGAGGCTGATCAGCAATACTTTTACAAGCCGACTGCTGAAGCCACCAACACTGCCCGCAGAATAGTCACACTAGAGAAAGTCCTATGGGCAATCAACAGCTTCTCAACGTACAAAGCAGCGGGCTTGGATGGCATCTTTCCTGGGCTACTACAATGGTGTAGGAGATTGGTTGCTCCGCATCTGGTAGGAGTCTATCAGGCATGCCTCATGCACCGCTATGTTCCTCTAAAATGGAGAGAAGTTAAAGTGGTATTTATACCCAAACCCGGTAAGAGCGATTATACACAGCCCAAATCTTACAGACCGATAAGCCTCACTTCCTTCTTCCTCAAGACCCTGGAAAGGCTCTGCGATCGGGATCTTAGAGACAGGGCTTTAACGTATCATCCTCTACACCATCAACAACACGCCTACTGTCCAGGCAAATCAACAGAATCAGCGCTTCACAGTGTCATCACACCAATAGAAAGTGCACTATCAACACAATCATCAGCGCTTGTAGCCTTCATCGATGTCGAGGGGGCTTTTGATAAGACGCAGTTTAACAGCATAAGCCAAGCACTGCTCAACCACGGCGCCGACCGAACCATATCCGGTTGGATTGACAGCATGCTGAGGAAAAGGGCAGTGCAAGTAACGGTAAACGGCACCACACGAGCGGTTGTGTCGAGAGGCTGCCCACAGGGTGGAGTCATCTCACCACTCCTGTGGAATCTCGTAGTGGATGACCTAATTAGGTCGCTCAATGAAGCGGGCTACTACACTGTAGGCTATGCGGACGATATAGCTATCCTCGTAAGGGGTAAATTCGAGAAAGTCCTTTGCGATCTCATGCAAGGGGCACTCAATATCGTCGAACGATGGTGTTCTGACCAAGGACTGTCAGTAAACCCATCAAAAACCGAACTAGTATTATTCACAAAGAAGCGGATTATAAACAATCTCCACTTACCCAAACTCCAAGGAATAACGCTTACCCTCTCTAAAGAGGTTAAATACTTAGGCGTTATTCTAGATGATAAGCTGCTATGGAACAAGCACCTAGACAATAAACTGGAGAAGGCCTGTATTATATTCTGGCAGTGTAAGCGACTTCTTGGCAGAACCTGGGGTTTACACCCCAAAATTGCCATGTGGCTATACACTGTGGTAATACGGCCAATCATCACATACGGAGCCGTGGCCTGGTGGCCCAGAACCAAACTGACCACTGCCAAAAACAAACTGCAGCACTTTCAGAGGCTAGCTTGTATAGCCGTAACGGGCTGCATGAAAACCACACCCACAGCGGCACTGGAGATACTTCTAGGGCTACCGCCCCTAGACCTATTTATCCAGCAGGAGGCGGCCTCAGCGGCCATCAGACTAAAATCACTCAACCTCTGGGGTGCAGCAAACGGGGCTCATACCGAAATCCTTGGGGAGGCTATATCCTACCAACCTTTGATAGCTGCCCCCAATGACAAGATACCCAAACAACACATCTTCAACAAGACGTACATAGTCCAGCTTATTGAAGAACAATACGACTCGTCTGGAGTCCACGAACTGCGCATATATACCGATGGTTCCAAAACCAGAACAGGATCGGGCGCAGGAGTGTACTCACCCGAGATAAATATTAATATATCAACAGCCTTAGGGGAACATAGTTCTATTTTCCAGTGTGAATGCATCGCCATCACGCAGGCTGCCAGAGCAGTGACTAGACGGAATATAGAAGATCATAAGATTCGCATAGTGTCCGATAGCGCTGCAGTGCTACAAGCCCTCGATAGTAAAACCATTCAATCCGGGCTCATACTAGAGTGCCACCAGGCACTGGAAGTGATAGGTAGTAATAACCAAGTCACTTTACAGTGGATAAAGGGGCACAGTGGCTCTCTAGGCAATGACGCAGCAGACGAGCTGGCGAGAAAAGGGTCGGAACAGAGGGTGTTTGGCCCTAGTCCAATAGTTCCACTACCTTTTAACCAGCTAAGGTCATGGCTACGCCACAGAACACTTGAACAACATGCAAATCAATGGGCAAACACCAGTGCGTGCAGACAATCCCGGGAAACGGTGCCACACCCGGATGCACGTTTAACAAAGCGCCTGCTATCCTTAGATAGGACATCCCTACGCATAGTCGTAGGGAATATTACAGGACATTGCCCACTTAACAAACATTTATATGTTCTAGGTATAACCGACAGCCCCCTATGTAGGGGATGTCTGTCGGCTGATGAAACAGCTTCACACGTCATCCTGGAATGTGAAGGTGTAGCTACACAACGGGCGGAAATCCTCAATACACCGAGGTCACTCCGAGAAGCCTGTGGAGACACCAGGAGGATCCTGCGCTTCTGGTCGGAGTTAGGCTGGCTAGATCTCTAGCCGGCACAAACTTCACGCACAATGGCCCGACATTCAACGGGCTAAGTGCGGAGAAAAGGAGCCCACAATCAGTGGGTCCGATGATTGTCCGAAGATGGTTTAAATTTACAATTAGACCCGGTGGGTGGTGCTGCAATTGGGTTCTATCAATTATATTTTGCAGGTAAAACCGAGCGGGAATATCTGTATTTTATAATATTCACATACCCCTTCCATTAGTTTTAGCTGATATCATAAATCAATAAAGATAAACAAATAAGTACATGCCTATATTGAATTCATCATTTCAGCACATTACTTCTGTTTGCATAATATCTAATATAATAATATATTCGCTTATTTATAACAGATATAATGTTACGCGAAATAAATTATTTGTTTATACAGATTTAACCCGAACAATAAACTATCGGTAGTTTTATATCTGTAATTGAGGATTTAGGACGTACTTGCTTATTGATAAATCAAAATAGTTCGGAAATTGTAATGTGAATTCCAAATTTCTAGAGTGGTAGAGCCAGCGTGGCAGTATTGTCTATAGCACGAATGGTCCGGCTCGACCGTGTCGTTACCACTATCTCACAGAAAACCGACGTAAAGTAGCTGCTGTGTCCGTGTAAGTGAGATATCCGGAGGCCCAAAGCCCCCTCCCCTTCCCGATCCTTTAATTATAAGTTTCTTTTAAGGTCGGCAACGCGTGCATAATTCTGGTATCCCGCAACTACCGGGGGGTCAAGGTGGGTATGTAAGGGTTACCCAGCCGGCCAGCTTCCTGCACCGGCGTGCCGACTAAAACCCCGCGGTACCCTCTTCGATGAATGAGGGACGGCCTAGGGGTACCGTGAGGCAGTACCTTAGGTTGTTGTCCGTTGCTGTATTGGGATTTATGGCTCCCTTCACACTGAAGGGTGCCCACAGTATGGATGCCGAGTCAGTCGTGATTACCCCAGGCGTCTCCTCCTTCGCTGGCGGCGGGTGACTTATAGCTAGCCACAAGGCAATCTCACTATGATACTTCTTACTATACTACTATTATTGATTTGAAAGTTTGGATGTTTGTTAGTCAATCACGCCTTAACAGCTGAACAGTTTTGGATTAAATTTGGCTCACAGGTAGACTATAACCTGAATTAGGACATAGGCTACTTTTTATCCCGGAAAAGACAGGTTACGCGGGCGAAGCCGCGAGCAAAAGCTAGTATATTAATAATTCTACGCTACGTTATTATTTTTCCACATACTACATTACGCTCGTAATGTATACTCTAAGTAAAGAAAATTAGAAAGAAAGTGGTTAGCGAAATATGATGTGTAAAACCATTATTTATAGTGAAACACAATCTGGGAGTCGACTAGGTCTAATGTATTGGATAGTAAAAGAACATATAAAGCTCAGAACTTGTTTTAATACGGATTGTATTGAAAAACTTGAGTTGTTTTTTTCTGACATGTTTTATTTGGCTTTATTGAGAAATCATAAATATAAGATTGTTTTTTTGGCTTACTACTTAGATCGCTTAGATACTACTGCGATTGAAGATAAGCATTTCGTTTATGAAAACTATTTTTATATAACCAATATTACTGTACAACTTCTTATAGAGCTTGTGTGCTACTCGTAGTTGGGCATGCCCAGGTTGCGGGCCTCGTCAGGCACTTATAGAAAAATAAATAATATATACCTATCTATACTGGGCCATCATCAGCCAGTCGTTTTCCCAATTAAAACGAAGATTGCCAAAGCGCATAACTTAAACCGTAGTACTCTATACCACAGAGATATTTTTATCAATCGCCTCTTCAAATTCGTTTCGCGTAATATATATATTTATTTTAAAATTTAATGGACTGTTTGTTTGATTTGAAACATCCTTGTATAAACAATTTCGTGTGATACAGAATCCAATTTCAATCTAATTCAGGCCAAGCCTCATTCACCTTGGAACGCTAATATCCTAAGTCAAGCGTAAGTTTGCTTGAAACCCAAAATCAAGCCATCATTCCAGACAAATGAGAGGGGCGTTTAAATCAAGATGTAATGGTGCGGGGCAACCCTTGTCAGTGAGTGATTGCTGTTGAGTTAGCTATTAAGATGTGGAAAATCTTGAAGCGAAGAAGAATTTAAGAATTTGAAGAATTTAAGCCACAGACATCGATCCAAATAGATATCGCAAGTTATTCAACCCGTGTAAAACAAAGCGTGTCACATATTTACCACTTAATGTACATGAGCAATTTAATATTAATACTAGCCTTTGCTCACGGCTACACCCGCGTGAACCGTCTTTTCCGGGATAAAAAGTAGCCTATGTCACCCGGGGATAGTGTAGCTTCCCAACAGTGAAATAATTTTTCAAATCTGTTCAGTAGTTTGAAGCCTATTCAAATCAAACAAACAAACAATCAAATCTTTCCTCTTTATAAGAAGTATAGATATAGATATACAGAATCCGTGGCGCAGTGGGCGGGTAGCCGGCTGTGAAGCGAGATGCCTTGGGATCACCGCACCGAGACAAATGTTTGTGTGATCCACGTGTTTGTTTGTGTCGGGGTGTTTTCACACCAGTGATGCTGACGTCAGACAAGCCAAATCATTCTGTAACATGTGTTTAAAAAGCATGTTCCGCCGACCCCACTGCGAGTGGGATAAGGACAGGTGGAAGGAGATTCAAGACTAGTCAAAACACCTTTCTTCTTCATACTGTATTCTTCAACCTGAATACAGTATGAATATGGGTAGTTGATGTATTTTATGTGGTCAGCCAAGTCAAAAAATAGTATCGTTTTTTAACTACACCTCCTGTAAAGGCTCTTTCTCGAAGGAACGAAAGGTGTTGGTGCCAATGTGTGGCGAATATCTTGGGCTCTCCAATATTGGAGCCAAGGTTTTACGTAAAGCCGCACCTGGTGAACCGTGTGCTCGAATACCCTCCTCTTACATAAAAAAGTTGTGTTTATCTTCCTGACAAAATTACCACGTGAAAGTTCAGTACATTTTTATATCACGGTAAAAGTTTATGAACTTCCTAAGATAAGTTTTCAGGAGTATTCCGGGAATTTTCGGGATTACATCATCATTCCGGTCACGCAGTAATATTCCACGCACGTGTGCGAGTGTCAGAGTACTATGCGTTACCGTTCAATTTATCATGCTAACGTATATTCGAAGAGCTTTACTGGTATTTTTTATAATATACCTACTCATTTTTACAGCAAGAATGATATGCCTATACGCGTCGAATTGACAATCGAATGGAAATTTATTTATCCTACTACTATTATGAATACGTTTTGTTCGAATCATGCCTCAACGGCTGAATGGTTTTGGATGATTTTTGTCACACAGGTATACCATGACCTGGATAAGGACATAGGCTACTTTTATCCCGGGAGAGACCGTTCACGCGGGTGGAGTTGCAAGTAATGTCTAATTATAGATTGATTTTTTACTAACAGGAATATTAATATTTGACATTACGACAAAATTAATAACAGTTTGCAATATTTTGGTAAAGTCTGAACAAACATAATAATTAAAAGTATCATATTTTCAGTGAATACCGTAATGCTATTAGGCAAATGAAACGGGATAAATTTGCAGTTTACACGCATAAATTATGTTACTAAGCCCAAAAACCGTACCCAAGCCAAAACTCATACTTGCAGCCACCCTAAACAAATAAAGCCGATGAATATGGAGACGGTAAATATTCAGTGCCTATACATATTTCATATACTACACATTGGTGCGCATTTTACACATTTTAGGATGTCTCGGTTTGAAAAGAGTTGGTACATAAATAATTACTGTAAGTTGTATGTAATGACCCTAAAATATGACCACACCTTTCTGTAACACGTTGTATATAATAATAATAATTGTATATAATCGATTGAAATAAAACTAGTTTATACGGATTTTATCGCGGTTTAATTTTTATTTTAGTCCCGACGTTTCGAAAGCTTTTCAGCTTTCGTGGTCACGGGAGAGAAAATTAAACCGCGATAAAATCCGTATAAACTAGCTTTATTTCAATGTGTAATATTCGCGTAAACCTAAGAAATCACTAAATAAATCGATTGTCACGACACATTGCGTCTCTCGACGGTCGGCATAATTATGCCGGCCTGAAGTTGCTGAATATTGTTCTTTATATTATACGTATTATTATATTTAAGTTTTTCTGAGATAAAAAGTAGCCTATGTCCTAATCCAGGTCATGGGTTACATGTGTGCCAAACATCCTAAATGGTTCATCAAAGATGTTTGTTAGTCAATCACGGCTTGTTAAGTCAAATTCACAAAGTCACAAACATCCAAACTTTGTATGTTTAATAGTAGTAGAATTATATCTTATATTCTTAGCAACGGCTTTTATTAGAATTGTAATCGTGTGAAAATATACCGGGGTTACAACCTCAGTTATAAGTTGCAGTTGTAATGTGTACGCATTACGACTGCTGTGCTGAGGTGTCGGGTTCGATCCCCGGGTCGGGTAAAAGTGATATTGAGTTTTACTATTACGAAATGCTCAGTATCAACCCGGAGTATGGAATTGTGTCCGGTATGGCGATAGGTTCACCCCCTATCACATCATGGTACGGAGATACGCTCGGCGAAATGTGGGTGTACTGGTTACACCTCTGCCTACCCCTTCGGGGATTACAGGCGTGAGATGTAAGATACGTATGTATGTACGTATGTTACAACCCCAACATACCGAAGTTATATTTTATTCAGTATGAAAGTTTTAAACATATTACGAGTGGTAACTTACTTATTCCAGGACTCTAGGGAAGTCCCGTTTACATGGAAAATTTGAAATATAACTATTATAAATGAATCCCTCGGGTACAATATTTGTTATTGCGAATCGAGATCTGCGAATGTAAATAGCCTATTATCTTAATGCAGAAAGCTGAAATTACTATCATTAACACATTTTTTTTTGGTTAACCTATGTCATCCCACTGCTGGGCAAAGGTCTCCCCCCTCTCTTTCCATATATCGTGATCCATTGCCACTACAATTAACATATTTGATAAGGTAAAATACTTACTTCTAAGTACTGAATACCCAAATACAATGTAGTCAAGTTATGGGCAACCCGGAGGATCTTTTAAAAATACAAGTTAAATGTTCGTAGCACGTTTATTCTCTACAATAGAGTGTCTAAGACTAACTTAATGTTTAACTTAAATCTACGGCCTCAACAACAAGACCACCACGCAGTGGATGGGCTTGTCAATCTCTTTGCCGAGTCAGCATCTGGGTGGTCTCAGTTACTAGAATATAGAGCGCTGACGAGGGTTATTGGCAGAGTCGGCAGACGTAACTATGTACACAACAAACATTTCAGTTGTTAAATGAAATAACGCAGTACGTAGTTTTTTCAGGTACCCTTATTTAATTCACAGTTGGATCGGCGTAACGTGCTTTTTAACACATACCTATTAGAGAATGATTTGGATTTTTTACGACCGGCCGCTTGCTTGAGGAGAAAACACCCAGACCCGAAACAAATATTTGTGGATCACACAAACATTTTTGTATCGGTGCGGGAATCGAACCCGCGCGGCCTCTTGCTTTACAGCCGGCTACTTGCCAACTGCGCCACGGAGGCTGTCCACAAGTTCGTTGCCATTAGAAATAAAAGTGTTTGCTCTGTAACAAGATATACCGCCCCATGTTCCGAGTCAAAAGATCTAGTAGTTCACATAGAGAAGAAAAAATCCACTGATCTGAATATCCTAGCTTTAAAGTTAATGAAACATTTTCCACTTCAATATCTTCTTAAACAATTTTATTTTACGTTGGAATATTTTAAAGTAAGCGGCGTAGAAGGACATGAATGAAAATAATAAAACAATTACGATGCATTCGTGGAGTGCTGGCAGGGAAATCGACGTTTTGTATTCAATCCTCGGCTATATTAATGTTTTATATGAATATTATACTGCGCAAAATTATTTAAATTAGATATAAACTGCACGACTTTCTATTTTGTTCTGTAATGGAGACATTAAGCACATTTTTCATTCGCTATTTTGATAAACACTTTACTGACAGATTTTTCAATTTAAGCCAATAACTCAGCTTACGCTGATTCTAAGAGAGTAGTGATTTCTATGAAAGATTTCAAAAACGCTGAATTAATATGCCTACCTATCTAGTTCCAACTACACAGAATGTAAGATTATATAACTTCTAAACATATTAAATCTATGAAAGATTTCAATAACGCTGAATTAATGTACTTACCTATCTAGTTCTAAGTACACATAATGTAAGATTATATTATTTCTAAACATGTTAAAATATAGATTACTTGTTGGCTTTGCTTATCAGATATCGTATAATAATATATTTTATAGAAATTTAATGGACTATTTATATTTCCAACGCCTCCCTAACTTTCTATTTAATTAAAATGCGGGACAAAGACAATTTAGCAGTCCTTCCCTGGGAATTTCACTGAATTTCTCACCGAACTTTACTGCTCGGTGTCAACAAAACGCGTGTCACTGTCGATCCTGATGCACAGGAGTTAGAGTGGCGGATATTCTATTCTATATCGAATGGGTCGTGGCCAGCCGAGTGTCGAAAGTTTTTAAGCCACCCAAAGACTTCTAACTTAACGACTGCTGTCAGTTGATAACAGCCGAGGCCGACTTTTTACGTGCCCTCCGAAGCACGGAGATGCTCAGCTGAAATACCACTGTGGTAACCCATTCACAGACTGACCACGCCAAAGCTTAACTCGCTATTCGTTTACCGATCATTGGATGCAATTGACTATAAGCGCCTCATGTGTGTGAGTGGCGGTTGTGTGGGCAGAATAGTCTCTATCGAAATTAAATAACATATAGTTACTCTAAAAGAAAATGTTTTATAATATGAAATACGTTCTTTACCAACCAGAATATTAATCAGCATGAAAATTCTAATACACATAAAATGTGACTAGAAACATATTACTGTAATGGTTATTTTTGAGAATTTGCTTTATTTATTTATTTATTGGAGTACCAACAGCATTACCATACAATATGAAGAATGGTAATAAGTAACATATAGCCAATTTAAGGTACTCACAAAGATATAACTTTGATGTGGTTTTAAATAGGTTCCAGGCTGTGCGAATTATATCTGAAAACATTGTTAAGCAAATCCTTTTGTAAGACGCATATCCTTTATTTTACGAATGTTTAATGAGATTTCTTAATGATTTAGTTTGACTAGTGGGTTAAGTTGGATTTTGTAGTGCTTTAAATAGATCACGAAACTTCTATTTTTAACTTCCGACAAAAAGAAGTTATAAGTTTGATCTCTTTGTATGTGTTTGAAAGATGATTTAATCGAGATGATTCTTAGCTATGTTTGATGACTATAAGTTGCTGTACACAAAACTGTCTACAGCGTGGCTCTATTATTTATAAATGTCCAGGGATGATAAAGGCAGTCCAGTGCCATGCAGTGCTTTGTAACTCAAAGTCATACCTATATAGTGGTGAGTCTATTTATGGGAAGACGTGGCGTTTATCAGGCGAGCGACCTGCTCGTTTCGTTATTCAAGCTAATAAAAAATATTTGTGTGGATGAAGTGCCTCTGGCTAACATCCAATCTCCGCCTTGTGATTCATAAAGATGAGCCAGCCTGTCACAAAGGGTATAGATTTAATCCGGAGAAAATCATGTTTGTAGCCAAAAACAAACACAGAACATTAACTAAAATTTAAGTCAAACTCACGATATCTAATATTGCATTGTTAGACAGAGAATTACTCTCATTTTACTCTCTCTAGATTCGATACTAATAAAAATAGTACTCCTTAAAATAAAATCTGTGTGAAAATTAAATAAACTATTAAAGTACTGAATTTAATTTAATCTCATAAAAGAACTTTATTAGAATAGAGCTTTAATCGCTACCGAAGCCTAGTTAGATTTTGGAAAAGTCATAAATGAAAGTGCTTTTGATTATTTCTTACCATATTCTAAAAAAACTTGGTGGCGCAGTTGTAATGCGTGCCCGATACGACTGCCGTGCTAATGTCTCTAGTACGAACCCCGGTTAAGGTAAAAGTGATATTGGGTTTTTCTATTACGAAATGCTCAGTATCAGCCCGGAGTCTGGAATTGTGCCCGATATGGCAATAGGTTCGCCCCCTATCTCATTATGAGACCGAAATAAACCCGCCGAAATGTGGGTGTACTCCTTACACCTCTGCCTACCCTTTTGGGTATTGCAGGCGTGAGTGCGGATGTTTATGTATGTATTCCAAAAAAACATACTTATGTGTTGTAGTAGTTTCAATATAAAGTCATAAAAAATAGCTCTTAAACAAAAATGGGGCCACGGCCGACAAAACTAAGTGAAAAAATATTGTACATAAAGAAATGCGGAAGCTAACTCTAATAAACATTTCACAAAGAGAAGGTTAATGTTCCAAGCTTTAAAATTCTACGTGGTGTACAAAGATGATTTAAAAATAGATTCACAAAGAAACAAATGTAAAAATATCCGGATCATAACAAAATGCTTATTTTGAAGTACTATAAAAAGTGAATAGTTTGTCTATGATATATTAAGCAGTATAGAAGCAAAGCAAATGTTAGAATCACTGAGTAACTCATTGTTATGACAGACGTCTTCTACGTGGTGGATACTGGATTCTTACGTTTTGTACTAGGCGAAAGCTTTCTCATAGCTTCTATACTATCTACATTCTTATTGTTATGCCTAAGGTTGATATCTCCTTAGTTCATTACTTTGACTCCCGCTTTGCTATAAATGGAAGTGGTCAAATTCTACTTCGAACTTCGCCCTAAGATTTTAATTTATTTATTTCTTTGCGGGACAAAACAATTTAGTATTCCTAGAGACTCGCCTAGATGCTAGCCTAGTTCCTGTGTTCTGTGGTCTCTCTGTGTGGATTTCTGTCCTAAAATGTCACTGAATGTGAGCCTATTAACGTATTGTTGGCCTTATGAAAATATAGATACAGCGCCGCTAGCGGATTTGATTGTTATCGTCATGCATTAATTTATCGTATACGAATAACGTGATAGCTATCGAAAAAATTTGCACTAAGGAGATCGAAGGTAAACCCAATCTCGCGTAAATCGTACCTAAGTTATTATCTGCTGTGATCATTAAAGCACTGAATATAACAAATTAACAAGTATTCATAAGCTGAAATATACATTTATTTATGCAATTAAATATTTAATCTATAATTTCCAGCCAGTACAAAGCTAGTCTCTGAAGCTATGAAATGACAGACGTTACACGGTTTAGTTGGATCCTAACCGGTATGACTCGTTAATCCTGACACTAGACACTTGTCTGGAAATCTATCCCTCTTGTTGACATTGAAATACTTTAAGTCCTGTTGTAATGTTAACGTACATTCAGACCGTGTAGTGGGTGTTTTTGTGGTCTATAGAATTTACTCTCCGACACTTTCTTGAGGTAAACCCTACCAGTATCAAAACATATAATGACGTTTCTTCATAATGATTCAATACTTAAAAAGAATTTTCCTGAACTTCCACTTGCCCTTATCCCACTAAAAGTATGATTTTTAACACATTTAACAGAGATTGGCTTGTAGTTTTTACGATCGGCCGCCTGCCTGACGTCAACCCCTCTAGGCAGAAAACGTCCAGACTCGAAATAAATATTTGTGGATTACACAAACATTTCGACTCAGTGCGGGAATCAAATCCGCGGCCTCTGGCGTCACAGGCGGCTACTTGCTCACTCCGCCTTGGAGGCTGTCAAAGAATTTTACTGAACATGCCATTTTAATGTCTCAATCATGCGTCTGATCTGAATCTGACTATGATCCGAACAAGAGATATTTTCGTCTCTGGAAAAAAGAACTCGGACAGAGTGCAACCCCTCATACAATATTTAGTAGGTACTGGGGCACCTTCGGAACATAATGTTTCACATTTGGAGTGTGTACTCCGTTAGACCCAGTGGTGTTCGATTCTAAGGAAATAAATTAGGTGCATAAATATAAAATTAATTTCTTGGTAACGTGCCACGACATGCTAATATAATGATGACTAAATTCCAACGATGATACGCAGATTCTTATAAAATAATAAAAAAAAACAATACGATCTGCTATGGAATAGTTATAAGGAAAAGTTTCAAAATCTGACTTTAAAACCAGAAACGCATTGAGTTTGCCGTTTTCTGTCGAAAAGGTTTCTATTTTTCCTCTTACTTCGATGTCAGATCTTCACAATCATTATGGGAACCCTATTATACACAAATTATAATCATCAAAATCAATCCAAATTGGTTGGATATATCACGTAACACACATAAACGGAGAACATCCTTCATTTTTCAATTCAGTTGAAAGGAACGAACATGATTGACTGCCTTGGTGACGCAGTTGTAACGCGTACGCGTTTATTAATTGTCTAGTGTTTTCTCTCAGAAATAATACTGGATTTGCGTCAGAGCCCTGAGGCAAGTGTAGGACTAACGTAGCACCGGAGACCGATTGGTATCGCATTTTGATATTATTTCGGTGTTTATTAAAGTCTTAATTAATGTAACAAAGAGAGTTATGAATTCCTCTCTAAATAAACTACGTTCCGAGGTGACGGTAGCTTAGTGAACGATGTAGAGATAATCCTGTGTAGTAGTGTTTAGTAATGTGACTATAAACTAGACGATATTAAATGTGCAAAGCTTCTTTGATGAACTAGGTACACTCGAGAGGGTCTCTGACTTCATAAGTGGGATTGCAGCTATCTTCTGTCTCCGAGATATTAACATCTTTATTAAATATTACCATTCGACACTTTGATGTCGTTTGTAGTAATTTAATGACGAAAGTTTAGTACATCTCTATCTCGTGCCACCTCGTAATACTATTGCTATGAATTTAGGATTTTGGTGAGTCAACATTGAAAATACAAAATAATATAATAGTTTTAAGTTTCGCTGTTCTTTTTATATGTATTTATATATACATATTATTTTTGGTGTGAAATAAACCATTGTTTTTCTTCCGATATCGCGGCCTAATGGAAAGGTGCGCCTCTCTACTAAGAAGCCTCCACATCACCCGATCTTTAGCATCCTTCGCAGTGAGACCATTGGCTCTCATATCTCCCTCTAATACGCCAAACCAGCATTTTTGGACCGTCCGCGGGATCGTACCCCTAGTAAGATCTGGCACAAGCATTTGCGACCGATGCGACTCCTGTGGATCCTTAGATTCAAAACACGACCAAAGCACCATAAGTGAAATAAAACACTTTCCAGAAATTTATCTGCCACACCGTGGACACCACGGTTGCCTTTGATGTACTCACTCCTCATACGATCTTGTCGAGTAACGTGTGAAATAAAGCATAAAAAAATAAAATAAAACAATAAAACCTTTAGCATCACATTAATTTTCCTTTTAACATTGACAACAACGTAATCCCATAAACATTTTTTTTAATTATCTTTATTCATGTTTTATCAATAAGTCTCGGATCGTTTGAAATGCAACTCCCCTAAGCTTTGTTATCAGGTAATGGGTTATATTTTAGATAAAAAAGCCAAGTTTACGTTCGCAAATGTAACCAAATGAGAAACGAATATGGAAAATATTAGCTTAAATAAAAAATATACAGTAGCTGGGAATGAAAGAAGATTACCTACTATGCAAAGGAATTTCTTAATGAATAAGGTTTTAGTTACTTAGATAAGTTTTTGTAAGAACCACTCTATAGATAGTTATATCTATACTATATAGCATGAAATACCAAAGAGCCGGTTTGAACGGAGTGATATAGTCTTTTTATTTGCTATAATGACGAGACGAGCACGTCACTCTGATATATTGCCTTAGACAGTAACAACACCGCCCAATACTTTGAATTTCAAAGTATTACATGGCACTGTACTGCTCTTAACCCCGAGATATAAAATGTTAAGTCTCATAATCGGCAATAATTTCAGTAACTTTCAATTCTATCAAACCAGAAACAGACATAGCAGTGGTATGTATCCAGACTTCTCAGATTCGAGAGATCTACGGTTCGTGACGGTAAATGTGGCAACAACTATTATATATTTTACGCACAATAGTATAAATACAACTCTGACTTCGACTTTATTCCGAATTGTCCCATAGGACAAAAAGGACATAAAAAGGACAGCAATTAATGAATTTGAGAAAAAGCTGTACTACAGTCATAATTCTTGCCTGCAACAAAATTTATATTAGAAATTCTATTATAGTCTGGTAGACGTCATCCAGCAAATATTAAAATTACAAAGTGCGACGAACGCAGTCCAGTGCCATGCAGTGCTTTGTTATACAGTTCTGTGTGGTTTTGTTTCTGTTTATGGGCAAGCGCTTACCGTCAGGCGAGCGATCTGAGGGGCTAGTACGGAAACTTGCGAAAAGTTATTCGAGCTGTCATCGACAACAATTTCTATGAGATTTTAGTACAGCGCCTCTATCGTACGTAAAATAAACTAATTTATATGGAATATAGACCAATGATATTTAAGGAATTATCTATCGAGCCCTCGATACCTTTACATTACGATTTCGATAGTTTTCCGTGCTAGCCCCTCTGTTCATTTCGTCATTATAACATCATCTCACAAGATATTTATAACGTCCGTATCCTTTATGGTCTTAGATGTAATCACGTGCGTCTTGTACAGTCGCCAGCTACATAAAACTTGCCAATTCAAGTTCTAGAAGTGTCTAGTAGCAACACAATGGTACCTCTGCGCTTAATGTCAATACGTATATTCTAATCATGTGCTGATCTCCATATGAAGTTTAGGTTCTTAGATACACAGCTATTTTATTTTCCTGTCGATGAGTCGTGATGGTTATAATAAAAATTATCTCAACAATATTGTTATCGACTCATTGTCTGAGGAAGTTGAAAATGCTAAGTAATATGAGTAATAATAAGTAAAGGCCTATGCTATAATAAATACATTCAACAGTCACACACATAGTCTCGACTCCATACTAGTACAAATCTGTATCGTAGGTATCCGGAACTACGAGAAAGTTACGGCCCCACAACACAGATAAGAAACAAGTATTTGCGGACAACACAAATATTTGCCGGCCACTTCACAGCCGGCCACTGCACCATGGAGGGTGTCGATGCTATACTTATACTTAAAGACTTCAAAAATCTTATTGTTTACCATCAGGCGGAGGATCGCACGTCTCATCATTTAAGCATTAAGTGGTAGCGTTTGAGCTTTTTGACTGAGATTAAAATAAAACGTCTTCTTTACCATACCGACTTCTGGTAACATAGCTTGGCAGTATTTGGTGTTATATGAGGCGACCTGCCGTCTGACCCCCACAACCCACAACGCGAACCAAATATCGCCATTGCCTCGTCCGTGAATCAGCAGAGTCTACTACGTGCAGGTGGAGTTGACTTTGGGCCTAAGATTGGACTCCAATAAAAAAATAATACATTGCAGTAAAAATCTACTACAACATTTCCCGCGAGTCGACATTTTTACAGCGATTTGCACAAATGCTTATTCACGCTTCATTTATATCAGCAGATATTGTAGGAGAGTCGGGCCGGAAGGAATAAATCCGATTATGGGAAATGAATGCTATTGTTAACCTTCAATAAATTTCCTTCTAGCAAGTCTCATTTCGATCTCATTTATTTTTATATATTTAATATATTTTTTAATTTTCGTTGATAATTGTGTCACCAATGCTGCCACCAACTAAACTCTTACTAAAAATAGCTTATTACTGTCAAATGGTTGTGTAATAACCAGACTTAAATTACACTTACCTACGTAATGAACCTCTTTTTCAAAATCAGATAAAATTGAAATACATAATATTCTTTTCATATTATAATTTTATGAAAACCTCGGATTTTACAAACGTAAAACATTCATTATTTTACAACAAGAAATGGAAAAAATATCAATACGTTTTTGGTAATATTGGTAATGAATGTGCGGAAAATATGATCGAATTTGCAAAACCAGACAGAAGTTCGTAATGAGTGACAGATAACGTCAACATATTAATTAATTCCATCTGCGTGTCAACACTTCGTCATTACAGATGTACGAAATAATTGTGTCGTAGACATCGTGACACGCGCATATTAACTCTTCATTGTTACGCTATACACTCACATATTGGATTGTGTTAAAGGTTATTTCATCTTATACGAATGCTGGTGTTCCAAAACGGAATGTATCTTCCTTGTAAAAGCGAAATACCAGTCACTCACTGATTAATCACATCTCAAAAGCTACTAATGCCAGGATCATGGAATTTAGTCAGATGGTAGTTTGTATAAATTAGGGCCGCTAAGAAAGGATTTTTGGAAATTTACATTTTAAGGGGGTAAAAGAAGAGGTTCAACATTGTTCAACATGTAACATTGACAATCACATCATGTGACGGAAATAAGCTCGACTAAATGTAAGTGTACTGGTTACACTTCTGCCTTCCCCTTCGGGATTACAGGCATGACTGTGTATGCATTATTTTTAACCTTGAGTTTTCTGAAGATTTTTAAAGCTTTTTTACATTGTTTTACTTGATAATTAATACTCGTATTACGACCATTCATTTACACATAACCGATTTAATATGACAAATACTTCATAATTTAAGACATTAATTTATTAAACTTGTCTTTATATTTCTGAGAATTAATCGGTCTATAATATGAAATAGTTGAAGTCAAATTTTCACTAAGTAGGTACATTATATACGTTATTTTATTGTCACAGGTGTTATGTTTTTATTAAAAATTTAAATAGATGTGATATGGTGCCGTCAGTGCATTGTGATGTATATTTTATTAATAATATACTGCATCGGTGGCGACATTGTAATGCGTATGCGTTACGACTGAGGCTGACGCTGAGATCTGGGGTTCGATCCCCGAGTCGGGTAAAAGTGGTATTAAGTTTTTCTATTACGAAATGCTCAGTATCAGCCCGGAGCCAGGAATTGTGCCCGGTATGACGATAACCTCGCCCCCTATCACATTATAGGACGGAGATAACCTCGGCGAAATGTGGTGTACAGTATGGGTGATCAGCTCGATGACGAACATACACCTCTGACTTTTCCAAGTTACGTGTGTATTAATTGTTAATTATCGCTTGTTTTAACGCTGAAAGAAACACAGAAAACAGAGTAAACCTGCATATCTGAGAAGTTCTTCATAAGAATTTCGAAGGTTTGTGGAGTCTACCAGCCCGCATTAGCCCAGCACGGCGTAGTAGACTAAGGCCTAAAGCCTCTCCTTCAGTAGAGGAGGCTCCTCCTGCCCAACAGTGGGACGTGTATAATACAGGGCTAGTATTAGTAGTGGCCAGCTAGTTTTACCGAATGTTAAAAGATTTTTATTTTACTTTCTTTCTGCCTGGCGCTATCCCGGCTTTACCTAATTTCTTACTAGCTTTTACCCGCGGCTCTGCCCGCTTTAAAGTCTTTTCAGTCATATTTCCGAGATAAAAGTCCTATTTCACTCTCCGGGTCCGTAAAAAATGCAAACAAATATGTCGATCCGTTGCTCCTTTGCTGCATGAAAGAAGAACATAACAACAAACACAATTTCTTAAGTCTAAAATTAGTACTCGTAGATTAAAAAAAATCAAGAAAAAAATTCTAACAGCTAAAAAAACAAATTTGGACATATTGGCAAAATATTGTCTAAACAGGCCGCAAATATAAATGTTGTTTTATCAACACGTTGTTTAGATGGATATCAGATTAATAAATAACAATACTATTCACGAAATTAAAACATACTGAATGCTCAAAAGGAAAATATTCAGGAGTAAAACAATATATCATACTATAATAAAATACTATAGTAAAATATTTAAAAATAAAGGATTATTCGTTTCAACTTTTAAACTACGGATTATTTTACCAAAATTTTATACCTTACCTTTTTAAAACAAATATTTTTCTTAACGGAAGAAGTATTTTCCGCCTTACTGCAAACACATTCTGCACTTTTACAAACTTTAAAAACAAATCACTGTCATTTTTACTTTTCTAACAGACAAAAAGTTTTTATTAAAATAAACTTATATTAGACTGGCCATAAACAACATTATAAACACAAATTAAAATTAAAAAGATAATGTTCTTATTTCAAATTCCCGATTGCAGAGACGAAGGCGACGCGACACGTTCTGCCAGCGCAATTTTAGAAGCACGACTGAACTGAAACCAAGGGCTGAAAGTTTGTGTGCGTCCGTACATGCAACAAGTAGATATTTGTATAGTTTACATCAACGAATGCGTAACCAAGCTTGTGGAATAATAAGTATCAGTAAAATTAAGTAAAAAAATAATTAGGATTGTCAGTTTTTAATTGAAAATTACCTACACATTCATTCGTAGAAAATAGTTTCTTTTTTCTTTCTTTGGCAAGACGCTGTTTGCGCATCTGCCAGTGTTAATGTTATAGACTATTTTGTAAAATTTACTAAGAGGATAAGTAAATAGCATAAATCTTAGATTGTAGAAAAGTGAAGGTTAATAGTTAGAGCTTTACATTATTATCAGTTATTTAAACAGCTAATATTTGATAGATATCTGGATCGCAGTTATAAAGAAGAGTACTTATATTAGTAGGGAAAGGAACACGGAGGGGCATCATCATCATTTGACATAATCATCTTATGTATTACGATATGTACGAACTCACAAGACGAAAGTTGTAGGATAGAAACCAGTCTCAAGAGCATACACCTCTGACATTTTAACGTGTGTATTAATTGTTATTTAATGCTTGCTTTAACGATGAAGGAAAGATCGTCAGAAAACCTGCATACTTGAGAAGTAGTACTTCTCCATATGAATCACAAGGGTATATGAAGTCTGCCAATCCGCATTAGGTCAGCGTGGTGGACTAAGGACTAACCCTCTCATGCAATACAGGAGGCCCGTGCCCGACAGTGAGACGTGTGTAATTCAGTGCTAGTATTATATACAGTAAGTACCTACTCTTTATTTTAAAAAGTTTTTTTACATGTATAAATAATATTTTTCAAAAATAAAACATTTAAAAATATGAATAGTATCACCCTCCCATGGCGAGGCCTAAGACCCAAGCCACTGGGGGTTAGGGCCCCAGTGTGAGGAATCTGCTAACAATGTGTGCAGTGGCCCATAATAATGCATTCTGCGTCATTTTTTAAAGCGTAGGCCGGCAATCGAGCAAGTGGGTCATCTGATGGTAAGTGATCCCCACCCCACATGTACGCACACAATACCAAAACAATTATGGGTGCGTCGCCGACGGTTTGGGCCTCCGGATATCTCACTCACCGTACGAAACGCAGCAGCAAGCTGCTGCTTTGCGCCGGTTTTCTGCAAGACAGTGGTAACGACCTGGACGAGCCGGCCCATTTGTGCTGTACCACTCAAAAAACTGACTTCTGACCTAACCATCAATTGAGAGCCTCTGAAAATGTTGGTCGAAACTCTTCGGTATGGGCGGATCCATGGGCGGAAAAAAACTATCGGGACAATGACTTTCGAGTCCACAACCCACATGTTATTAACCTCGTGTGCCAGATCTAGATTAGACATTTCATTTTTTTCGGCTTTAACGAGGTTGTCATCAAGCGGAATAGTGACATCAACAAGCATTGTCCGGCGCGTCAATTGATCTATTACCATAATATCAGGCTTAGGCGGACAGCCTCCGTGGCGCAGCGGGCGAGTAGCCGGTTGCGAAGTGTGAGGCCGTGGGTTCGATTCCCGCACCTGACAAATGTTTGTCTGATCCACAAATATTTGTCTCGGGTCTGGGTGTTGTGGGACCGCAAGTCCCTCGTAGTTCTTGACTATGTGTGTGACTGTTGGGTGTATTTATTATTATTATTATTATTTATTATTGGTAACAATAGTCCTGTCCGTAATAATAGATCAATCCCAATAGAGCGTAGTATGACTATTTTCGAGAACTAGTTGGGGGAAATATTTATAACTAGTATTATTACATACGCACTCACGCCTGTAATCCCCGAAGGGGTAGGCAGAGGTGTAAAACCATTACACCTACATTTCGCCGAGCGTATCTCCGTCCCATTATGTGATAGGGGGCGAGCCTAATGCCATACCGGGAACAACTCCAGACTACGGGCTGATACTGAGCATTTCGTAATAGAAAAACCCAATAACGTACGCATTACAACTGCGCCACCGAGGCAGGCTAGTATTATTATTATTATAAAGTTATGTTGAGGTATGCGTAATGCGACCGACAGAGGAGACCGTGACACGCGTCGCTGTCGCCTCACTTGCGGCGCGCGTCATAAACCTGTCTCGGTCGCTCATCTCTCAGTCTATGGCCTCCCTACCAATTGCGGGATGAGGTTTGGGTTATGATCCTGAGCTTTAAGTACTTCAATGTTAATAGAATATTGAACTGCATCGCAGCTACCCACATAAAACCCACGCATCTCTACGTCTTTGTAAGAATCTTATGAAGTATAAGGTTTTCTTGAAAATTAATACTTAATGATGCAAATTTGGAAAGGCTTACACGAAACTAGTGTTATTTCACAGATTTAGTCGTTTGGTATTTTTTATTTGCAAAACTTTTACAACCTAAAATAATTCGCCGCAAACCTAAAATATATTTTTTCTATATAGTATAGGCCGGCACCCGAGCAAGTGGGTCACCTGATCATCACCGCCTATATACGCCCACAAAATTAAATACTTAACTAAAATAAACTAATCATGGGCGCGTTGCCGACCATAAAGGAAAGGGATAAGTAAAGGATTGGGAAGGGGAGGGGAATTTGGGCCTCCGGATATCTCACTCACCGTATGAAACGCATACGTCGGTTTTTTGTGAGACAGTGGTAACGACCCGGAAGACCTGGCCCATTCATGCTGTAGACCGAACTGTCTACAGCGTGGCTCTACCACTCACAAATTGATGAGATGATTCTCTATAATCAAAGATTTTTATAACTATAATGTATAAGAGAAAATCAATATTCCTTCATTCCACCTGCCCTTATCCAACTCGCAGTGGGATCGGCGCAACATGCTTTTTTAACATATGTTACAGCAAGATTTGCCTTGAAATTTTTACGATCGGCCGCCTGCCCAACTTCAACCCCTTTGGGTAGAGAAAATCAATATTAATTATAGAAAAGTGGAACCTATTTTAATAGAAACGAAATTTAAAAAATATAAGGCTTGTAACACACCAAACAAATATATTCATCGTGTCGTATCTTGACGTCAAGAGATGGCGCCACTACTATAGCGCAATGCATTTAATGTAGGTGACATTGCGATGTTAAGATTCTCCGTCGAAACATGACCTCCGAATATAAGTTTGTTAGTGTTAAGTAAGAAAGGCATTAATCAAGCTATCGATCTGGACATTGAACTAGTTCACTTACCTATACGCCCTCTGGCTTCCGATCTAGCTTCCACTGCGTGGGACTGTTTTGGGTACCTAGTTCAGTGCATCACACAATCACCTACGCTTCCACACCGTGGGACGGGATGATTATCGATGTATGTCAGTAGCTGGATTCTTTGTATTTCCATACTGTGATGATACAATCAACGCTGTTTACGTATCGAAGTGTATAATTTCACGTCCCATCGCTGCACGGTGACCCTACACACAACATCTTCTTACAGGCTGCATATGATCTTCTTCTTCCATCTGCCCTTATTCCACTTCCAGTAGGATCGGCGCAACATGCTTTTTAACATGTTACAGAAAGATTTTACTTGTAGTTTATAGGACTGGCCGCTTGCCTAACTAACGTCACGCCCTCTGAGGAGTACTACAATATAATAGATAATAATAATAATACTAGCCTTGTTTATATACATCCCACTGCTGGGCACGAGCCTCCTCTACTCATTAAAGGAGTATGACCACGATATATGAACAGGTTTACCTAGTGTGGGGTCGGGAATATGTGTGTGACTGTTGGGTGTATTAATTAATATAGCAATAATATTGATGAATTCATTGAGTGTATTTATTTTTAACATGATTCGGTGCATACGCATAGGTTGAACGATACTTAAATTTTAAATGGATTTAAAATCGACGTGTTTCGATGAATCTTACAAACAACAGCATTCGATTGGTTACAGTCAGTCTACTAGCGGGTAAAATTCGCAAAACGGGGACATCGGTAAAAAACGAATATTTTTTTATAACTGCCGTTTTGTGTAGTATGACGGATTGGAACTATTATATTTATTAGAGTCGGGTTGATTTCGCTTTGAATTTATAGAATACTTAAAAATAATATTAACTATAAAAACTTTTTAACAATAATTATAACCGATACAAAAAGAACTAAAGAAGATAATACCAAAACTAAACAATAATTTTGAGTTGGTGTTATTGCAATTGAATGGTCAATGATTGATACCACCGACTCACAATTATTGTTGTTTAGTTTTGTTTTTAACGTTTTAGTTTTTTGAGTCGGTTTTATTTTATTTTGATATAATTTATTTAACAATTTTTTAATGAAATAATCATCAATATCGATGCATAGAAGTCGTTATTTTTATCCGCGATTTCACCTTCTTAAACGTGTAACAATTTCTTTAAAATTTAACCACTAACGAAGTAAACTCTATCAAATACAAAAATAATCATCCAAATTGGTCCATATTTTGCGGAGTTATGCGTGATAATAAAAACAAAAAAAAATAACAGAATTGAGAACCTCCTCCTTTTTTGAAGGCGGTTAAAAATAAGAACTTCTTTGTTTTTTGCGTCAGTTAGAATCTCAAACATCGACTTCAATAATTAACACTTTTTCACATGAAAAATTTATAAATCAAGCATAAACAGTTGTACAAAATATTTCAATATTGGTATCGTGGATAGAGTTCGTAATATTGGATATGAATTAATTATCTTTTGAATTATCAATGAACCAAAACCTTTAATTTACATGAGTTTGTAGCTCAAGTAACTTGAAACTAGGTTTTCTCGCGACTCCGCCCGCGTGAAAGGCCTTTTCCAGGATCAAAAGTAGCCTATTTCCTAATCCAGGTCACGGTCTACCTGTGTGCCAAATTTCATCCAAAACCATTCACCTGTTATGGCTTGATTGACTAACAAACATCCACATTCACAAACTCGCGAACATCCAAACTTTTACATTTATAATAATAGTTATACACTATATTACAACTTCACAAGCACTCACGGTAAGTAAATACTATCTACACAAACAATCTAGGATTAAAATATTACTGACACCAAAAGTGAAAGCAAATATCCCAATAGAACCGCAGACAGTCATCACGTAAACCATTTTAATATGTCTAGACGGAATATTTCAATGTCCACGTAGACACAGATGCATCATTACTTTATATAATGTAAAAAATTAACTAACATATTTGACTTCCCAATGTTGCTCATTAAAAATCTGTCACGCTTTTTATTTTGCAATAGTTCGGTGGCTTGAAGTTTCTGGAATCGCATTGAAGGGTCTTGAATACGAAAAATATTATTATTTATTTACCTGCCAACATCATTTGTAATTCAGTTTAGATAAGATCAAAAAATGCAATCAGCACCGCTTAAAATTATGACTAGTTATTTTTATAACATTCAGGAACTTTATTTCATGAGTATAAATTCTTAATACAAAAATCTTATTGTTCTCCTTTCAATGAAAGCTTATTAAATTGTCCCATATGAAATTATAACTAATTATTATTAACGTATTATTTAATCTGTGCTATTACTAGTAGATATAAGTTCTTAGGGCAGAGCCGGTGCTTTGTATCTTCAAGGTATGTGTGGTTTCGCTTCCGCTTATGGACAGGGGTTGCGCTTATCATCAGGCGAGTGACTTGCTCGTTTCGTCATTCAGGCTAATTTAAAAAACTTATATATCTTGAAAGTAAGTATTGAGAGGAGATATCAGAAAAATTCCACATCTACAACAAAAAAACAGATCGAGAAACGAATTAAAAAAACTAACCTAAAATACTAATTAAAAAAGATAATTTAGAGTCAGTGTCTACTAATGCAATTTAATGGCCATTGATGGGCGGGCCAAATGGAACCCACTCATTTGTTAATTTTCATTTTTTGTTTGTTTGTAAAATACTGTTGTATACGTGGTTATACATGAAATAATATTTGCGTCTAATTGTAACGTGGTCCATTTTAGTCGTTGGTTAAAAACAAATGCCGTAGTCATTATTTTGTTCTATAGAAGAGGTTATTTTTTTAACCGAACAGCAATATGAAGTTATGTCTCCTGACTACAAAGCTAGCGGACGAAGCTAAAAACCTTGTTTATTGACAGAATTTAGCTTGTTACATGCTTTCAGCAAGGCAGTCTCAAAGACTCAAAGTATTTCAAATACCTCAATTGCTTTAAAAAGACGACGTTACCCACTTCAGCACTATAAAACTGCTTAAACAAAATATATACCTACCTAGTTACAACAAACTATTAAGTGATACTCGTATTAGTAATTACTTTTCATAAAAACGTTTCTCTCTATGTACAATATAACATTGTGTATCATCACTATTCACTAGGTGTTAGGTCCCTCGTGCGACAGGCCATCTGTGTTGGTACCACCGCTTTGTCTGCCGTCAAACAGTAGTGTGTAAGCACTGTTGTGTTCCGGTTTGAAGAACATTGAAGCCAGTGTCATTACTGGGCATTATGAGATTTAACAACTTATGTCTCGTGGTCTCAAGCGCAATCCAGTGCGATGCCGTACTTCATAATTCGAAGGTCTGATTGGTGTGTCTACTAGTTATGGACAGGCGTGACGCTAACCACCAGGCGAGCGACATGCTCGTCTCGTCAGCCAAGCAAATAAAAGAAACACAAATTACGAAAACACTTTATAAACAAAATCTGCAAAGTAATTACAGCCAAATGAATGATGCTAAAGACGAATAAATACATTGTTCTTCAGCCCTTACAAATACATAAAGCCTATCAAAGTGAAAACATATTTAATTTTGTGGATCAATTGTTTGAACCGGTCACAATGACTTAAAAATTGGATTGTATTTTTCATTGAATTTGTTTTACTAACTGGTGTACTTTTCGTTGTTTTATTTTTGTTTGTGGTTCCTGTAATTTTATTTTTATTTGCAGGTATTGTAATGTTAATCATGCATTTTATATGCACGAATATTGTTGCGTTAGCTAAGAAAAGGTAAGAGAATCCAGAAGATCCAGGGAAAGCAGTGTTGCATAGTGTTAATCACAGCGCTTTCTATACTGTCTACAGCGTTGTTTTACTTACAACTTACAAAATGGTACGACTGAGGCTGACGCTGAGGTTTCGGGATGGATCCCCGGGTCGGATAAAAGTGATATTGGGTTTTTATATTACGAAATGCTCAGTAGCAGCGCGGAGTCTGGAATTTGTGCCCGATATGGCGATAGGCTCGCCCCCTATAACATCATGGGACGGAGATACAGTCGTCTAAATGTGGGTGTACTAGTTACACCTCTGCTTACCTCTTCGGGGATTACAGGTGTGAGTGCGTATGTAGATACTTACAAAATAAATAATATATGAAATGATTTACTTTAGAAAATAACACTGTTTTTTAAATATATTTTTATATTATAGCCCGGCAAACGAGCATGTGGGTCACCTGATGGTAAGTGATCTTTACCGCTCATGTACGCCCACAATACCAAAAGAATTATGGGCGCGTTACCGACCTTAAAGGATAATAAAGGGATTGGGAAGGGGGGGATTTGAGCCTCTGGACATCTCACTCATCGTACAAAATGAAGCAGCAAGCCGCTACTTTACGTCGGGGTCTCTGTGAGACAGTTTCTATGAGATAGTTTATTTTAATATTGTTTTCTAAATATTCTCAATCTTGTTTCGGTCTTTTTAGTGCATAACTATTAAATTGTATTTTTTACAGTCGGGTCTATAACAAATGTTTTAGCTACATATTACAATTCTAAAGATAGAGTCGTATAAGGTCAGACAGACCCCTGTTATAGTATTCGGTTAGCGCTTCTTGTGAACGGAACCTTTAAAACCCTCCACAAATAAATATCTGGAGGCCAATTCTCGTAATTTTAAATGTTCAAAATATCATTCCGATCTAGTCTCAGCGTCAAGAAAGTTGCAAATGGCATTCTCTTAAACCAATAATCAACGTCAAACGTGAACATAGATCGTAATGAGATTGAATGTAGAATAAAAGTTAACTGAAGCCAAAACGGTTTAATGCTACTGCTTATGCTACGTGCATTTACACTGGTTTATCTTTGCAACATATTTCATATTGTACTCCTTTTATAGTATGCACGTGCATGGTTATGAATTTTATAAAGCGTTGCCTTTTGTCTACAACACGTTGTGTCGTACACAGTTTATGCAATGTGTTGGTAATCATTCCACCAGTAAATTGTTTTTGAATAGAAAAAAAGAAATTAAATGTTTTTATTACGGTACCCCTCACACTAACACATACGGCTAGAATTCATTTTTTTTATTTTTTTATCCTGGCTCGGCAAAGTGACTGCGCTACACCTGATGGTAAGTCGACCAACAATAGAAACTGAATCTATCGCAGATCGGCAGAATTATGCCGGCCTGCTTAATTGCTTCTTCACACTCCGTTTAAAGGATCCAAACAAACGAAACAAACAAACACAAAACGACGTTAGACGTAAAGTTTATAACATTACATACATCTACTAACAATAAATTCGGATAATAACATGTAATATAAGGCAGGGCCCTATTAATCGGTTGTGTGAGGCGGTAATTGGTCCCATCTCAGCTTAAAATTGCTACAACGTGATAATAGTGTATGGTTGGATATGAAAATTCTTTTACACCGCTGATATATTCGTGCTAGTGACAGACATCCTCCGAGGCGTAGTGGACGAGTAGCCGGCTGTGAAGCGAGAAGCCGCGGGTTCGATTCCCGCACCCACACAAGTTTCTGTGATCCACAAAAATTCTAGTTGCAAAAACTATAAACCAAATCTTTCTATGACATGTGTTAAAAAGCATGTTGCGCCGACCCCGCTGAGAGTGGGATAAGGGCAGGAAGAAGAAGAAGAGTTCATAGCGGCATAATTCTGCTGACCATCGAGGGACTTGGATTCGAGTATTTGGACTGCGCTCAGGATTGTACTTAGAACCAGGTAAGTAGGTATTCAAAGTGTGAGGTGCCATAAAAAAAAATATAAGATTTCTAACCATTTTTTTTTTGGAGAATATCTATCTCTTTTGACAATAAAATTTCCAGTTCAGTCGTAATTCTTATCTAACATCGCCTTAAGGCCGTCACTAAGGCTGAATCATAAAAATGAAATAGCGATCTAAGAAAATTCTGAGAAATCTGCTGACCCAATCACTGTGTAAAAAGTAAAGCGTGTTATTTGAATCCCGATAGAACTTGAAATTGTAAAAAATACACATAAAAATAACTTTAATGAAATAAAAGTATTTCACTCGAAAGGTCAATGAATTTTGACAATTATTTCGGGCATATGGCTACCACGGCTGCTCTTGACGAAGCGCATTCTGGACGTCCTATTTTGGGCAACTTTTTCAAGCACTGCTGTCATATTATGGGACAAACATAAGCTTGGCGAAATGGCCAAATCCTAACTGGCTAAACCTCTGCCTACCCCTTCGGGGAATATAGGCGTGAGTGCATATTATGTATGTTTATGTAAAATAAACCGAGATCTAACACATAAAATATTACGGTGAACGAGCGAACAAATAATTTCAACTCAAAGAAGCGGAAAGAGACTCTATGTCATGGGGACAAAGGATATCTGCTCGTCCTTGTAAATAATAAACACCGTCATCCGTAACACGGGATGGAATCACGTAGCTGCCCCTTTGGGATTCCAACAATGGATATACACATAATATATTACGAGAATTTGTGAGATGGTTCGATATAAGTAAGTATATGCAACTACGATTTAAACTTTCTTTATGGCTATTTATGTCACTATAGAGACACGCTGTAAAAATTCTAACTTTTTAGGTCCGGGAGTTTAATCTGGATACGAATCAATCCGTCAGTCAGAATTTTGTTTTAGAGCACGTTCCGGTAAAAGAGCAACTGGATTACCTAAGTGACCTCCACTTCCTATGTTCGCGCACAATACCAGAAGAATTATGGGATTTGGATCTCCGGATACCTCACTTACCGTACAAAATGCACTAATGCACGTTGGTTTTCTGTGAGACAGTGGTAACGACCCGGTCGAGCCGGCCCATTCATGCTGTAGACAAAACTGTCTATAGCTTGACTCTGCCACTCAAATACACTCTTTTTTTACAAGACACTACGGTTTCAAAGCCTTTCAAATACCAGTACACACCATCCCTATAAGTAAAGTTCAGGTAATTTGAGAGCGACTAGCTATCTGACACCAGGAATAATGGTGTTTTTGCAATGCTCTACTTTATTTATTGTCTAAGCATTTGAGTCGCGACGCCTTTTAAGTGGAGCAGGTTGTATTTCTCTCACAAAATATGTTCTTGCCAAGTTGTTGAATAAAAAACTCGTATTTTTGTCCGGAACAAATTCGTATAAAAACGTCGCTTTGACGATTCAGTTAAAAGTTTAGAAGTTTCGGCTCTTTATACTCTTTATAGGGGTTAACTTAATTCTATAATCTGTTTTAAGATATGATAAATATACGTTACTTCGTTTGTCTACTTAGGCAATAAACTCCGTAAGGTCTTGGGTTCCCAGGTCGTGTGGGACAAAGTTTACGAGGGACTTTTAATCTCATAATATCTAAAAATAAAACATATTATATAATTACTTGTCCTGACTGATTCATCAACGCAGAGGCTAAACCGCTGGGGATACAAACTTGGAATTTGACACAAATGTTCCTTTAATGACGTAAGTGAGCACTATGAAGGGATTTTTAAAATTCATCCCCTGAAGGGGTAAAATAGGGGATGTAAATTGGTATGGAGAATAAGATGAAATAAGCAGACATTTCCACTCCAAACTTCGCAGGAGTCCTAAAAACAAAACAGGAAGTACTTATTTCGCGATATCTCGGAAATTATCCCCTTAGGGGAAGATGCTTCAAAAAAGGGCGTTGGCTGATGTTCGTGGCCCACTTCCACTATGTAATATAAAAATAAAGTGTCGGATGTCGTAAGCTCCGCGTGGTTATGGTAAAGTAAGACCGTAATTCTTTATGACTATTTGTTTCAAAACCACTGGAGATCCACGTGGTTTGTCATACAGAAATGAAGCTCAGGTGAGCCATGGCCCAAATAAAATTCTAAAAACACATACATGTGTAGTACCCATAACCTAAATTCGATAAAAATATAGCCTTCAGCATGAAATTGCCGTACTGTACGAAAAAAGTTAAAGTATTTTTTCCATCTTTTTATTTCTATTAATCAAAGTCACCACCTCCGTGACAGCTTCCGTGGGCGAGTAGCCGGCTGTGGAGCGAGAGGCCGCGGGTTCGATTCCCGCACCAAGACAAAAGGTTTGTGTGGTACACATAAATTCCAGGCGGCCGGTCGTAAAAATACAAATTAAATCTTTCTGTAATATAATTATGTTAAAAAGCATGTTGCGCCAACCCCGCTGCGAGTGGGATAAAGAAGGTGGAAGAAGAACCATCAAAGTAACTACCCATGCTATCGATGCATCTTTGCCAGATTTGTGACAGTGTATGCCCATCTTGAAGAAATCGGCTGGACGGGAGGCAATAAACTCTTTAAAAGCATTTTTTACTACCTCTCTTCTCCCCCAAAAAGTCGTCCAAATTATGGAAATTGTGTTTTTTGTGTTCTGATGATGAAGCTCGCACATCTGCAGGCAGCTTTGGCCAATCCCTAGTCCTCGCTGCTCCTGCACGACAACGCGGGACTCCCATATTGCACAACAGACTATCTATAAGCTACAAGAGCTGGGGTTGGAAGCTCTCCGTCATCCGCCGTACTGACCAGACCTTGCATCTACAGACTTCAATTTTTTCCATAATTTGGATAATTTTTTGGCGGCCAAAATACAATACCCGAGAGGCAGTACAAAATATCTTTGAAGAGTTTGTTGCCTCCCGTCCAGCCGAATAAGATGAATCGATAACATGAGTGGTTACTTTGATTTATAGATATAAAAAATATGGAAGAAATACTTTAACTTTCTTCGTACAGAACGTAAAATTTCATAGGTAAAGACCTATTATATGTTTTCCGTTTCTATGAACAAATTTTACATTAGGGTAGCATCGCCAACTTAAATTGAGGACAACTCAATTTTAACGCCTCTATCTTTGTGCCATTAGCAATATTTGAATCCTTCATTACCATATTCACTAATTTATGGAACGTATTAGTGGCAATAATTATTAATTTAACTATCTACATAATTTCAAATTTAAAAAATTGTAGTTCTATAAAACGTCAGGCCTATATTTTAAAATGCACATTTATGTACAGTTAGTGTAGATTATCTCTATATAAATTAAATTTTCATGGGAAAATCTAATAGCAATAGCAATAATGGCAAACCACACTATGCTATTGTCGTTAAAATGGATGAAATCCCAATAAAAGAGTCCTGACTCCCGACCTTCGGTGTTGGGACCACGCAACACGTATTACCTATAAAAGACGTTTTCAAATGACACCTGCTTCATAAATCCTTTTGAATACATTTGAATAGCAATTTGGAATTCAGATTTCATTCAAAACACCTTTAGCATAATGACAAATGGAATCTTTTGACAGACATATATAGAAAGGACAATAAAAGTTTATTGAATTCTGATGTAGCAATACAGAGCCTGACTTATGTTATTTTTCTGCTTTCATTTGCTAATTAAAATAAAAAATATATCAGGTTTACAATATTCCTTTTCCGGACAAAAAAAAATTTAGGTTCTGTAACTTTTTCCCAAACTTCTACAATGATAAAAACCTCATTGAAGAAGGTAAACCTAGAACCTAGGTTCTAGGTTGAATGGTTGGATGATCCTAGGTTCGATCTCTAGGTCGGGCTTAGAATCGTGCTGGATATGGATCTGGGCCAGTTATGGCAATAGGCATAATTATACCAGTTATGAGATGGAAATACCGTTGATAAAGGGTGGTGCCGCTGGCAATATTTAGATATCTGCCTATCCTTTCGATGATATTCGTGCACCACCGTGATGGTGTGTATGTAGCCACGGTTCATAAGCGCCTACCCGTTAAACTAGGCAAAATGCAATAACCTCACGTACGTGATATATTGCTCTCATTTCCGATGCAGGCTTATTCGCACGTTATTACATTTTTCTATAATATGAACGATAGTTAAAACTTTATTTCACAGTTACGTAACTGATTAAATACAATATTTTATTTACTATAGACGATACCTCGCGCATGCATTGCGATAAATGTCAGATTTTTGAGCTAAATTGTTCAGATTTAGCATACACTGCTCCTACGGTAAAAATACGTTTATAGGTAGGTATATCACAAGTCTTTAGCCTTCGGACGCTCTTCTTAAAAATAATAAACTAGAATACTCCTCTAATCTTATGGGGTGCGTCCAGAATACAAACCAAATCGAAGGCGTTGGTACCAAAACTACAACTAAGTTGATTTCAAAAGTTAACTAATCCGATGAGAGATCGGCAGTTGTCTTAACTGTTGGGACGTGATCTGACTTAGTTTGGGGTCTTGGCATGTTGTGTTGAATATTGTTTAATGCATTTGTGTTCCAAGACTATTTGTAGAAATAGTCCGAAAATAGATTTTTTTGGTAACAATACATAATTTATACATAGTTGATTGTTACAGGACAATAGCCGTGTCAATAGCGACCGAAATACATGAGCTACATGAAATTTTGCTACACAAGTGGACAATAATCCATGAGTGCATGAAATTTATGAACTGAAAGTAATTGACATGCGGTTGTTTTTTTTACTTGTAATATGTTATTATATTGCCTATATTCTACTTCTGACTGACAGTATACCAATCTGTTGTCTGGGTCCGCCTTCCTTCTTACAACATACATACCTACAGTATGTACATAGTACATTAAATATGCAAAATAGCTAAGATAATTTGAGTGTTACAACTGTGCTGTAGACGGTTTTGTTTACAGCATGAATGAGCCGGCGCGTCCGGGTCGTTATCACTGTCTCACAGAAAACCGACGTAAAGTAGCAGCTTGCTGCTGCGTTTCGTACGGTGAGTGAGATATCCGGAGGCCTAAATCCCCCTCCCATTCCCAATCCCTAAATTATCCCTTTCCTTTAAGGTCGGTAACACGCCCATCATTCTTTTGGTATTGTAGGCGTAAATGGGCGTTGGAGATCAGGTGACCGACTTGCTCGTTTGCCGTCCTGTGCTATAAAAAACCACCTTGAATAAACCGGCTTTCAAAACAAACACATCCAAATTAGTCCATTCGTTAAGGTGCTCCCAAGCAACATATTTATCCACATACTAACAATACAAGTCAATTTTATCTCTCATTTTTCTGTGTTAAAACACAGTATTTCGCAGCGTAAAACACGTTCAATCTAACATCTATTAAAGTCCACCGTAAATTACTTTCTCTACACACGCTTCGTTGACTCACAAACGTACGTGTAGTTAACAAAAAAGATCATTATCTGACTTGTTAACTTATAATTACTCTTAGAATTAACTTGGATTAATCAAAACTATGATTAGGAAATGCCGTTAACGCTGTACGTGCGAAGTAGGGGCATCGCAAAAAGGATAATCACTTTTATACCCACGTTGAAACCCGATAATGATCAAGTACATACATACATACATACATACATACATACGCACTCACGCCTGTATTCCCCGTAGGGGTAGGCAAAGGTGTATATAGTACACCCACATTTAGACGAGTTTATTTCCGTCCCATGAAATGATAGAGGGCGAGCCAATTGCACTATCGGGCACAATTCTAGACTCCAGATTGATACTGAGCATTTCATGATAGAAAAACCCAATATCACTTCACCCGATCCTGGTCAATCAGAGTCAGAAGTCACTCACCGTACAAAACGCAGCAGCAAACTGCTACATTAAGTCGGTTTTCTATTTTATTGTTTCTAGACCCGGACGAGCCGGTCAATTCATGCTGTAGACAAAAGCGTCTACAGCGTGGCTCTACCATTCAATCTACAGTATGGCTCTACCACTCAATCTACAGCGTGGCTCTACCACTCAAAAATCGATTAAGATTGTCAACAAGATTATATCTGGCGATGTCGTCATACTCGTGTATTAAGAACTGGCTTTGCTCGCGGGTCCATCCGTGTGAACGACCTATTCCGATATAAAAATGACTAATTGACTAAAATACATCGAAATTCACAAACTTATAAACATCCAAACTTTCACATTTATAATAGTGGTAGGATTATATTCTAAAAAGTTAAAGCTAAACATATGAAGTCCTAAAAGTGCTTTAAAGTTTTTTAATAAACCCAAATAAACTGAAATATAAGTTGCTCTAATGCTATTTACATAGCATAAAAGATTTTAATAATAACATTTATGTATATTTCAAATTGAGTTGACTAAACTCATTTAATACTCAATTCCACATTAATCCTCTTAGTGCTAGACTCAGTTCGGAATATTAAATTACTCGACACTGTGCGATGTACAACAAATCAAAATTGTTGGACCGCGAAGAAAATCAAAGTGGAACTGGGCTGGAAACTAACAGAGTAAGTTAGTAGAAACTCGATCGCTGAATACAACATTTTGTGACAGATTCACAACAATTGAGGATTAATGTGATACACTTAATGGTAGAGCCACGCCAGACACTTTTGTCTACAGCATAAAGGGAGCGGCTCACCCAGGTTGTTACCACTGTCTCACAGAAAGCCGTAGAAAAGTAGAGGCTTGGCAAGGTGAGTGCGGTAAATGAGATGTGCGGAGGCCCAAATCTTTCCAATTCCTTAATTATTCTTTATTATTTCGTTTGTGAGCTCTGGAGATCACTTACTATCAGGTGATCCACTTGCTCATTTGCCGGCCTATGCTATAAAAACCTTATTCATATTGTATCATCTCTCGACACATTTGAAGTTTATAATTTACTCGAAATTCGATGAAACACATAGTAAAAGATAATTAAAAAGTCATCGCTAGCAATTGTCGAGTTGATCTGCAAGTTACTGGACATTTGTATTTTTTTTATTAACTTGAGTGACGAAACTAGCAGTCTGATGGTAAGCGAATAAACAGAACCAACACCACAAAGAACTTTGAGTTACAAAGCACTGTATGGCATTGGACTGCGCTCGACACCCCAAGACGGACAGACAGACAGAAGTCTGACAATGGCTTAATTATCCCTTTCTTGGTTATCCATTTCTATGATTCTTTTGGTATTGTGGGCGTACATGGGCGGTGAAGATCACTTACCATCAGGTGGCCTACTGGCTCGCTTGCTGGCCAATGCTATAAAAAAAAGATAAGTACTTAAAAGACTGCTGTAATACATTTATTCCAGCAAGTAAATAAAATTTATTATGGCTATTATGTCTTGTTTCAGCACAATAAAATAATTACTTTTATCATAGTAGGTAGTTTTTGACATCCAATATTTCAATTTCTATAGCAAATCCCTTTAATGATGAACATTTGCTTTTTTCCTGAAGTACTAGTCGTCTAATGTTCGGAATGTATTTAAATTTATATGATCGTATCATCATATTTATTGTTTTAAAACTTATCCGAGAATAATTCTAGTTCTTCAATTAGGTATTCTGATTTAATTGAATGAATTCTATCTTAAATCTCTGTCATTTAATCTTCATCATCTTCAATTTTATTAGCCTATATGATGAAACGAGTAGGTCGCTCGCATGATGGTAAGCACTAAGAACCTTGAAATACAAAACGCTTTGCATTGGACTGCACTCGTCACCCCAAGACATAAGATGTTAAAGTCATAATGCCCATAATTTCACTGGCTTCCTTGTCCTTCAAACCGAAATACAACCGTGCTTACAAATTACTGTTTCGCGGCAGAAATAGACAAAGCGTTGGTACTAACCCACACGGCCACTCACTTATAAGGGGCCAACCACCTAGTAAAAATTAACCACATCATTTAAAATTTTATAACTTGAGAATATTATGAATATTCAAGACAATAATTAGTGTTTATTAGATTTGGTAGCTTCTAAGAGTAGCATCATCTGCATAGAGCTAATATTAACAACAAAGACCAAACTTTCTACAAATTTTCATATGTCGACGAAACCTTTATGACAGACACGAAGCTCGTTTACTTTATTTAGCAGACTCTAAAAGCACTATAACAATGACACTGCAAAGTTAATCCCACAGATTGTAGTTCCCAGATTCCTGCTTTAATTAAACTATATAAAACATTAATTGCTGTTTAATGTTTGTTGTACTTACTATATTGTTTAAACTGAACCCTGTAAGATATAGATAGTTATGGTATGACTAACTTTTGTTTTTTTTGGATAAACAAGGGCTAAAGCAAAATTTGTCTTTTTAGAGACATTATAACGCTCATGTCTGTATCCCGGAAGGAGTGGGCAGAGGTGCAATTAGTTCCCCTAGCTTATGTCTGTCCTATGATGTGATTTGTGGCGAGTATTGCCATGTCGGCCACAAATTCCAATTCCGGGCAATTCATGTGTCATTATCCGAATCGCAAACTCAAACACAAATTGTTATTGCCTGTCCCAGGATTTGAATGCAAGATGTCAACGGTTTCTCATGACAGTACGTTGCACAAGACCAATGAAGCGGTGTTCAATTCAACCCACATTACTGGATTTACTAATAAATTTAGTCAGCGACACTAAGAAATCTAAGCACTTACCCTAAAAAGAAAGGGAAAATCTAAGGATATAACAGACAATATAAGGTTTCAGATCTTCGAAAATGTAATTCTATAAATGTATAAAAGCGCACTACGAGTCTGTATAATACAGTGTAAAAACTTTTAGCGTAGATTATTGTCAGAAACACATTTGCTAGTCTGTTAAGTTCGATGTGTCTCGTGGGCTGCGACGGGAACGAACGGTAATGCACACGCTTATAGCCACTCACTAGGCATGCTCAAAATATATCGATATTTTTAGCGATATATTCTATTTCGATATATAACACACGCACGCACTCACGCCTGTACTCCCCGAAGGGGTAGTCTGAGGTGTAACTAGTACACCCACATTTCGCCGAGCTTATTTCCGTTCCATGATGTGATAGAGGGCGAGACTAATGCCATACTGGGCATAATTCCAGATTCCGGGCTGATACTGAGCATTTCTTAATAGAAAAAACCAATATCACTGATACTCGACCCGGAGATCGAACCCGAGACAGAGTCAGCATCGGTTGTTACGCTTACGCATTATAACTGTGCCACCGAGGCAGTCAATGTTTTAAGTATAGAAATCATAGCAAAAACGTAATTTTTAAAGTAAGATGTCATAAAAGATCGTCTAATCTCAAAAGGGTATTTTGATATTTTTTATAAGAAGCCACAGACTTTAATATAATAATGATGTCTTTGTAAAAAGTCAATAAAGGTCGACCAAAAATCTAGCTGATACGTTGATACTCTTTCTTTTTATGAAAATCGATATCGATACTTTTCATAAATAAAGATAAGCTAGCTATACATCGATACGTTTTTACTCTTCCAACATGCCTAGCACTCACTTATAAGTAGTCCTTAGAATCCTTTGTTTAATGTCCATTATATCCTGAAGTACTTTGATATACTTTGTATGCAATACACGCTTTGCATACAGCACCTGTCGAAATGGGGAAATTGGTTGTAAAGACGTGTGTAGATAAAACTCACATTAAAACTCATCAAAATGAAATCCGTGGAATTCAATATATAAATAAAAGTTAAGCGTTATTTGATTATTGACTTGTACGTACATACATACGCACTCACGCCTGTAATCCCCGAAGGGGTAGGCAGAGGTGTAACCAGTACACCCACATTTCGCCGAGCGTATCTCCGTCCCATGATGTGATAGGGGGCGAGCCTATCGCCATACCGGGCACAATTCTAGACTCCGGGCTGATACTGGGCATTTCATAATATAAAAACCCAATATCACTTTTACCTGACCCGGGGATCGAACCCGAGACCTCAGCGTCAGCCACAGTCGTAACGCGTACGCATTAAAACCGCGCCACAGAGGCAGTATAGCCCATTAGCCCGGTCGTCATTAAAAAAAAACATGGTGGTACGTTCATAATCATCGCTGCCCATGAGCATCTTCAACATCAGAGGAATTGCCAATGTCTTGTCGTCCTTTGAGTTATTAGTAGGTTATTTTGTTGCATCTTCTTAAGTCATTTCGATCTGGAAATATCGCAGACTTTACAAGGGTTACTGTACGAGGTATATACTTATAAATAAAATAAATACACCCAACAGTCACACATATAGTCCTGACCCCACACTAGGTTAACCTGTATCGTGGGTATCAGAAACTACGAGGGACTAGTGGCCCCACAACACTCAGACCCGAAACAAATATTTTTGGATCACACAAACATTTGTCCCGGTGTGGGAATCGAACCCACGGCCTCTCGCTTCGCAGCCAGCTAGTCGCCAACTGCGCCACGGAGCTGTCAAACTTGTATTACGTATTGAGATTTTGCAATAATAGCGGATTCACACGATCCGATTTATAGTTCATCAACCACTAAATCGCATGCGAGTTAATTCTTCTGAACAAACTTTCAATCGAGTTGATTGCTAAAAAACTTTGGTTTTTCAAGTCTATTGATCAACGAAAATCATACAGTGTGAATGCAGTAAATAAATAAATAGACACAACAGTCACACACATATTAGTCCTGACCCCACACTAGGATAACCTGTATTGAGGATATCAAGAACTACGAGAGACTTACGTTGCCCGTCCCCCGTGTTTGCCCCAGAGGCCCGGAACATATATTTGTGGATCACACAAACCTATTTACACACATAAAAAAGGAAAAAAAAATCGCCGTGCATTGAATTCGGTTAAAAATGAGGTTTGCGGAAGCGCACATCTTTCATCACTGGTAGCGCGCATCACTGGTATTTATAGTATAAACATATCAATATCTCAATACCAAATTGGTAAGATCCTCTATAAAAAAGTAACACGTCGTGCCCTTGCCATTACAAACCGCTCTACACCTTCGCCGTGATATTTAAATCCCCTCTCCACAATCGTTGACCAATTTATACGTCTTAAAATAGTTCTAAACGTTTGTTAGATAATCACAGTGCTTCAAAACGCTTAGAGCATCCGCTTCAGATACAGCGGAACCGCAAAATGGAAACATAAATTCAACTATATCCGCCAAACATTTACGAACTGCCTGACAAATTGCTTTTCCTCTCTCCAATGTAAGATAAATTCAATATTTCCTCTGGCTGTCGTTGTTCAGGGTTTAAGAGTTAATCTTATGAGAAATATTGCATATTTGTAGTGCTCTATGCACGGCGCTAATGAAATTACCTCGGAGTCTGTCTGTATATCTGTCCCAGACGTTTTTCTCAGAGACAATTTGACAATGATGATTGAAATGCATAAACTTCACGAAGCACTCCCAGTGATGAAGATTATCCAAAAATTACTAACCAAAAAAACAGAGAAAGTTCTCTCAATACTACGCATAACTTTGTATAATGATTCGATTTTGATGATTTTGACTTTTGTCTCAAAGCTGGTTCCATTTCAATTTCAAGCAGAAATTCCACCTTCACCCAGTATGAAGTGATCGGCAGTATCTTTATAGGATATAGGCAGGTATTGGACTCTGTGAAGGCAATAAAATTTATTTTAATCTTTGAGCATACAAAAGATGCGATTAAGGCAATCTGACATGAATTTCCGAGATAATAATGGCAATTGTCGGATACTTGTCTTTTTGGTTGGCATTACATTTGACAAAATAAACCAACCACGCGTGCTGGCTTGCGAAACCATAGCTTCGTGGTCTCTTCCATCTCGGCTCGGACCAAAAGGTTCACAAAATCATATTTCTGTCGGACCATAAAGCAGTGGAATAGCTTGCCGGCGCACGTGTTTCCTCCTTCCTATAACTTGGGATCCTTTAAACGGAGTGTGAAGAAGCAACTAAGCAGGCCGGCATTATTCTGCCGATCTGCAATAGATTCAGTGTCTATCGTTAGTCGACAGTATTCATGGATTGCGCTATACTTACCATCAGGTGTAGCGTAGTCACTTTGCCGAGCCAGGATAAAAAAAAAAAAAACAGTAAGATATTTTAATATCAAAGATATAACCTTGAACTCTCTTGAGGCTCTAGCCCTCTAGCCTGAGGTCTCACAAACACTATCAACATGCCATCGCATCCGCCGGCGGTACATTAGCAATATATTTCGGCCAAGGTGGGCCCACAATAGCCGCGGTACAATGATGGGAAACTCTCAAGCAGTGGTTAAGGCATTACTGCTAACGTAGCGTTGAGAACTTGACGCATTGGTGTAATCCACGAGTGAGGAGCGAAATGTATTTGTTTATTGATAGTTTTGAGACGAAACATGACCGAGGCTATATTGAAAAGGGGAGCTGAATGCAATTTTTAAACGCTTTCCGAGAAATTCACTCTGTGAATCAATTTGTTTTACCGCATAGGCTACCACACCGCAGGGTCATACAACTCTAGGATTTAAATTACATGGCGGCCTCTTAAGCTTGACTTTTCTGTTACGTCCTTGCTTTCGTCGTGCACACTCTAATGTAAATAATCCATAATAGAGTTATATCTTTTATCGCGTGGTTAGGTAGACGAGCAAGGGGGCTACGAAATGCTTTTTCTCATATTATTATACCTTTTTATTCCCTTCTTATTTAGCTTTTTCTCATATATTTCTCTTACACTCGTAACTGAAGCGTTTGTGAACGAAAACTCATACAGAATCTTTCTTTCTGCCTGACGTTATCCCTTAAAGCCAGGGTCCGCCTTTTCGAATCATAGATTTGACGGCATTTAGTATATGGGGCGACCCGCCGTCTGAACCCGCAACGGGAACCAAGTTTCGCCATTGTCTCGTCCGTTAATCAGCAAAGTGCTGGTTGGCTTTGGGGGCCTAAGATGTGGCACACCTAATCACCACAAAAAAACTCTTATAGAGTCACAGAAGAGAATATATTTTAAGAGGTTTAAGTTTGTAATATGGATCAGCCATCAAAACTAAGTGAACACTAATGCGCGACCTTGCGATTGGATAATCTTACATTCAGAAAGGAAGGAGCGATCGGATTTGCTTGCTACCGCTTCGTTTCCGAAACGAGGGCATTTTGAAAGTAAATTACAATATTGTTATTGCGGTATTTACTCCGCTTCATAATGAATATTTGAGTATGTATTTAGGAATAAAAATACGTGTTTATTTAATGCCGGACTTAAGCCCACCCTAATCTATGTTAGTTACCTAACCTAGTTTTACAAGGTATAGGTCCCTCGTATGCGAGAGGCCGGCTGGGTAGGTACCATCGCTTTGTCTATTTCTACCGCCAAGCAACAGTGTGTAAGCACTGTTGTGTTCTGGTTTGAAGGACATTGAAGCCAGTGAAATTGCTGGTAATTATGAGACATAACACCTTATGCCTCGGGGTGACGAGCGCAGTCCAATGCCATGCAGTGCTTTTTAATTCAAAGTTCTGTGTTTTGTTGCTTCTACTTATGGGCAGGCGTGTCGCTTACCATCAGGCGAGCGACCTACTCGTGTCGTCATTCAAGCTAATAAAAAAAACATTAATCTTCCAGAACAATAACATTGTTGTAAATCAGGATTAATTTTCCTTACCTAGAGTATCATGAAAACTAAAATACCGAGGAAAGCCTAATAAGACTTTACTTGACATTGTCACAGAAGATATAAGGGCTCATTAGCCGAGGCTTAAGAATAACAAAGTATACTTAGTATTCTTTGTAGTTAGACCATTAAGAAAATACCTTTGATATAATATGTTGGTATATTGCCAGGTACAATTTATTTGCTTGTTACATAGAAATAATATCAAATACATAGTGCCTAGTAATGTTCAGCCCTGTTAACACAGCGCAGTAAATTAAACATACATACATACTCACTCACGCCTGTATTCCCCTAAGGTGTAGGCAGAGGTGTAATCAGTACACCCACATTTCACCGAGCGTTTTTCCGACCCATAATATGATAGGGGGCGAGCCTATCGCCATACCGGGCACAATTCTAGACTCCGGGCTGATACTGGGCATTTCATAATATAAAAACACAATATCACTATTACCCGACCCGGGGATCGAACCTGAGACCTCAGCGTTAGCTTATTCGTAACGCGTACGCATTACAACTGCGCCACCGAGGCAGTCAGTTTCTAAGCATACAAAAAAATGTGTAAAAAAAGCTATTTCGAGATTATAGGCAGACAATTTAGTTTTAACTATTTGTGTAAATACCTTTATTACTTATGCAGATTGAGGAGTTTTCAAAGAGTAGTTTGGGCTACTTTTTATCACGGAAATATGGCGAGACAGACTACCACGCGGGCGGAGCTGCAAGCAAAAGCTGTCTCTTAACAAAATTATTACCTAAATTATTTGAAACACAATCTATTACCATAAAATTCCATGATTCCCTATAAATGGAAACATAATCGCTTGTATCAAATTTATTAATACATAAACCTTCCATAAAGTATACGATACAATACACCAAAGTATTCATAACATCCATCGAATTTTGTAACTTCTATCAAATTTTTACTACATAGTTAAATTCAAGGCGATGTAACTTATTTCTCTTACAAGCAATCTTGGGTTGTGATATGACCCAACTTTTAGGGGCCCGTACCAAAAGGGTGGCAACCCTATTACTAACCCTTCGCCATTAGTCTGTCGGTCTGGGTATCTATTCTACCTGCTTTTAAATTGTAATAAGTAGTCGGTTGAAATTTTCACATGTGTTATTATAAATTACTAAGTTTTAGTCGTGGATCCGCCCGCGTGAACAGACTTTTCCGGGATAATAAGTAGCGTATGTTCTAATCAAGGTCCTGGTCTACCTGTGTGCCAAATTGCATCCAAAATCGTTCAACAGTTAATACGCGATTAACTAACAAACAATCACACAAATATCCAAAATTTCATATTATTAATAGTAGTAGGATAAAAGAACAAATCTACGCATAAGGGTTTGGCTCGGAACCTCGCTGCAGTGTGGTGGACTAAGCCTAACTTCTCTCATTCGTAGATGAAGCCTGGGCCCAGCAGTGGGACGGTATAACACAGGGCTGAAATTATTACTATTAGTTTTACAAGTGCATCGACCTTAAATTGAGATATTAAAAAGCCGCTGTCATCAAGACCAAATATTTCAGATGCCTGAATATCTAATGATAAACCGGATGTAGAGATCTAATTGTTTGGCTGGCCAATGGAGTCAAGGCATTTCTTTTTAATTCCGTCTTTTAAATCAATCTTTCATTTATTACTCAACTAGATTTTTCTCGCGGCACCGCCCGAATAGAATTTACGACCTCTCGTTTCTCAAACAGCTATAGACTCTATATATAGACGCTACTGGCGCAGCACAACAAGTACTATTAAACCGTAATTTGTATATATGTTTTATAGTAAGAGCAAAATTTTAATACGTATAAAGTAACAAAACGAGGCGAGGCAGTCACCTGGCGACCTTGAAGTAGATACGTCTGCTGCCAAGGTCAATGCGCTGAAGGCATACCAAATACTTGACTCAGATGTGAAAATTATTGAATTCCACACGTAGTAAGTATTCAAGCATTAGGGGTTGTACAAACACAAGGCAAATTTTCGGGGCGACGCGATTAAATTGCCGCTAATAGCCGCCCGTGTTGCACTAATAAGAGATAGTCCAGAACCTTACTTTGCCAAGTTGATTTAAAATGTTGATTTATATACCGAAAATGATTTTGCGTAAATTAAAGAACATTAGCTCTTGCTCGCCACTTCGATCGCGTAAAGTAAATTTAAGTATTATTTTCCATACACTTTTCCGCTTTCTATCCTAAGGGGTTTTACTAACCTACCTCAGGTACCACGGCTTTGTCTTTTTCTGCCGCCAAGCTTGTGGCTCGGTTTGAATGTCATTGAAGCCAGTGCATTACTGCGCAATATGAGACTTAACATCTTATGAAACGAGACGACGAGCGCAGTACAGTGTCATGCAGTGATTTGTAACTCAAAGTGCAGTGTGGTGTTGTTTCTGTTTATGGGTAGGCGTTGCGCTTACCATCAGACAAGTGCTTGGTCGTCATTCAAGCTATGAAAAAACAGTTTATAAAAGTAAGACAAAAAATTATTCTATAATTCAACAACTGCTAATCTCAAAACATTATAAACATGTACAAGTAAAGCAGAAATCAGTTAATATATTTCCTTTGAGGCTTAGGTATAAAGAGATTCCTGTGAAGTAGCTTTTTACATCTCGTATATTTTTCGCATCCGTGTAAACAGTCTTTTAAACATGCACATAAATTGAATAAATATGAAATAGTGATTTCTTATGTTTATGCGAATAAAAATAAAAATTAAACCGCGATAAAATCCGTATAAACTAGTTTTATTTCAAAATATTAAATAGTTTGTCATAGCATCAAGATAAGCATACCTAATATGCTTTTTAAGATACGCACCTAACTTTCTACAGGATTTTTCATACGAATGAATTTTATTTCAGTGGTAGAGCCATGCTGTAGACACTTTTGTCTAGAGCATTAGTAGGCAGGCTCGTCCGGGTCGTTACCACTATCTCACAGAAAATCGGCGTAAAGTAGCAGCTTGCTGCTGCGTTTCGTACGGTGAGTGAGATATCCGGAGACCCAAATCCCGCTCCCCTTCCCAATCCCTTAATTATCCCTTTCCTGTAAGTTTGGCAACGCGCCCATAATTATTTTGGTATTGTGGGCGTATGTACATGGGTGGTAGAGATCACTTACCATCAGGTGATCTATATAAGCTCGTTTACCGGACTATGCTAAAAAGAATAGGAAGGCTCGTCACTCCGAGACATAAGGTGTTAAGTATCATAATTCCTAGTAATTTCACTAGCTTCAATGTCCTTCAAACCGGAACACAACAGTGCTTACACACTGTTGCTTGCCGGCAGAAATAGACAATGCGGTAGTACCAACCCAGCCCGCCTCTCGAAAATGAGGGACCTACCACCTTGTAAACACGGGTCTTCTAAGAAAACAGATTTTAGCCTTTTCTGTATGCTACTATAAAAATCATTATAAATAAAGAAATAAATACACCTAACAGTCACACACATAGTCCTGACCCCACACTGGTTTAACTTGTATCGTGGATGTCAGGAACGAGGGATTTGCGGTCCCACAACACCCATACCCGAAACAAATATTTGTGGATCATACAAACATTTATCTAGGTGCGGGAATCGACCCGAAGGCCTCACGTCTCGCAGCCGGCTCCTCGCCCACTGCGCCACGAATATAATAAGACACTAAAAATATTTTAGTAGATTAATAAATCAACACTTTATTCAAACCGGTCACAATAAATGTCTCTATAGAGTTCCTTCAGTATATAGTGTTATAAGAAAAGGAATATTTTTTGTAAGATAATTAATATATTTTGTAAGAAAACATGGTTTAGAATAGTTAACCTGATATTTGTTTTATTTTCTTCATACTGCATGGGGGTTAATGCCTCGAACTTTTTACTAATATAAGGTTATTGACTCAAAATTGATAAAAAATATATATAAATAATATAATAATATACCCGATGTAGATAAAAAAATATGTTTTAAAGTTAATTAATTCTTTATACGCCCACACATCTTATAAAATCCATATTATGTAAAATAAAAATAACACAACAATTTAAGCGTATCTTGATATTATATCTTTATTTTTGTAGTCGGTTTTTAAGTTTTTTTAAACCTTATTTTATTTTACATTTTTAGTGGTATGTGTAGCTATGACATGTAAACTCCATCGAATGTTTTTTTTTCAGTAACGTAGGTCCACAATTGGCGGTGAACCCGAGGTACAATGTACACACATAAAAAAAGAAAAAAAAACGCCTAACTAACAAGGAGTTGTACCTTCCATCATCAGCTCAGCAATATGAGATGATGAATACCAGACGCAAATATTTGAATAAAAAACACATTATGCGTCCCTATAAAATTGAAAATTATTGTCGCCCTCTATTTATCTGGGATCCCATCATCAGATCCTGACTTGGTGCCAATGGGACCACCTGGAAAGTATGCCCTTTTAAACCAAAACGAATTTCTCGAATCAATCCAGGTGTCTTCCAGTAATCGGGGAACATACATAAAAAAAGATTCCGACGAATTGAGAAGCTCCCTTTTTGAAGTCGGTTAAAAAAGAAAAAAAAAATTTTTCACAGTCAATGATCGCAGGTGGATGATCATGACACAGATGGTAAAGATTATTTTCTGTCTGGCGTTATCCCGTCTTTACGCCAGGGTGCGCCTTACCATAACGAGTTTACGGTAGATTTGATACATAGAGCGACCCGCCGTCTGACCCCCACAACCCGCAACGGGAACCAAGTTTCGCCATTGCCTCATCCGTTTTTCAGCAGGTATCATATGCTGGTGAGGTTGCCTTTGGACCAACAAATGCTAAAAGTATTTTTATATAAAATATTTTATAATATCCTCTGCCGTCGATATTATGTCAAAGGTGGTGTTACAACTTTTACTTAGCGTTTATCGGTAAGACGCAACTTTCCTTTTTGCCAATAAACATTTGAATATTGGATGTAATAGCGTCCAAAATTATCACGAAGATGTTATTTTGGTATTTCATGATTTAGTGATTTCTTAGGTTTACGCGAATTTTACACATTGAAATAAAACTAATTTATACGGATTTTATCGCGGTTTAATTTTTATTTTAGTCCCGACGTTTCGAAAGCTTATAAACTAGTTTTATTTCAATTTCATGATTTATTATGAGAAAATCTGGTGGAGTCTTCACATTTCTATTTAGATCATAGCTTATGGCGGACTTGTATAATACTAATAATAGGGGATAGGTCTCTCGTATGCGAGAGGCCGTGTGGGTTTGTACCACCGCTTTGTATATTTCTGTCGCCAAGCAACAGGGCATAAGCAATGTTGTGTTTCGGTTTGAAGGACATTGAAGCCAGTGAAATTACTGGCAATTAGAGACTTATCAACTTATATCTCGGGATGACAAACGCAATCGAGTGTCATGCAGTGCTTTGTAATTCTTTCTGTGTTGTGTCTGTTTATGGGCAGATGTGGTACTTACCACCACTTACTACGTTACTAATTTTTCTTTCTTGTTTGTTGGCCCCTGCTATAAATAAAAAACTTCTGATCATCACGTCAAGCGTCAGATGACATCAGCATGCTGGCTATCATCTGATAACACTATACTTATCAGTTCGATAGTCAGTGCCGTCATTCATTGGTAACGCTACTGTTGAATGGATTCCCATAGACTACATAGAGCGTAGGAGGTACTAACGCACCTGACGCGGCGTCACTGACGCCCGTGACCTCAACATGCGTTCGAATCTCGGATGAGCAGTAACCACATATAACTTCTTCTTCCACCTGCTGTTATCCCCCTCACAGTGGGTTCGGCGCAACATGCTTTAACACATGTTACAGAAAGATTTGGCCTACCTGACGCCAACCCCTCTGGGGAGTAACCAGATATAAATTATGAACATTAATTATGTTATGACGTGATGGGCTGAGATTAAACTAGTTTTACTTCAAGATCGTTTTCAATTATTTTTATAAAGGCGTCCGTCGTTTTTCAGGTCAAGTAAAGATAATAAAATTAGTAGTTTTAACTTAATAATAAATAAGTGTGTATAGCAATTTACATACTTATGTATCAATGCCGTTAAGCGATAGATTCAACACCTATACCTTTTCAGATAGTACAAAACGAATAATATTTTTCAAGTAAACAAGTACTATACTGCCATTCATTAAAGTACTTGTTTGACCGTGAAGCGACGGCAAAAGAATGTAGCCAGTTTAAATTGCGTCTCCACTTATGACATTTTGGCCGCACAAGAGGCGTGACTATGACAAACATGTACGGCAAACTCAAGTGTGGACGACTGTCTAATTTTATGACCTAATGCAAAGGTGTGTACTCAGTAGTGAGCTGTAACTGTAACCGTTGCATCTTATTGTAACTAAAAGTAGTGTGTACGGGGTTTGCGAGCGTAACGCGCAGAGTTTGAGGCGAAGCGACAATAGGGTAGTTGTGTTGTTTTGTTAAATTATTTCACATTTTTTAATCTTATCACATCGCGTGACGAAAATAAGCTTGGAGTAACATATTCAGCACCAGTTGCACCTTTGCGTATATCTTCAGGGATACAGGCGTTGACAAATGTTACATTATGCAGTCCAAATATAATGTCCACCGTCAATATCTATTCGTCTTCCAACAGTCGGCGGGATTATGCCGGCCTGCAGTTACTGGACATACACTGGTCCCGTAACGCGACTTGGCTGAACGATCCACTATGGTGCGATTTTCACCATGTGTACAGGTCATTAAATACCAATAAAACAATTTAGCATCACTTCAATACATCTTTACTCCCAGCGTAAAGGCAAAGACTGCCTCGGTGGCGCAGTTGTAAAGCGTATGCGTTACGATTGAGGTCTCGGGTTCGATCCCCGAGTCGGATAAAGTGGTATTGGGTTTTTCTATTAGAAAATGCTCAGTATCCGCCCGGAGTCTGGAATTTGTGCCCGGTATGGCCATAGGCTCGCCCCCTATCACATCGTGGGACGGAGATACGCTCGGTGAAATGTCGGTGTACTGGTTACACCTCTGCCTACTCCTTCGGGGATCACAGGCTTGAGTGCGTATGTATGTACCTCACCAGTTTCAAAACCTAAATTCACTGTAATACAGGGTACGTGTTACAACTGTGTCACCGAAGCAGTCAAGACAACCTATTTTAACTGACATCGAATAAGAGGAGGATCTCAATGCGGCATGTTTTTTTTGCTTTTTTATGTATGTACCTGCATCGATTTCTCCGCCAATTGTGGACCGATTTTGTTGGTTGATATTTTGAAAAAAGAACCATTCGAAAGAGTTTAGCTGCGATGTAGTCCCATATACATTTGGTTAAGATCTAATGACCGAGTACGGACTACGGAGTAGAAAAAATAAACTCCTAAACGGACAACAGTATACTCGTCGCGATTGCGTTATTGTGTTGGAATTGCTTTAATATTCTTTCTCTCTATTATTCATTTTAGGTATAACTCTCTGTATTTAAACTTACGGCATTCCTAATTAATTATACACAAAAGTTTGTATGTATGCTCAAACTTGTTGTTGATTTGTGGTAATTTGCATGCTATTGTACAGTGCAAATGCACTAACTTTCATTTCTTTGCCACTGCAATTACCATTATGTGATACTAACATTACACTTTCTTCAATATTGTTTGCTATCATATGTGTTTTGTCGTTTAAGGTAATATTTACTTAGAAAATCTTACTTATATAGGTACATACTTATGCTCACGGATTTATCCCCGAAGGGGTAGGCAGAGGTGTAACAAGTCCTGCACCCACGTTTTGCCGAGCTTATTCCCGTTCCATGGTGTAAAGAGGCGAGACTATCGATCCCGGGCAATCCATGTGTGATATTTGGGATTGTCCGACTCAGGAATTTAACCCGGGATCTCACGGTTCTCAAACTTACAACGCTACCAATGGGGCGAATTCAAATGAATGAAAGAAAATTTTATTTTATTGAAATTCAGTATTGTTTTTACCCCACATAAACGGTTATGTATTCGATGCGTAACGTATGTTTATCAAAATCGAATTAATCAGTTAAGTTGATTTTATATCTTTAACTCATGCTTTTATACGCGGTAAGCAAATGTTCATATAGTAGACCTCCGGTCCGCTATGCATATTTCTATCATATGGTACGGTGGGGGTGAAGATATCGCCATACCGGGCATACTTAATTTTCGAATCATCAGTATACGAGGGAGGTTAAGTATGCTGTAAGTACTGAGCAGTACTCAAACCTGGAGTAAGTATTAATATTTGCAAATAACACGAATCAAATCAACGTAAATTTATTTCTCGGACATTCTCATAGTGCGGCTCATTAACATTTACGATTTAGTTTATTCTTTGAAAGCAACGCAACTAACGTGCGAATCTCGCGAAACTTGAGGAATTTGACGATTACAAGATTTCGCTTGAAATTAGGGATAAAAATGAGCCATTATGGTTCTAGCCAAAATTAATCCTTTTAATTTAAATATTACACAAGGAATCCTCACGCATCATAAAATTTCAATAACCGGTTTCTAAAATTATTTTTATGTGCCATTATTACAGCTCGAATAAAAATGGGAGACGCGTCCCGTAGGTACGCATTGTGAATAACAATAGCCCATTCAAATGGGACGCAAAGTTCAATGCACATGACAAGTTACGTTAAACACCTGCCAATTTAAGAAGTCATTACGTACCGTCGCCAATAAGCATAAGCAGCTGCATTTTCAATGTGGTTAATACTAGCGAAACCAGAGTGGTGAGGTGAGAGACGCCACATTCACCTGCTCAGGCGACGATTCCGCAGTCGCACGAAGCATACCGAGCACACCGCTTCCATTTTCAAACGCGTTTCAAATATCGGAACTTTTTAATTTTCGTGTGGTGCCAGCATCGGTGACGGATTATTTTTGTGAGTTTTTATTTTTTATTTTATATTACAACTGACCAGGATCTTGGAGTTTCATATCTCGTAAGTTTTTTTAAAGGCTGATTTTGTATCTATGGAGGAAAAAAATAATTTTATGCGTGTTAAAAGTTCGCCACTACATTTTCCTTTTGGCTATGTAGAACTTGTTGGAATGTAGCGAGGAGGCCGGCTGCGTTCGTTTTTTTCTTAAAAGGCTCTATTGCAATATAGCTGCATAATATAGGATTATGTCATACGAAGCTCGAGCATATACTCGTAGATAGTGAAAGTAGTAATATGTACTTAACCGAGATGAAAATGAAGAGACGTTAATGTGGTTGATATGTTTCCTTATAAGTTGACCCATAGTTATGTATTACTGTATGATCAAGTAATTTTCCAACAAGCAATAAATATAGTAATTTATGAGACCAGAATTTGTATTGCCAACACTAGAGTTACATGTTGCATGTTTCAATATTTTTTTATGGAATAAATTAAAAAGTAGACAATAAATATTGGTGAGTAATATGAACCGGAAATGTTGTGCTATTTACATTAGATTTGAATCCATTTACACTAGAATTTATAGTACCCCTCTTTTTTGACGAGAGTTAAAATGAAAATACTTGTATTTAATAAACCAAAGCTTCAAAAGATTTATTGCATTTCTAATCCACATATATTATTTATTCATTTACCTAAAGCGCAGCCGTATGTTCATGCCAGTATCCCCTAAGGGCTACGCATTTGTGCAACTAGTTCTCCTATTATTCACCGAGCATATTTCAAATTCATGATGTGATAGATGGCGAACCCATCGTCATATCGCGCACAAATTCCAAACCCAGAGAACTCATGTGTGATTTAACTCATCAAGAGATTGTGATTACCCGATCTGGGTACAGCACCTCACTAGTGCTGCTCACCGGCTACCTCGGTGGCGCAGTAATGCGTACGCGTTACGACTGCTGTGCTGAGGTCTCGGGTTCGATCACCAAGTCGGCTAAAAGTGATATTGGGCTTTTCTATCACGAAATCCTTAGTACATACATACATACGCACTCACGCCTGTAATCCCAGGAGGGGTTGGCAGAGGTGTAACCAGTAGACCCACATTTCGCCGAGCGTATCTCCGTCTCATGATGTGATAGGGGGCGAGCCCATCACCATACTGGGCACAATTCCAGACTCCGGGCTGATACTGAGCATAACCTAATAGATAAATTCTTAGTATTAGCCCGAAGTCAGGAAATGTGCGCGTTACAAGTGCGCGTACAAGGTTTAGTAGTTACACCTCTGTCTACCCCTCGGGGATTACAGGCGTGAGGGCGTATGTATGCACCTCACCAGTTTCAAAACCTAAATCCACTGGAACTAAACCAGTGAAGCGCTCAAATCACATCATTATTCATTTAGTTGCTTCGAAAAAACATTTAAAATGTATCGAACAGGTTAACATTTCTATTAGAATTGTATCAACACATCATCATTAGCCGCTTGTATTTAAAATACCTACGCCAAAACAAGTATCTTACAGATGCAAATGCCAACGAATTCTGAACTACATAACGCGCATAGTGATAAGAACTGAATAATATCATGATCTATTTGAATACGGTGGAATTTCTCGGCCGTTCTTCCCTAGCGAAACTGCCTACCGTCCAAACTAATATCATCGTCAATTAATACTATAGGTAAATTTAAAAATCTCCTCTTAATTTAGTTTGCGGATTCGCCCGCCTAAACGGCCTTTTCCAGAATCTGTAATGGTAGAGCCACGAGCTCACAGAAAACCTTGTAAACTATAGCAGATCGCTGATGCGTTTCGCACGGCGACTGAGATATCCGGAGGCCCAAATACCCTTCCCTTTCTTAATCCCTTAATTATCCCTTTTCGTTAAGGTCGGCAACGCACCCATGATTCTTCTGGTATTGTGCGCGTTCATGGGCCGTGGAGATCACTTACAATTAGGTTACCGACTTGCTTGTTTACCGTCCTAAGCTATAAAAAGTAGCCTATGTCCTAGTTCAGGTAATGGTCTACTTGTGTGCCAAATTTCATCCAAAACAGTTCAGCCGTTATGACATCATTTACCTACTATCAAATATACAAACTTTCACAATTTTAATAGTAGTAGGATAATATATTAACGCTGACCGTGTAATAAAGCAGATTACAATATTAAAATGAAATTTAAAACAATCAACAGATTGATGCAAATCAAACAAAACGGTGAAGGGTATTTATTGGTACTAGTTCTAGTCTTCTAGAATCTAGATAATGAAATTATAGAACTTAAAGAGCTAAACAATGTACAAGAAGTTCATAGTTCGATGGACACTTGAATTATGTTGAAGATCGAACTAGGCACTTATGAGAACGTTGAAGGTGTTAAATAAGAAATCATAAGTTCACGCCTGTATCCCCTTAGTGGTAGGCAGATGTGCAACTGTTGTCTGTTTATTTAACATCTTATATCTCACGGTGACGAGCGCAGTCCAAGCCAGGCAGTACTTTGTAATTCAAACTGTTGTGTTGCTTCTGTTTATGGACAGGAATGACGTTTACCATCAGGCGAGCGACTTGCTCGTTCCGTCAATCAAGCTAATTATAAAAAATCTGTATTGAAAGAATCATTGACACCACTCCGCTTTCACGTTCATAACAATTTATGGACTGTCATTGGATAAATGCTAGTCTCTGCCACTAATGTCGTAGAAAGCCTTTAATTTAGCTAAATGTTTTTGTAAAAGCACTCTATTAGAGACAAATTGGCCATTAACACCCAGAAAACATAAAAACTCGAATGAAACTGCAATTTGCTCTTCATAAATCGTATAGCCGACAGCGGGATTCCCACAGTTACAAAGTACCTACTGTTTTTTTTTTTATTTCCTTGTTTCTGGTTGGATAAAGAGTTATCATTTTCTATATTTGTAGGGTTTTTTACCCAAGAGGTGCCAACGAAGCTTAAAATACGCCTAAACTGCTTAACCTCACCTAACGTATTAGTCTATACTAATACTAATATTATAAAGAGGAAAAATGTATTTTTGTATGTAACAAATAAACTTAAAAACTATTGGATCGATTACAAAAAATATTTTTCTGTTAGAAAGCTACATTATCACTGAGTAACATAGGCTACTTTTTATCCCGGAAAAGGCCGTTCACGCGGGCGGAGGCGGGAGCAAAGTATAGTAATTAATAAAAATAAAGCTAACTCGTTTTATAGTGGTAGAGTCACAGTGTTAACAATCTTGTCTACAGCGTGAATGCACTGGATCTGCCTGGTTGTTACCACTGTCTCACAGAACACGGTAAACTATCGGCTTGCTGCTGCGTTTCGCACCATGAGTGAGATATCCGGAGCTCTAAATACGATACGATACAAGTTAACCGAATTTGTGGTCAAGACTATGTGTGTGACTGTTGAGTGTATAGGTATATATTAACTTTTTATTTTTTTTTATTTGCTTGAATGACGAGACGAGCAGGTCGCTCGCCTGTTGTTAAACGTCACGCCTGTCCATAAACAGAAGCAACGTCACACATAACTCTGGATTACAGAACACTGCATGGCACTGAACTGCGCTCGTCATCCCGAGACATAAGATGTTAAGTCTCATAGTGCCCAGTAATTTCACTGGTTTCAATGTCCTTCAAACCGAAACGCAACAATGCTTACATACTGCTGCTTGGTGGCAGAAATAGACGGTGGTGCCAACTCAGACGGCCTCTCGCATACAAGGGACCTACCACCTTGTAAATAAAAACTCAAAAGTAACATAACGTATAGTAATTTGGTATATTGTATTGTATTATAGCTCTGTATTATACATATCCCACTGCTGGTCTTGTGCCTCCTCTACTGAATGTGGTGTACAGTACATTATGTGGGGTCTCGCATATATAACAGAATCCAATTTACTTCTAATTAAGAGATGCCCAAACACCTTAATGTATTTTTCTCATCACGAACCCTTACTTGTTACCGCCTCAATTACTTTTTAAATGATCTTCATTAACATCTTAATTAACAAAATCCAAGGCTGCAATCTCTAAAAATAAAAATGTCAGAACGCCATAAAACTCGTATTTTAGATTAATAGACTTCATAAAAGTCGCCGATGAAGGATATAAATTGCATTAAAGTTTAATAATAATAATACTAGCCCTGTATTACATAGGTCCCACTGTTGGAATACGAATAAGAGGGGTTAGGCCTTATTCCACCACGCTGCAGGCCTGATGTAGGTTGACAGATTTCACATATCTTCGAAATTCTTATGGAGAACTTCACGGGTATGCAATTTTCGTCACCATGTTTCCTTCACCATTAAAGCAAGTGATATTTAACAATGAATACACACGTAACTTAGGTGTATGCTCTTGAGGCTGATTTCGAACCTGCGACTTTCATCGCGACAGTCCATACCACTCCATGCTACTTGCTGTTTAAGTAAAATTCGATAAAATCCACATTTTCAGTTCTTTAACCTTACCGTTAGAGAGCAATGGACGGCAAATATATTTTAAGCCAATATAGAAACATTTATAAATTAATCCATATTATATGTAAATAAATTTTATCCGAAACATGTATTAATAAACAGTTTATTTAAATCATAATGATTGTTTATTTTAGATTATTATAATTTCGTAATAATTATTAACAACATAGAATGTATTTTAAAATTTGATGCGTTCAGTATAACCTTAATTAAACTGTTATTGAATTTATATTCTTTGAAAATTTTGTAATGTTTTTTCAGCGAGAATCGTATGAAGCGATCTCGTAAATGAGAGTTTTGTTATATTCTCGCTTAAGTCGTACGAGAATTTTCGTGTAAATTGAGCCTTAGAGCTTTTCCTATTTTACTGGCTGGACAGGCAGACGAGCCAACGGGCCACCTGATGGTAAGTAGTGACCGGCGCCCATAGACTTCTGCAATACCAGGACACAGCAAAGCCGCTGCCTACCGTCGAATACACATACAATATACACATGTTTTACGAGGTGATATTTTGATATTAAGCGATCGTGCCTCCTTGACGAATTAACATAAGTTAAGGGGCTACAGCCCGTCTAGTAGTATACATTAAATTCTTTGCAAATAACACATAAAATTACTCCAAGTCTCAAAGCAAAATCAAGGCTCCGATCTCCCATTTCGAATATGGCCATGCGAGGCTTCTCCACAGAGGTCGTTCACTTTAAAACTCCAACAGTAACAAAACAAAACAAAACATTGTTCTAGAATAGAATAGGTAACCAAACTGGAATCGTGTTCTTTTGTTTTGTTCATATTTTGAATACTTAAATGCATTAAAATTTAGATAAGAGTTATCCATATTATTATTTAAATATTTATCCACCAAGTGATAAATCTAACAGTTATTTTTGAAAGTCGTAGACATTAGTTCTGCCGTGTCGTATATTACATATGGCAGAGTGTAGCTTTTATTCATATTTTATTTGGTAAATACAAAGACTTTAATGTATACTACTAGACAAGCTGCGCGGTACATAGAAATCGTACCAATAAGTTACGGTCAATTGACCGTAACTCAATATTACCGTCTTGCTTACTCTCAACTAGAACCCCTCTCGTGCTCTCTGTCTTCGAGCTGTCAAACTCCCGCGTTATATGTATATAGTATTTACTCAGAGGTCTGAAACAGACATTAAGTATTACTGAATGTAATTTTTATTTAGTAATGACAACACTAAATTTTAAGTTCGGTAATCATAACAAAATTGGTAAAAATAAATAAAAATAATGATTCCACTGCTTTAAACTGGTGTAGAGGTCAACTGCATAATAACTGAGTTGGAGAAAAATAAGAAATAAATGGCAAGATGCTGTTACGGTCAAAGATGCCAAAAAATATTTTACTTATGTAACGTATGCGTACTGGATGGAGCCTTATTCTCTATGACCGCACAAATACGTAACGCGTAATACCAACTTCGAGAAATCAACGTTCTTATCAAGCACATAACATAACGCACATACGAAATACTCAGTATCAGTCCGGAGTCGCCCCCTATCACATTATGGGACGAAAATAAGGTCGGCGAAATGTGAGTGTACTGGTAACACGTCTGCCCACCCCTTTGAGGATTACAGGGATGAGTGCGTATGTATATGTATGTATGTCCTAATGGCATGCAATGTTATGATTTGTATATTTATTGTTTACAGATTTTTAAAACCCTCTATTAGCACAATTATATGTAAAGTACATTGTACCGTCGCGTCGTAGCCTTTGTTTGAGTGTCCTCGTAGCATTGCAAGCACAATGCCTTAAGGGCCCGGCCTCGGAAACGGGTTGTCGCCTTCGAGCAAGTCCATGTACGTGACACCGCGCCGGCACAAAACACCGGGCCCTGAATAAAATATTTATTTTATGATAAAAAATTAGTTATTCAAGACTGTTTACTTTTTAAGATTTCATTTAAAATTTAAATAAAGAATATAAAAGATTAAAGTTTATATGCAGCCAATATAATTGAGACGTATGTAATGTTTTATTCGGACCCAAAAAAAACTATACTTGATATATTCATAAATATTTTTATATAGCACCTAGTGTGTCCTTTTGCTACTATTGCAGTAAACAAATGCAAAGACATGGTACACGAATTAATTATTTTGTAACATTATTTAAAAAAAATACAAATTGATTAATGTTCTTCAAAACTGTCTACAAACTACATACATTTTTGATATATATAATCCGAAAGTCCAAAAAAATAAACAACAGCAAAATCCGTCATCGTTCCAAAATATTGTAGTAGTTCTGGAAACAATAAGATGTAAATAATTTTAATTGAATTTGTAAAGACAATGAAATCTGTCTCAGAGACTTCATAAAATCTGATTCCGCCGCGTTAATTATAAATCCTACGCTGTACATATAGTTAAATATTTCATCAATTATTATTAAATCATGATATCTATTTACAAATTCTAAAGCTAAAAGTATTAATTAAATTTGGAATAACTTATTAAAAAGTATTTAATTACTTTTATTTATATTTTAAAAGATAAAAACTCTAAAATAGCCCTACATAGTTTAAACCTGTTTTAAAGCATAATTTATTGTTCACTAATATAGACTATAAATTTAAATTTATCAAACAAGATCTAAAGCCTGACCAATAACGCGTGTAATTAAAATATTAATAACATAATATTATGCAAACACATTTTAAACACGAGAATTTGTTTTGAAAATAAATATTTTAAAATTGGAGTAATAAATAAATGTTTCAATATTAAGATTATTTTTTTGCCAGAAACATTTACTTTTAAAATGTTTTATATTGTACCCATAGACCAAAGATACTATTTTGTTGTGGTTAAAGATTGTAATTTTTTTACCTGGCAACACCATCCCGACGTTTAATGTTTAGGTGAAGAGCCCTTCGAAGGTCAAGTCAGGGATAAGGTCCGGTCCATTATATGCTGCATACGAGCTTCCTGTACACATTTCTACACTTAACATTGAAAATTGATTATGTAACAGAACCCTTTTGTATATTTGTCGATAAGTCCACAAGTGCTTTATAAAACGGACTAAAAGGATTTTTACGTGCAAGATAATTTTTTACATTATAACGTATACCGAAATGTTAAATTGTAGGTGTAGTAGTAATAGTAATAAGTATTTTAATAATATTATAGAACTTATCAAATACACCAGTGTTCAAATAGCTCACGTTGTTGTACTACAATAGGTTTTTTTTAATGGTATAGCAAAAGAACAAGTGGGTCACCTGACGGTAAGTGATCTCGACCACCTATGTATGCCCATAATACCAAAAGAATCATGGATGGGTGCGTTGCCGTCCTTAAAGGAAAGGGATAAATAAGAGATTGGGAAGGGGAGGGGGTTTGGGCCTCCGGATATCTCACTCACCGTACGAAACGCAGCAGCAAGCTGCGCCGGTTTACGCCGGTTTTCTGTGAGACAGTGGTAATGACCCGGACGAGCCGGCCCATACATACCGTAGACAAGTGTCTACAGCGTGGCTCTACCACTCTCAGTACAAATGTACCGATTATGAGTCCGAATTAGTATTCCGAGTTGCATAAATACAGTATATGTAACAAACTCGTAATTGCATATAACTAGCCAATAGATATTACAAATGACAGCTCACGTTTGTAAAAAAAAGTGATTTAAAAACTTGTAATTGTAATTGACTGCCGCGGTGGCGCCGCTGTAATGCGTACGCGTTACGACTGCAGTGCTAAGGTCTCGGGTTCGATCCCGGGTCGGGTAAAAGTGATATTGGGTTTTCTATTACGAAATGTTCAGTATCAGCCCGGAGTTGTGCCCGGTATGGCGATAGGCTCGCCCCCTATCACATCATGGGACGGAAATAAACACGGCGAAATGGTGGTGTGGTGGTGTGCGTATGTATATGATCGTAACTGTACCAGTTTACCAATAAAATCAGGATTCTATAGTATTACAATATCGAATGTAAAGGAAACGTTTCCGAAAATGATGGCAGTTGGTAGTGCTGGTGATTACAGACAGTGATAACAGTCAAAAATCTAATACCAACCAATATAGTACCAACCCAGACGGCTTCTTGCATACGAGGGAACTACCATCTACAACTATAACAGCCTGCGCAAACAACGGATTTTTGTACTATAACAACCTGAGCAGACAAGGGTTTTTTGTACTATAACAGCCTGCGTAGACGAGGGATTTTGTGTACTATAACAGCCTGCGTAGACGAGGGATTTTTGTACTATAACAGCCTGCGCAGACGACGGATTTTTGTACTATAACAGCCTGCGTAGACAAGGGATTTTTGTCCCCTGCCAAAGCGTGTAAAAATGCCCGCTGAGAACTTGTCACGGACTCAACGCACACAGTGTGCAATCCTTCGTTCGCCGGAGAAAAGCGCACGCAATAGAAGCAAATATTCTGAGATTGAATGTTGTAATTTGTATCAATGTCCTTTTATATCGATTATTCGGGGGACTTTATGTACGCGATACTTTGTCTCTTGTGTGCGTTATTCGATGTAGTTGTAAGCGATCTATTTTGACGGACAAAAATAACCCCGAGGAGCGGCCCTCGTCTTCGTGCACTAGCCCTGTATAATACATGTCCCACTGCTGGGCACGGGCCTCCTCTACTGAATGAGAGGGATTGGGCCTTAGTCCACCACGCTGGCCTAATGCGGGTTGGCAGACTTCACATACCTTTGAAATTCTTATGAAAAACTTCTCAGGTATGCAGGTTTCCTCGCGATGTTTCCTTTACCGTTTACGCATGATAATTAACAATTAATACAAATTTAACTTAGAAAAGTCAGAGGTGTGTGCTCTTGGGACTGGTTTTGAACATGCGACTTTTGTCTCAACAGTCCGTACCACTCCCCACTGAGCTATCACTGCTTCACGTAGCTAGTACGTAGGCTTTACTGTAAGCAAACAAAGAAGAAGAGACGTATTAAAAGACTGAACGCTCAACGATTTGTGCGTGTTCAACGGCTTCTGATGATTTACAAAATAACAAACTCGGTCAGTAGGCGATTTATATTACGCAACAGAGGTCGCACGGTGTGAATGATCCGTGAATCGCGATTACAGTCTCGATGACGCTTACGTTATGACATTGTTTAGGAACTTGCCCTGCATTTTTAACCAACGCAAAAAACAAAAATCAATTCATCGGTATATTTCTTTTATGTATGTTCACGCATAACTCCGCCAAGTTTGGATGATTATTTTTGTTTACGGTGGTAGTCCCATTTCAATTTAAAGAAAGAAATTTTCATTCCTAAGAGGTGTGTTCCATCGGGGATCATTAATTTTTAATCGACTTCAAAAAGGAGAAAGTTCTTAATTGGCACTTTTTTCTTTTTTATGTATGTACATTGATTTCTCCGCCAATTGTAGACCGAATTTGTTGAAAAAAAAAACATTCGATAGTAATTAGATGCGATGTGGTCCCATGTAAGTAAAAAATAGCGTATAGTGAGTGTGTATTGTATTGAAATTTACACGCTATTGTTGTAAGTACAACTAAAAATTAAAAAATAAAATAACGTTAAACAAAACTTAGAAACCGACTTCTTCGACTTCTTGCCTGTGTCGTTGCAGGTCAAATAAAATTACAACGACTTCAAAGAGACCTATAGAAACTGTTATTTTTGACATTTCAGTGTTTTTATGACATTTATATATCCAATTTTGGTACATCTTCGCCCGGTCTTGAGTATCCTCCGATTGAGACCATTGGCTCCCACGTATCCTCTTATACGTCAAACTAGCGCTTTTTAGGTCATCTACAATACCGATAAGGAATATCAGTTGATTTAATAAATTATATTAGTTTCCTTCTGCGATAAATAAGGGGAAATGAGGCAAATCTGATCCCATTTTGCTTGCCATCTCATAAATTCATCAAACTAATACAAACAAGACCACAAGCCCTACGACCACATGGACGTATGCCACAACCGTTTACATGACACATGACGTCACAGCGACCGCACAACGCCCGAGAAATTAACATCCAATCCACACGGGCTTGCAAAATATCACGTCACGAGCCAACCGTAAAATTATATCACTATTTTCACTATACATATTTATAAGGCGCTGGTAACATTTACCTGCACGCGATGTTACAAAAATAATGTTATATGCAATAGATGTTTTGTATGACAAGGACATTGAATCAATACGTTTGGTTTGATAATCGCTATGTGTTAACTCATTATTTTCCACGACACGAACTAAATACCAAATCAATAAACTGATGTAACCATTAATCATTGTACCACATCAGTTGTTTATTTTAAGTTGAAACCTTTTACCACGCACAATAGTTCATACTAGGTAGTGGTCGCGTAGTGGTCGATACTCGACCATTTTTTTAATTTTGTTCTATTACGTCAGCTACGAGATTTGACACTCAGACATTGTCATTGTGAGCGTAAATAATGAATATTATATTTTGTTAAATTTAATGTATATTTATTACAGATATTGTACATAAAGAGCTTTCTGTACTTCTCCTCCATATAAACTTTAACTATGTCAAATCTCACACTCCGTGCACGCATATTGCTTATAAAGGGGTCCAAAGTTTTCTCTTCACGTATTTAATTTATACATAAATAACAAGATGAGAAAAATGATAAATTGATCACAAATTACATATCCAGCTATAATATCTATTTAGCATGATAATATTATAGCTTGCATTAGCTGTGATTCTGGAAAATAACAAACTCCAAATGCAACACAATTCCATATTAAAACGAAGTAAATCCAGACACGTCTAGATTCCAGAGCAATTAATTAAATGTGTAGAAAGTGAAACCATCAGTCATTTCGCGAAGCTCTGTAATATAACTAAATCCTACACATTTGTCTCTCATTATATTAGTGGTAAGCTAAGTAATTACAGCTATTTTTCTCTGTATACTAGTAAATCATACTAATATTATAAATGTGAATGTAAGTTTGTTTGTTACGCTTTCACGCGAAAACTACTTAACCGATCATCATGAAACTTTGTACACATATTCTTGGAGGTATAAGAAGTAACATAGGATACTTTTTATGAAAAGAAATATCTATTTGTTTGTTACGCTTTCACGCCTAAATCACTGAAACGATTTTGATGTATAGATAGATGGAACCCTGGAGACGGTTATAGGCTACGTTGTATTTCGAAAAAGTCTAATCACGCGGGCGGAGCCGCGGGCTAAAGCTAGGAATATTATAAAATCCAATGCTTATTGACAGCCTCAATGGCGCAGTGGGCGAGTATTCGGCTATGAGACCGCGGGTTCGTTTCCCGCACCGAGACAAATGTTTCTATGATCGACAAATACTTGTTTCAGGTCTGGGTGTTGTGGGACCGTAAGTCACACAGTTAGTAATACTATACAATGCTTATTATGGAAATATTTACTAAACGTAATGGTAATAAAGTACTATGGATAATATCCTACTGCTGGAAAAAAGGCTTAAACTCTCAACTCGGTCCAATCATGTTGAGCCCTTATTGATGAAAGATCCATCTTTAATTAGCACCAACGAAATGCTCTGCCAAAACGTATTCGGGCGGGATTTTACTAAACAATGTTGCTTATAATTTATCAAACGTCTACTAATGAAGTTCTCTCAAAATGTACCTTTGCACCAACGATATTGACGTGACAAATTACATTAGAATTGCAGACCATTTTTCTTCATTTTCATAATAAATATGCGAAAAATATTGCAAAGTTTAATCAAATAAAGTTTTAAATCATTTAATTGAAGGTAACTACTCCAATTCAAAATAATACACATATACATTTGTAACAAAAACTCTTATCCCACTCGCCGTGAGGTCGGCGCAATATGGCTTTTAACCCACTATTTTACAGAAAGATTTGGCTTGTAGTAAAAAGGATAGAGAATGTATCAAAAATTATATATTTTTTTTTAACTTTCACGTATTGTATAAATATATATGACGAGGCGGAAGGTCCTGGGTGATTTTTTTGTGGAGCAGCGACACTACCCTCTGTTGATAAGGGTACAGTGTCACTGCTATTTTCTGTATTCATCTTCGTTTGGTAATAAATAAACACTTGATTTAAATTATTATTAATTATTTTAATGACGAGTACCAGAGACGTTACTCTTACAAGGTCTAGTTTCACACTGTCGTTTGTAGTATCACGATTTACAAAGAAAAGTATTGCCGCACGCTGATTGGCCGACCATTCCAGACCGCTGGTTGGTCAATCTAAAATGAACTCAATTACAATACTCTTTATAGTTTTACTTTGAAGGCGTAACGTAATAAATCCGTTGTCATGCTAAAGCAATTGGTAATAATTATTTGTGAATTTAGACAGAGATTAGAATATCAATAAATATTTAGCCAATAAAAGGAAACTACAATGGCGCCATCTATTGCAAACTTTGTTGAACTACAAATGAAAGGAAACGACGTTGACGCTATTTAAAATTATTATAAGAGAATCGTTATACGGCAGCTTTATTATTCATATAACGTTTAAGTATAAATAATTAGTAAATCAATAGTTTGATGTAATTATTAAATGATCAAAGTAAATGACGGTGGTCAGTGCTCTTGCGGCGACACGGCCATTCTGATCGGCGGTGCGTGCTCGGCACCAGTCGATTATTACTTTATTGAAATGTTCCGCTGTAGAAAAATGTTTAGGTATTAAGTTTTTAGATAGGGGTTTTTTTTTATATAGACTACTGGTGTTTCGGAAATACCCATGGGTCTGAGAAGAAGCACCAAGAAACTCAGCCGTAGGTCTTATTACGTTAATGAATAATTTCGGTTAATACATTATTAAGCTAGTCTACTTATAGTATTAGTATGTTATGAATAGACAAATAATACATGTGTAAATAGGCTTTTATTTCATTCTCACGTGACGGAAATGCTCTGTGGTAGACACAAAGTCTTTGACTTGAAGGGAAGCTAGGATGGGATCAGGAACACCGCTCTGTGATAGACACAAAGTCTTTGATTTGATGGAAACATAAGGTAAGGCGTTTGGGATCATTGCTCCGTGACAGGCACGAAGTCTTTGATTTGACGGGAAATAAGGAACCGGGTTCTGAGCGGTCCTGAACGCCGTGGCCCAGTAGGATAACATGAGAGATTTGCCTCCATGGCATATTTATGTAGTGTATTGTGGTACCTTCATTGGTACTCGAGTATGCCTCCACGGCTTATAATTAGCATTTGTTGTAAAACTAGTACATACCTGCAATGGTAATCATTTACATGCCTCAACGGGCTTATGTTGTTACAAAGGAGCTGTTAACATACATTAAATGATAACATTCTTCAATTTGAATTCTTATATTAATTGGCTATCGTTGTGTGGTACAATTGCGGGTTGATCCGGTGTGTGCTCCGGCGACACGGTTATCTGTTCGCCCGGCTGTGGCGCTCGGCGCAGCTGATCGTGAGCGACTTTTCGTGGACGTCCTACTACTGGTTTTATTTGGTAGCGATCATTGTCTAGTACTCTATGTATTTCGTAGGGTGAGCTAAATTTAAGATCTAGTGATGTTTGATTTCTTGGATTATTTTTGACTAAAACAAAATCGCCTCGTTGGAATCTGCAAATTTTTGCTTTTTTAGAGTCAAATCTCTCCTTTTCTTTAATTGCTGCTTCGGTCATTCTGCGCATGACTTGCCGTTCCAATGCTTCAAAATCAATTGTCATGTCATCAAGTTGCACTAGGTTTAATAATTCTGGTGGCACACAGTGTTGTCGTTTCGTGAGCAATGTCAGAGGTGCAACGCCAGTTGTTCTGTGTGTGGTACAATTAAGTGCGAGTTGTAGACTGTCAAGTGCCGTATGCCAATCACCAACTTCATAGTTCTTAATCATGGTTAATGCATTCTTTAGCGTGCCCATTACCCTTTCGACTTGCCCGTTAGCTCTGCTAACCCCGGGGGCTATTGAATGAACTTCTATGCCATACCTCTGGCAGTAATACTTAAATTCTCCAAGAAATTCGCGTCCACCATCAACAATTACGAGTTTCGGCGTGCCAAATAAATGAACGACTTGTTTAAGAGCTCCAAGGGTGCTGTGCTGGCTTTTATCATTGGCATGATGCAGCAAAACATATTTAGTGTATGCATCGATTGTAACTACCACGTATTCTCTATCAGTTGGTGTACCTAGTTTGCCAGTCATGTCCATATGAATCATTTCAAATGCCACTGTTGGTTTAATTATTGGGTGCAATTGCACCTGAATGGCACCAGACGTGTTTTTCGAAGATTTACATACGATGCAATTATCAACAAACTGTCGAGTTATAGTATTCATTCTATCGAACCAATATGTCTCTCTAATCTTTGCCAGAGTCTTTTCCCAGCCAGGGTGTTTTAGACTTGAATGGTATGTATTTATTAAGCTCCATTGAAAAGATTTCGGTACAACAACCAGCTTTTGATCTCCTAGTATAGCATCCTGTCGAGTGTGTTTTAATAGGTCGTCTTCAACTAAAAACCCTTCGACTACCTCCCCCCTGAGAATGAATTCTATCTTGGACCGTAGTAAATCATCTCGTCGTTGTTCTACCTTTAACCACTGTAAATCTCTGGTCATGATATTGACGGTACGGGTTTCGATGTTACGGCTAAAAAAATCTGCATGTTGCATACGGTTACCTTTTCTGTACTCTATATCGAAATTAAAATTTTGCAAGAACGCCCACCATCGATAAACCCGTGGCAAAAGTTCTTGTTTGTTTTTAGAGGCCTTAAGGGCATTACAATCAGTGATAACTTTAAAATGTCTACCATAAAGGAAATGCCGAAAATGTTTAATAGCTCTAACTACGGCAAGGGTCTCTAACTCATAGGAGTGGTACCTACTTTCAGTCTCAGTTGTACGCATACTAAAGTAGGCTACTACGTGTTGTCTGCCATTAACTACTTGGACTAGTATTCCACCTACCCCTAGGCTACTCGCGTCAGTAAAGAGCTCAATTGGTGATTTTTCACAAAATATCATTAGAACTGGGGAAGAAGTTAGGTATTGTATAACCTTGTTGCGCACTTCCTCGTGCCTGTGCGTCCACTGCCATTTAGTACTGGTCTTGGTTAATTCATACAGAGGGATCATAAGACGTGCAAAATTTGGTATGAACCTACGGAAGTAGCTGGCGAGACCGTTGAATTGCCTAACCTGCTTTACATTGGATGGAATTGGGGATTTAACGAGAGAATCTATCTTTCTTGGGCTAGGGCTTACCTGACCGTCTTTTATAATATTACCTAAATACTCGACAGTCTCTTTGAAGAAGAGGCATTTGTCGATGTTAATTGAAAACCCGGCCTTTTCTAAAGCAATGAGAATTCGCTCTATGAAAACCAGCCCATCCGGAAAGTTTCTACTCTTACTAATTACGTCATCAATGTATACTTGCGCAACACTATCATTTTGATCACTTTCATTAGTGCTAGCACTTCCTGGATTTAGTAAAGGACCTAGAGCTCGATTAATGCACCTTTGATAAACTGCTGGAGCATTACATAAACCGAACGGAATCGTGAGGTATTCATACAGCCCATCCGGAGTCACGAATGCAGTTTTTTCTATTGAATTATCTGAGATCAATATTTGATGAAAGCCGGAGGCCATATCAAACGTATTAAAGAATTTTCCTCCAGCTAGGTTATTAATTTGATCGGCTATGAGTGGCAAAGGATAATGATCACGAACTGTGTTCGCATTTAACTCCCTATAGTCTACGCATAGACGATCCGTGCCATTTTTCTTTTTGACAAGAATTATGGGACTCGAAAAGGGAGACTGACTCTCGCGAATGATATTATTATCTAATAGTTCATGAACAATGTTACGTACCGTTTCTCTTTCTAAGGGGCTAAGACGATAAGGTCTACGTTCAACATATTTATTCTCATTTTTTAGTCTGATCTCTAGTTTACCGGTATTGACTCGAGACTTTGCATATCCGCGAATAAACAAATGGGCGTACTTATTTAACAACCTTATTAATTGTTTAATTTGAACTTCGTCATTCAAATCGTGGTCAATATTATCAAACAATGGATTATTAGACTCTAAATGCATGATCCGCGATTGATACAGAAGTTTTGCCCCGCTACTAGTTACTAAAACGTTTAGGCCAGTTTTTTTCAATAAATTAATACCGATAAGAATATCTGTCGAGAGCTCTTTGTCTGGAAGAATAAGAAACGGCAGTTCTACATTAATTCCGTCAATTACGCAAATACAGTCGATAGAACCTACAGAAATCACAGGGTAAGATCCAACGCCCCGCAGGTATGTAACGATTTCGCGTCTGCGACCGGGCAGTTTTTTGGCAATTGTCTCCCTCATGACACAACACTCTGCACCGCTATCGAAAGTAGCGCCAAACTGAAAGTTACCTACCTTAATGTGCATGCACGTAAGTGTAGAACTGGCAATGTTGTTTACATGTTTAGAAATACCTTCATTAGGTAATGCACTAGAAGAAATCTGTCGTAAACGCTTAAAGCAAACCTGAAACGTGTGACCAGGCTTAGAACAGAAGGTGCATAAAGAATTTGTCGACATGTTTAGACGGGATCTATCGGTGTTGTCTTTGAGATTTAAATTTTCATTACCCTTATTGCGGCAGACATCAATGGAATGACCAGTTTTTCTACAATAAGTACAGAATAAAGGTTTGCTGTCTAGGCGGGATCTTTTACTTGGGGGTTGATTAGCGTTGTATGATGCTGAGGAATTTAATCGTTTGGGACGGATAGAAGATGCCACAGATATAAGTTCTGGTACTGATGTGGCTCTTGCGTTTGTTAACTCAATGCGAAGACGCTGATCGCCTATTGTACCTATCACAGCTTCTACTGCATCTAAATTATCTAGTTTATCCTTCGTAACACGTTTCCACAGCATCCATGCTCTGGACAAATATTCGGAGAGGTCCTTGGACATGTCATAAACGTGTTCACGAAACATAAGCACATCTCTTGAATAACGATGTTCTGGTTCAAAGGTAGTTAAGATGATTTGTCTTAGTTCTTCCCACGAGGATGTTGTAACAAGCCATTCATCGGCCCAAATTCTTGCTCTGCCTTTCAACAAACTAGATACCTTCATTCTCACATCGTAGTCACTTAGGTGATATAATTTGACTGCAGTTGATATATGGTCACACCATTCTCTTACACCTACGTTGCCATCTGGGTCGTAAGACGGCAAAAAGATGTCGGTTATCTTTATTTTGTCCTGATTCTGGGCAGAAAGTCGCTGGCTCATAGTTTGCATCATTTTTATCACTTCCATAAAAAAATCCTTTGGCACAGTTTCAGGAGCAGGAAGAGTTCCACATTGTTCTTGATGTTCTTGGTGTCCAGCAGGAATGGATCGTGTGTGCGATCCCACTTCTGATGACGAGGCGGAAGGTCCTGGGTGATTTTTTTGTGGAGCAGCGACACTACCCTCTGTTGATAAGGGTACAGTGTCACTGCTATTTTCTGTATTCATCTTCGTTTGGTAATAAATAAACACTTGATTTAAATTATTATTAATTATTTTAATGACGAGTACCCTCTGGTACTCTCGTAAAACGTCGTGGTAAAACGTCTCTACGTTACTCTTACAAGGTCTAGTTTCACACTGTCGTTTGTAGTATCACGATTTACAAAGAAAAGTATTGCCGCACGCTGATTGGCCGACCATTCCAGACCGCTGGTTGGTCAATCTAAAATGAACTCAATTACAATACTCTTTATAGTTTTACTTTGAAGGCGTAACGTAATAAATCCGTTGTCATGCTAAAGCAATTGGTAATAATTATTTGTGAATTTAGACAGAGATTAGAATATCAATAAATATTTAGCCAATAAAAGGAAACTACAATGGCGCCATCTATTGCAAACTTTGTTGAACTACAAATGAAAGGAAACGACGTTGACGCTATTTAAAATTATTATAAGAGAATCGTTATACGGCAGCTTTATTATTCATATAACGTTTAAGTATAAATAATTAGTAAATCAATAGTTTGATGTAATTATTAAATGATCAAAGTAAATGACGGTGGTCAGTGCTCTTGCGGCGACATATACTATAATACTTAAAATCGCATAATATTTGAAGATATAAATACCACTTTATTTATTTCCCTACATTTCAACGAGTTGCATCGGCCGTGGTCACGGGTCAACTAAATCATTTGGGTTGATTAATTGCTCAATAAATTGGTATTTATATCTTCAATAATACGCGTTTAAAACCTGGTTAAATAGTACGTAAATCTATTGTGTTTATCAAAAAGTAAATGCTGTGGATTGTTTTGCGGAATTTTGCATATGCTAAAGCGACAGTAAAACAAGCCTAACAGGAACTATAAGAGACACGTGACTGATTTATTAGTTTAACAGCTCATCGGTGTCGTTGCCTCCGGATTTAATAATATGCGATGGCTCAAGCCTAGATTAAATTAATTGTATATGATTCTATCAAATGCTCAATATCAGCCCGGAGTCTGGAATTGTGCCCGGTATGGCGATAGGCTCGCGCCCTTTCACATCATGGGACGGAGACACGCTCGGCGAAATGTGGGTGTAGTGGTTAGGTACACCTCTGCCTACCCCTTCGGGGATTACAGGCGTGAGGGCATATGTATGATACAAGATTCTATATTGATCATATTAGCTCTCACCTTGATATAATTAATTACGAACTAAGAGACTCAAATGTTAGTGATTTTCAGCACAATACTTTTTATCTTTGATTGTATTTTTTTATGTATACGTTACTCGAAGTCTTGCCAAGTGTGGACCGATAATATTTTTTATAGCAGAGGTTGTCCAACGAGCAAGTAGGTCACCTGATCGTAAGTGATCTCCACCGCCCATGAACACAATATCTGAATCATGAACGTGTTGTTGACCTTAAAGTGAAGAGATAATAATTAAGGGCTTAGGATAATGGGAAGGGGGATTTAGCCCTCTGGATATCTCACCCACCATATGAAACGCAACAGCAAGGTGCTAGTTCATGTTGGTATTCTTTGAGACAGTGGTAACAAACCGGTCAAGCCCATCCATTCGTAGACAAAACTGTCTACAGCGCGGCTCTACCACTCAAAGGTTGGTAGCCTATCCACACTGTTACCAGAAGGCCAATTCTCGTAATTTTAAACATTCAAAATATCATTCCGATCTAATCTCAGCGTCAAGAAAGTTGCAAATGGCATTCTCTACAATAATCAACGTCAAATGCACCTAGCATTAGCAGTAAGCATTATACCGTTTTGGCTTCAGTCAACTTTTATTCTACATTCAATCTCATTACGATTGATGTTCAATTTGACTTTGATTATTGGTTTAAGAGAATGCCATTTGCAACTGTTTTCACGCTGAGACTAGATCGGAATAATATTTGAACGTTTAAAATTACGAGAATTGGCCTTCTGTTTTTAGATTTATAAAAGGTTTAGGTACCTACATACATAACTTAAATTCCTTTTAACCCATTTAAGCCTCACAATCTCCCAAGAGAGCCAGACTAACGAAAATTTTAAACGTAATTAAAATTTCGTGGTCATTTTTAGAAAGTCACTGTAAATTCTAAACTTTATTTTAACTTAAGCGAAGTAAGACCGGTCGGGTTTAATACAAATAAATTTATTGACACTAGGCAACCCTTCGCTGGTCGTTTATTGCTTGTATAAACTGCAAAGTAACTCACAAAGGCACCTTTGAACGCTCCAGGAAAATTTCCTGCACGGCACTAAAGTAGTGATGTTTATAAATGGCTTGAATTCATCGACAGTTTTTATAGTGTATTTTAATATTGTTAACAATTTGCTTTTGCTTACGGGGATGCTCCCGAGTAAAGTTTTTTTTAATTCCTGTTTTAATTATTGACTGTGTTTAAATCTGAGCATTCGCTTAGATCACAATAAAAATTTGCCTATAGCATTCAGGGATAATGTAGCCCCAGGTATAGATAAAATAAATTTCAAGATCGAATCATTAGTTCCTTAAATTACCCCTACCTAATAAACTTACAAAATGTTCTTCTTTATAATATCACTGTATACTTAACGTAAGTAGACGCATAATTATTTTATCTATAAATAATTATGTATCTACTCATTGTATGACATGTAGTACGAAGAGTCCACACAATATATAACAAATCTTTATAACACAATCACAACACATATGCACAATTTTGTTTCTTAATATATTATTAAGAACACATAATAATATCTTTTAAGCACCAGTGAGTAGAAAACGCTTAGCTTCTGCAACAATTTTACGATAAAATAGTATAATAGATATTTTTTATTGAATTTAGTAAACGTAAAGGTCAAGCGAGCGATAACCGTTGGTTCTATCGCAGGTAAAAGTATTATCACAATTTTATATCGACTACTATGTTATTGGCCTCGATAAAATGTGTCGATAAAATTATCTTGCAATCCCTACTTGACAGCTTCTATGTTTTTTATTGTAATTAGTTACTATTAGCTTGCGTTGTCTGTGCCATTATAAAAATAACTTGTTTTTTTACCAATAAATGGATTCTATGCCTCGTTGATACCAAAGCAATGTGTTTACCATGTCTAGTACAGGGTGTTCAACCGCAATTCACTATATTAATAAAATAATTTGATACTTAAGTTTTTTTTATTAGAAGCCTGTATTTAATCATCATGTATATCTTCAAATTAGAGAGCGTGTTCAGCTGAATAAAGTTCTAAGTAGCTAAGTAACTTAAACACTCAGCTAAAGGTCTAAGCAACTCGTACAATTACTGTGTGTTGAAATTACTTGTTTATTGGTTGAATGCAATTACGAGTACAGATTATACCAGTACTAAGCAAAGCGGTGTTCCGGACGAAAACTAAGTTAGATAATCTAAGTTAGACTAACAAAGATCATTCAGAACTTTGTTCGTCCGAACACGCTTATTATTTTCTGAATGATAAATTTGGCAGTAAAGACCTACTATAGTGTCGAGATTTTAGCAGTCATATTATATGGTAGCCCCCCAAGCGGTATTCGAACTCACTTCACTCCGCAGTCTTATTCACATATTAGGTTATTAAACTACGAACCTTTCCTCCAACATGCTTTCTACGGTCCGATATTAACCAACGAAGAGTGAAATTGTCTGATGAACCTCATTTCGCCCTTTCATTAAATATTAAAGGTGGAAATGTAGGACAGGATAATTTTCTCGTAACTTTTTAGGTAATATTGTCGTTCCCTTCGACGGTCATTAAAATTCATTTTTGGAGCGGTTTTTTTATACCATGTCGTGCTGGCTCGGCGTAAAGACCTTCCCTTATTCATAAAAACATATCATAATATGCATTTTTACAAATTGTGTGGTTTTATATATTTTATTTATGCATAGCCTGAGATAGGAAGCAAAAATCTTTTAGATCGTAAAGGCAGACTTTTTTTTATTCTAGCACGGCAAAGCAAGTACCTACTATAATAGTGCAGTCCAAATATAATATCTACCGTCAAGGGTACCGGGTTATATCCCGGTAAGTAGAATTATGCCGGCCTAAAACTATTGCATATTCACGTATAATAATAAAAATACAATGACACTCAAAAATTTGTTATTTCTTATTTTAGTAGGTTAAATTTATGTTAAAAAAATATTTTACTATTTTTTGTAAAAGAATCATCAAAATCGGTGCTTACTTCCCAGATTTCACTCTCTTAAGGGTGGAAGATTTTCTGGAAATTTAAGTGAGATTTACTTTGAACTCTTTCAAATCGGAAAACAATTTAAAACACAACATTAAAATCGAATTACTCTACGAAAACTTATGTGTGGGTATAAATTTTGACTTTGAAAAAGCATATCGAGATAGATTTTTAGCAACACCCTTTACATTCATATTAAAGTACAAAACATTCACAAAATCTCATTCTCCAGTAATCCATGCAATAACCCTAATATCCTTTAGGAATATGGATACAAAAAAAATGCCTAAAACGAGTGGAACAATATCACATATCTCCATACAATGTAGGAGATATGCTACCGAAATATTGAATCCGTATACCGCGTTATAGTCTGCAGAATCAAGCGACGCACCATATTCGCTGCTTAAATATTATATAAAAGGCACAGAGATTTGGAAGCATATTGGCTTGTTGCTATATAAAAAAAAATGGTGTGACCTTCGACGCAAAATCAGGGGTGTTCTTTTAAGTCATTTTCTTTTTTATAGCACAGGCCGATAAACGAGCAAGTGCGTCACCTGATGGCAAATGACAATCACCGTCTATGAACACCCGAAATATAAAGAAACACGGATGTGTTGCTGACCCAGGTAAAATAAGGAAGAAGAAAGAAAGAGAAGAAATAAGGACTGGGAAAAAGGAGGGGTGTGGAAGTTCGGCATATCTCACTTACCGTACGAAACAGCAAGCAACTCACGTCGCGGGTTTCTGTTTTGAAGCATACAACGATATGAGTTTATGATAAAACTAGCTTTCTGCTTGCGGCTCCGTGTTACATACAAATTTCCTGCCCCGTTTTCCCTTTCACAATTGAATTTTTAAAAACGGCGATATATGTGGTACATTAATTGTGTTAAAAATCATTATTATAATAATATAAACTTTCAAATAAAGACAAAATGTGTTGTTGTAACGTAACTTGTGTTTGTTTTAATTTAGTTTTACTCGCTTTCCTCACTAATAATAATAATTACTTGTATCCAAAATGTACCCATATATACAGTTTCATCCGTGAGAACCTACCATTAGAAATCCGTATTTTTTATCCTACTGTTATTTTTTATTAGTCCTAAATTAAATAAATAAAAATAACTAAATAAAATGTATCATACAAAACTCTTTGCACCCCTTTTCACCTTTGCTATAATAATAGTCCTTTGAAAGAAAGAAAGCATTTATTGGCAGGCGTTAGGTGGTATATGTATACAACTGATGCAGAAAAAAATCATTTTTTATAAGTAGTAGTAGATAGCCACCCACTGTACCCACACCCACCTTTCCATTCCTCGCTAGGCTATCAACGCTATGGATGGCAATTCGCCTTTTATTATGTTATAATTATGTCCGAACCTATCATCAATCCAATCTCAGACAAATAATTTCGAGAAAAACAAACACAAAAGATTGCTTGACCTGAGAATCGTAACCTCACGCTCCGCGGCTCATGAATGAAAATAAATTCAACCGTCGACCTTCGTTTAAGTACAATACTTCCATTCACACATTGTTTGGAACCGCTTATCTCGTCAGCAAGACCGCATCTTAACGCCGAATTCGGCGTACCGGCCTTACATAACATGTAGTAATTGCTCGCTTTCACTCGGCGAATCTCGTTGCGACATACTCGTAATTTTTTTCCACCGAGGACGGCATTGATGCAACTATGGGAACACACCCGTGAGAACGCAGACCATACTAGTGATGGGTATTATAGATATACATTATTCATTCGGTCGCAATGATATCGATACATAAGAGTATCGATCGAAGTACCGAGGAAACTTTACACATGTGTGTTCTTCCAGCTAGGTGTTCTAATTTCTGGGCGTGGCATCAATACTTACATTATATCCCAGGTAGTTTGAAGTCCAAGGAAGAACCGCTTTAAAATCTAACGCTACCTATTAAATGTCTATCGAATGAAAGCCTTGGTCATGATCTCACTACGGAGGATGCTCAAGATTGGGTGAAGTGAAAGCGTTTAAATGAGAAGATGGACCCTGACACTGAGCTGGATAAAGCCAGGCATAAAGAAAGAAAGATAGAAAGCCTTTGAAGTTGTTAATCTTAAGTCTGATGTCTAATGTCAACACATCGATATTATAAATCCAAGTATTATATAGCCCAAAGTACCGATACCGAACAATACATTCAAACCCTACTCTAGCGACTTCTGACCTCGTGTTTATTTGTTTGATGGATTACTATTTATAATAACCATTGGTTAAAACGAAGCTTGTCGAATTATAACATCGATTGTGATAATTATAGACGAAGGCATAACGAATGTTTAAACGGCGTGTATTGCCCTTTAGTACTTAGTTTGTTGAATACAAATTCAAACCAGTTGAATGGGTTAACATAATATGGATTATGGATGAGATTTAGAGGGAATAAAAAAACAAATTTCACTCAAACATAGCTAGAAACCTAAGAATAAATAAAATAAAAGTGCCTATAGCTAAGTGGTAGAGCCACGCTGTAGACAGTTTTTCTACTGCTTACTTTAGCGTTTCATACGGTGAGTGAGACACTTAATCTTATAACACTCCCCTTTTTGACGAGGGTTAAAAAGACTAAAAAATTGTGTTTATCTCTGCAACTATTGATGCGAACCTGATAGCTACATTATCCCCTTATACATAAGTAATATCATTGTGATAAAAGTGAGTTGTAGATATAAGTATAATATGAATATGTGAAAAGAAAAATGCGCGCAAGGAGGAGTGTGAGATAAAAACATACTAAATGTTTATATGGAAGAGGACCACATTTTGACCACTAAAGGACTACTAGTCATAATAATAAAGAATAAAAAAACATAAATATTTTAAACTCTAAAGGACTACTTACTGGTCATAATAATAAAGAATAAAAAAACATAAATATTTTAAACTCTAAAGGACTACTTACTGGTCATAATAATAAAGAATAAAAACATAAATATTTTAAAACTTACACGCAGGCCATGCCGCGAGCGAAAAGCTATTGTTTATAACATGAACCCATATGTTTGAAATGAAAGTGAAATTAAATACTTTAAGTCAGCGGCTATAAAATGCTGACCTTTCCTTAACAAGTAAAATCGTCCAAATCGGATAGCACCGAATTGGATGGAAACATCGGATTTTTAGCAAAATATCACGTAATACAATTACTATAATGATTACATTATTACATCTACGATTTCTTTTTGTAAGGTCACCTTACATATGTTGGAGAGCAGGATCCACTTTATAATCGTCATAAAGTTGTTTCTTAGAATCCTCAAAGTGCTCGTCAATCTTATGACTATTCCAAAATTAATCACTCTCAAAATTGGACATTTTAATTATTAGGTTGTTTTTTGAGTTTTTTATTATAGTTTTTATTATATATACTACTATTAGTTAAAAAATAATCAAAATCGGTGCATAAATAACGAAGTTAGTTATTTGTTAGTCTCAACCAACTTTGAGCTTAGTTCGTCGAATAAAAATTAATAGTCAGAACCGGACTACTCTGTACAGTTACGTGTACGGTTATACGCCCAAAAAAATCAAATACACGCGTTTAATTGAAAACCTTCTCCGTTTTTTTGTCGGTTAAAAACAATAATTCCTACGCCGCGCCGCTCGTTACCAATTTGATATCGACCATAAAGTTTGCCCAGACTTCTACCATAATTTGAAATCACTAGCTTCTCGCCATTTGCCTAAAACTAACCGTTGCATCAATTAATGTCAAAATCGCTGACCTGGCAACGTATCCTCTCTATTCTAAAAAAAAGTAACTGGCGCCGCCGCTGCCAAAAGCTTGTCATGCTTCTCCTCCGAAACCGCTGGGGGTATGATGGGGTCGAGACCGATACCAATCGATGCAGAATAATGTGGGGAAGAAAGTAAGATATGTCCCATATTCGTCGGACTTTAAGTTTTTATTTTATTTTATGTTTTGTGGAAAAACATGGGCAACGCCCCTAGTGTCTAAAAACAAAATATGAACAGCATTTCCTTTGCCCTTGTCCTTAACAACATCTTCCACCTGCCCTTATCCCACTCCCAGTGAGTTCGTTGTAGCATGCTGTTTAACACATGTTACAGAATTATTTGGCTGATAGTTTTTACGACCGTCCCTCTGCCTGGAATCAACCTTTCTGTCCTTAGCAACATCATCACGTCTAAATACACGTTTGAGAAACAATTAAAGTATTCTCATAAATAAAAAGCAAACTTGATATTGTCGTCACGGTCATCTCGAGTTGAATAATCGTAAAAAAAATATTATGTAACCGAAGACAAAGTCAATGTTCTTGACAGCCTCAATGACGCAGTGGACGAGCCGCGGATGCCGCAAGCAAGATGCCGCGGATTTGCGGATTTCCTGCACCGAGGCAAATGTTTGTGTGACCCACAAATATTTATTTCGAGTCTGGATGTTTTCTCCCCAGAGGGGTAGGCGTCCCCGGTCGTAAAAACTACAAGCTATGTATTTCTATATGTGTTACAAAGCATGTCGATTTTAGAATTTAAAAGTCTGTGTCCTCGTCCAGGTCATGCTCTACTTCTGTGGCAAATTTAATCCCAAAGCGTTTAGCCATTGTGACTTACAAGCGTTTAGCCACGCGTTTAACTGACAAACATTCAAATTCAAAAATTACAAACATCCAAATTTTTACATTTATATTATTAAGTAGCATAGTAGCAAGTAACAACAAGCATAAAGGAAAATTCTTAGTAGTTTAAAGAAAACGAAAAGATAAAACCTTGCGATAAAATTCCATCATCTGTGGTCATACATGTTATGCCGAGTAAATTATGGGCATGTTTCTGGCAGTATTTAACGCAGATTGTGTTACAAGCCTCGAAATCAATACTACGCCAAGGCAGAGAACACGTGCATAACAACAATGATGTATTGAGGGACTGCTAGCGAGGATTTGATATTATTTTTTATAGCATAACATATCAAGTGGATGACCTGATGGTAAGTGAGCTCCACCACCATGTACGTCCACAATACCAGAAAAATCATGGGCGCGTTGCCGACCTTAAAGGAAAAGAATAATTAATGGATTGCAAAGAGGATTTGGGACTCCGGATATCTCACTCACCGTACGAGTACAAAACGCAGCAGCAAGCTGCTACTTTACGTCGGTTATGTGCGACAGTGGTAACGAACTGGTCGTGCCGGTCCATTCCTGCTCCAGAGAAAACGGTCTATAGCGTGGCTCTACCACTCAAATGATTAATATTAGTCATTATGCTGATCACAAATACAGTCGAGCACTTCAAAGCAAACATCTTAAGTACGGTAAAATGGGGTGAATAGGAACAGAACTGGTTTTGTTTGTTTACACATACAAAATGAGATAAACTGTAATTAACTAAAAAATAAAAAAAACTACTACATATTTTGGACAAAAATTAAGCTTGAGCCTTGAGGTAACATTTTGATTGATTCATCTATACCATATGTAACAAAAACACTGTTAGGCATTTTAACCGTCATATCAGAATCAATATTCAAACGTAATGAAATAATTCGCATACGAAATTGAGACTATAAAAATAATCATATTTATTTTTTATACTTGAATTATGTTATTGTTTGTAAACCGTATTTCGATTGATTACATCTGCAAGAGCGATGACTCGGAGCCAGAGCGAGATAGCAAGTTGAGGCGTCTACATACATCAAACGTACCGCGCCGCTCCGCGTGCGCGCCCGGTCTTGTCAATACGTCACATCAGTCAGCTGTTCATCACTTTTCAGATGAAAATATTTTTGTTTCAATATGTTCATTTTGTAAGCTACTAGTGTAAGGATAATATCTCGCTTCTGTTTATTATTTATTAATTTAACGAATTTGACTAAGCTTGTCTGTCTTCACGATATAGAAAGAGCTAATAGGGTTTATTTTTATACTATATAATAGACTCAATATAAGTTTCGTCCCGATCTTTACGATACTTACATTTTGAATGTTTGTATAAATTAGCGTGTAAAGATTTAAATATACATACATACATAGACTCACGCCTGTTTCCCATAGGGGTAGGCAGAGACAACGGATTAAAATATGATTTAAATATGTAGGATATCATTATATAATTGAACCATGATATAAACTACAATTCTACCTGAGTGTATACCTGACCGTATCTTTCCCGTTGTTACAGAACGTTCGTGAACTGTGTTCTGCATAATGTCAACTGGACGGCATTGGACGAGTCTCATCGGTGAGTTGCACCTATATTTGTAAATTGCTTTCGTGACTTTAGTTTATGTTTTTAAGTTAATTGACAGCTGGCACTTCATACGTATTTTTATGGCTCTAAGATCTGTAAACGAGTAAGTGCGTGATTATGAGTAACCTGATTATGAGTAACATGATTATGAGTAACGTGATTATGAGTAACTTGATTATGAGTGATCTCCGTTGCCCACACCACTAGAAGTATCATGGATCCTTATCGACCATAAAGTAAAGGAATCTTTTTGGGATTGGGAAGGGGATTTGGACCTGCGGATTTTCACTCACTGTACGCAACAGCAAACTACTAATCATGTCGGTTTTCTGGGAGATAGTGGTAACAACCCGGTCGAGCTTGCCCATTCATGCTGTAAACAAAACAGCGAGGTTCTACAATTTTCACGTATTTACGAAAATATGTATTTAGATTCATACAGCGCCCCTAGTAGATTGTATTGGTACATTTCCAATGTATTGTTTTTTTTTCATTTGCTTGAATGACGAGACGAGCAGGTCCCTCGCCTGATGTAAAACGTCACGCCTGCCCATAAACCGAAGCAACGTCACACAGAACTCTGAATTACGGAACACTGCATGGCATTTTATAAGTATAGGCAAATTAACTACCTCGCTCCCTTTCGAAAATACAAATAGTCTAAGAAAAAAAGCAACTCATGTTCACGCTCAATTTAACAAAATAAACCGCATTTAATATTATTATAAAAATTCAAACAAACGAAGTGCCCGGATACGGCCGAAGTATGAAAGTATCAGTTGACAACTTTGATGGGAAAACTTCTGGCATAAGCACTTTGTCATACTTCATTTTATCTTAATTGCGCATTTGGGCAAGTTTCACACGGTTACGAGATCGGAATGGATCGAAACTTTTTCGGATATATACAGGAGTTATCTATATCGACTAAATTATAGAACTTTGGGAACTTTACAAAGAAAAATGTAATATATAAATCAGTTTTACATTACAAATATAATGTATATAAAATACATGATATTTTACATATAAATGAATACTTAGTTTATAGCATCGAAATAAGATGACAAGAAAAGTAACTATAGCAAAAAAAAGACTCCATCAAAACTCTGTGCAAAGGGACGGGGCTATAAAAGTCTGTGCAGCTCGTTCATTCATCAATTCATAAAAAATATTCATGATCTCTAGTTGACACTTAATACGTAATTTTTTTTATAGGATGCAGAACGTCGTATCTTGATTTGTAAATTTTATATTAACTTTTATAAAATAAAGTTGATTATGAACGTTAATAAATTTTTGTTGCGTGTATGAGTGTTACGTGTGATTACCTTTGCATGTGTAAGTAAGTGAAGCCGTATTTTTGGCAGATTCATATGAGAGTTATCGTTCTAGTTATCTTATTTCGATGGTGTATAGTCATATATTGGGAAATTTAATTGTGTTTAAATATAACTAAACCGTGAAAAACCCCCGACGTGAACTAGAAAAACTTTTGCAACACATTTTCTTCATACAAAGCTAAGAATCATCTCGATTGAACCAGCTTTCAATTCAAATTCGTCCATTCATTTAGGCGCTACGATGTCACAGGCAAATACAAAGACAAACAAAGGAGTCAAACTTATAACACCCCTTATACTTAACACACTTTTTGTCGGGTGTTGAAAATGAATTGATTTTTTATGTCATGTGTCGGAAACGAGCAAGTGCGTCACCTGATGATAAGCGATCTCCCAAGTACGCCCACAATACCAAAAGAATCATGGGTGCGTTGCCGACCTTAAAGGAAAAGGGTGATTAAGGGATTGGGAAGGGGAGGGGGATTTAGGCCTCCGGATATCTCACTCACAGCACGAAATGCAGCTGCAAGCTGCTATTTCACCTCAGACAAAAATGTCTACAGCGCGGCTCTACCACTCCACAATATGCTGTTCGTTATTCTCGCTAAAACTTTACCTAAACGGTTGGACCGATTTTGATATAACTTTTGGTGTGTTTGAGTAGGCCCTTGGATAGTTTAAATTCACAATTGGCCCGGTAGGTGGCACTGCAATCGGGTTATATCTATCAATTATATGTTGCGGGTGAAAATGTGCGGGACAGCTAGTATCAAATAGATTGTCAGATAACAGAATAGATAAGTAGATGACATGACAGCAGATCTACGATCACAAACAAGACCTTTTATTTTCACATTGAATAAACATGCGTATGTAAGGACGGTGATACACAGGTTTACCCAAGAGTGACAACTAGTATGCTCGCAGTTGGCATGCAGACTATTGCTTTTTTAATCGACATATAAAATGGTCTCAATTCGATACATTTTGGTATATATTTTGGTTTTTAAATAATGCGACGAAACAACATGTAGGGCGCATTCGGAAATTGACTGATAGCAGTATCGGTAGTGACTAGTAGTAGACAAAAGGAAAGGGGTCCCCTGAGAGGGAGTTCGAGGCCCTGTAGTCTGAAACCATCAATATCAAATGAAATCCCAGACAAAGTCAAGCCTAACCTTAAAAAAACGGGCTTAGTCCGCCACTGGTATTGGCGTTGATTTTACTGACAGTGCTGCTTCTACTTTCAAAAACCGAATTCAGTAATTCCCCATCACTAATGGCAAACATAACATTTAACCCCTCAAAGACACAAGTTTGCGCGTTCACTGCTAAGAAGGACCCTTTTGTCATAGCGCCACAGTTTCAAGGAGTCTCATTCCGGGTTTCCGAGAGCATTGGGACCTTCAGCGTAGATATTTCGAGCAAGCTCCAGTTTCGGAGTCATTTCGAGGACAAAGCCAAATGGGCGAGCAAAAAGTTGGGTATCCTAAACAGAGCCAGGCGGTATTTTACGCCGGGGCATAGACTAGCGCTTTATAAGGCTCAGGTACGGCCCCACGTGGAATACTACTCTCATCTCTGGGCAGGAGTCCCCAAATACTTGCTAGACCCACTTGACTCTTTACAAAGGCGGGCTGCTCGAATCGTCGGCGATCCCGATCTCACGGACAATCTGGAATCTTTAAAACTGCGGAGAGACTTCGGGTCTCTCTGTGTGTTTTATCGTATGTTCCACGGGGAGTGCTCTGAGGAACTGTTCAAGTTGATACCAAAATCACCATTTTACCATCGCACCACCCGACATCGCAGTAGAGTTCATCCTTATTACCTGGAAACAATCCCGTCTAGCACGGTACGTTTCCAGCGTTCAATTCTACCACGCACATGCAAACTCTGAAATGAACTCCCTGCGTCGGTGTTTGCCGAACGTTATGACCTGTCCTTCTTTAAGCGGGGCTTAAAAGAGTCTTCCTTCAACGGTGGACAGTGGCCTGGCTGTGCACTGGCATTGCTGAGGTCCATGGGCGGCGGTAACCACTTACCATCAGGTGGGCCGCTCGCTCGTCTGTCTATCTAGGGCAATAAAAAAAACATATCGGTGATCATTATACCCAGCCGTACTGGAAAGAGTTTTAAGTTTAAAATCCAGCACTGACAGTATTGTCAGTAAATTTTCGAACCTGCTCATAATATTAACACTGGCCTATGTGTAAAAGCCCTAATACGTACATCGACTGCTGTCAAGTTGTTACAAAGAACTCTTTCCGAACACGTCGCGGCAACAACAAAGAAAGATATAATCGGACTTTTCTAATGTGTACATTGTATTTTGCAGGCATATAATATTATGTGTATATGGCCCACTTAATGCTTATGTTACACGAGAAAAGATGTTTGAGTGCATCTTTCAAGACAGAACTTTCAGAAAAAATCATAGACTACTGCTTTATTCTTTATTAACAAGTTGGGTTCATTAAATACCTATACACGAAGTATTCGAAAACATGGTTTCTGTCGTTTGGCCAAATTTAAATCAAACTATAATAAAGAATACGGCATTAATATTTCTGATATTTAAAGTTGAAGGCATTTTAAGTAAATAAATCAACTTAAATAAATAAATGTCGGTTAAATTCGACGTAATCAAAACCCGCGATGGTTTATAACCTTTGTTATGTACATTACCTGCTAATATTTGGTTTAAACAGATCAACTGACTTTGTTGTGGATTAGCCTCATAATCTGCATATTTAACGACCCCAAATAAATACATCAAAGAGCTAACTCGGCTATCGGATTTGTAATACATATTTAAAGACTGCCACGGTGGCGCAGTTGTAATGCATACATGTAATGCATCTCAGGTTCGATCCCCAGGTCGGGTAAGAGTGAAATTGGGTTTTTCCATCACGAAATGCTTATCAGCAAGGATCAGCACGAAGTCGAGGATTGTGCCCGGCATGGCGATAGGCTCGAGTGTTTCACATCTGAGGACGCGAATAAGCTCGGCGAAGTGTGGGTTTGCCTACTGGCTACTCCTCTGCCTACCCCTTCGGAGAATATGGGCGTGAGTGCGTATGTATTAATAATGAAATGGGATCAAAATACCCTAAGGCCATCGGTGTGATTTTTTCAGTCCATTCTTGTCTAGATATTGAGTCAATACACCACCAATATAAAAGTGTTTACTGTTATACTTATTTCACATCGTTTTTATTATGTTTGAAATTGGTTAGACATAATAAAATGTCATAACACTTAGAATTTCAATAGCTTCTTAATAGCACAAATAGCTATCGAGTTGTTATTGGTTTTATGTTTTGGTTAGCGCTTATTGATGTTGATAACACAAATATGTTACATAACTTATTTTTCAAATATCATAATCATAATAATAATATTATGAACTAATGGCTTAGTAGAAAATGTACCGATACCAACAATAAAGCAATTAGTGTTCCAATTTCAAAAATATTCACTGATGTGTTTTATTTGCTTTTTGGCTAGCTCCTTTAAAGGAGATTTCAAAAAATATTTATCATAATAAATTTTCTTTTGTTTTTTTACAACGGTGTGGTGCTCAATGTTCAAAATAAAAACATACTAGTATAATAAATTTCAGATTTGGAATAACATTTTTATTAGAAACAATATTTGAAACTAAAATGACGTTCAAAACATAGTAAACAGCAAAGAATATTGTGCCGTCACTCGACTGTGTTATTAACTTCTTACGAGCCACTCGTTCGAAAACCAATCAAGCTAATGTACGGAAAAAATATTTTACAATATGCGTTGCCGGACGTTGTTTATGGGCCCCGGTTTTCATTTAGTAAAGGGTTTCCAGTTACGAGGGGATTAAATCTATACTCTAATTTTTGGGTTCAGTGAAGTGAAGTGAAGTGGTTTTAGGTCAGTCGGTCACACGCATGTTACCTACCCACTGTTTACAAGCTACGTGTTTATACCACGGCAAGCGACAGACGCACCCGTCAATGACGCAGCGTCAGCGCTGCTTCTGTACTGTGACCTCGGCGTATTTGTCGCGCGTCCTTTCTTGTGTCCTTAAGTTCTTTTGTGTTTGGAGAGCACAATAATCGGATAAGGGCATTTATTAATAAGACATGTTACAAACCCGCTTCTTCTTCATATACATAATATACAACGCCTATAACCCCGAATAGGTGCACTAGTTGCACTTCTAGCTTAGCATATGCAATACGACATATATCGCTCACGAGAGAGATACCTATTCGACAAATATCTCGCGTAAAAGTGTAAGATTCGATAAAATTGCGTCGTCATGTTATGATTCATAGACAAAATATCACAGAGCGGTTGAAAGTACTGGTTTCTCTACGTTATCTCTACTTTTGACATAACGAGTCGAGTATTAAAAAATATTATTCACGACTGAAATTTCTCTGTCTCTGTCTGAACTATCTCGTGTTACATATGCTAGACTCACTGGGCCGCCGACCTACCTTGATATTAACAAAAGTTTTTTCTATGTCTTAATAGTTAATTACTAGTATTTCAAAAAAGGAATGCCACATATGCATTCAAATTCTTAACATTGGGTTATAATATGACATTGAAGTTCCTGTGCATAGTACAGAAGAATTAAATAACTATCCCCTGAAATACCACGAAAACCATGTTTAAAAATATTTTAACGTAACAAAAGTAACGAAAACCTCACAATTATGTACAATTCGGACGCCACACCGAGCACCGAGGGTGTTTTAATTTTTTTATTAGCTTGAATAATGAGACATGGTAAGTGCTACGCTGTGCTGTTCATAAACAGAAGCAACGCCACACAGAACTTGAAGCACTGCATGACACTGGACTGCGCTAAGCACCCTGAGACACAAGATGTTAAGTCTCATAATGCCCAGTAATTTCACTGGCTTCAATGTCTTTCAAACCGGAACACAACAGTGCTTTCACACTGTTGTTTGGCGGCAGAAATAAACAAAGCGGTGGTACCAAACCGGCTTCTCGCATACGAGGGACCTACCACCTTGTAAGAGGGTTCCGTACTAGCACCATACACCACTACTTATACTTTTTGCTATTTTTCTTATTTCTTAAGATATCCGCCATAATCCTACGTATTTTAAATAGGAAATTTGGATGTGTGTGAATTTGGATGTAGTATTCATCTATAAGTAATACAAAATAATGTTAATTATTTCTCTTTTCATTCTCTTCTTGTTTACACCTGCCTTGTTTATTCTCTGTACCCCCCAAAAGTTGACTGGTAAAGAATGCCACTGGCATTAAGTCCGCTTGTACATTTATTATGTATGTAGTGTGTAAAATAAATCAAAACTATCCACAACATCGCAATAACAAAGTTAACTCGTCTTGCCACATCACAATCTTGATTCAGAAGCTCCATTGTTACGCACACAATGGCGGTGGGTGTCACCGTCGCGCGTCGGAGCTTTGTATACTCACATGACCTTCGACGGTGAACGCTTAATTAATTTATTTACTAACTGTTGCACACTACCTTACTCGTAGGCATCGAAATAAGTGAATCTCTGTGAAAGGGGGCGGGGCTATAAAAATCTGTGCATAATAATCTCTAATTGACACTTGATACGCGATGCAGAACGTCGTAACTCCATCTAGAAATTTATTAGACATTAACTTTTATGAAATAAAGTTGATTTTGAACGTTCATTTTTTTTTTTTTTTTTTATTGCATAGGCCGGCAAACGAGCAAGTGGGTCACCTGATGGTAAGTGATCTCCACCGCCCATGTACGCCCACAATATCAAAAGAGTCATGGGCGCGTTGCCGACCTCAAAGGAAAGGGATAATTAAGGGATTGGGAAGGGGAGGGGAATTTGGGCCTCCGCATATCTCACTCACCGTACGAAACGCAGCAGCAAGCTGCTACTTTACGTCGGTTTTCTGTGAGACAGTGGTAACGACCCGGACGAGCCGGCCCATTCATGCTGTAGACAAAATTGTCTACAGCGTGCCTCTACCACTCGTAAACCACTCGTACTCGTCGTCGTTTTGTTGCGTCTATAAGTGTTACGTGTAATTTTCTTTTGCATGTGTAAGTGGAGGCGTATTTTTTGGCAGATTCCTATGAGAGTTATCGTTCTAGTTATCTTATTTCGATGCTCGTAGGAATGAATATTGATATTTATATAAACTATACACCTAAAACTTGAAACTAGATTCCCATTGCGGTATGTGGGGGTCACCTAACATAATACCAAATGTACTGTCAAATCATGATGGGCGGCGGACCCTAGCATTTAGTCGGGATAACGCCAAACAGAAATATTTAAATATAAAATACAATCAATTTTATAATGAATGAATGCAGAAAAATATAGATATGTTTAAAGACGTAAGAGATAATAAAGATTAAGTTTTAATCAGAGACAGCAAAATTAATGATTGGCGTCAAATATAAATCTGAACCTGACCAATCTCTTTTACTTTAAAACTTAAAAGTTGATATCTTCGATATTGCATATTAAATTGTAGGTGGTAGGTCCCTCGTTTGCGAGAGGCCGGCTGGGTTGGTACCACCGCTTTGTCTATTTCTGCCGCCAAGCAACAGTGTGTAAGCGCTGTTGTGTTCCGGTTTTAAGAACATTAAAGCCAGTGTAATTACTGGGCATTATGAGACTTAACACCTTATGTCTCGGGGTGACGAGCGCAGTCCAGTGTCATGCAGTGCTTTGTTATTCAAAGTTCTGTGTGGCGTTGCTTCTGTTTATGAGCAGGCGTGGCGCTTACCATCAGGCGAGCGACCTGCTCGTCTGGTCATTCAAACTAATAAAAATAAAAAAAAATAAAAAACATCAGGCAATTACATTTTTTTTTTCGGTTTTGAAAGTTGCGTATTAGAAGCAGCTTATTGTTTTTTCACGAAATTTAATTGATTTAGCAATTAGTTAAATTTAAGTAAATGTGGCTATATTAAGCTGTTTGCGCTACTTAAGATGTAACTATAAACTGATACATTAATATTTTGCATTTTAGTCCTGACCCCACACTAGGACACTGACAACTGTATCGTGGTTATAAGGAAATATGAGGGACTTTCAATCCCATAATACCCAGACACGGCTACTCGTCCTCTGCGTCTAGAAAAGGTCTACATTGGTTCAATTTCATTCCATACACAGTTCTCAGCATATCATTGAATGCACAGACGAGACTTCTTAGTTTTATTATATGTATATTAGAACGGACGTTGAATTGTGTCATGTGTTATTGCCCGACGCGACGTATGTAGGTTATTTGTGTACACACAGCCTATGCAATGTAACTACTTAATGCAAATGAATAATAGGTACTAAGAACACGCACAAAACGCATGTCGTCACTTGCCTTTAAATTCTAATAGGATTTTATTAAAACTAGCTTTACTCGTGGCTCCGCCCACGTGAACAGCCTCTTTTGGGATAAATAGTAGTATATGTCTTAATCCCGGTCATGGTCTCTACTTGTGCGAAATTTCATCCAAAACCATTCAGCCGTGATTGACTAAAAACATCCAAACCTTCTCATTTATACTAGTAGTAGGATATATACGTGTACTAACAGAATAATATATATATAGTACCTTAGAATAACTAGTTATAGAAACTAAGTTCAGGCACGAAACTTAAGCCGTTCAATTTATGGCTTTAGACTACAAACACCATACTAATAACTACTCACCATATTATGTTTATGATACTCACTTATAAATCATAACACATTTTGCCCATCTACAAATTACCAATTTTTTAGGAATATTTGAGCTGACATTTCTTTTTCAAGTACGAGTAAACACATCACACTTAGCGAATTTTCAGCTTACGATTGTGAGTATGCGTTGTTTTGACAACCTTCTGTAAGTAGCAATTCTAAGCATCATACTAATATTATAAATGTGAATGTAGGTTTGTTTGTTACGCTTTCACGTGAAAACTACTTAACCGATCATCATGAAACTTTGTACACATATTATTGGAGGTATAAGAAGAAACATAGGATATTTTTTATGAAAAAAAACTATTTGTTTGTTACGCTTTCACGCCTATATCACTGAACCGATTTTGATGAATTTTGATGTAGAGATAGATGGGACCCTGGAGACGGTTATAGGCTACGTTTTATTCCGGAAAAGTCTATTCACGCGGGCGGAGCCGCGGGCATCAGCTAGTAGTATATAAGATCACGCCCGTATCCCTGGAGAGGTTGACAAAGATTTTAAAATCTAAGGCTATTTTATTCTTAAATATTTTATAGGCTTTTGAATTTTCTTTGGTTTGTGATTTCTTATGTTTACGCGAATATTACATATTGAAATAAAAGTAGTTTGTACAGATTTTATCGCGGTTTAATTTTATTTTAGTCCCGACGTTTCGAAAGCTTTTCAGCCTTCGTGGTCACGGGAGAGACTGAAATGTAGGCGTCTCAAAAAGTTAATGTTACATTACCTACCTTCATTTTTTGGTTCACCTCATCGAAATAAGATGACTATAACTCTCATATGAATCTGCCAAAAATACGGCTCCACGTACTTACACATGCAAGGGAAAAAACACACGTAACACTCAAACACGCAACAAAAATTAATGAACTTTCAAATCAACTTTATTTCATAAAAAATAATGTCTAATTATTAAATTTCTAGATACGACGTTCTATACCCCGCAAATAAATTAGACGTATTAAGTGTCAACTAGAGATCATAAATCCATTTTTATGAATTGATGAATGAACGACCTGCACAGACTTTTATAGCCCCATCCCCTAGCACAGAGTTTTGGTGGGGTCACTTTTTGCTTGAGTTACGTTTCTATTTCACCTAATTTCAATAGTTTACCTCTAGTATTTTTACTGACACTGGAAAGTGACTATATTGACAGAATATTCGGAACGTCCATATTAAGTCAATTGTTAATCTACATACGGTATCGATAGTCTTTCAGGCTACATCAAAACATGACATTAATAAATTATTCACGAGAAAACAAAGCAAACAAGAATATACGAGTGATGAATTCCCATCTTTCAAAACAATGGCCGTATTTCTGTGTTCCGTTGCAATATTAGAAAATTGCACGTTCCTTTTGAGTTTGGCGCCAAGATGTCTGCAACTACAGTTTTGTTTTTAGCACAAAACTTTAAACTGTAAATCATGATGTATGGATACTAAATTGTGCTCCAGTTTCAGTTTCAGAAAATACAAATTCTGTGCTTTGTTTGCAACACTGGTTTACAACTGTTGGATGTATTTATTACTGAGGTGAAATAAACAATGTTTCGTAGTTTGTGAATTTCTCTTGACTTTGTTTTCGTGCTATTAAAACTATAAACGTAAAATCCTATATAGATAGAGAGAGTGGAATTGGCGAGAATATAACAGAAAATGACTGAGGTCTCGGGTTTGATCCCCAGGTTGTGTAAAATTTATATTGGGTTTTTCTATTATGAAATGCTCAGTAGCAGCCCGGAGTCTGGAATAGTGTCCGGTAAGGCGATAGGCTCGCCCTCTATCACATCTTGGGACGGAAATACGGCGAAATGTGGATGTACTGCCTACACCTCTGTCTAAGCCTTTGGGGATTACAGGCGTCAGTGATATATAAAAGTAAATTCATATGTAAAGGCCGCGTCATATAGTTTGAAAATAAAAACATAATTTTCATCTGTCTCAGAGGCGGAGTGGGCGACAGTGTCTCGATTACCGCGCTGAGACAAAATATTTGTGTGATCCATTAATATTTGTTTGTAAATGTCACAAGTGGAGACGCACTTTAATAAGTCCATGCTTCACTTGCCCTTATCTCACTCGCAGTGGGGTCCGCGCAACATGTTTTTTTTAATACATGTTACAGAAAGCATTGGCTTGTATTTTTATGTCTGGCCGCCTGCCTGACATCAACCTCTCTGGGGAGAAAACACCCACAAACAAATATTTGTAGATCACACAAACATTTGTCCCGGTGTGGGTATCGAACCCGCGGCCTCTCGCTTCACAGCCGTGTACTCGCCAACTGCGCCACGGAGGCTGTATATTAGAAGACGTTGTTGCAGGATATTGCATCGCCCACAAAGTTATGACATCTGTAAATGTGTTTGCCATATTGCAATTGTAGTGACTGACGAAAATTAAGCAATGCAGGAGTTTTATACATAGTAATTTTATAAAATATGTTCTGTTGTTCTTGTAAAGAAATTTCACACGGTAAAAACAATTACAAAAGTGTGTAAAGTTAGGAAATTAGGTAGACATAGCATGTGCGAAATATCAAAAACTACATACATACATACGCACTCCCGCCTGTAATCCCCGAAAAGGTAGGCAGAGGTGTTACCAGTGCACCCACATTTCACACCCACATAGGGGGCGAGCCTATCGCGATACCGGGCACATATTCCAGATTCCGGGCTGATACTGAGCATTTCGTAATAGAAAAACCCAATATCACTTTTACCCGACCCGGGGAACGAACCCGAGACCTCAGCGACAGCCTCAGTCGTAACGCGTACGCATTCCAACTGTGCCACCGAGACAGTCAAAAATAAATCCTATTTTAAACTAAAACAGAAATAAAAACTACCTACTCAGTCACTCGCGGTACGGCGATAGGCTCGCCCACTATCACATAATAGGAGGGAAACAAGCTCGGTGAAACTTGGGTGAACCTTTGGGCATAAACGCGTGGGCTTATGTTACGCAATCACTCAAAATCCAGCGAACATCTTTTTCATCCAATTATTCAAAATATTATGTACCTATGAAATATCCTTAAAAGAGCACTAAAATGTAACAAGTTAATAAAAACGTAAAAATACTTTCTACCTTTCACTTTCCTAATTCTAGAATTTGTCGTTGTATGTGCGTGTTTATTTTTTATTTTTTTTATTTGCTTTAATGACAAGACCAGCAGGTCGCTCGCCTGATAGTAAACGTCACTCCTGTCCATAAACAGAAGCAACACCACACAGAACTCTCAACTACAAAGCACTGCATGGCACTGGACTGCGCTCGTCATGCCGAGACATAATAATATGATGTTAAGTCTCATAATTTCACTGGCGTCAATGTCCTTCAAACCGAAACACAACAGTGCTTACACACTGCTGCTTGGCGGCAGAAATAGACAAAGCGGTGGTACCTACCCTACGAATACGAGAGACCTACCATCGAGTAAAGTGTGTGTTAAAAAAAAAACAAAAAATATGCGAACAAATATTTCGATGAAACATTGAAAACGCGCTGTCTGATCAGTAAAGCCATTGTTAATATCATTAACTTAAATGTTCATTATCACATCATGAAGCGGAAATACCGGTGAGTGGTAGAGTCACACTGTAGACAGCTTTGTCTACAGAATGAATTGGTTGGCTTGACCTGCTTTACGCTGCTGTACTCAAGCTCATTATATTACACGCGTCTGATGCTTGACGCAACCATCGGAAAACTGCCTTTAATATTAAATACAATAGGACGCCAACCGCCTTCACAATAACTAGAACACGCCAATATTGCATACATTTGACATCCCGGTGCAACAGAATTCCTCATAGGCTGTAATATATATGTATTATAATATACCATGTATATATTACAGCATATTATATTATTATGCAGCTAAGTCGTATAACTACCTATAACAAAGATTTTAGAATGTAAAAATCCATAATTACAGGCGCGTACTAAGTAAAAATGTCGAGGGAATTAAAAATTAATGGATGATTTTTATATCCCTCAAGCAATCCCATTTCACTTAACAGTAGAATAGCTTTTATGGATTCTTTCGCATCTTAATGGAGTGCCATTATTCTTTCGTCAGAAGCCCACACCTTAATCACGATAGTTTATTTTATATCTCGCATAAAGTTTTTATATTTAGTATTCAATAGAACAGTGAAATATGCAATATTAGCAAAATATTATATTACATATTGTATAATATTTCGTAAGCAATATTTGTATTGCCTGTATAACGAAAGATCGCTCGCCTGATGGTAAACTCCATTGCTGTTAATAAGCAGTAACAGTAGCACCCAGAATCTTACACCACTCATTAAAAAGTAAGGGTTCAAATTTCAAGTCACTCAATCACAAAAAGTGTTTGAGTTAGCGATTCACGAAATAACATATTACGAGTTTTCCGGTATTGGAATTTGTACCCCATATGACGATAGGCTACCTATCAAATTGGAGACGGAAATAATCTCATCGAACCTTGGGTGCATCTTAATAGATCTACATATACAGATACAGATGAGAGCTTACCTATATTAGTATACATGGTTTCATGGCCGTTCCTTATATTCTGTCTATCAATTTGCATACTATCGATAGTGTTTTGACAGATCTTCCATACACAATGTGTCAAAATATTACTGCCAGTAAGCAAATATGTCGATAGACAGAATGTTGGGAACGGCCATAAATGACAATCAACCTATGATATCAATAAATGGAATGCAGTCTGTGATTCCGGGCACCCTTGCCCCTCAGATCTCCTTCATTACTGTTACAATTAACTTCCCACGAGCGAACTCTCACGACTAAACACAATTTAGATTCGTATCCGTTTAAAGAAAGTTGAAAGCGTGAGTTTTTGCGCTTTGTCGTCAAATTACATTGTTACCATCCTTTTGCGTAATTATTTACACACCACTTGGCGGAACAAACATATTTACAGTTCACACGTTTATTAACATGTTTAATTGAAAATTTACTATTTCCGGACTTACGTCACGGTAACAAGCCCGTGTTACGTATTTGTTTACTTTTTAAACGAAATATGATATTGTTTTTGCAGGGGCCGCAAGTCCCTTGTAGTTCCTTATACCCTACGATATAGGTTAACCAATGTTGGATCAGAGTACGAGTTTCTGACAGAAACGTTAATATAAATTGGTTAAGATACCATTCATTAATGACTCAAAACTATTAGTATTTAAAAATAAATATATTTATTTAAAATACCTGCCTTTACTTACGAGAAGTCATCGACCGATCTTAGAATTTAACATTTTTCACTCGCTTTAGCGCAACAATAAATATGATTCGATATTAATAATAATTGAGAGTTTTCAAATTGTTGAGTGGCAGAGTCACGCTGTAGACAGTTTTGGCTACAGCATGAATGGACCGGCTCGTCCAGGGTATTTACCACTGGCTCACAGAAAACCGTCGTAAAGTACCACCTTGCTGCTGCTTTTCTTACGGCGAGTGAGATATCCGGAGGCCCAAATGCCTCTCCCCTTCCCAATCCCTTAATTATTCCTTTCTTTTAAGGTTGGCAACGCGCCCATGATTCTTTTGGTATTATGGGCGTACATGGGCGGTGGAGATCACTTACCATCAGGTGACCCACGTGCCCGTTTGCCGGCCTATGCAATAAATAAATGGTGCCGAAGTATTAATTCTAAATGCAAACATTAACAAACGAACAATGTTAATACAAAATAAAAGGGTAAGTAAGATTCGGATACGGTCAGTTAGTAAATCGATATCCCGGGCTTAAATAATGTTTGATCGGTATTCATAATTCACCAAGACACTTAAGAATTTTGAATATAAGAAAATAATACCCGTATCATTTTACAGAGAATAATGTTTATGGTACAGTATGGGAGAGACTTGTTTATGCCCTAATATCATGATAAAAATACATTTTATAAAAGTGTAACAAATAAATCTCGTATCTCAGTGGGCGAATGAAAAATGCTAATGCGATGCACATTATCCTCTTAAGTTGGCAGGTATACGATCGCCATTCATTTTAAGATACACTGAAAATTTATTACTAAGGTACAAGCAGCGATAGCTCAGCGGGGACTGGTATGGACTGTCGAAACGAAAGTCGCAGGTTCGAAACCAGCCCCAAGTGCATCACCCCTGACTTTTCGAAGTTACGTGTGTATTCATTGTTAATTAACGGTGAAGGAAACATCGTGAGGAAACCTGTATACCTGAGAAGTTCTCTATAACATTTTCGAAGGTACTTAAAGTCTGCCAACCCGCATTAGGCAAGCTTACTGGACTAAGGCCTAACCCATCTCCTTTAATAGAAAAGGCTCGTGCCCAGTAGGGGGATGTGTATATAATAGGGCTAGTATTATTATATTACCTATTACACAGCTGTGTAATCTACTGTCAATATTTGTTATACCAATAATAATATGTCCAAGCCTAGCAGTGGCATGTATATATTTATTTATTTTATTTTATATAATACAAATATTATTATTATTATTGTCTCACTGGTACGGGCATCTAATAGTGAAAGCTTGGATAATCGTCCACAGCCCTGGTCTAATTCGGGTTATAAAAATGAAGATATCTTCGAAATTCTTATAGAGAAATCTCAGAATGCCTCATGATGTTTTTTAAACAGTAAATATAGTGGTAATTGACAATGAATATACACATAACTTCGATAAGTTATAGGTATGTGGCCTTGGGGCTGGGATTGAACCTGGGACTTTTGTCTCGGCTGTCTGTTCCAATATCATATAACCAGTAACTAATAGGGTTTTAGGGTAAGAGCATATATGCTTAATAAATCTCTTCCAAATTCTGGTCTATTTTTTATTTATGACGATAACTCATATTTTTACAGAATAATATTCTATGAGAAATGTCTCCTTGAAATATATTCTAGCTTACAAATGTAGACGTAAAATAATTTATTTCTCGTTAAATAAAGAGTATACAGAACAAATTACATTACAATATTATATTTTTGTACTCTTATTAGAAATATAACATTTCAAATCAAAGAAGACGTATTAAAGAAATATAAATGAAAGATTTACCTTTTGTATCGAAATATATTCGTGTGAAGAAATCTCGCGTACAGACATTGCTATTTTTATTTTCTTATTTTTATTTTGGTTATGAATGGATGGAGCCTTATTAAAAACGTAATTATTGGGCCATCATTCTTCCGCACATGGATCTCCACGGCCCCGCCACTGATCCCAATCTTCAACTTTAAGTTTATTTCACCTGCCTGTTTCAACCATTCATAATAATTCCAATAATTACCTATTTTCCGCATCAATAGAATGTTATATCCATACACGCCAAGCTGTAACCATAAATGCAAATCTAGTTGCACAGCATTGCTGATCTAGATGCTTTGCGTGTGCGCAATTGCTCTGCCTGTCACTAGTGTAAGTCACAGGCAGAGCGCACTTTGGATTAAGTTGCACGAATGCGTACGGAAATGTAAGAATGATCTGGACCAAGCGAAACCAGTCATTTCGAGCGAACGTATCTCGCTTAATGTTCTTTTCTTTATTAGTCTGAATGACGAAACAAGCAGATCGCTCGCCTCATGGTAAGCGCCACTCCTGTCCATACACAGACACTACACCACACAGCACTGAATTACAAAACACTGCATGGTACTGATCTACGTTCGTTACTACGTTCGTAAATTAAAAAAAAACATAAAAAACGCCGAATTCAGAATCTCCTCCTTTTTTGAAGTCGGTTAATAACCATATTTGCCACTGTATAGGTATTTTATAGGCAAAAATTATGTATCACGATTTATCAATTACTTACAACTTAGAGGCTATTATAGTGATTGCCGTTGCAGTACAATAAGGAATTTAAACCAATGAATCTAGAAATGTAAGTTTTTCAATAACCTAACAAAGTTCGTAAAAACCTCCGATGTTAAAAATAAAACCGCTACAAAAAAATTGTTAATCATTGACTACATACAGTAACGACTCAAAATGTTTTTGTTTTTATTTTGTTTTTTGGAGGCTGTTTATTTCTTTGTTAAAAGTTATTTTACTATAATTTAGTGAAAGAATTATCAAAATTAGTGCATAAAGGTTTTATAGTCTTTCATCCCCGACTTCACACTTAAAGGGTGAAAATATTTCTTCAAATGAGATCACCACCGCAGCAAACTCTATCGAATAGAAAAATAAACATACAAATCGGTCCACATTTAGCGGAGTTATACGTGAATATACATAAAAAGATATAGACATGTAACTTTTAAACGGCTGATAGACCCTCTTTTTGTCGGGAGTTTAAACCTGTAAAGCCAAACAAAAAAACATTTGTGTACAGCTGGTTTTCTTTAAATATAGCTAGGAACCTTCAGTTAAATTACCTTTCAAACAAAAAAACTGCATCAAAATCGGTCGACTCGTTTAGGCGTGACGGTGCCACAGACAAGACACATACACACACACGTACAGACATAGGGGTCAATCTTCAACACCCCTATTTTTCTAATAAAAAAATCTTCGCAACTGTATCACTTGCACCACAAGATACTTGAATTAAAATCAATTAACAGTTACTGAAATCCTTACGTATATTATAATTGAAAACATATTTAGAATTTCACGCATTTTAGAAAGGCAACCATTCCAATTGCTTCCTACTTACTCATCAATGTTATAATTGCAATTCTGAGTGCACTATGTTATGTGATGTAACTAACGTCTTACGAGTAATATTGTGTTTTAAAAAAACGCAATAATAATTGGAGGTATTTTGTAATATTGCGAATTGTTAACTTTCAAATACATAACACTTGCTTACGTAGGTACTTAATTAAATTTTAAATGTTCATAAATTAATAATGATCCATTATTCCAAGCCACTTCAGAAAGCTTCAACTTTATACAAAGCACGGCTAATATTTTTATCAGTCTTCTTCTTCTATCTGTCCTTATCCCACTCGTAGTGGGGTCAGCGCAAGTTTGGCTTGTAGTTTTTACGACTGGCCACCTGCCCGACGTCATCCCCTCTGGAGTTTATATTTTTACCAGTATAGAATTAAAAATATTTCTTCCTTTTTTTAAGCTTAAATGACCAATGACGAAATGCCAAATATGAGCAACACGTATAGTGATTTTTAGAATTAAAATCTCAACACTAACCTACGATCTCGCCGGCTTTTTATTAGCATGAACATCGAAATAAGATAATTTTAATGGCAAAACGAAAAGGTCGCTCGCCTCACAGTAAGCGCCACGCCTGCTCATCAACTGAAGCAAAACCACATAGAACTTCGATATTACAAACCACTGCATGGCACTGCACTAGGCTCATCACCCTGAGACATAAGAAGCCCTTCTTTCATAGGAAAGGGTGCCAGGAAGCAGGACAATACTGCAGTGGAAAATTACAGAGTCATAACAAAATCAAGCTAAGGAAAGAATTCTTATTAGGTTGGTGATGACTTCGCATACCTTTGAACAGTTTTCAGCTCAAAAACCCCCTTGGCGCAATGGGCACGTAGCCGGCTGATCCACAAATATTTGTTTCGGGTCTGGGTGTTTTCTCCCCAGGAGGCTGCGTTAGGCAGGCGGCCGGTCGTGAAAACTATAAGCCAAATCTTTCTGTAACGTGTTTTTTTTTTTTTTATTAGATTGAATGACAAGACGAGCAGTTCGCTCGCCTGATGGTAAGCGCCACGCCTGCCCATAAACAGAAGCAACGCCACACAGAACTTTAAATAAAGCACTGCATGACACTGGACTGCGCTCGTCACCCCGAGACATAAGGTGTTAAGTCTCATAATGCCCAGTAATTACACAAAAAAAAAAGCGTGTTGCGTCAACACCACTGCTATGGGATAAGGGCAGGTGGAAGAAAAAGAAGACACCTAACTTGAATAGTCAGAGGTATATCAATACTTTTGGAGCTGGTTTCGAACCGGCCTCAACCATTCCACTAGTGCGTAATCCAGACGAGTCCCCGTTAAGGCATCGCCACTTTTTTGATTTCGTGGATGACTTATTACTAGTGTATAAATGTAACTGAATAATTCAATTAGGTATATTCGAATTGCAGGTAGATTCTTCATCCCATAAATAAAGGTAATATCTTAATAAATTTAAGGAAATTGACTTTTGTAATCCAATTTCCGTTTCACGGGTTCTTGGTTGCTATCTAAAGCCCACCTTTAATAAATTAACCCTTTGATACATCCTTTGAAAATCTTGTTTTGCCGAATTTTTGGACAATCCGACTTTTGGTAAAATGTTTAAAAAATTCAAGTTTTTTGTACGTTGCATATTTTCAGCCATTCTTGATTTGCAATTTAAACATAAGTCAGGACTCTTAGACAGGAGTTATGTGCGTCGGCTATTTTCGTGTTGAACAAATGACTGACTTCGAAGCGCTGAGGGCGAATAGCCGATGCCGTGGGTACGATCCCCGCACTGAGCCAAATGTTTGTGTGATCCACATATATTTGTTTCTGGTCTTGGTGTTGTGGGACCGTAAGTCCCTCGTAGTTCCTGATACCCACGATACCTAGTGTAGGGTCAGGGCTATGTGTGTTTGACTGTTGGATGTACTTATTATTTATTTAGGTAATTATTATGAATATGCAATCAATATCCGGCAACGCGAGCCTGGTAAAAAGTACACAATGTACACTACATTGTTTTTAATAGGTTTTTTTAGTATATCATCATCAGGCGTTCGAAATAGACGATGATTACCGAGCGCATAAATTCATATTCTTATAACTATTTCTACATTTTCCGCTAAGGTAGTCTCAATGTTTATTGCATAAATCCACAACACTTAGCGAGGATTCTGTTAACTATTTCATTTCAATGAGTGATGTTTATAAAGATTAAATATATCTATCTATACATGTACATCTGTTTCCCTGAGACCTGATAAATGTAACATTCCCGTACACCTACGTGGACGGAATTTAAATGGCAAAACGTGAGGTCACGCCGTGACCCTACACTTAAAGGTCAAGTCCCTCGACTTCCGATCCATGATGTGATATTACGGTTTGATTGAATCCATTAATACACCACGTACGCCGGAAACTATTCCAATTATTAAAATTTTCACTCAACTTAACATCATTTAGGAATGGGAAATTAATATAGAAATTAAAAAGTTTTATAAATATTATTGTCCTTATATCTTGGCGTCTATTTTTACAGTATGTTTCATTCAATCAATTATTAATTATGCCTACACCTGATGGTAAATATGTTCTTCATCGTCTTCTGGTGTCTTCCGTACTTCTCACTTCTTCTACGCTGATGATTCCTAACTATTCCCATCTATTCCTGAAACACGATTCCATTTTTAAAGATGATTATCAACGTAACAGTAAGCTTCATTTGCCGGCTTACAAATTACATATTACTATGTAAACTGATGTATACTGGCTACCTCAAAGTACTAGAACACCGCCAAGAAAATTGCGCCATGCGTTGCGGAGGTCAGTTACGATGCTGCACTGCAACACATCAGACATTAAATATTTTTTTCAGCGGTAAATATGTTCTATAAATATGTACCTTCTTAATTTCAATACCAACCCAATACAAATTAGGTCTATGCTAAAGAAGTCACGTAACATGTGTGATTATTTGTTTACCAAACATGTAACATTGTAACACGGTGTTAGCATTACGCGTGGTAGGGTGTGTCCGAAACTCGCCCGCGAGGAGAAAGCGCTTCCGACTTGCGCAAGTTCTGGACAGGTTTACTGTTGATGTATTAAAAATGTACATGTTATTTTAAAAAAACTTATTTTTTCACTATACTAATCGATACGTCTATACTAATATTATAAATGTGGGAGTGACTCTGTCTGACTGTTACGTGTACGACTAAAACACTGAATCGATTTTAATGAGATGTGGTACGAAGAAAAGTTGAACAGTAGAGACATAGGTTACATTTTATGCCATAAAAATGCACAGTTGCTGTTGAAGGGCAACCCGAAGTCCACGCGAGCGGAGCAAACGCTAGTACTGTATATACTAAAAAGAAATTCAAAAGTTACGCTTGCATTGATTTTTAAATTACCTACAATCTACCATGATTGCGTGATGGCCGATGAGTGCAAATTTCTTTATGTACCTATTTAACGTACCTACTTACTAATTACGGTGTTAGACCAACAGTGTTGGCTTTATTCGTATTTAGTAACATAAAGCGTCAAACCCCATGTCCTATAGTAGGATACGATTTTCTTATTTCGTTGATATCAAGAAGTTTAACAGCCTTTTCGTCAGACATGTTGGAACACCCAAACTCAAAATAAATATTTGAGGATTACCCAAACATTTGTCTCTGTTTGGGGATCGAATTCGTGGCCTCTCGTTTCCCAGACGGCGACTCGCGCACTGCGCCAAGGAGACTGTCTATAAAGCAATCAACTTCAATTAAGTTTCATTTCTTCGGCGCATTTTAAAAAGTTTTTTGGAATTTGGCAACCCTAAGTTTGCACATGTTTACATTGTTTACTTTTATAGAAAATTGAACGTACACTGTAACAAATTCTAAACAATCTTCTTCAATCAATCGGCCGCCTGCCTGACGTGAACTCCTGTGGGGAGAATACAGCTAGACACACATCAACAAACAGACAAAGGGGTCAACCGTATAACACCCCTCTTGTGTTCAGGAAAGCTTTTCTCTTCACTAACGTTTGTTCATTGTTGCATCGTAGCAAGTAATATATTGATCTCTTACATAATAGCTGACCTTATCGTAACTAATATTTGGATTCTAATTGCAAAACATAACCCTTAATACGCAATTACAGATCGTAAGAACATCACCTAAAGCGACGCCGCAAGAACCATTGCATCACCATCTGTCGTTTGATTCATCAAAATAGTAATAACCACTATCTTCAGCTCGTAAAGCAACATTAGGCAATTATATACTCGTTTCGAAAATTATGTGCTAACGTTTAATAAACTTCGAGCCTAGTTTTACGTGTTGGTTTATACGTAATTATTCCGAATTCGGAATTTCTCCATCGCTTTTTGATTTCATAATATAGCATAATTTGACAAAAACAATGTTTCTAGACATTTAAGCAAAAAGATTACCTATATAGAGTGGCACATAACGTGCAACAAACAAAACTTTCCTCAGTTATGTGAGTAGATTACGTATCGTCACGAGTTGTTCATAAAATCAAATGATACGTGTTATTACACTAATGCGAGCGCTTTCCCCTGAGACAGCGGCGTCGTTTACGTCGATGCACCCAATGCTTGAGCTAAAGCGATGCCTTCACCGCGAGTGAAACTAAGCTTGGACTAACTTAATCTAAGTTTAAATCACTACGAGTTCTTTCATACTTTTGTATTCACTACGAGCTAAACTAGTACAAACGGAGTTAACAGCTTAGCTTAGCTTAATCGCCTTAGTTTCTGTCTCATTTACAGTGGATCCCTTAGGATTCAGAGAAAACAGGACGTTCAAAAAATACAAATTATTCGTACTTCTAAACAATTCTAACCCTCGTTGTGCTTTCGGCGATCGCTCATTTTTGATTAGAGGAAAGTATATAGGAGCAGCAAAAGCAATGTCCGCTATGATAGTGTCTGAATAATTTAATACAATTCGATTCGTATTATGCAATCAAATGATGGTGATGTAAAATAAAATAATGTCCAAAATGTGATCTATTTTTTGTCGTCAATTGCAGTTTGTCTCTTTATCACTCGTTATCCCATCTTGCTATGTACTAAATACATAATGGATCGCCTTTTTACCAATTATACATTTTCAAATTTTAAATAATCACAGTAAGTACTCTCAGAATTTCTTCCCTTCAACAAAAATGACTAAATTCAACAATCTTACTATTACTAGTTTTTAGTAACATATTTTTATTTTGTTACATCGCACTTATTACCTACCTCTGCATAAAATATCTATGCCATGATCACCTTCCAGGATGTCTGCCTTCTGCCTGGAAATTGAACAGCATTCCATTTCTTTGAGAATAGTGTTATCACCTTGCTATTTCTTCTTAATCAACACCTGTCCCACTGTAGTTTTCTTGAGGGAGTATGGACTGTCATCCCAACACTCTGGGCCGATGCCAGTTGATTGATCGTTGATTGGTCCGGAGGAAGACGGTCAATTTGGAGGCGAACATTTGGTTTGACAACTATATTTGCAACAAGATAAAGTGGAAGTAGTTATAGGACTCGTGGGAACCTAACACTTCACGGTTCACATTCACAATCATTGACGATTAACAAGCCAGTAATTTGTCATTAATCAACAGTTTCTGAACATTATAAATCGATTCAGGTTGTTTCGCCTATAATTTATTTACAAATACCATAGTGTTTAAAATAGCTGACGGCCTCGATCGACCTTGTCAACGGACTGGTTGGGCGGAGGCTGGCTTGCATTGTATTAATTATGTGTGAAGTCATTTCAATTATTTTCGCTATAGATACATTAATTGCGTTGTTTGTACATGCATTCTTTGGTATTATTATTAGTGATATAGGTATATTGTATTGCCTATATTCTCGGAATGGTCAGTATGTAATGAGTGCATCCGAATTTGGCCGAAGGTCGCAAAATCTGTTGTTTTGTTTTAAGACAAGAGGGATGACTGGATGCCCTGGATGGTATAGATTTACAATTGGGCCCGGTAGGTGGAGCTGCTGTAGTTGCGGGAGAAACCGCGCAGGACAGCTAGTATGTATATAGAATGACAAAATATCTATATTCATGTGATGAAACTATGTAAATGATTAAAGCAATAAAAAAACCACGTTTACAATCCAAAATTTGGAATCAATGGTCTATTCAATTTTTACCTCATAAGGATTATTGGAATCCATTAGAAATTTCGTAAACGGTAATAAATCCTAAACTGACACTCTATTATGAACCTTATCACAAATCAATAAAACACGTTTCGTGTAAACCATAGACTCTAGAGTAAAATGAAATTTCTTCAAAAGAATTCCGGTATCGTTTAACCTATAGCTAAAAACGGACCAAACAAAGATTATTTGGTATTTAATATCTTTTTATGTTATAACACGCAAAATACAATATAAAATCTTTATTTTCTCTGACGTGAAATTGAATACTGATTGAATATTGTAGAATAAAAATACATTCTCATCATACATGTTGTGGAGTTCTACGCCCATATCTGAAGAGGTTTGTAAAAGGCTACCAGAAAATTCTAAAGTACCATTTGCTTATATCTTATTTATAGGGAACTTGTACCCGCGTGGGAAGCGAGCACCATTATTATGCATAAGTAGTAAAAAAAAAACATTACATTGACTCATTCTTGTTAGTCGCAGTTTTGGACAGTGTATATCACAGGAATATAGTGTGTATATATAGTGTATACATAATTATGTATAATGTGTCACCTCACACATAATATGCTAAGCGGACACAGTGATAAGCTTTTTTTTGTTGTCGCGGGGAAAAGCGAGTTGGCCGCGATGGCCAACTTCGGCGCATTAGGAACGGCCCCGGGTTCCCGAGGGACACAGTGATAAGCTAAGCTGACACCGTGATAACTACTGATGAGAAAAGATAATGTATATATGTGTAATAATAGTTTTGGAAATGCACTGAATCAATGAAGTATTTTTAAGGAACAAAAAATTACATTAATAAAATCCAAAACTAGATAAAAAACTTGAACAATCCCAAATTAATAAGAATGTGTGAGAAGATTATATGAATACGTAGTGACTACAAAGAGTATTCGTCAAAACAATAAGTAATTGCAATGTTTATCAATGAACAATAAATACATCGCAGACAACAATGAGATAATGGATGTAAAACAATGCGAAATGACCGTAGGCCTTGTCGGGTAAAATAACGTGACACCAAGCATATTATTCCGCAATTATGACATAATTTGTAAATAATACAATAAAATAATATTTCACAGCATGGGTTAGCCATTGCGATTGTTATTTCATCTGGCCTTATCAAAACATTCAGTCATAGTGTCTCTTCACATTTGTGAATTTTAAAACAAAGGGTAAAAATAATATACAGATTGCATCCACATTTGCCACTTTAGACAATGATCTCTTCGAATCAATATGCCTTCTAACAAACATTCTCTCCTCTTCCAGTGCTCGTGGCTACAGCAGCCTTAACATCATGTACACAAGTAGAAGATCCCTGCAAGACAAAGTCAAGAGTAGTACCGGACGACAAGTATTGCGACAAATACTGGGAGTGTGACAATGGACAATCAGTCCAGTATGACTGTCCTAACGGCCTGGTGTTCGCGGGCAAGCACAGAGGAGTGACGGAGGGCTGCGACTATCCGTGGAGATCAAACTACTGCGAGTACCCTAAAGTTCAGACGAGTAAGTATTCTTGCATAAACTTACTTACGTCTATATCACCGAAAGGGTACGCAAATGTGCAATTAGTGTTCCCGTGGGTACACAACTTCTTTCCGCCCAATGACGTGATAAAGGGCGAGCCCCTTGCCATTCCGGGCGCAAATACCACTCCCGAGCAACGCAAATGTAATTTTTCAAACTGTAACCCTAACATAAATTGTGTTCCCCGCCAACATAATTCTGACATAGAATTTAAATTCAAGATCTCACGGTTTCTTAACTTAAGCGGGCTGTCACTAAACAAATGAGACGATATCTTACTTATATGTAATGCTATACCAGTTTTTCATTATAAACCCAAGAAGCATAATATTCAGTACCTGATCTCATTCTCGGAGCCCAGACAGTACTAGGCAAAACTTTTGGTTTTATAAATACTTTATAAGACAGTTTTTATCATGCAGTTTGTATTATTTATGAAAATATCGAGTTATAAGTTTTAGATGTTGACTGAAATTATTTTAAAACAAGATACATTTTCTTTCCTATACCATATTTATCTCTCTCTTGATATTTTAAATCTCCCGGACTCAGTTAAATTAAATCTAAATTCGAGATAAATGTTCGTAATTGCATCCTCGTGTACAAAAACTGCGAACATTATATCTACCATTTGCGCAGCGCCTTCGCTGACCTTTTTAACGCTGTTCAAATAAATAATACAGCAGGATTACGATCAACGATCGTGACATTAAGCCACCGCGTTATGTATAACAACTGCATCTAATCGGATACATATAAATAGCACGAAGTATCAAATTCATGACCAACTATAAAAAATCAAATCATAAATAAGCGTAAAAAGTGAAATAGAAACAAGAATATTTAGAAAAACTTTACATTCATGATGATGATTACGGTTCCTAATGCTAGAGAGGCAACTAGAGATGAAAAAATATGACCTTATATTATATCAAACTACATACTCAGTAAAAAACTAAGCAGAAGCATATTTTGTGTTCTTAAATTACACCAATGACTTGTATATAACTTAACTTTTTTGAAAATTATCCATGGTCTTGGAAAAATACATGGCGTACATTTGACAAGAAAAAATGTAAATTTATACTTTCTATGGGGCAGTAACTATATAAATTGTCTGTCTCATTATTTTAGTAGAAGCTTATGTTGGCTTAGAAACCAATGCGGCCTTGGGTTCCATAGCGAATTCATGAAATCATAACTGGTGTAATTTTCGATTTCAAAATCATAATATGGATTTTGGCTTGAGACATATCATATCAGGAATTCCGATCAGGATTATTATGTACCTGTAAATAAAGTATTAAAATAGCCATGCGTCCACTAATTCTGATACCATATTACCTCTAACCTCGTCCCTCCAGATCCACCAATCGGCACAGAGCACTGCGACTGGCTGTACGGCATCTTCGGGCACGAGACCTCGTGCACCAGGTACTGGACATGCTGGAACGGCACTGCCACGGAACAACTGTGTATAGGAGGCCTTCTGTACAATGAAAATGCCCACTCCTGCGACTGGCCCGAGAACGTGGACGGCTGTCAGAAGCACCGTGAGTATTTTAGCTTTTATTATACTTTATATTTTTTTAATGATAGAGCCACGCTGTATACCGTAAGTAGCAGCTTACTTTTTGAGTGAGATATTCAGAGGCCCAATCCCTTAATTATCCCTTTCCTTTGAGGTCGGCAACGCGCCCATGATTATTATGGTATTGTGGGCGGTGGAGATCACTTACCTTCAGGTGACCCACTTGATCGTTTACCGGCCCACGCTATAAAAATAAATAAACATTAGGACTATTTAAATTTAGTAAACAAGTTTGCAGCATCGTAGCTAGTGGAATGGTCACTATTTGAGAGTATCTGATACATTTTTGTAGCTGACTGGATAATGACCACCTTACACATGGTGATAAACCTGCCTTAGTGTCTCGTTCAGGCGAGTCGCATTTCGCGGTCGACCAGCGCATATCCAGTTTTTTTTTTATTGCATAGGCATGTGAGCAAGTGGGTCACCTGATGGTAAATGATCTCCACCGCCCATGTACGCCCACAATACCAAAGGATCATGGGTGCGTTGCCAACCTTAAATGAAAGGGATAATTAAGGAATTGGGAAGGGGAGGGGGTTTGGGCCTCCGGATATCTCACTCACCGTACGAAACGCAGCATCAAGCTGCTACTTTACGCTGGTTTTCTGTGAGACAGTGGTAACGATCCGGACGAGCCGGCCCATTCATGCTGTAGACAAAAGTGTCCATAGCGTGGCTCTACCACTCAAACCAGTAACTTTACGTCGGCATAATTCTGCCGACCTTCGAGGGACAAAGTGGCATATATATTTGGATTGCATTGTACTTAGCATCAGGTCCAGTATCGTCATTTTGTCTTGCCAGGATAAAAAAAGATTTACTATTCAAAATATTAATAATAGATGAGGGCAGACTCATGAGCAATGAATGGCATATTAATTATCATGAGTCCCAATATTGTTTGTCTAGATTATATATACATGGAATTCTAATTTGACTTTAACGTTCAGAATATGAATAATGCCTGGCTTATACATTTTCATAACTTACTGTCTTCTGTTATTACATACAGCTAATGCCTTTGTCAATATTGGATTGGATATAAAAAGCAATTACATAGTCGAAGGATGGAATTTTCATGTTAATTTCTTGCGATGTTTTCCTTGGCTTCTAGATTGATGTATGCAAGCAGAATAATTTCCCTAAACATATTCATTCCATTAATATTGTTGTCAGTTGCCGATGCGATCGAGGTCGTAATCAAGCAATGACTAATGCGTCCAATAATTTTTGTTTGTGTATATCTTCTTTCTAATGTATGACGTCTTGCACCGAATAGTACACACAGAAAAATTATTTCGTAAACTTCGTTAATCAAATAGCGACTGTCGCGTCAACGCAATAAAGAGGAATTTCATCTTGTTCGGTGGTAAGTGTACACGCAATCTATAATGCACCGAATCATCACACGCGAGATTCATTTACAGTAGCTGTATTTTGTCGAGAAGCACGCCTTGTACAAAACTATAGATACTTACCACGCGATTACCTATACTTTTTACACGACTTATAAAGAAGATTACATACATACGCACTCACGCCTGTAATCCCCGAAGGGGTGAATTACAATGCACTGCATGGCATTGGACTGCGTTCATCACCCCAAGACGTAGGACATTAAGTCTCATAATGCCCAATAATTTCACTGGCTTTAATGTCAAACCGAAACACAATAGTGCTTACAAACTGTTGCTTGGCGGCGAAAATAGACAAAGCGATGCTAACAATCCTGACGGTCTCTCACATACGAGGAGCCCATCTATAGTTGTATTCTGATATTTTTTATTGCAAAAGCCGGCAAACGAGCCAGCGGGTCACCTGATGGTAAGTGATCTCCACCGCCCATGTACGCCCACAATACTAGAAGAATTATGGGCGCGGTGCCGACCATATAGGAAAGTAATTAAGGGATTTGGAAGGGGAGGAGGATTTGTGCCTCCGGATATCTCACTCACCGTACGAAACGCAGCAGCAAGCTGCTACTTTACGCCAGTTTTCTGTGAGACAGTGGTAACGACCCGGACGAGCCGGCCCTGATGTCAAGCTAGTAGGCTTTACGTATAAACATTGAATTCCAATTTATCTCATCTCATCAGCCGTCGATCACTCCAACTCCACTCCAAGGATTTCTCACATTTCCATAACACATTAATCTGACCCCCATAATACATCGTGAAGATTAATCATCGATCTTCGAATTAGATTGCCAAGCTCCATTAGAATTTGTCAACGAGCACTTAAGAAACGCCTCAACATTGTAAGGGGGTTGCATCATTGACATGAAAAGCCTATATAAATAATGATCTTCCTTATTCATAAGCTACACCATCAGCTACACAATATAAAGTAACATTAGGCTAGTTGTCCGTTGACCGGTAGGGCTGCCGCGTTTTTCAATTGTGCATACTAAACACGTTAAGATATCTGTCTCAGTTGCAAATAGCTACTTCTTTTGCCTGTCATTATTGATTAAATGGCAAGAGCTACGATATTTAAGCCGTCCAAGAATCTTTTTGCCTCATTAAGTGGGCCACCAACATGAAAAATCTTAGGCTCAAAGGCAACCTCACCTGCACGCGGTACATTTGCTGATTAAAAGAGGAGGCAATGGCGAAACTTGGTTCTCGTTGCGGGTTGTGGGGGTCAGATGGCGTGTCGCCCCACATAAAGCCAAATCCACCGTCAAATCATGATGAAGGAAGGCGAACCCTGGCAACCGACGTGCATGTATGAAAATTTAATGAGGGTGAATGAGGCCAAAGAGGTATGCAAGGATCGTAGCAAGTGGAAATCCGTTGTCTCTGCCTACCCCTATGGGAAACAAGCGTGAGTCTATGTATGTATGTATGAACCCTGGCATTAAGCCGGAATAACGTCAGGCTGAAAGAAGAATGGTGTAATTGCAACGTACTTAGGCTAAGAAAGCAATCAGGTCTCGGGTTCAAATCCCAGGGCAATCACAATTTTGTAAGTGTATTTTCGAATCGAAAAATGATGCATGGGTTGCCCGGGATTGGCATGCCGTTAGACTCGCTCCTATCACATAATAGGACGAAAACAAACTCATAACAAAACTTCTGTGTATCAGAGATAATAAAGTTACTACCTAACCACCCTTAAACCTACCGTAACATTAAGGAAAGCTTTTATATTTTATTCCCAATTTATTGTTTTCATGAAATAACAAATACACTAAAAAACAAATTCAATCATTGTCATGTTAACATTACAAATATGGTTGGCTTCCATACAAATTGTAGTACTTACATTATCTATTCTACCCTTAGAGGGTTCATCTAATGTATTTTCCATCCGCTATAATTGTTCCAATTAGATCCTGCAATTCGAATGTCCTCTTAACCTTTTCTAATAATTATATAAAACATTGACGCAAAAATCAATCAATAAAACCATTATATTTTTAAAACCTACATTAGCAACCCTACCGATCGATATAGTATTAAACGAGCACGTTTCACTCATCGATCATAACGCAACTTTCACGCTAATTGCTTCGTACAATAAAGTGTATAATCGCGTAATGTTTTCTTGTAACAATGAGACTTTATGTAACTGAATAATTGATAGACATAGCAGGCCGTTGACATAAAATGAAAGTAGATTTGTGATTGATGGGCTGCGATTAATATTTATTGCTTTAATTCGTTCTGATAATGGATAATTCTGAGATTAACAGACTGCGAATGCGGTACGACAGCTGTGCTGAGGTCTCTGTTTCGATCCCCGAGTCAGATAAAATAGATGTTGGGTTTTCTATTACGAAAACTGAGTACTGAGCATGTACCAGCCCGGAGTCTGAAATTGCGCCCGGTATGGCGATAGGCTCGCCCTATTACATAAGGGACGGAAATACGCTCGGCGAAATGTGGGTGTACTGGTTACACCTCTGTCTACCCCTTCGGGGATTACAGGCGTGAGTGCGTATGTATGTATGAGTGTGTATGAATGACAGAATACAAATAAACTTTGGATGACCCAGAGGTTTAATACTATGCATATGGCTCGATTATTGCTTATTTGTTTTTATACCGTCAAAAATGCTTTGCCGTGATAGTGTTAAGAAAAATGTATAAAAATCACGATACAGATAACCTTTATAAAATAAACATTTCACGTTCTTCCTTCACGTTTCTAGTTTATAACGAACAATAGTCTTTGATGTATTAGGTATTCAGCACGATCGATTGCAATGGTCACTGTCGTTCAATCCATTGTTACCTCCTGGGAACACGAGATTATTAGAAATACTCTAGGAAAATCATTGTTTGCTTTAGTTTATGTAATCCAAAAAGAAGCAACTATTTGTTTGGATGTTTCTTTATTAAATACGTCAAAGCTTTGTTTTTTATCGGTGATTGTAAAGTAAAATATAATATATGCTTCCTTATAACATGGGATCCTTTAAACGGAGTGTGAAGAAGCAACTAAGCAGGCCGGCATAATTCTGGCGATCTGCGATAGATTCAGTGTCTATCGTTGGTCGACAGTATTCATGGATTGCGCTACACTTACAATCAGGTGTAGCGTAGTCACTTTGCCGAGTGGGATAAAAAAAAAAAAAAAAAAATTCTTAACTGTGAGATTTAGCATATTAAACAGCGATAGCTCAGCGGGGTGTGGTAGGGATTGTCGAAACGAAAGTCGCATTATGAAAAAAATATTAAGAATGTTCTTTAATTTCAGTTGAGTTCAAAACGTCAACGATTGGCGGAAAAGATAGGTACTCTCGTCGAACATTTTATTGATTCTATGCATCGAAATAAGAAGAATAATATAATTAGAACGATAACTCTCATATGAATCTGCCAAAAATACGACTCCACTTACTTACACATGCAAAGGTAAAATCACACGTAACACCCATACACGCAACAAAAAATAAAATGAACGTTCAAAATCAACTTTATTTCATAAAAGTTAATGTCTAAATATTACATTTCTAGATCGAGATAAGACGTTCTGCACCGCGCAAAAAATTAGACGTATTAAGTGTCCACTAGAGACTATTATGCACAGACTTTTATAGCCGCGCCCCCCTGCACAGAGTTTTGGTTGGTTCATTTTATTGTTTGAGTTACATTTCTTGTCATCTTATTCGATGATTCTATAAATATGATAGCTCCCATTAAGATTGCATCGTACTTACCATTTAGTCAAAATCATACTGTGGGATATTATAGTGGACAATGATATAAATAAATTAAAAGAACCCACTCCCTCAGAAGCGTAAAACATCAATACATTCAGTGACTCAAAAGCTATTTCTTGATTTTCAATTATCACTGTGTAATCGAATCACGTAAAAACAAACACGGAACGGACTTTAATTTACCTTGTCTTACTTTATTATCTAGTTTAGACTTTGTATGCATATTGCAGAATGCATTTCACCTTGGTTCAAAGTCACGGTGTCGAGGCGTCAATGCTAATGTAAAAACTTTAAAACTTCTATGAGAACTTCTCAGTAAAAGAACTAAAAGTAGATTACAAAACTTTACTTAAAATTAATTCATATTTTAAAAATTCACATACTGATGTAAGTAAATTATATCTATAAAAATAAATTTGTTTAATTGACAAGGTATTTTATTTAGTTTACAAGGTGGTAGTCCCTCGTATGCGAGAAGCCGTCCGTTTGTCTATTTCTGCCGCCAAGTAGCAATGTATAAGCACTGTTGTGTTGCAGTTTGAAGGACATTGAAACCAGCGAAATGACTGGGCATTATGAGACTTAACATCTTATGTCTCGGGATGACGATCGCAGTTCAGTGTCATGCAGTGATCTGTAATCCAGAGTTCTGTGTGACGTTGCTTTTGTTTATGGGCAGACGTGATGCTTTACATCAGGCGAGCGACCTGCTCGTCTCGTCATTCAAGCAGTAAAAAAAAATGTTTCCCACTTGGCCCGGGCTGGCAATTTAAAATGTTCTCCGAATTTGAAACCTCATTTTAATCAAAGTAATTGTACCTATCCATGTCCCTTGTTTAATATTTTAATCCTGTTATGAATTTTGACAACAGAAACATTGTTTACCTTAGAAATGAAAATAATAACTTGAAAATGTAATATAGGTATTCACCATGATATTTCTCGGAGAATTTTAATACAAAATTCCATGAAAGACAAAGGTATTTCTTTTAACGGAATATCGACTCCCACAGTCGGCGCCGACGGCTTTCTGCTTTGTTTCATTCGTTTTTACATATACTGCTTTTATTTTCCATTCTCGGCTACTACCGGCTACATAAAAAAATAGTTTTTCTGGTATTATATTAAGGGGTTGTTTGAACTGATTAGCTCTTATTACTGTATTATAAATAAAATCAGTCTTTAGCTAGAAATATTTATTGCAATAACCTTTGATTAAAATTTTGTGATTAATTAATGCGTGCTAATTTAATCGCGACACAGTCTTGTTAATTTAGCAAATAACATCGTTTTCCACTGTTTATTTGTGATATTGTGTTTTTGTTCCAAATAAATAAATTTAATAGTAGTTAAGTTTAAGACTAGTGTCCTAAATATATCCCTTTCTATCAATATCGTAAACTGAAAACAAAAAACGACTGAAACATTTGACTAGGTTTTGACTTGGATTATAAGCTAACCGCGACTAATAATTAGTTACTTAATAGACGTTTAAAATGTTGTCTCTGGTGTTATATTTTTCAGTTTCATTATGAACTAGCTATAGATTTAGCTTCGCCCGCGTGAACATCTTTTCTAGTATTCTTTCTCCTCATAACAGATTAATTTTAAAAACGTTAAAGCACGTATTTTTTTATTGTGTTGATGAGCATTAATATCTAATTTAAGGAATCTTTACCTAAAAAATATTATTTTAGAATTATATTATTATTATTTTTTTTATTATTATTTTCTAATTTTAATTTAATTGAACTAAGTACTTATATAAGATTGTATTTATTTATGCATGCTGTGTTTGCCTGTAATTTGAGTTGCAATAGGTTCAATTGTTATTAGTGTTAATATTTAATGTACGTATGTATTATTGTAAACTTTGTTGGCAATCCTTAAATAATAAAATAAAATAAAATAAAATAAAATTTTCTATAGAAAATTTCCCACCTTTTTTCACCTTTAAAGGGTGATACCTAACTTGAAACTTCCTAATGATTCCAATCTACCTCTATCGCACACGCTGCCTAAGTTATAACCAAATCAGCTGATAACTGGTTGTTAACTACCAAGTACGTAATAAACTACATAATAAGCCTACCATCCTTTATTCCAGCTCTCTGCAACGAAGACCCCAACGGCAACGTGCCCCTCGGCAAGTCCTGTAACAGGTATTGGCAGTGCCAAGGAGGTTACCCTCGCTTGCAAAGATGCCCTGCCATGCTGGTATTCGACAGGCGTTCGCTGAGGTGCGTGGTGCCTCCTACTGAAGAGTGTGACGTGCCCACCACGACAGCTCCGCCACCAGAAGAGGATCAGCAGGATTTGAGACAGGTGAGAGTTAGATATAATGAATGTTTTTTTTTTGTTAGCTTGAATGACGAGACGATAAGGTCGCTCGCCTGATGGTAAGCGCCACGCCTGCTCATAAATAGAAGCAACGCCATTCAGAACTTTAAATAAAAAAGCACTGCATGACACTGGACTGCGCTCGTCACCCCATAAGGTGTTAAGTCTCATAATGTCCAGTAATTGCAGTGGCTTCAATTTCCTTCAAACCGGAACACAACAGTGCTTACATACTGTTGCTTGGCGGCAGAAATAGACAAAGCGGTGGCACCAACCCAGCCGGCCTCTCGCAAACCTTGTAAAATGTAATGTAAATGTAAAATGTCCAATTTGAGTAACTGCGAGAAATTAAAAACACAATTTTACAAACTGAAGAAGACTTTTTTTGAATGGTAGAGACACACTGTAGACAGTTTTGTCTAGAGCCGCGAGCAAAAGTTAATCAAAAAAGTCCAACTAGAATGTCAGCACAGAGATGCTATTTGGTGCTTGTGTGCCCTGTTCCCTTTGAAGCGTATCAATCCATGATTCTAATCAAAATTTTGATCACACAATCCCTTTAGAGACGTCAGTCTAAAGTTCTATATCCTAAGACACGTATCGAACTAAGCAATCTTGATTAAATGTACCAAACCACGAGACAGACTCAAAGTCAAACCTTGATGAATACACAAGAGGTCCGCGTAAGTGAGCCATAGCTTTGATTACTCGTACATTCAACAAAGGATAAACTGAGTGAATGAATTATTTGTGTACTGGGTAAATATTGGGTAGACAAAGCCACTGAAACGTAGAGACGTACTGATAACTAAAGTTCATACAAGTTCATGATATAGTAGGTATATTAAATTAGGTACTAAAATTTATCATTTCTATTAACAATACGTATTGTGTTTAAAATAATTTTAATATTACAGAGTCGTTGATATTTCGATTTTTATTTTCATTTAGTATACAGAATAATTTCTTCGTTCAAATTTCATTATAATACGTAAAGCCTTGTTTTAACGTCGCCTTGGGAAATCGTTTATTGGTACCGCCCCACAGCGTGGTCAGTCAGGGCGGTTATGTCCGACTCCCACGGACTATAACCCAACGGTGTTCCTCCGGGTTGTTCGGTTGTTCGGTCAGGGCTGCGGGGACGCTATTGTACTCATCCGCAGCCCCGACGGTCCCGGCCTCTCCGGTCGGTGGGTGATGGGGGAGTTATCCACCCACCTATTTGCTCCGCTCGAGAGGTTTGTGCGGGAATGTCGCGCGCGTCTCCTCGAGGCCTTAACTGTCGAACGACGGACTTCCACGTGTCCGTCGCCCTGGTCTCTGTCAGGGGGGGTAGGAGTGCCTCCCGCATCCTCTTGCGAGTGACCCTTTGGCGACGGATATCCAGCTGGGATGTGATTTCCCGATAATACGTAAAGCCTACCTAAAAAACAAAATTTAATCCAAGGAAATTCAGCAGTATCTTTAGGGACTTGAAGAAAATGGGGAAGAGTAGGTAAAATAATATTGTAAGTGTACATAACTCATAAGCCTCCGGGAAGTATCTTGTAAAAATATGAAATTCACAGGACATTAATTAACATTAGTTAATTAATTATCATTTCAAGTATAATAATTCTGGTGGTTTGAAAGACAGGCCCTATTTACATTCTAATTATTTCTCTATTATTATCTCTACAATGTTTCGCTAATATAATATTTTAAAGTGAAACCGGATATTTCATTGTGTTATTTTAGTAAACTGCAAGTGAGTAATGTATAGGAATATTCATATTTCACCCATCGGAATAAGATGACATTTCACCGCAATAAAACTACTCTAATCTATTTCCATACTAAAAGTAACAAATTCCGGTATATTTTTGGAATATGTATTTCTATTACACTGAGATTATATCTGTATGGTATTTGTAAACCTCTAGAGTAGCGTAGGCGAAAAATGTTTTATGCATGTCACAGAAAAGTTTTGCTTATGTTATTTTAACGACTGGCCAACTGCCTACTTTATCTCTACCGGGGTGCAAAATCGGGTCAATCAAATTTTTATACCAAAATCTCAAGGGTAAAGGATGATGTCCCTAGGAGTTAAAACCAGAACCCTTAGGCCCCAATGGTGACATAAAACAAAACGGTTTTTTTATCTTATAATTTTATTTTGTGTCTTCACCAGGGTCAACAACAATCACAAAAGCGGCCGGGTAACGACTACCAGGAGCAGCAACACGGTCGCCAGCGGCCCAGGAACTAAGCCAGTGCATAATTTTAAGAATTTTTAGATTCTACTGTATTTTAACCAAAACCTGAATAAAACTCGTCTTCATTCGCCACATTTTGATATCTCCCACCATAGTTTTGCGCTGCATTAGACAAACTGATTAAATGCGTTTCATATTGCTTTACGTCATCCATTTGCTATACATGCTATAATTTATTGCATTTAAATGCTATCTCAATAAATCGTGATATTACTTCTTTAATACAATACATTTTTGTCATAGAAGTATCATAATCTGTATTTTATTCATCAAATTAGGCGCAACACAATGCTTATGCTGCAACTAGCATCATTGCAAAATCATCAACATCTTGCTTATCAATCACAGCACCAATAAGAGCACCCCATTAGCCTTCTATCATCTATTCAAAACACATTCATATTCATAGCACTATCCATTTTCATCATTCTAAACCAATCATTCATTAAATCAAATAAATACGTTTGTCTAATGCCACGAATCACTTTCAAAATCTCATCAAAAGTGTAGAAGTATTCCACTTTATTATCTTAATTTAGTCACGTAATTGTAATAATAACTAGATTTTAAGTGTAAAGCTACTGCCACGGGATCAAATTTGATGAATACTCAATGATTGTCACCGAAAACTGAAATCCGGGGAGATTATTATAGTGCAAATATTAATGCAATTTCTTTTATTATAACTTTAAGGCCAGTGTGCTATACATATATAATGATTATTTTATTTTAGTAATTATTTTAATGCTACATGTTTTAAATTCATAGAGTTATAATTTGCTGATGATTATGGTTACCTTTAAGAATTTATATGGTAATGCATTGTGTCACTGTGATGAACACTGCAATAACCTTCTCGGACAACTCATTAATTTAGTCAATATTTAAACCAGTAAGTTTATATTGGTCTTTATTTTTAGTTAATAAAAATATATTATTTAGAAACAATGCTTTTATTTTTCATTGGATAGTTGTAAAAAAATTGCAAGTTTGACTTTCAAAATACTAATATAAAAAATCTACAATTCGTATTATGCATTTCACCACCGACAAGTATTAATATATGTGCAAGTCTTCACAAGAACAATAAACACGGGTGTGACCAGGTTTCAAGATCTTCCTGGAGTTTTAGTGTGAATTATTTCCAGTGCGATGCTTCATAGACGATTTTCTCCAAGCGAAATGAACGACCAAGGTCGATCAATACTCTTGGTCAAAAATCACCTAAATTCATTTATTTCTATGTGTCCATACACTGTTCATCACCGTGAATGATTATTGCACAAATCCACACCACTTCTATACAACAAACACAACGTTTAACTAGTTTAGGAAATAATTAAATTATAAGAAATGTCGGTGAACTAGTTACACTTCTGTCTACCCAAGACTCCTCGATACAACATTGCATAGAGTTTGGATAACATAACATCTTCACATCGCATACTTTAATCTAAGAGTCTCAGCACATTTTGTCTTAATAAAGATTTAATTTAGAAACGTTAGTCTTCGTAACGACTAAAGTCAAGGCTCGAAACTTGTAAAGCTGAAACAGACTCTTAATTGCCCTGTTGTTGGAGCTATTTACTTCGTGTCGGGTTATTTAGGGAGAACCAACTCGAGGAAAATAACCACTTTGTAGCAATTAGTAATCTTAGTAGGATAATTTGTCTGACCTAAGTACACTTGTAGGCGCTAAAGAGATAAATAATAAAATAGATAAGGAGGATTAAGTGGCTATTTAGAATGCTCTGTTGGTAAGTAGCCACCAAGATATACTAGTTACAGAGTAAATCTTAATGTTTTTGGACTGTTATGTCCCTCTATAAGAAAAGGATTCAGGCTAATAGGTATAGCGTAGTCTCATTGGTAGTCTAATAACAGTTGGTTATCTTGTACATTTTTTTTTAAATATGCACTCACGGCTGTAACTCCCGAAGGGGTAGGCAGAGGTGTAACCAGTACACCCACATTTCGCCGAGCGTATCTCCGTCTCATGATGTGATAGGAGGTGAGCCTATCACCATACCGGGCACAATTCCAGACTCCAGGCTGATACTGAGCAATTCGTAATAGAAAACCCCAATATTACTTTTACCCGACCCGAGGATCGAATTCGAGACCTCACCGTCAGTCTTAGTCATAACGCATACGCATTACAACCGAGACAGTCAATTTTTTTTTTTTTTTTTTAATAATTTCTTTGTCTCATTGTTAGCGTTATCCCACTACGAAGGTCGCCGTAACGTGTTTTATTCATGTTACAAAGAACTTTGACTTCAAGTTTTACAATCGGCTGCAAGTCAACACTTCTCAGGTATGTTATTATTAATGCTGTTCGATACCTTGGGGCACCCTTTGTGACTGATGGTATATGAAGCAGCCTGAGGTACTATAGGTCCTTTTAAATCTCTTCTGCGACACTCTAGTAGGAAAAAAAAAATCAATAGTCACACACATAGTCTTGACTGCACATTAAAATACGGTTATATTATGTCGTGGCTATCAAAAATACAAGAGACTTTCGGTCTCACAACATCCAGACCCGAAACAAATGTTTGCGGATCACACAAACATTTGTCTAGGTGCGGGGTTCGAAACTGCGGTCTATTGTTTCTCAGTTGTCTACTCGGCCACTGAGGCACGAAGGCTGTCGAATCATTGATTTATTATAATTAATACTGATATCACAGAAATGGTCACAACGCTGGAATGGGTTTGGTTTTTATACATAAACTTATTTTGCATCTGATGCTTGTGCCTTGTACTCTAACTGCTAACAATATACTCTTTGTAATATTAGAATAATCATCATCTATAAAATATACACTGTGTAGCGCACCTCACTAGTACGCCAACGCGTACCGTGCCGCCACCCCTAGCGCCCCGCATGCAAGCCTACGCGCTGCGCCCGCGCCCTAGACCCCGCACTTCCGCAGTGCCTAATTAGCTTCCTTCCGGGGTGAATGCGTGCGCGGGCGCGGTCCACCGCTTGAGCCTACGTTGTATCGTGTAATTACCACGTGTAGTGCTTATGTGCCATGTACCTATGTAGTTCCGTATATTAAAGTTTTTTTTATTATGGTACGCGTACTGTTTTCTTTCCTGTCCCGACGAGGCACTCACACACTATAACAGTCGAGCCGGCGACAACTGTAAATAATTTTTGTTAGGCAGCGATAACTCAGCAGGGGTGGTACGGACTGCCGAATCTTAAGTCGCAGGTTGGAAACCAGCCTCAAGAGCGTGCACCTCTGATTTTCTAAGCTACGTGTGTGTCCATTGTTAATTATCTCTAGCTTTAATGGTGCCTTCACCATGTTACCTTTAACATCGTAGGGAATATCCTGCATACCTGATAAGTTCTCCATAAAAATGTTAAATGTAAGTATGTGAATTTTGCTTATGCCAACACACATTAGGACAGCTTAGTGGATTATGCCCTAACCCCTCTCATTCAGAAGGGGAGGCCCGTGTCCAACAGTGGGCGTACATAATACAGGGCTGGTTAATATCATTATTATAAATCTTTGTTTAATCTTTGTTAGTACATATTTTATCAGTGAAATCCAATATTTTGATATCCACACAGTTGCTGTATTTCAAAGTACATAATACGCTTTCCTCAAAAACCCATTTTGTATTGTAGATATTGCAAATTTTTCCGCTGTCTATTCGATACCGTTCTGTTAATTAAGCATTCGATGTAAATTAGGAATCCACGATTAATTCGTATTGGTAGCTTTGTTTGTTTTCCGCCGATTCGTTTAAGCTAACAAATGAGGTTTGTGGATTTAGAGGGGGAAAATAGGATGTTTAAATTACTTTAAATAAGATATTTGGATATGTGTTTTTTGAGACTATTGTTGCGTTTTTTTTTTAAATATTTATTTCTAATTTTTACCGCGGTTCCCGCATAAGTTTTTTTTTGCTAAAAATTCACTTTATCTCAATAAAAAATAACCTATAGCACTCAGGAATGATGCAGCTCCCAATTGTTTTTTTTACCCTGACACGGCAAAGGGGCTGAACCTGATGTTACATACCTACATACCAAATGTAATGTCGACAATTAAGAAACATTGCGTCCCTCGACGATAGAATTATGCCGGCCTGAAGTTACTGGATATACACTGATCCAGGAACGCGACTCGCCTAACCAAGACACTATGTGCATAGCCTAGGAATCCATACAGTCATCCAAGTATGCAGCTCGAAAAAATGTATACACTAGCGGCGGGTCCAACCCATCAAATCTAGGGATAATTTCACTAAGTTGGGAATACTGTCTGAAGCATCGAAATAAGATAACAAGAAAGACGTAATTAAGCAACAAAATGACCCCACCAAAACGTCTAATTTTTTACGCGGTGCAGAACGTCGTATCTCAATTTAGAAATTTAATATTTAGACATTAACTTTTATTAAATAAAGTTGATTTTGAACGATCATTAATTATTGTTCTGTGTATGAGTTTTACTTGTAATTTTACCTTTGCATCTGTGAGTAAGTGGAACCGTATTATCTTATTCCGATGGTCTGTAGTTCCATTTTCTGTCATTTTATAGTTAGGTTGGTAGATCTATGGTGTTAACGGACTAGAGAGTCACTGATGCCAGAGTCAAAAGCTTGACGCAGCTAACAACCAGAACACGGCTTTTATAATATACATAAGTATAGATAAAGATTTGTTCCAGTATGACGTCAATGCTTTTTTCCAAGGTCTCTTACATCAGCATTAAAATGTAATTAATATTCCATGATGACACCAAAATCACATAAATAATAAAGTCTATATTTATGACTATCAAAATTAAAAAGTGAATGTAATAAACAATCTCGTATGACGACAATACGTATAAGCTATTCAGGAAAAAAGGGGTCAATGTAAACCATCAATTTAATAACCATAAGCCCAGAAATCCCACTAGTAACAATCAATAACTCCATTACACCGACGCACTTCCCTGTATCTCCTGGGACCTTGTAATGTCTACTTGTTCCAATTTTTTTCCACTTACATCCCCGAATTTCACCTCACCCCTTTCCGTTTTTACCGTATCCATTACACAGCGCACTCTTGGGAGCAAAACTCTTTTGTGATTGCTAAATTAAATTAACGGTATATGTATTGCTATTTTTGTCCTTAATAGTTTCAGAGAATAGGGTAAATAACGTGGAAAAATCTTGTGGGCGGTGACGTAATTTCAGTGTATTTTAAAGTAATATGCATATTTTCCGTGCTTGATATTGGGTTTTTCTATTACGAAATGCTCAGTATCAGCCCGGAGTCTGGAATTGTGTCCGGTATGGCGATAGGTTCACCCCAAATCGGCGAAATGTGAGTGTACTGATTACACCTCTGGCTATATCTTCGGGGATTACAGTCGTGAGTGCATATGTAAGTACTAAGTATTTTTGACCACTAACGGCCATTTTCAATAAACTATCTTAGTTTCTAGAGATAGATCGCACAAATGAGCCAATCAGAATACAGTGTGAAGGTCACGCGTTCAAATGACTTGGTTTGATTGGTTGATTTCCGGCATCTATCCGGATAGTGAAAGTATGATCGTTTAAAATGACCGTAAGTCATTCGTAAAGTTTCTTAATTGGCGGCTGTATCATCTAAAAACTGGTGACTCGACTGTCGAGAACTTCGGAAATTTGAAAGTCCCAAATTCAGACTCCAAATGACTTAAGATACTAACCACGATAGTTGGTATATTTGGTTTGATACAGAAATATGTTTATCGGGCCCTAAAGTACGGCAAAGATTAAAAACGGGATAGGTTTCGATGGATTTTAATTTGCAGCGAAGCGAAAGCAACGTATCCGAGTGATGTTAGCGTGCCTAAATATAGCCAGAAAATTACATGGAGCGGGGAGAACTCGAAATTTGTCCAATTTTACGTAGCGTGGTGTTATCGAGATTCAGAAATTTAATTTGACGTTAAGTGCTGCCTGGCCTGCTATATCTCTACGTTACATTTTATTAACGTTTTGGCTCCATTTTCTTTTGTTTTTTTCTACTCCTGCTTTCCGTATGTATAGAGGAAAAGTAAAGCTCATCTTGTAACGTGAAGAAAAATAGAACATTGAAATGATTGATACTCTTATTTGATTATCATTTATGCGTTCCTCATACACTACAATAATATACACATAGTAAGAGCCATTAAAACAATTTTAATGGGAATTTATTATAGAAAACACGAATTCATTATTTTATTACGAGTGGTATAGCCACGCTGTAGACAATTTTGTCTACAGCATGAATGGACCGGCTCGTCCGGGTCGTTACCACTGTCTCACAGAAAACTGACGTAAAGTAGCAGCTTGCTGCTGCGTTTCGTACGGTGCGTGAGATATCCGGAGGCCCAAATCCCCTCCCCTTCCCAATTCCTTAATTATCCCTTTCCTTTAAGGTCGGCAACGCGCCCATGATTCTTTTGGTATTGTGGGCGTACATGGGTGGTGGTGTTCACTTACCATCAGGTGACCCACTTGCTCGTTTGTCGGCCTATACAATAAAATAAAAAAATCTAATCCAATACCCTGTCACTTCAAATTCAACAAGTTTCAGATAAAAGTCAAAAACAACACTGATTTCTTTAACAATTTTAGAGTGCACTTTTTCTTAAGTATCTCTCAAACAGAGCTGCATCTTTGCAAAAGACATCAAAGAAGATTGCTCGCAGATCTATAAAATCCTAGACTTAAGTGGATAACGTTAAAATCGTGTATTCACTTATAGGGCGTAAAGGATTTCGAAATAAAATATATTTTATTACAACTTTTATTACTTTTTTGAGTAACAATTCTGTAATAAAAACGTTTGCACAATAATATTTGCCCTTGTAAAATATTAAACGAATATTTCAATGTTGAGGCAATCACAAAAAAAAGATCATTACAATTGTAATTGTGAAACCAATACATAAATTTAACTTACGATATTTTAGAATAAACATTTGCAGATTTTACATTAATTATACATTAATGCCTACTTTACTACTACTAATTTTACATTTATTCAAAATGAAACATAGCATGTGTATGCATTATTCATTATAACAACAATGAGTGTGTCTGCAAAAGCAATGAACTTTCTGCAATTAAACTTACAATATTCAGTAAAAAAATAATTCAATTAAGTTAGAGTTGCTAGCATGGAAAACAACTCATATAGTCGAGATGTAGAAGTATTAATTAAAATCTAAAAATAAAGTTTAATTTCACCGTGGTCTGGAGGCTGCGGGGCGCGTGAAACACAGTGGCTGTCAAGTTTTGCGACACCAAATTAAGTTTCTATTGGGCCCCTACTCTGAAATTGTTTTAACATATTTAACTAAATTTTATTAGTATTTGGCACTTATAGTGTAAATCCAGTAAGATCTTTGTTTCAAAATCCAGGTCAGGCAAAGACAATATGAGTTTTTTGATTCGAAAAATTTATACATCAGTTACTCCTTATTGTAATTTGTGCCCGATGTGGCAACTCAGTCCCTAATATAATATTTAAAACGGATATTAACAGCATAATATTGAAAGGTATAAATAATAATTCATTTATTTCCCGACGTTTCGACTGAGTTACATCGGTCGTGGTCACGGATAAACTATTATTTTATTAGACCCGATTATTATACTTAGGCCTTATCACATTTAAGTCCTATAATATAAATCCTACATCCTACTACTATTATAAATGTGACAGTCTGAATGTTTGTGAGTTTGTGCATTTGGATGTTTGTTAGTTAATCACGTCTTAACGGCTGAACAGTTTTAGGTGCAATTTGGCACACAAGTAGACCATGACCTGGATTCATTAGGTCATAGACTACTTTTTATCCAGGAAAAAGCCGCTCGCGCGGCCGGTATCGGGAGCAAAAGCTAGTGTAAAATAAGATAGCAAATTGTGGGTATACTAGTTGCATTTTTGCAAACCCTTTCAGAGATACGAGCTTGAGTTTAAAATATTAACGTATATTGTCCTTTTTTGTGCTCAGTATCGATATGCTCTCCTAGAAATCAACCTCTCCAAGACAAATTACTCTGATTGTACCAGGTCAATGAAATTGTTCTACTATTGTGTAAGTACTCTAAGCAATTCACTATGCCTGACATGTTCTGTTCGTAGAGCATCATTACACACTTCACAGCCGCAATGTCTTCTTCAAGTTATGTACAGTGTATTAATCTATTGAATAATTTATTTACCTTCATTGCAATAAATAAACTTACGGATGTCGGTTGTAAACACCCACGGGCATTTTCTCTAAGTACGTCATAGCGCTTTGACGTCATAGTTTATGGCACCAAACCGCACCAAACCCACGCAATATGAACCCAAGATATATTAACCAAAACTAGTGATCCTTAATGGTCGAAATTCAATAAAAATAATCATGTACTTTTTTAACCGACTTCAAAAAAGGAGGAGGTTCTCAATTCGGCGCGTTTTATTTTTACTTTTTTCCCAGAAAAGACATCCTCACGGGCGAACCCATAGGCAAAACCTATTTTCATGCAAATGTACCTTACAAGATGGTAGGTCTCTCATTTGCGAGAGGCCGTTGGTACCACCGCTTTATCTATTTCTGCCGCCATGCAACAGTGTGTAAGCATTGTTGTGTTTCGGTCTGAAGGACAATGAAGCCAGGGAAATTACTGGGCATTATGAGATTTAACTAGTCTCGGTACGACGAGCGCAGTCCATTGCCAGAGCTTTGTAATTCAAAGTTCTGTGTGTCTGTATATGGGTAGGCGTGGCGCTTACCCACAGGAGCGCGACCTGCTCGTTTCGTCAATCAGGCTTGTAAAAAAATAAATATAAGTAATAGATACGGAAACAATTGAACTTGTTAGCTTTTATTTTAGCCTATAGTAAAAAAATCGTAGCCCTTAATACTTAGTAAAAAGAAACAACTTGCAATAAAACCTTATTAACAAGACAAGGTAACTCTCGAAGACGTGAAAAGAAATGTTCCATTAAGAATAATCTATACCTATAGATGTGGATTAGCCGAGATAATTCTAATCAAAAGGGAAACAAGGTTAAGTCCTTCGTTTGTACCGATATAATGGATTTTTACTTATGAAGTTGAACCGCATTGTTACCTGCGACCAAAAATGGATTCTGTTTGACAGTCGCAAGCGCTCAGCAAGATGGGTCAGCACCTTCCTAATGCCCTAAACGAAAAATGACTCTTAATACCTACTACTCCTACGTCATCGAATGTGTAACATATTGATGTACGACTTGCAACATAAATGGCAAACAGACACGTGGCGCGCATAGGTAATACAAATTATTTAGAGTAATGTGATCGATCTTATCGGTCGTAATAAACGAGTTATTAAAATAAGCTGAAATTTTTAGGATGTCTAGATTTTTATAAGATCTGGTACATAAACACTCACTGTAAGGTGCATATAACCACACCTTTCTGTAACATGTTGTACAATTTTGTCTGTAATAAAATGTTCAGTATTTTCATAGTAGTGTCCCAGCCTACTTGTGAGTTATGCATTTTCATCTACTCCGACAAGAATGCCTTTGCGAGAATTCGGAGGTCAATAAACCCTTAATTTGATTTAACAAACGTCGGGGAAATAAAATCGGCTGCTAGCTGCGAAAGAAAGAAGACACGATGGCCATTTTCTCAATTAACTTTTCTCAGCTTTTCTCACTCATTACTTTACAATTACTTTTAAAATATTGTCTCTGGTATTTCATCTGTTCGTTTTTTTCGGATTCTATTTTGTAGTTTAGCGAAATTGCCTGAGAAAAACCACTTTTTTATACATGAATTTATTATACATAAGCTGGTGGAACGTTACGACGAGTCGCGTCCCAGTGTCAGCCGATGATATCCAGTAACTCCAGGCCGATATTATTCTGGCTACTGTCAAGGGACAACCTCCGTGGCGCAGACAGCGAGTAGGGCCTTATTTTAAGCAAAATTCGAGAAATTATAAAAGTGACTCAGGATACCAAATAAAATATAATTTCAACATAAGCATCGTTCATTTCTTTAAAAAAATCGTCGGGATCTATGCACAGTGAAATTATATACGTAGCCATGATCTGAATACCTAGACATGTTAATTGGTTTGTTTAGTGGATAACGACATTCCTTTCCATTAACTGAGTAGTTAACTAAACCACTAAAATATCCACTAGCCTTTACATATCAAAATTCAAATATAGGGATAATTCCACTAAGTTTGAGTGGTAGCGGCACGCTTGAGACACTTTTGTCTACAGCATGTATGAGCCGGCTCGTCCGGGTCATTACCACTGCCTCACAGAAAACCGGCGTAAAGTAGCAGCTTGCTGCTGCGTTTCGTACGGTGAGTGAGATATCCGGAGGCCCAAACTCCCTCCCCTTCCCAATTTCTTAATTATCCCTTTGCCTTTAACGTCGGCAACGCACCCATGATTCTTTTGGTATTGTGGGCGTACATGGGCGGTGGAGATCACTTACCATCAGGTGACCCACTTGATCGTTTGCCGGCCAATGCCATAAAAAAAATTGGGAACACTGTCTGTAATTCCATCGATGCACTTTCACAGCTTGATACATCTATAAAACAATGCCCCGAAGATCATAAACCAACTTGTCACTCTCCTTTCATAACAAATATAGCAACATGTATCCCAATATCGTTTCGTATTCAACAGAAGATCAACTGGAATGTAAGGGACCTGTACTAAGGTCCCTTTGGTGGCTATAAAAACATCGCAACACTCCACATAGGTAGTGTAAACTACTATAAATATTTATTCGGGGAATGTGAAGATCAACGGTGACACACGCTCATTATGAATGCAGAACTAACATAAAATGACGATTTTAAATCTAGAAACTAGATAGATAGATAGAATATTCTTTATTGCACACCAAATAAAGTAGGTAGATTATAAAAAAGGATCATACAGTAAGGGTGATACAATGGGCGGTCTTATCGCAAACGGCGATTTCTTCCAGAAACTACAACTCATTTAGAAAATTAATAGTAATCCTATAGATGATTCTTCTTGTATTCGATAAGGTTTACTTCGATGGTGTTCCCATATTTTTTTAAGGTCTGATGAAGAAGTACGAATGAAAGTGGGAACTTCTCAACGTATAGCAGTAAACGCACCGCAATTCGGGTTTAAAGTCGGTATTTGAAGTTGAAAAAATGCAGTTCTAGCTCAGCGGGTGGTGATACGGTGGTTCGGACTATCAAGACTAGCGTCGCAGGTTTGAAACCAGCCCCAAAAACACTGATTGTAAAATAATTGCTTGCTTTAACGGTGAAGGAAACATCGTTTGGAAAACTGCATACCTGAAATTTTTTCCATAACAATTTCGAAAGACTGCCAACCCGAATTAGGCCAGCGTGGTGGACTAAGGTCTAACCACTCTCATTCAGTAGAGGAGGCCCGTGCCCAGCAGCAAGACGTGTATAATACAGGGCTGGTATATTATATTATTTTATAATGTTCACCAGTCTCAGGATCTGTGTATCATAGAGCACTCTACATGTATCTCACGTGCCTTTAGAGAAATATAGCCAACGAAACTCCGCGGGCTTTATAATGTGAAAACGAAATTTAACACGACACGCACCGCATGCATAATCATGTCATATAACTCTAGTTAACTTACTCCATTTAACTCCATGAATAGATTATTAACAGTTTATATTGTTTGAGAACGGAATACTTGGTAGATTTGGAATTGAATTATTTAGATCACTGATTCATAGTCTATGTGGACTAGATTTGCTTGCGCCTTCGTGAAAGTCTTTACTGCGACAGAAATATTTTATGTGTTTCAGTTAAACACTACGTACAACGAGATGGTGGAGGTGGTTGGTGAAGTATATAAAAGGGGGCGTTATTATTGAGGGAACTCAATCGGGCTTAGAACTTTTACGTGGAAACGCTGGTCAAGCACAGTTGTAATTAAAGTAATAGACTTCTTTCAATATATAGTTAAATATATCGTGAAATAATATGGCAGCGATAGCTCAGCGGGGAGTGGTACGGACTGCCGAGATGAACCTTACCTATTTAGGTTCTTAAAAGCTTTCAATACACACTTACCCTTTTGCTTCACATATATGAAAAAGAAATATGAAGTTCCCCAGCGTCACAACTCCCCACACTACGCAATGTTGGATGGTTTGACACTAGTCTTACAGACCTCGGGAGAGTTTCACAACTTCGCACAATAAACTTCGGAACTTTGACAAGAATTGACAGATCAATGGGAGGTTTTCTCGACGTAATGCACTGTTATTGGGAAACTAGCTTTTACTCGCAGCTCCGTCCGCATGAATAGGTATCTTTATCCTAAACAACCCCCGCCGTTTTAAAGCATTTTCGAGATATCGCGAAATACATAGTTGCTTATTTGCTTTTAGGAGTACTCCTACGAGGTTTCGAGTTAAAATGTCTATATCATATTTTTTCTCCATACAAACTTACATCCCATATTTTACCCCTTTATGAGATCCATTTTCAAAAATCCCTTCGTAGTGGTCACTTACCCTATTAAAGAAACCTTTGTGCAAAATTTCAAGTTTGTAGCCCCAGCGGCCATAGGCTCTGTGTTGATGAATCAATCAGCCCGTCAGGGCAAGTAATTACATATTATATGTATAGACAAACAGCATTACATTTTTGACTAAATTTAATTAACCCTAACACTAAAATTAAGAATAGGTTAGTGAAAACGGATATTAGTAATGCAAATCAGAAAAAAGAAAGTCGAAATTAACTTTAATACAGAATAGAAGAATGCGAATGCAGTATATAGCTGATGCAATAATCTTATTTTAAACCCTTATAAATCCAGACAAAAGGCAGATAATGAGCAAAGTTCAAAAGATAAAGCATTCTATTAACCCTATCAGTATTAATTGTCTAACCAAGGGACATCCACCGCCACAAATTGAAAGGTCGTTCCTAAGGGGCTTCAGTCATGCCGCACGTACATTTCACTCAGAGATTTAATTTACAACGCGCGACAACTCGTCGAGTTTTATCAAATCCGTGTGAATCGCGTGAGAACTGAAAATAGCGCAATTTCAAATTATTTCATAACTGTCTTCAAATAAAATATGTTTTAAAAAGACTTAAAAACCGAGTTCAAAAAATAACACTGAAAAGTCAAAAATAAATTCTATAGGTCTTTTTGCAGTCGGTGCAATTTCATTTAACCGGCAGCGAAACAGGCAAATTTATTTTTTTATAGTCGAAGGGGGAAAACATGCAATTGAGTCACCTGACGGTAACTTATCTTCACCGCCCATGAAAACCCATTACACCAGAAAAATCATGGGTGCATTTTTTATATTATGTCACCGCATTGGCCTAGTCACTACGTAAACTGGCCACTTACTACCTATTTTTTTACGCCAAATGTGTGTGTGTGGATGAAGGAGGTTTTTATAGCATAGGCCGGCAAATGAGCCAGCGGGTCATCTGATGGTAAGAGATCTCCACTGCCCATGTACGCCCACAATATCAAAAGAATCATGGGCGTGTTGCCGAAATTAATTATTGGTTATTGTTGTTGGAAAGTGATAACTAAGGGATTGGGACGGGGAGGGGAATTTGAGCCTCCGGATACCTCACTCACCGTACGAAACGAAGCAGCAAACTGTTACTTTACGTCGGTTTTATGTGAGACAGTGGTAACGACCCGGACGAGCCAATTCACGCTGTACACAGTGACATGCTGTAGAAGTGTCTACAGTGTGGTTCTACCACTCAAAGATTATTTATATTTCTATATTTTCTGTACAACCCCTCGACAACTTTTCAAAAAGTATTCTTGGATAAAACGTCAACGTTCGTAAATTATGATGCATAGGTCAATGTATTCTGATGCTTCTAAATTGCATTAAAATGTACTTTTTGTGTTATAAAACATTTTAAGGAAAATGGAAAACGTGAGCGGATTATACCAAGTCTCCGCGCGGTATCTTACACGAACTTCAAAATTTTCAAAAGATAAGCTTTGTTAAAGTAAGACTGTACTACTTGGTACGTGTTTGCGGTTTAGTTGGTTTTAGAAACTTAAACTCTCTCTAGTCAAGAAATTTGAAAATTATGATTTTGTATTGCTTATTTTTTTTAAAAGCTGACACCTTCATTCCTCCAGGGGGTAGGCAAATGTGCAAATAATACACCCACAGTTCGATGAGCTTATTTCTGTCTAATGATGTGGTATTGTCATATCGGGCATCCATTCTAATTCCAGGCAACACATATGTGATTTTTAGTATCGAAAACTGAAAAAACATATTGTGGTTGCCCGACCTAGACCTGGTAGGTACTGGTTGCCCCGGAATGCGACTCGCGGGAACAAGCCACTGTGGCGATTCTTTCATCATGTGTATCCAGCTGGTCCAGGTGGTCGTTATCCAGTTGACCTTCGGGTACAAATATTTTTCAAGTACTCTCGCACCAGCAGAATGATTATGAATAAGGTGGTAAAATCGCTATAATAATTATATTCTATCCTCTTCCACCTGGTCTTAACCCACTTGCAGTGAGGTGGGCGCAACATGTTTTTAACACATGGTACAGAAGTATTTCACTTGTAGTTTTTACGACCGACCGCCTACCTGACGTCAAACCCTGTGGGGTAAAAACACCCAGACCCGAAGCAAATATTTGTGGATCACACAAATATCTTTATTTTCTTATCCTTACCCTTCACTCGCCCACTGCGCATCAGAGGTTGTCGATTATAATTATATTTTATCTAATGGAATATTTGTAAAATACCTTTCTAATAAAAATACGATATCCACTCATCTAAAAGAAAGAAAGAAAGAAAGAAAAAGTTTATTGTCATCATATTAAGACATGCAACATAAATAAAATTCAACTGACTTAAAATTAATATTATAATTATACAGTTGTATGCCTTCACGGTGACAACAGGAGACCAGCGTAGAGACCATCTGTACGTGGTGTCCCATAACCGGGGTATCTTGTATCAAATATATCACCGAAGGAAATTGAATTTCTGACAGCCGACACTAACGTGAGCGAAAAAGTACCCGCCAACCTTGCTTTCATTTCAGACGTTGTGTTTTATTAGATTTTTAAAGGCTTTTGTGATATTCAATTATTAAACTTTAACATAATAATCTATATCACAACTGAATGCAGAAAGTCGGTGGGCATATGAGAAGCGTCTGTCGTCACGCAGTAGCAACACCACTAAAACTTTGAAGTACCTAGGTACTTTAATACTTTAAACTACTGCATGACATTTGCACTGCCCTCGGCGCTTTGATACTTAGACGATGTGAAGTTTAATAATGCCTAGTTTACTATTTTTAATGTCGCCGCAAACCAAGACATAGCAGATTGCATACTGCTGTTTGACGGCAGAAATAGACAAAACGATTGTTCCTTTTTGAAACAGGTTGACGCTGAATTTAAAAACAATATTTTCATTTCATATGGGTATCTTCTTAATTGGAATGGGAGTGTAACACCAACACCTTAGGCCCAAAGACGACCTCACCTGTACGCGGCACTCTCTGCTGATTAACGGACAAGACAATGGCGAAATTTGGTTCCCGTTGCAGGTTGTGGGGGTCTATGGTACGAGAAGGCAGACTCTGGCGTTAAGCCGGGATAACGACAAGCAGAAATAAAGAAAGATACCTATATACGCTTATGTGGTAGATAGAGCCACACTGTAGACATTTTCAACCGACTTCAAAATAGGAGGAGGTTCTCATTTCGGTGAGTTATGTTCTATTTGTTTTTAGATTTATTTTTATGTATGTACATCGATTTCTCCGCCAATTGTGGACAGATTTTACTAGAAAAGGTTTTATTTGAGCTAAGCTTTAAGCTTTAACAAAACTTACAAACCGACTTCAACAGTCTATTCTGGTGCACCTGCCGGTCAAATTAAATTGCACCGACTCCAAAGAGACCTATAGAAATTGCTATTTTTGACTTTTCAGTGTTATTTTTTTTGAAGTCGGTTTTTAAGTTTTGTTAAAGCTTATTTTACTGTCTAGCTTTAACATAAATCGGTCGGCTCGGCTCGGAATGTCGCATACAAAAAAACAAGGTGAAGTGTACACAGTGACGCACTGTGAAACATTGCTACTAACTCGGCCACTCGAGCCAGCTTATTCACGCTGTAGATATAGATACTCGTAGACACCTAGTATTTACACGGTAGCATATTAATAATTATTAAAAGGTCGGCTTCCTATTATAAATCTGTGGGATATATAAATATTATGTTTACAGGATTCGTCATATCCTTCCGCCTTCGCCAAAAGCCGACAACAAATTTTTGTCTCATTATCACGCGACGAATGTTCGCTCGACAATGTAGCCGTAGCATTACAAATTACATTCCGTTGCACGCTCGCAATTTTCAACTCTTAATGTCTAAATACTATGAAGATAGTTAGTAAGAAGGATTACAAAAGCAATGCGAGAAAAACAAACCATTTAATATATCTATTTATTTAATTTAGCTTTTATGACGTTTTACAATTTACCTTATCAAAATACTTTGATAAAATAATGTTTATAAAGTAAAAGCCGACGTATGAACACCAAAGACTTTAATGTACCTATATAAACGTACACCCAGTACCTACGTTAAAAAAATGTGCACTAAGTTACGATCAATTGAGCGCAACTAATTTAGTTGACCTCGAAATAGCGACAAGAGCAGTAGTTGTCATTTCAATAGTGCAAACGTATAATTCGACAAACTAACATGAAATTGTTTATTGTGACATATAAAACATTGTCATTACTTACGTTCATATATCTATTAACATTTGAATTTAACGAAAATTATATATAATGTGAATGAAAACTAATACTAAACAAAACAGCCATCCCAATATTACCATCTCGCTTATTCATAACTAGAATTCGGTTATTCATTGCTCTTCTCTCCTGCTAAGGCGGGGGGCCTTAGACGTCACTACCGCCGCGCCAGCCGCCGTATGCGATGCAATTTTTCTTGTGAACAGCTCTTCTATATGAATTAAAATCTTTGTAAGTATCTAGTAATCATTTAATACGTTTCCAAGCCAGCGTTAAAAGCCATAATCATACTTATTTTAGTCCCGACATTACCGGCCGGTACGGCGACCTGCTTATTAAATCTGAAAAGTCTATCTCGTCAATAAAATGTTGACATCTACAATTATGTAGGTATACACATACATTCTATACATAATTTATCGAACCATTTTTTACAAAGACAAAATAATTCTTACTTGCGCTCACGCGAATACCTAATAATAAAGTATAGACACATGTGCAAATATTAGGTACTCCCGCGGTTCGCCAACCTTAAGCCTCATTAACACTGAGAGAAGTTTATCGCAGATTAGAGGCGAGAATAGGTCCCACGGATAATTAATTATAAGTTAAAACTCCAAAAACGGACTTCAAACACGAAGCTCTGTGCATTTACTGTGTTTAACCTTATCAATATTTGTGACCATCGTCAGAGTAAACCCTATCAAATACAAAAAGAATCATCCAAATTGGTCCATAATTGACGGAGTTACTTGAGAATATACATTAAAACAGACGAACTAAGCTACTCCTCCCTTTTGAAATAGGTTTATAGATTAAAAACAACCGAAATTGTCAACGTATGGGTGATTTATGTGTGTAGGCGTAATTGGCACGGTTTTGTTGTAAAATTTTATGTTTGCTTCCTAATAAAAGCTTGTGGGATAGATATAAATATTGTGTTCACAGGATTCGCCATGTCCATCCGCCTTCGCTGAAAGCTGACAACGAACTTTTGTCTCATTATCTCGAGACGAATGTTCGCTCGACAATGTAGCCGTAGCATTATAAATTACATTCCGTTTCACGCTTGCACTATGACAACTGTCAATGACAAAATATTATAAAGCTAAAATAGAAAGCCCTTCAAATTACACAGGCAATCTGATAAAATCTGAATATTTAATTTATCAAGGTTCTATGAAGTTCCACGGTCTCCCTTATCAAAATACTGTGATAAAAGAATGTTTACAAAAATAAAAGCCGATTCTAATCAATGTATAAATACATAAAAGAAGCGATACGCACGAACTACTTTACATTTTATCAGTACGTATAGTGAATTGACGTTCTATCGCGTGTAATAAATACATTGACATCTCATTCTAGGTTATGTTTTTTTTATAGTGTATTATCTCGTTTTTATCTAATAATGTTGTTTAAGCGAGGGCTGAGTTTATCCGCGGCTGTTAGATCAAACAGTAGTGCCGTTAAGTGGATAAAGGAGCAAATAATCAGGCATTACAGTAGTGCTTCTAGTGCAATGTCTGACAAATTCGGACTGCCGAAACGCTATGGAACTGGCGAGAAGAGTGTTTGGTGAGTGCGATTAATTACATAACACATCTAGGACTTAAGAATTAAAATAATTTATTACTATGTATCTTCCTTATTGAACATTATCAATTTTGTTGTGTAACTTTGTGCTATATAGATAATAAATTAGTTTAAATATTTACCTACTGGTGAAGGAAATGTCGTGAAAAAACCTGCATAGGTCCTGAGAAATTCTCCATAAGAATTTCGAAGGTATGTGAAATCTGCCAACCCGCATTAGGCCAGTGTGGTGGACTAAAGCCTCATCTCTCTTTAGTAGAGAAGGCCTGTGCCCAGCAGTAGGCCATGTATACTGTATTATAATACAGGGCTAGGAATATTATTATGTACCTACCTAATTTTACAAATATTCATTTAGTCTACATCAATACAATATTATTCATGCTTTAATTATCAGAGTATGTAATTTATTTATAATTCATATGACCCCTGTTAATTTATTAGTCTTAATTATCACAATCTAATTCTAACTGCAGTGGGAGCAACATGTTTTAACACATGTTACAAAAAGATTTGGCTTGTAGTTTTAATACCTGCTGCCTACCTGACCTTTCTAGGGAGAAAACACCCAGACCTGAAACTTTTTGATCTCAGTGTAGGAATCATACCTGCAAACTTGCTTCACTGCACCAAGGAGGCTGTCGCATTTTTTTTCTTTTTTTTATGGTATATTCTGGCAAACGAGCAATATGGGTCACCTGATGGTAAGTGATCTCCACCGCCCATGTACGCCCACAATACCAAAAGAGTCATGGGTGCGTTGCCGACCTTAATGGAAAGGGATAATTAAGGAATTGGGAAGGGGAGGGGGTTTGGGCCTCCGGATATCTCACTCACCGTACGAAACGCGGCAGCAAGCTGCTACTTTACGCCGGTTTTCTGTGTGACAGTGGTAATGACCCGGACGAGCCGGCCCATACATGCTGTAGACAAAAGTGTCTACAGCGTGGCTCTACCACTCAAAAATTAGCATTAGTAAGAAACTAAATTTTACAATTCTAACCTGCTTGGGCTTTTCAGGGTTGAATACATTCAACTGGCAGCTGAATACAAGCCAGCTGTGAACCTCGGGCAAGGTTTCCCTGACTACCATGCTCCTGAACATGTCACTAAAGCACTTGCAGAGATTCCAACCAGTGATAATCCACTACTTAACCAGTATACCAGGGGATTTGTGAGTGGCTCTTCTCTAAACCATATACTAATGGGTATTTTCAGATAGATCCCGGAAATCAACCAATCAATGTAAGAAATTTGTATTCGCGTGACCTTCAAACTATGCTGATTGACTCATTCATAGCATCTTCCGGATAATTAAACTAACATTGTTTATTGCAATATGTTAAAGCTACCATGTCTATGCTTGTAACTACTGATAGAAAGACGACGATGAATCAAATATGTTGAATAGAATAGGACATACAGCTTGACCTTTTGACATCTTTATCTCTATAATGCCAGCATCTATATACAACAAGCTACAGAAAAGTGTGGTAAAATTTAAGCAACATATACTTAGAATATGTTATAAGTATTACACCCCCCCCCCCCCCCCCCCCCATACTACAAGTACTACTAGTAAAGCGAATTGCATTGCTAGAGCATTATTTTTTATCGTATTAGTAACATGTCGATATTCAAAATGCAATTATGGACAACACTAAATGATAACTGGGTAATTTTTTTTCATCGATCGTATAAAATTAGACTGAAATTTTATGATACCTAGATTTTGCTATGATCCAGTATATAAACACTCATTGTCAGGCGTATGAACGGATCCTTAAATATGACCACACCATTCTGTAACACATATATAAAAGCGAAGTACCAATCACTCATTCACATACTGATAAATCACGAAATCTCAATAACTAATAAAGTTAGTATTATGCAATTTGGTCAGATTATTATAGTTTGTGTAAAAAATGGGCCCTCCAAGAAATTATTTTAAAAGCGAGAGGGATTCACGCGAGCGGAGCCGCGAGGAAAAGCTTATCTTCTTATACGCTTGAGACAGTAGGCAATATGACAAATAAAATAAGGCTACTGATTAGATAACAGTTGAATTTTGCGTGATAATAATATTAACTAATATTGTCAGAATCATTTAATATTTGGAAAAGGATATTGCTCTTGCACATAAGAGACTCACGCCGTTTTTAACTAAATTGTCGCTATCGCGCGAATACTTACACTTCTTTATCCGAAAAAACTAGTGGAACTAGTGTACCACCACGCCATCATGTAATAGGGAGCGAACCTATCGCCATTTTATGCGCAAATTCTACACTCTCATCTTATATTGTACCTCTAGGCCTAGTACAGGTTTTAATAGTTTTCCTAAACGATGAAAGTTTTCGTGTTCTCTCCATACGTTAAATATTAGTAGCCACTAGTGGGAACTATAATGAATTTAAATTAATAATATAGTTAATTTTATTTCATATTAGTCGACTAAGAAAATTATTTTCAAGCGATTCTTTCCTTTATTACCGTATGAATTACGAGTTTGACACTTCGACGGTAGTAAATTTATACGAATTCGAAAACAGTGAACGTATTTGTGACTTGTACTAGGCCTAATGATAAATGCATATTATTGATGACGTTAGATTATATAATTATTATTAGACATAGGTAGTTGTAATCTTAGTATTTGCGTACAAAATGGTAAACAAACAGACGGAATTAAATTAAAATTATGCTTGTTAATGTAAGCAATTAAAATCAATGATATTCAAGTAAAAACAATACTATAGATTAAACCTTGTCCTATATTTTTTAATTGTTAGAATCATATAGCTAGCGTAGCGCACGTAGCCGCAGTTACTTCGAATCGAGTTCAGAATAAAAACATTTTGTTTGATTACGTTTCGACTTAGCAGTAGGGCAAAGGTCAGACGATGCACGAAGACGGACTTCCGCAGAAATTAGCATCGCGGTAAATTGTTTCAGACTAGTTACATAGCTATTTAGCCAATAATCGTTAACCAATATCAATTAGAAAAAGACCTCAAATTTCTAAATAACAAATCAGCTATTTAGCCTATTTATTTGCAACAATGCCATAGACATTTTTATATATTACTAGCTGTTGCCCGCGGCTCCGCCCGCGTGAATGCCAGGAGTCCCATCATCGCGATCGGTGTGAGAAACACGCTTGACAAAAATACTAATATCGCTATTAAAAAATAGGGGTTGATCGTAGAGGGTTGAAAATTTAGGGTTGTATGTATTTTTTAATGCTGTATCATAAAAAAATAAACAGAAAAAAAATTGTCTAAAAAATAAAAAATTAAATTTAGGGGTGGACCACATTAACATTTAGGGGGATGAAAAATAGATGTTGACCGATTCTCAGACCTACTCGATATGCACACAAAATTTCATACAAATCGGTCCAGCCGTTTCGGAAGAGTATGGGAACGAACATTGTGACACGAGAATTTTATATATAAGATTATGTTCACGTATAACTCTGCCAAAGGTTGACCGATTTGAATGATTATTATTTTAGTATTCGGAAGGGGTTACTCCCAGGGTGGTCTCATTTAAAGAAAGAATTCCCATCTAAGGGGCTGAAATCAAAGACGAAAGACTAAAACTTCAACCTTTATGTACCGAATATGATATTTTTTTATTATAAATGAAACCTATTCAACAAAGATAACTCCATCTCAAGAAACGAAAATTCTAGAAATAGTGTTTTAAGTTGGATTTATTTATTGATAAAACTTCAATCATCAAAAATCAGTTTTCATTTGTATGACCCTGACGCGATTTAGTCTATACATATTGATAGACACACACAGGCATTGGGTCTATGCGAAAATATCACGCACACATAGCAAAACGTTCACGAATGAGTTGATAATCTTTCCAAGTCAAAGACTTTCATGTATAACTTTCAAGTGTATTATTGTTCCTTCAAACCTGTCAGGAGTTATTATTCACTCGTATCCGAAATCTAGCGTTTCGGTAACTTTAAATACATACGTACTTAGAATAAGCATACGTAAGTATGTACTCACGCCTGTAATCCCCGAAGGGGTAGGCAGAGTTGTAACTAGTACACCCACATTCCGCCGAGCTTATTTCCGTCCCATGTGATAGGGAGCGAGACCAACGCCATGCTGGGCACAATTCCAGACTCCGGGATAATTTCTGATACTAAATACTTCATGAACGAAAAACCCAATATCACTTTACGACCCGGGATCGAACCCGAGACTTGAGCACATCAGTCGTACCGCGTACGCATGACAATTGATCTACCGAGGCAAGAGATAACTTTAAATTATTTTTTTTATTCCAGGGTCACCCTAGGCTAGTGCAGAATTTATCGAAAGTGTACTCTCCTTTAGTAGGTAGAGAGATTGATCCGTTTAATGAAATTATCGTGACCACCGGTGCATATGAAGCTCTGTTCTCTGCTATATTAGGTAAGTTATTTATAATCTACATTATACAATATGTAACAAAAACCCTGTTTTAACTGTGATATCAGAATCGATATTCAAACGTAATGAACAACTCGCATACAAAAATTGGACTATAAAAATAATCATATTTATTTTTTAAACTTGAGTTAATTTATTGTTTGTAAACCGTATTTCTATTGATCACCTCTGCAAGAGCGATGACTCGGAGTCAGGCCGAGATAGCAAGTTGCGGCGTCTACCAGCATCAAACGCGCCGCGCTGCGTGCGCGGGCATCAGTCAGCTGTTCATCACTTTTCAGATGAAAATATCATTTTTTAAATATGATTATTTTATTAGCTACCTGTGTAGGATAATATCTCGCTTCTGTTTTTTTTATTAAGCTGTCTATATTTCTATCTTCACGACCCTAAAAGGGCCGACAGGGTTTTTGTTACATACTGTATAAAAGTATTATTGGACATATTATATCTGCCCACGTTAGGAATGAGAAGGTTTTACTTGGAGGCATACATGAAGTCATATTTAGTAAGAAAAGTAAGTTTAAATAATGTGAACTCTAATGCGTTTCGAGAGGTCGGCGACCTGCCAATAACACGGCAGTAAGGATTTAATAATTTTTCTCTTAAGTGGGCTGGATATTAAATTATCAAAATTACAGTTAGATATAGACGTCTGGGAGGTAGTTAGCGTGATTCTGGAGTGGGCCAATAGGATTCTGAGATGATCCAGACAAATCCCTTGCTAAACCCGCGTCTTCTGATGACGCAGTTGTTCAAACGACCGCTTTACGATTAAATAATAGTATATTCCAGTCGATCTTTAATGCTACGTACTATAATTTCATTACGTAAGTTGTCTTTGAAGAAGAATGATTTAAACAATTATTTCTTATCTAAAAATTATAATTAACGCATTGGCATGGCATGGCACAAATGGTAAAGACATGATATAAATAACAATATAAGTACGTTGCTCCAATAACAGGGCCACTAATTCAGCTATATGCTGCAGTACAGAACTAAGCCACATTGAAGCTCTGATTATGTAAAAGACAGATCTAAGGTTGACAAAAGGAATTAAAAAAGATTAATGTAGCATTTTACAATCAAGTGGTACTTTATTGATAACGTAACGCAAATATTGAATTAGTTAAAATGTTTTAATGTGTCTTCAAAGATAACGCAATCTCAATTATGTACATTCATTATGTAACAAAATGTCGTGATCAATGACAATAAAGATACACTAAAAAACGATTGCTATTATACAATAATCTTTTATGTATACAATTGTAATTAGCATTTAACACAGAATACTTAATAATACTTACTACTATGTTTAGTAGGTTTACCGACGCAATAAATTCTATTCCAATACGATAAATCCATACCAATAAATTTTAAATAGTTTTATTTGCAGACAGTGATATTGCTGGATTTTGGATTTGCGCAGCTTAAATGTACCGAATCTCTGCGCCCGAAAGCTTCTCTAACACTAACCGCGTCAGGGTCGATCTGTCTGTATGCATAACACAATGCATTTACATGATCTGGTAACTTACGATGATGTAAAATGTAAAACAAAATAATATGATAATAATTTATGATTAATTAATAATAATGATAATGAAGATAGTATCCATAATTACTGTCTACGACGTCACAGACACACATTCAGTGATGTATGATTGTAGATCAATGAAGTTGCCCGCCTGTAGACCAGCCTGCTTCTGCGGCTTGGCTACGTTTTGGTGACTTTTGGGGTAAACAAGACTTTTGTCTTTTCAATGGACGTAGTTGTCAAGTCGAACAAATTTATTGTAGGAAATACATTACGAAGGACTGTACGATCGATATCTGTAGGGATACCACCATCCCGAAGAGACCATCAGGCATGTGATTTCCGGTTGTTCGTACCTTGCTAACAGCGAGTGCTAGCATATACATAACCTAGTAGACAATATCATACACCAGCAACTTGCTCTTCGATATTGTGACATCCGATGTGCCATATTATCAATTAATTATCAATCAGGCTATCGGCAATAGTCGTTACTGTTAATGGGTTGATACCAAAGAGCCTCGATCAACACCTTCAGACTGGTCATTGGGTCAAGAGCTAGATTCAGAAGGCGATGTTATTACACACGGCACGCATTGTGAGGAGGTGCCTCACTCTGGGGTCCTAACCACCGGTGGCCTGGGTCCTAAGCCTTGCCACTGGAGGAAGTCTGAAAACCTCGTCAGAACTCTTCTGTAGTAACAATACACCAACTGACCCTTAGAACGTGACTAGCTGGAACCAGCAGTTATGGCGGGTTTTTCACCAGGTGTATGGTGGTTGCTATCCTTTCCTAATTTGGTTGCTCTTATTCTGCTTGGTATTTATTGTTATGACATATTATAGGGTCACGGAAGTTCTAGGCAATATCTCTCTATTCTAAAAAAAAGTAACTGCCGCCGCCGCTGCCAAAAGCTTGTCACGCTATCTCCTCCGAAACCGCTGGGGGTATGGGGTCGAGACCGATACCAATCGATGCAAAATAATGTGGGGAAGAAAGTAAGATATGTCCCATATTCGTCGGACTTTAAGTTTTTTTTTTATTGTATGTTTTGTGGAAAAACATGGTCAACACCCCTAGTAAATAAAAAAAAACTCATTGCAGGACACGTGGACGAGGGTGATGAAGTCATAGTGATAGAGCCGTTCTTCGACTGCTACGACTACATGATCAAATCCGCCGGTGGGATTCCCAAGTTCATTGCTTTGGAACCGGTAAGTATTACATCTTCATAAAAATGTTTCTTTTTTCATTATGAGTTAATTTATGTATGTATTAAATATATGTAGGACATGTTTATGAACGGTGACGACAAACCATAGCGAGTAATAGCAAATTGTATTAAATATATGTAGGAAATGTTTATGAACGGTGACGACAAACCATAGCGAGTAATAGCAAATAGAATATTATTATGATACCATATAACTATTTTACTATTTGACCCATATCAAAATTCCATACTTAAAGTCACTTAAATACAATATGTGCTTTTTTACTTCGCCTTCCCTCTATGCCTTCATCACCACTAAGACCGAGATCTATAGTCTCAACTTGAAACAGTGACATTACTTGACAGTAAAATTACTGGGCATTATAATACTTAACGTCTTATGTCTCGGGATGACGAGCGCATTCCAGTGCCATGCAGTGCTTTGTAATTCAAAATTCTGTGTGGTGTTGCATCTGTTTATGGACAGGCGTGACGCTTACTGTCAGGCGAGCGACTTGCTCGTCTTGTCATTCAAGCAAATAAAAAAAACTTGAACTAACCAAAATGGACTTTGCAAAGTTAGCTTGAAAATTATTTGTTATCTTATTACTATTGTTTTTGTATTAGGCATAAATATGGCATGAAATAAACCCTTTTAAATAGACTCACCACTACGGCGAGGCCAGCACTCTGCCAACCGATGAGGTATCAACTTATTAATAACCAAGTGTTATCCATGTGTGTATAAACAGTGTTCACATAATATGTTAATGGATTGAGCTGGCTATTTGTGGACTGGTCTGCTCAAACTGTTATTTATTGTTATAGTTTTTTTTCACTTTGTGGTCCTAATTTATTCATCGCGGTCATGGGACTCATGGTCAACAATCATTATTTTGTTATAATGTTCCTCTTGGCATAAACTGAGCTGCTTTAAATCAAATAAATTGTAATGTACATAGTATCAATATTGTAAATCAGTTTTGAAAAGAGCAACGTTAGAGTTTCTTGTCTGTTCTTTTCTAGCGAAACAGCATTCCGAACTGGCAGTAGAGTTAAAATTTGACTGAATCTAAATGATGTATAACATTTTATGGATTCAATAAAGAATTTGAATTTGAATTTGAATAGGGGAGGTATCGGAGGCGAGACAAACACGAAACACCACAGTACATATACAAAGACTTTAATGTGTACTACTAGACAAGCTGTGCGGTACAAAGAAATTGCGCACTTAGTTACGGTCAATTGACCGCAACTCATTTAGTCGCCCGCGACAGAGCGGCAAAACCAGTTGTAGTTGTTTGAATAGCTGCGAACGTTAAATTCGATAAACTCACACGAAATTGTTTATTGTGACCCATAAAACTTTGTCATTATTTACGTGCATATATTATTCATTCAATTTGAAGTTATTTTACGGAATAACTACATATATATTCTTATATCGTGTCAATGGCTATGAATGTTGATATGTATATATACCTATATATTTTAAAATATTAAGTTATATCTTCCCGTTCCAAAATTTTGCTACACTTACAGCAACGTCTGTAGCCTCCATAAGATCTTTACTTGTACAGGTGGTAGGGCACAGTGGGCACTTAAGCAAGTGAAACATGTTTTGCTCTGGAGCACCACAATCGCAATCGGGCTTTGATGATACCTTACCATGTAACTAACTATATTATTTCTTGGTTTTGATCGAAAAATTCATTTATTGTGAATGAAAACTAATACCAAACAAAACAGCCGTGTCAATATTGCCATCTCGCTTACTCTAAACTCCTCTCGCTCCCACGCCTTAGACGTCATTCCCGCCTCGCCGGCCGCGTTTGCAACACAATTTTACTTCTGAACAGCCCGTCTATGGTGTTAAAGTCTTTGTATATATAGTATCAAAATAATGTCTGAATTCAACAGAAATCAAAAGGCGACAGCGTTACCTCAGCCGACTGGGTCCTCGACGAAAAACAATTAGCTTCTATGTTCAATAGCAAAACGAAGATGATTATACTGAACACGCCACACAATCCGCTTGGGAAGGCGTTTACACAACATGAGCTGGAGTTTATAGCTGATCTGTGCAAGAAACATAACGTGCTGTGTCTCTCGGATGAAGTGTATGAATGGATCGTTTACGAGCCAGTCAAGCATATTAGAATTGGTAAGAGTTTTTTTTTATCTATAATTATTTAGAGGCTTTGAACCAACAAGATTAAGCCAGCCTTAAATCGCCATCGGTAAGAGTTCATTATTAATGTATGCCCTAGGGCACCCCTGGCAATTACCCATGGCCTCTGCCATCACTGGCTTACAACGTGTTACAGAATGGTGTGGTCAAATTTAAGCAACATAAGATAGCGTACTAAACAAGTATTTTACCCCCCATTGTCTCAAATCCGATTGCATAGCTACGACATAAAGCATTTATGAGTGGTAGAGCCACGTTGTAGACAATTATGTCTACAGTATGAATGGGTCGGCTCATCCGGGTCGTTACCACTGTCTCACAGAAAACCGACGTAAAGTAGCAGATTACTGCTGCGTTTCGTAAGGTGAGTGATATATCCGGAGGCCTAAATCTCCTTCCCAATCCCTCAATTATCCCTTTCGTTTAAGGTCGGCATCGCGCCTATGACTCTTTTGGTATTGTGGGGGTACATGGGCGGTGGTGATCACGTACCATCAGGTGACCCACTTGCTCGTTTGTCGGAAAAGGTTTCGTTTCTCGGGCTCCTTAACGTTTTTAGTGGTCGAACTTAACAATTTGTTATTTTGAATGATGTGATTGTACATTTATTTTAGTTATACCTACATTTTAACAACTATTAAGTTTGTTATGTACTTATGTGTGTTTCTGTTATGAGTTAGTTGTGTATTCTCTTTTATACAATAAAGTCTTTTATTATTATTATTATGTTTATCTGATGTTTATGATTAGATATACTGTTCAAGAGTCTACATTTAATAAATCTGTTAATTCGGCAGCGACATTACCCGGTATGTGGGAGCGTACTATAACGATCGGTTCAGCCGGCAAGACGTTCTCAGTGACTGGCTGGAAGACGGGCTGGGCGTACGGACACGCGCCACTCATGCGCAACCTGCAGGTCGTACATCAGAACTGCGTCTACACGTGCTGCACGCCCGTGCAGGTGCGTACCTACTACCTACTGATACATATCTACTGTGGACGTAGACGATATACGGACGATAGATTGCCTACGTTAAACCATCGTTGGTAATATATCAGCTGACATCCTTGGATAACTCCTTCAGTGACGTACTACGACTCTCCCAAGATACCTAGGGTTGCTTTAAAGAATTAGGGACTAAACAGTATCTGATAAAACTATTATGGACATTACTTAATTCTGTCTCCCCAGAGGGATCTTTCTATAACATGTGTTAAAAAGCATATTGTGACAACCCCACTGCGAGTAGGATAGGGCAGGTGAAAAGTCTTCATTCTGTCACGCGACTAATCGTGAAATTGGGCGCAGTTGGTATGCAAGTGGACCATGGTCCGTAGCTCGCGGTAGAAGCATAGATACCAAGTTGTATCCATAAAAATATAAATGGTGATAGTTTATATAGAAATACTGTAATATTTTGTGGTATTATTGGCTGATTTATCTTCCGTACGTTACTTAATATGGTCATTGAAAACCAGCGATGTCTTGTGGTTTGTGCCTCAAGTGACCTCAACCTAGCATGATGCTGAGCTGGTCCACCTAATTGGCACAGTGTAGGCGTGCAACATTTTAGTCATTTTAGTTTAGGTTTCTTTTAATTTCATTTTTAGTTCTTCCTGCGGGGCGTTATCCCGACTTAATGCCAAGATCCGTCTTCTCATTATGATTTGATGGTTGATTAGGTTTTATGTGAGGCGATCCGCCGTTAGATCCCTAGTATCAGCAACGGGAACCAAGTTTCGCCATTGTCTCTTTTATCAGCAGAGTGTGCCACGTGCAGGTGAGGTTGGCTTTGGGCCTAAGATGGTGGCCGACTTACACACTTTTGTTAAAATATTTGGCATATCGCCGCTTACCTAACAATATCGTGCAAGTTAAATGAGCTAAGTTTTCAGGAGAGACATAAAACTGAATATTTTTTATGAACATGTGTAATGTAACCAATGAGTTACGCGGTGACAGAACTATTTGAATATCGTGCTTTGTATGGTTAATTAAAATTTTTGTGTAAAATTATTGGATACGCGGCAAAAACAATTTATCCAATGACAATATAACATGGCCAATTTTCAAGTTACGTGTTATTGTTAGCTAATCGACAATATGTGATTAATGGTCACAATAAACTATTTCTTTGTTTTTATATACTCCAGGAAGCTGTAGCTCGTTCGTTCGAGTACGAGCTAGCCCGTATAAACTCGCCAGACTGTTACTTCAAAGCGCTGGCTCGGGAGCTGTTGCCCAAGAGAGACTTCTTGATAAAGGCGCTGACAGAGAACGGGTTCAAACCCACGCTTCCCGAGGCCGGATACTTTGTTGTCGCTGACTGGACTGATCTAGGTAAGTTGGTATTCAATACTTATTTTTTTTCGAATGGATTTGTGCTGTTAGCTTATATTACTTTTACAGCTTCACCTGACAATAAAGCCGGCGCTTATGGCGCTCTAGCCAGAAATATGTATAATGTACTTAGTAGCGATTAAGCACAGAGGCGCCTTATAGAAGGCTCAGACCTCAGCTTGAGCAATCGCTGGGGAGTATAGTTTAGGACCGCCTCTGCACATCATTGTCCCGACGGTCAGTTGTGGGAGTTCTTCGGACTCGCAGGCGTGTCCTATGTCGGGGTCGCGTATTATTATTGCGATTCGGGTTGGGCAAGGAAAGTGCTGCTACGATAGCGACTGTGATGGAGTCGTTGGGATCTACCAAAACATGTTTGGGACGACGACGGAGGAGAAATTAACTTAACTTGTGTAATCAGAAATCTCGAGCTCGAGATCGTATCGAAAACTATCGATGACAAATATCTATGATAAATGTGTCCACAGTAAAATTACGTAATCCTCGGGTTCGTAGACAAAATACCACAGAGAAGTAAAATTGTTGTCTAGTTTTGACATAACGAGTCAAGTCTTATGTGCAACGATGGGGCTTATTGGGGTTGGGGGGTTGAAGTCATCATATTATAGGTAATGGCGTGCATCTTTTTTATGTTATAACTTAAATATATTTGAGTGGATTTATAAAATTCTATTATGAATTATGGGCTGTTGATTAAAATCATAAAAAATACATGCAAAATATTGCTATTGGAGAATAAGGTGCGACGCGACGGGACGCGAAGAGGGCGAGTGAAATGATTTTAAGACCCGATTTCTGGAAGGCTGATCAAATCAACATTCAACTAATTAGAGTTGCTGAAACGTTATTTAGTGGAAAAAATAATAATATGTCATCTCTTTAGTACCATTTTACATACGATTTTTCAAATTTATTTGAAAGTTATGTTAGATAACATGTGTGTCAAATCAAAGGTGTTGATCACGCTTCTAGCAACTCAATTTCGACTTAACACGAGATTTGACATTTGATTAGTTAATTTAACACTGAAACAACATTGAAAGGCTGTTTCAGAAATTGGGCATAAGATGTACAAATAATTTTGCGTATACTGTACGGTCAGACTCCATTAATGGCCGGTATCTACTAAAGCGGAGATGAGTGGAGCTGAGAAGAGATCAGCGGCGCAGCGATTAGGGTGTTTCCACCATATCCGGAGGTCCATATCCCCCATCTCCTTCTCTTAATTAGCCCCTTAATGCCACATGCCACATGGGCGGTGGAGATCACTTACAACCAGGTGACTCAGTTGCTCGCTTGCCCGCCTATGCTATTAAAAAAATCATCTTCATTTTCTAGCAAGCAAAATCGACCTATCAACGGAGCCAGATAAGTACAAAGACTACAAGTTCACTAAGAAGTTGGCTAAAGAGTCTGGAGTGCTGACCATCCCACCTACAGCATTTTATTCAGAAGACCACAAGCATCTTGGCGAAAACTTCGCACGGTTCTGTTTTATTAAGGTGAGTAGTTTAGATATTGTTATTAATATCAGGCACTGTTACAGTCCCACTGCTAAGCACAGGCCTCCCCTTCGAATGGGAGGGGTTAGGCCTGAGACGACTACACTGGCCTAATGCAGTTGGAAGACTTCACACACCATCGGGATTCTTATGGAGAAATCTCAAGTATGCAGGATTTCCTCAGCTTAAAGCAAACGATAATGAACGAATACACATAATTTTGAAAAGTCATAAGTGCATGATGTTGGGGCTGGTTATGAACCTGCGACATTCGTCTTGGCAGTCTACCACTCCCCTCTAAGCTTATTTTACATTTCCCCTTAGCTCCAATGGTATGTTATTCCTCTCTCGTGGCCAAGCTGTAGCAATTTTTATGAACACTGGAAGAAGCTCCCATTGGTCTAGTGGCAGCGTGCGAAGCCCGAGAACCGTGAGGTCCTGGGTTCTCAGGTCGGGCAATCACAATTTGTGTGAGTTTTTAATGTGAAAAATTACATGAAGTCTGTAATTTGTGCCCGGTAGGGCAAGGGCTCACCTCACGCTCACATCTTGGGCGGAAATAAACTCGGCGAAACGTGGCTACAACAATAGTTGCAACTCTGCCTACTCCTTCAAGGATAAAGGCGTGAGCTTGTTATGTCGTTGGACAAGTCAACTGGGGTTGATACTACGATATCATAGTCAATTAAAGTGAAGCAAGGCTGTGGCTATTTTTAATTACTAAAATTATATTACAGAAAGATGAAAATCTGGCGCTCGCCGCAAAATTGCTTAATGAATGGAACGCAAAGAAAAAGTGAAACGAAATGCTCGGAGCATTGAGATGAGAAGATAAGAATAATTGTGATACTGCCTTGTTATTTTTATACACTTTTGTTATACACCTGTATATAACGTGTTACAGAAAGGTGTGGTCATATTTAAGGGTCGTTACATACATCTCACAGTGAGTGTCTAGATACCGGATCTTATCAAAATCTACATCCAAAAATTTCACGCTTATTTTAATCACTCGTTTATCACACCGATAGACGATCACATCTTCACAAATTAACTGAAGTGCGTGAGCGAGAATAACAATGCTAGAAAAGGACAAAAGTTCTGGTGCTTTTTATTTAGTGTTGTCCAAAGTGACAAGTTATTTTATCGACATGTTACTCATTCGATATGGCCTAGAAATGCAATCAGATTTGATACTACGGGTGGTTAAATACTTATATCGTGCAATATGCTTTGCTTTAAGACCACACCTTTCTGTAACACGTTGCACATCAGTTTAATATTGGGACTATTTATAAACTGTTATTTTTTCAGTAAAATATGTTTTAGTTTGAAAAATAATGCACCTAAGTAAACGTGAAACGTTAAACTTATATTTTGATACAATTGTTTTTATTATCAGCTGTAAAAAATAAACGTCATATTCTATTTATGTTTATTATTGGTTGATACCTAATAACAATTTTGTACATCGAAACATTGTTACTGGATATTTTAAAACATCTATTGTAATATTTTGTGGGTATTTGTAAATCTTCATCTTCACGATGTGAAGTCTCCACGCAACCAACGTTTGGCATCGCGAGTGTCATTCCCGTACGTTTTTCCAAACCTGAATAAAATTAATTAGTTAAGAAAATATGACTTTTTGCGAAGATTTGTCAATTGCAGTTGAAAATCGGAAACTTTGACTTATTGCGAGGAATCTAGGTAAGCGCACTTCCTAACTGATTGTGATGAAAGAAATAAAAATTGCTTTAAAAAGTTTTAAAGGTTTATAATGTCCTTGTCTCACAATAATGGATTCAGTACTACGTTAAAAACATCCTAATAAATATGATAAATCGAAAAAAACGTTATTGTTTGTAACGTAGTACTGAATCGTAGATAAATTTCTAGAAAAAGATGTTTCGAGAAAAGGATATTATGCGCATAAACCGCTCAAGGCACTAAATATAGGACCCCTTGCCTTATTGTAGTTATGTGTGGGTAAGTAAAGCCTGAACTTTATCCGGTCTCGCTGGTTCATCTCGGTAGGACCGGTCCTGCGCATGTCGCAAACGCACAATGATTTAATAGGAATACGAAGTAGCAAAATAAAAGGTAATAAAGCGCACTAATGGCGACAGACTAACATCTGAAAGGCTGATCGCTGTCAAAACAATTAAGAGTTGCTGAAACGTTGTTTAGTGAAAAAAATAATAATATTAGATCTCTCTTTAGTACCGTTTTACATACGATTTTTCATATTAGTTTGAATGTTATGTTAGCTAGCATGTGTGTCAAATCAAAAGTGTTCACGCTTCTAGCAACTCAATTTCGACTTGACATGAGATTTGACATGTAATTAGTTAATTTAACATTGATCAGCCTTTCAGAAACCGGACGTACCTATGACTTGCACAAAGCCCTCAATTACCTAGATATATCCTAAAATTACTACTATTCATTTCATGACCACTGCCACGAATCATCCACTATCTAAAGCCCAAGTTGCGATACAACATCCGTAAAAGGCATCGATCCACACTGTCGGAAACAATTACGAACTTGGTGACTCACCTAAATGTGCATCCGGGCACATGTCCTGCGTAGTTAGGCAACATACCGACGTGCTTGTGGTAGATCTCCGTCGGGTTGATTGATAGAGGAGGATCAGGTCTATAAGAGGAACGGGTTAAAGGTTATAGAGGATAGATTGCACTGATAATATAATATATATTGACATTGGTATACATCGATCTATACTGGGTGTAAGCATAGATACATAATACAAGAGTAAGGGAACGCTTCCGAAGAACAGAAAAAGCTATTCCATTGCTGTTTACTTTGTCATTTTGGAAATTTGATATTTCGTAAACCCGCAATGAAGTGTACTAAACTCGGGGTCAATGAGCGCGTGCATCCCCCAGTAATACGCAGTAGACGCATATCACGCGTGCCGCTTTTTAAAAAACTTATAAAGGTAACTCATGACAAGGAATTAATTCTCAAGACTAGATTTCATAAATAATTTCATTAAATCACACAAGTTAAAAACAAACTTCAATAAAGTATGGGATTACAAAAGAATAATAAGAACACATCAACTATAGAACTTTATTGTTTCAACAACATACAGTAAGAATGCTTAGATCCAATTTATTGGATATAGGTATATAACCATTGGACAGAATGTAATAGCCATCCAATGTTATTTATCTTTACAAGAAAAGATCGCCGGTTCGATTTCTGCACCAGTAAAAATATATGATCTACAAATAACTATTTCAAGTATATGTCTTTAGGGACCGAAGTCTCGTAGTTCCTCAAATATATTTCGATAAGATGTATGCATGTTTTTTTTCTCTTATAATCTATATAAGCATTTTGACCATGTAAGGTCCTTCCAGCACATATCCGATCTTAGCATAGTAGTTTCTAGTCCCAACTCCAGATATAACAGCCATTTTGTCTGAGCCGTGCTCCTCTTTAGCTATCCTCTCAGCTTCTTCCATGAGGAGCATACCAAACCCTTGGTGCTGGAACTTGGTTGGGTCCCGGGCATTCACCTAAAAAAATATAAAGTTGTAAAAATGTATTAGAAGCTGTGTGGGCATTAGCGTAGCTAGGAATTTTCCCTAGGGGCGGCAATGAGGTTTCTAGGGAGGCAGTGACCCCCTTTGCCCTCCTTAGTTGAGCCCATTATTGTAGGCTACGATTTTCTAGTGCAGCAAATAGATTTCTAGGGTGGACAGTGCTCACTCTTACCCCTAACTGCTACGGCCATATGTAAGTAGCTTTAAAATTCCAAAATTGATTACTACAGGATTGATCTCTTTGTCAGGTTTTTTCCTAATAATCTTGCGTGTGGCCACTATATCGCCTGATAGTGAGCGATGATGTGGCCTATGATGAAGCATGCTTGCCTGGCAAAAAACGATTCATTCGCGACTCAATGTCATATCAGTTTCTCAATGAGCCCAGCACAGTCCGTGATAGATTCAGTAGAACGAAAGAGCCATTTCCTACCAAGTTTCTTCTTATCTGTAAATTCTATTCTAGCACTTAATTTAATCTTAGCATCCGGAACAACTTTCGGAAATTTCGAAGGTATGTGAAGTCTGCCAACCCGCATTAGGCCAGCGTGGTGGACTAATGCCTAACCCCTGTCATTCAGTAGAGGAGGCCAGTGCCCAGCAGTGGGACGTATATAATACAGGTACAGTATTATTATTTATTATTATCCGGAATAACACTAAGGCCCGTATTCACAGACAACACTCAAGTAAGCTCTTTGCCATATCTCCAATTCTGTGTACATGAATGGTCTGTTTACGATTTAGCGCTAAAAACTAACCAATAACGTTTAGAGAAATCACTATGCGTTCGTGCTCACTGTAAGGTCTCATAGTAACATTTATGAATATATGATAGTCTTGCTATGCTGAAATAAGAAAATATGTAAAACTCACTGGTACAACAGACCCATACACATGCAACTCCCTCACGATACTGCATTGTTTGAAGTTCGCATTAGGTCCCGGCTTCAACTCAGGCCTGTAAGTATCAGACGCGCATTTCCTAAGCCTCAACAGACCCACCAAAATATCTTGGTCTGGGTCCTCGTAAGCAAGGAATGTCTCCCATCCCCCATTGGCTACGTAATCACGTCTTATGAGCTCTACCTGAAACAATGTATATTAATAAATTAAAAAAATATTTAAGTGTTTTTACACAAATATACATAGAAAAAAATATTATTTAAACTATGAGCTTCCAACTTTTGTGTAAACATATTACCCTAATACTATTATAAATTGTGAAAGTATTGATGATTGTGTGTTTGTTGTTCATGTGAATCACGCCGTAAAGGCTGAATGGTTTTATATGAAATTTGCCACACAAGTAGACCATGTCCTGGATTATGTCATAGGTTATTTATCCCGGAAAAGTACAATCTATTATTATAAAGGAAAAGGAGAAACTATTAATATATCAACTCTATTGAGTAGTATTGTCACACTGTAGACAGTTTTGCCTCAGCATGTATGGACCGGCTCGTCCGGGTCGTTACCACGGTCTCACAGAAAACCGGTTTAAAGTAGTAGCTTGCTGCTGTGTTTCGTATAGTAAGTGAGATATCCGGAGGCCCAAATCCCAATCCCCAATCCCTCAATTATCCCTTTCCTTTAAGGTCGGCAGCGCGCCCATGATCCTTTTTGTATTGTGGGCGAACATGGGCGGTGGAGATAACTTACCATCAGGTGACGCACTTACTCGTTTACCAGCCTATGATATAAAAAAAAACAAGTATACAAATATAAATTATCTATACTTACTTCATATGGCCTAACACGGTTATGTATTTCTTGAATTCCGACTTCCCTAGTCCTGACATCCCGACAATCTGTGCCTAAATCTGCCATACGAGCCAAGGCTAATTCTCTCAAGTTTCCATGCTCGACTCCTGAAGAAACCAAAGGCATTGGAATGTCGCGCTGTACCCTGGTATAAAAAAATGGCATAATCATCTCTTATACTTTACTTAATCTATTAACAGAAAATAAAGTATATATAAGCTTAAATACAATGTAGTACTTTGGAAAATCAAAGCAATCAAATGTTTCCATCGATAGATCCCAAAAATCTTTAACAACTTCACTTGTCAAATAATTTAAGATAATAAAATTGATGCTCAATACGGAGCTAAACGGAAGCATCGAAGTAGAAAGCACCCCACTAAGCTGAGTAATGCCAACCAGAAGAAAAATAAATTTGTGTTCCTAGTAGGGATGTTACGGATCTTCGACTCCGACTCCGAAAGGTCGGAACTTCCGATTGATTTTACACCTCCGACTCCAACTTCGGCTCCGATAATTTTGAGTCGGAGGTTATAACGGAAGATAGAAAGGCAGTGAACGTACAGTCTGTACACGATTTGATTTGTCGCTCGGTCTTGCTCGGTGAATTCCGCTCGCGTCTCCCGATCAGTTATTTGTTTTGTTTTTATTCGTGTGTTAGACGCGCTTCGAGACTCTTTAAAACTTACTTGTCAATTTAAATTAATAGCGATATATTAGAACTAGCATTTACCCGCGGCTCCGCCCGCGTAAAAGTTTTTTTCTGGGTTATAGTTGCCTTTGTTCTAATTCATGTCTTGGTCTACCTGTATGCCAAATTTTACCCAAACCCATTCAGCTGTTAAGGCGTGATTGATCTACAAATATCCAAAATTCCACCCCCCCCCCACTCCTTTCGCGAGTTGAATTTTAAAAATATATGAAACACATGTCACAAAATTTTTATTAAGTAATATTTCACAGCCGTTTTTCTTTTTCCTGTTTAACCCCTTAAAATGTAAATTTCCAAAAACCCATTCTTAGCGGGCCCCTTACATTACACAAACTACCATCTGACCAAATTTCATGATCCTAGCTTTAATAGTTTTGAGATTTCGTGTTTAATCAATAATTGAGTGGTATTTCGCTTTATATATAGATTACTGCTCCGCTCGTATTTTTTTTTTATTTATTTTAGGAAGGCTTACAGACTAGTAACAATAGAAACATAAAATAAAAGAAACATGTACAAACTAAATTGCTGATTATAAGCCTCCACATACATATAACTAAATTGGCACCTAACTAGATATACCAAAACTATAAAATTATACTATACATTTATGGTAAAGGATAACAACAAAAACAATGTACATAAAGATATGTCTCCTAAAATACGGTATTAAGTGTTAGTGAAAAATTGTTGCGTTAACACTCGTTTAACAGTAGTAAGTGCTAGTGCAGAAAAGATCAAAATCTAGTGACAAAGGCAGTTTATTGAAGCTATCCATACTACGTATCAAAAACGAGTTCTTTCTGTAATTAGTATGTGCAAACGGTACACTTAATATAGGTCTTTGTCTAAAGCCTATTAGATTTGTGCGAAGTGAGATTTTTGCAAGCAAATCTGGACAATCAATTGAGCCGTTAGCCACCTTCATTAAGTTTTCATTATTTACATTTTCATTATTTATGATAAGCAATATTTGTGCCTAATTTGACAGTCGTATTCCGTTTAATAAAAAAGGTTCACACAATATTCAAACCCCCCTTTTACCCTCTTAAAAAGTGAATTTCCAAAAATCCGGCCTTAGTACGCCTCGCCATTACACAAACTATCATCTGACCAAATTTCATGATCCCAGCTTCAGCAGTTTTTGAGAAATCGTGATTAATCAGTGAGTGGTATTTCGCTTTTATATATATATATATATATTTAGTATTTTAACGTGGATATTTTATTTAAAGAATAAATAATTAAGCGAAAAACAAGTGTTATATGGAACTACTCTAATGAAATTGATGCGAATACGGCAAAATGTAAATTTGTGGGAAAATCATCCCTTTAACGTTTAATTTACATATGTCTATTTTACTCCGCCTCTGACTTCGGCTCCGACTCCGACTCCGACTCCGACTCCGACTCCGACTCCGACTCCGACTCCGACTCCGACTCCGACTCCGACTCAGACTCCGACAAGTTAAATTTAAAAACTCCGGCTTCGACTCCGGTTCCGGTTCCGGTAAAACCACCTCCGTAACATCCCTAGTTGCTATGGGTACTAGGGATCTTTTTTTTAAATTGCCTATAGAGGCAGATGAGCAGGCGGCCCACCTGATGGTAAGTGGTTACCGCCGCCCATGGACCTCCGCAATGCCAGAGCAGAGCAAACCCGCTGCCTACCATTAAATGTAAAAACAAGTTGTAATATCATTTTTATACCTGTACACTCTAGTCCACGGTGGAACCAAAGCCAGGATCTTAGCAATCAGATCAACCAATGTGGAAGGTGGATAACTCCTGTATCTGCCAGTTTTCCACAACTCATACAGACCAGTGCCTCTTATCACCAGTGTAGGGTATATCTTGAGACCATCGGCGCGGAATGCGGGGTTCTCAAAGAATTCTATGAACTGCTCTACATCCCGCTCAAAATCTACATTTGGTAAGTCAGGCATCATGTGGGCTACTATCTGAAATGAATGTACAAACTATGTAATATACATAATGAATTAATATGATAATAGTGTTATATAACGATTCATAGAATTGTCTCTTAATTCATATAGGCAAATATGTGGTGTAGTGCAATGTAAGATAAGATGCTTGTAACACTTATATTAATTAACTAATTCACACACAACAGTCACACACATAGTTCTGACCCCACACTAGGTAAACCTGTATCGAGGGTATCAGAAACTACGAGGAACTTGGTCCCACAACACCCAGACCCGAGACAAATATTTGTGAACAAACAAACATTCGTCTAGGTGCGGGAATCGAAACCACGACCTCACGCTTCGCAACCTGAGGCTGTCAATATTGTTATCATGTACAGCTACTCCGAACCTATAATTGGCTTTGTTGTCAAAATCAAACAATTTTAGACTATAAATTAGAGACAAGACATTGCAAGCTCTCCAATCTGTATGAAACCAAGCATGTCACTTTTATAGTGTCTACTTTGTCATCACAAAAGCAATTTACAGATTAGAAATAATCTTAGAAACACTTTAAACGACTTTTTATAACATAAAAGGCATTATTTGTGTGTTCAGCTTACATCTTACTAGAGTAATGTTGAGTGCAGATTAAACCAGATTATTAAACTTCATCATGGCACATGAAGTAGATATACTAGCGATGTCTATTATATTTTGTTGCGATTGTTCTTTGGTATAAATCTTTAGTCTATTGCAGTAAGTTATTATACCGGGTGTAAGAGAAATGCTTCCGAAAACGAATACAGGTGATCGTGCTGGTGTTTACAGACATGATACCACAAAAAAAACGGGAAATAAGTAAAATTTATTTTTTTATTATTCACGCACTGTCTTATTTGGACCAACAAATACAATGTAGTTTTATTGAAAAGATAATTCAAATAGTATTTTTATTTGGAGCGTGCACAATCATTTACCCCGACTTAATACTCTTTACTTGCGGTATTGTTTCCAAAATGGCAAGTTAACAGCAAAGGAATAGCATTTCCCGTTTCGTTACGTTTTATTACTGTTTCGGCTTCGGAAGTGGTCCCCTTACACATGGTATACAATATAGTAGCATATTTGTATGTGAATGGCTCAGAGAAACTACACTGTCTGTGTTCTGTTGATGTAAACAATTAGTACCTTGTATCCTGCATCTTTAGCCAATCTGAAATTCTCACAAACAGCTTTCACAGTATGTCCTCTATTTGTATCTCTGGCAATATCTTCATACACAGATTGTACACCAATCTCCAACCTAAAAAGCAAAATTACTTTTTCAAACCTAATAATGATGTGAAACACAAGACCATCAACATATTGGGCACTTAAAAATAGAATCAAGTTCTTTTCCAGTTACAATAATAAGTTTTGGTTTTTTCTTAGGCCTCAATTACATTTTAACTACTCATGTAAGCTAATTATTGTGTAAGAGACTTACAAATATAATCCTAATGTAATAAGTTAATTACTGTAAATGTCAAATATTTAAACCAATGAACATCTTTATTAATCATGTGGGATTATAAAAATGCAACTTTAGTTTAAAATAAAACTTAGAATAAAGATTACGATATTAAATTACATAGATGTAAGTTGGGAAACAGTGTCAGATTTAGAAGTATGTCCAAGTACAAACATATGTGAATGTTACACTGAGTCTTTGATATGTTTGTAAGCAAAACTTACAGGTGTTATTGAGGCCCTAAAAATAACTTAAAATAAACAATCAAGAGCTTTTTGATGTTATTAAAGGTATGTATGTATATTTTATCACTCACCTGGTACAACCATAGTTAAGCATGTCACTCATGTGCCTCTGTAGACAATAGTCTGGTCTGGTCTCTATTGTGATACCAATGCATTTTGTCTTTGCCTTCTCAGAGTACTTCACTGCCTCGGCTACACAAGTAGATGTGTGGCCAGAAAGAGCATCATGTAAATTCCTGAAAATATAATATCAATGGATGCATAACATAACCATTTGTCAATTATTAATAAATCTGTAAATATTAAATAAATAAATATACCTAACAGTCACACACAGTCCTGACCCCACACTAGTTTAATCTATATCCTGGGTGTCAGTTGACTTGACGAGGGACTTGCGGTTCCACAACACCCAGACCCGAAACATTTGTCACAGTGTGGGAATCAAACCCACGGCCTCTCATCTCTTCTCATGCAGTGCTTTGTAATTCAAAATTCTGTGTGGTATTGCTTCTGTTTATGAACAGACGTGCCACTTACCATCAGTCGAGCGACCTGCTCATTTCGAGCTAAGAAAAAAGAACCAGAATGGTTATAAATCTGAACACTGCCAGGCTTTTCTAGTTTGTCAGAAATTAACAACAAAATGACCTACCTTATAAAATAATCCCTATAATCTTCAGGTAAGCTCATAAAAGTGCCACCCATCACAATAAACTCAACTTTATCCACGCTGTGACCGAGCTGTTTCAACTGCTCCACTCTGTGCCGCGTCTGCAAGTAAGGGTTGTACCTCGCTCGAATAGCTCTCATGGAGGTCGGCTCGTAACCCGTGTAGCTCTGCGTCGAGTACTCAAAGTCAGAGTCGGGGCCACCGGGACAATACACACATATATTCCCGGTGAAATTTATATGCGGACAACGATGAGGTTTACACATAACAGCAACTACCGCTATACCCGACGCAGTACGTATAGGTTTTGCCTTTAATTTAGGTAAGAGTATTTTTTTCGCGTCGGCCGGCACCGCTGCGATGATATCCACCAGACGTGGTGATGTTCCGAGCCCGTATTTTGACGAGATTCGAGTTTTCATCTTGTTGAGGTTAACATCTTTGCTTTGACGATGCGCAATTAATAACTCTTGAATGATCTCCGATATCACTATTACCATCTTCTCCTCTTTGGAAAGGTTCGGTAAGGGTTTCTTTTTCGTCATATTGCTAGTTTTCTTGTTATTTTTTATGAAATAATGCACTTGCACCAATAATCAATATTACAATAAATTGTGATTTACGCTTTTTTTTTTTTTGTTTTTTTTTTTTTTTTTTTTTTTTCCCAATGGAACCGGCTAAGGTCAAAGACCATGCTGCCAAGTCATAAGTAATATAATTTCATTAGTTTTGTCTTTATATTTTTTTTAGACCATAATGCCAAGTCATAAGTAATATAATTTCATTAGTATTTCTTTATATTTTTTTAGACCATATTGCCAAGTCATAAGCAATATAATTTCATTAGTTTTTTCTTTATATATTTTTTTTAGACCATACTGTCAAGTCATAAGTAATATAATTTCATTAGTTTTTTCTTTATATATTTTTTTTAAAGTAAATCGTCATCATAGATATATAAGTGCATAAGTCAAAATTAATTAATTTCGGTGATGAAATCACCAGCAAAAACTATGTTAATAGTCTAAGTCATAAACCAAGAATTTGGCAAAAAACAAGTACAACTCATAGTACAACTCAAGTCAAGATACATATACATCATACAAATGTCAATTAAAATGAAAATGCAAAAGACGCTGATAAACTACAAATACAATTTTTTTTTTTTAATTACCTACTTTAAACTTTTATATACAATTTATACACCAATACTTAAATTTGCCCAACTGTATTATTAATAAATCTAACTAAAGCTATATAAGTTGAACTATTCACAAGAAGAGCCTGGATGGAGCGCGGTACTAAATCAGGATTGCCGTATATTTTAATCAGTTCATCCATCAGCACAAGGCGCTGAATGCCAAAGGATAAACAATCAAAGAATATGTGAGACAGAGTTTGATCTACCTGGGAATTACAATAATCACAATGTGGACTTTGCACCAATTTTAGCCGAAAGAGATGATAATTTAAACGACAATGTCCAAAACGAAGCCTTAAAATAGTAGTGTAGAATTTCCTGTTTAAGAAAAATTTACTTTTGCAGAACCAAGGCATGGATCCAATGGAAACATTACATGTAGCATACCATAATCCTTTATTTACAATTTGAACTGTGTAATTCCAATGTCTTCTCCAAATGTCAGTGGACCTTTTCTTTATGAGAGGGATTATATCTGTACATGGCATGAAAACACTGAAATCACTACTAGAATCAGGGACAATGGTTGTAGAATTGGTTATTATTCTGGCTAAATAATCAGCCCTCTCATTCCCCAACACTCCCACATGAGAAGGGACCCACATAAACAAAACCTTAATATTATGTACAGTGAACAAATCCAGCCAAGTCTCTTTAATTATAGGAATTAAATAATTAGTGCTAGCATTAAACTTATTATTTTTAAGATTTTCAAGAACACTCATGCTATCACTAACTATTATCCATTCACAACATCCATCGTTATTGTGTTTTATATGTTTTAAGGCAGCAAGAATAGCCACAGCCTCTGCTGTGAATATACTTGTATTAGAATTTATTTTACAACCAATACCAGAATTCAATAGCCTATCAAATATAGCAAATGAGACTGAGGACTCAGTTTTAGACCCATCAGTATACAGGAATCTATAATCAGTAAACTCTGAAAATTTACTATAAACATCTTCTTTAGAAGATAAATTATGATCAATAATAACTTTAATTGGAGGAAATTTACTGTTAAAATCTCCATGATAACATGGTAGAAGGGATGATTTATAGATTTGCAGAGTTTCAAGAAAATTTATGTACTGAGGAAAGCCCTGAAGAATATAAAGAGGATTATGAATAGATGGTGGAAGAGCATGTGTCAAGTTTAAAAATAGGTGATTATCTTTTTTACTGTACAGATTCAATATGAACTTTTCTTTCAAAAAAGTGAATCTTATGCTTAAGGGAGGAAGTTTACACTCAACTTGCATTGTGTTAATAGGAGTGCTTTTAAATGCTCCTGTTATTAATCTCAAACTTTTATTTTGTATTTTATCCAAGATGTCTACTAATCTACTATCACCAGCAAAACAAAGAAAACCATACTCAAAATGACTACGGATCAAAGATTTATATAAAAGCAACAATATTTTGGGATCAGCTCCCCAAGATGTTCTACATAATGATTTTAAGACATTGAAAGCTCTATTAGCTCTTGAACTTAATAAATCAATATACTTTTTCCAAGAAACATTATGGGTAAAGGTCACACCTAAAAACTTAGCTTCAGGAGAAACAGGAATACAGGCTTTATTATAATATACAGACGGAATTAAATTGCTTGTTTTACCAAATACAACTAATTTAGATTTTAGTGTATTTATGTCAAGATTCAAATAAGAAAAGTATGCACATAGCCATTCCAAAGACTTATTAAGAGTGTTTGTAATATTAGCTAAATTATTTCCAGATGCATAAACAACCAGGTCATCGGCAAATTGAAGATTTTTAACTTTTGTACCCAAAACTAGATTCAAACGACGTATATACAGGATGAAAATTAAAGGAGAGAGTATTCCACCTTGACATACTCCAACAGACGCAAATCTTGGACCATATAATTTACCATTATACTTAGCATAAACTTCTCTTTCAGTCAAGAACATATGGATCCAGTCAACTATTTTGTTTGGAAATCCAACAGAAAGTAATTCACTACAAAGTACATCAATATTGACACTATTAAAAGCACCAGCAACATCAAAGAATACTGACATTAAAAACTGCTTATTATTTAAACTATTTTGGATATCAAGTTGTAGTTGACAGATGCTTTCACGAGCTGATCAGCTGACATTCCCCTTCGAAAACCAAATTGATTAGCAGGTAAAATATGATTTTGTTCTACATAAAATTCCAACCTTTGTTTTAATAGTTGTTCAAAAACTTTACCAACACATGATGTTAAAGCAATAGGACGATACGAATCTGGATTAGACCGAACCTTGTCTGGTTTTAATATGGGTACCAAACAATCAGATTTCCATGAATGAGGTATATCATTGTTCAACCAAAGATTATTTAAGATCCTAAGAAAAATGTGCAAACTTTTTTTACTGAGCTTTTTCAACATAATATAAGGAATACCATCCAAACCAAAAGCACTATCCTTTCTAGAATAAACAGCAGATGTCAACTCTTGTATTGAAAAGGTATTGGTTAAAAAACTATATAGAGACTGTGTAAAACTAACAGAAGGTAAATTTGAATTATTATTTACATAGTCTGGAGTATACTTTTGCAGAAAATCTTGAACCCAAGTATCATCATTATTATTACATGAAAATGTTTTATTGAATTTCCGCATACATTTCCAGATTCTTGACAGAGGAGTACACCGGTTAAAAGAATTACATAGTTCAACCCAACTGTTCGACCTTTCTGTTTTTAAAGTAAGTTTTTTAAGAGCTTGTAATCTTTTGAACTCTATATATGATTCATCTGAAGGATTATTTTTAAAATGAAGATAAGCAGATTTAGAATTTTGAATTGCTTCTGAACATTTTTTATTCCACCAAGGGAGGGGAGGCCTTTTAAACGACTTCCTGCGTGAAGAATTATTGACTAAAGTATTTGTAATAGATGAATTGGGTTGGTTGCGATATGGAAGAGATCTATCAACTGCTGAATGCAAGATTTCACAAAACTGAGTATATGCTTCCAGTGGTGTAATACCATGAACTTGAAAATTAGACAATTCTAAATCTACACTTTGTACATACATTTTCCAATCTACCATTTTAAAATTTGGGTAGATGGGCAGATGTATGTTATTATAATCATTTGCAGGACAACTACTTGCATTATTATTATTTACAAAAAGTTTAATAATCACAGGAAGATGATAGCTGCCAAGAGGATCATTATGTACAGACCAGTCAGAAGAAAGAGCCAAAGATGAAGAAACTATAGACAAATCTAAGGCATTTGGACGCCATGTCAAAGAGCCAACTGTAGTCACTTCACCAGTATTTAACAAAACCAAATTATTGTCATCAACAATCTCCAAAATGTCCCGGCCTCTTGAATTAACAGAATTACATCCCCATGATGTGTGATGAGCATTGAAATCACCAGCAAATATCATTGGTTCAGGTACTGACTTTATTAATGATTCAAATTTATGTTTGTCAAAAGAGGGAGTACAATTTGTAGGACAATAAAAACTTACAATACTTATTTCTTTGTTATTTAAAGAAATTCTTACACAAATGTTTTGTAAGGAATTATCAGAATATGTATGAATTTTTTTGTAATCTATACTGTTATGAATTAAAATAGCTACTCCATTATGTTTATTACCTATATCATTTCGTTCTATTTTATAACCTCTTATACTAAAATGTTTTTCAGGTGTTAACCAGGTTTCTGATATAATTGCTAAATTTATTTTATAATCATGTAAAAAATTGATCAATAAAAGTTTATTACTAATTACGCTCTGAGCATTCCACTGCATTATATTAAGGTCCATTTTTGGTAGAAGATGTATTACTGCTGAATGTTTGCTGAAGAACTTGTTTTATGGATACTGTATTAATAGGGGTGTCTTTTTGGCTAGTTACAATTTTTGTTATGGCTTGTGTTAAAATATTCATAAAATAATCAGATTTTGTTAAATTCTGAATTTGAGTTTCAATATTTGACTTTGATAATTGTGGGAATATAGTTTCATTAAATAAAGCTGAATATTGAGTAGCTTTAGATTTAATTTTATTCTCTTCTAATTTAAGTTTCTTCTGAGGACAACTATTTGATATAGCTATATGGTTGCCACCACAGTTGGAACATTTAGCATTTTTCGGATCTTCTTTACATGTTTTGAAATTATGGTTTTGTGAACATATTGAGCATACCTCTGTATTTCTACAATATTTGGCTATATGACCAAACTTCAGGCACTGCAGGCACTGCTTAACTGGGGGGATATATAAGTTTACCTCGTGCCTCCAAGAGTCAAGGTATACGTACTGAGGTAACTCAGTTGATGCAAAGGTTACCGCGACAGTCTGTGTGGGCTGATATGTGACTGCACCACACTCACTCCGTACACGGCGCATGAAGCGTCTTACCTGTATGACGTTTCGTGAGCTCCCTATTAAAGAAAATATTCTTTTGTTAGCTAAGTCCGTAGGGACAGACGTAAGCACGCCAGTTACCTCGGTGTCAATAGCTGGTATGGTGGCTTTTAAACCCAGCTCATCCAACAATTTTTTATTTTGCAGGAATACATTGGCATTGTTTGAAAGATCAAATGTGATACCTATTTTAAATTTATTGACTGACTTTAAATGTAGTATACCAGTTACACAATGTTGCGTATGGCACGAGAAATTGCCAACCTGTCCTTATCGGTGAAACTTTTTGTCTCATCTTGATGAGATAAAAAAACAATGTATTCTGATTTTTTACTGTTTTCAGAGTACTTCCTAGAGTACCCTGGTACCTTATACACTTGATACTTCCTGGTGCAGTCGTCATCAGAGTCAGAAGAAGTTTCCATATTGGGACATGAACGCTCATCAGGAGGATCTTTTTTCCGCCGCTTTACTCCCCCCATCTTCTATTTACAACATGAAATTTACAATAAAGATTTAATTTCTGGATGAAACTAAAGAAATAAATATATTTTTACACTATAAAACAAAAATATTGCTTTAAAATTATTTTTTTGGCGCCTTTCACTTTCAAGTTTCCCGCGCGAATCCTTTTTTTTTGTATTTTTGTTCCATAAGGAACCGGCTAAGATCAGAGACCATACTGCCAAGTCATCAGTTATATTATTTTCATAATTTCCAAGAACGATGAAACAGGGGTGTGACCGATTTCAAGGCCTTGATGGAGTATTGGTGTAAATTCCTTCCAGTTCGATGCTTCTTAGATGACTTTCTTCAAGCGAATCGAAAGCACAAGGTCGACAATACCCTTGATCAAAAATCACCTAAATCCACTTATTTCGATGTTTCCATACACTATTCATCATCATTAATGATTATTGCACAAAACCACACCACTTTTATACAACAAACACAACTTTAAACCAGTTTAGGAAATAATTAAAACAAGAGAGCCACCGCACTGTAAGAATTCCCGCCAAAACTCCTGTGATTTACGCGTGTTTACGCCATGTCATTTTTTTTTTTTGTTTTTTTGTTCCTTTTTTTTTTTTTTTTTGTTTATTGTTCCTTAAGGAACCGGCTAAGATCAGAGACCATGCTGCCAAGTCATTAGTTATAATATTCTTTTCTTATATTCCAAGAACGATAAAACGGGGGTGTGGCCGATTTCAAGGTCTTGTTGGAGTTTTGGTGTTAATTCCTTTCAGTTCAATGCTTCTTAGACGACTTTCTTCAAGCGAATCGAAAGCACAAGGTCGACAATACCCTTGATCAAAAATCACCTAAATTCACTTATTTCAATGTTTCCATACACTATTCATCAGCGTTAATGTTTATTGCACAAAACCACACCACTTTTATACAACAAACACAACTTTAAACCAGTTTAGGAAATAATTAAAACAAGAGAGCCACCGCACTGTAAGAATTCCCGCCAAAACTCCTGTGATTTACGCGTGTTTACGCCATATGTCATTTTTTTTTTTTTTTGTTTTTTTGTTCCATAAGGAACCGGCTAAGATCAGAGACCATGCTGCCAAGTCATTAGTTATATCTTTTCTTATATTCCAAGAACGATGAAACAGGGGTGTGGCCGATTTCAAGGTCTTGCTGGAGTTTTGGTGATAATTCCTTACAGTTCAATGCTTCTTAGACGACTTTCTTCAAGCGAATCGAAAGCACAAAGTCGACAATACCCTTGATCAAAAATCACCTAAATCCACTTATTTTAATGTTTCCATACACTATTCATCATCGTTAATGATTATTGCACAAAACCACACCACTTTTATACAACAAACACAACTTTAAACCAGTTTAGGAAATAATTAAAACAAGGGAGCCACCGCACTGTAAGAATTCCCGCCAAAACTCTCGCCATATGTCAGTGATGTCAACTGTCAAAGACAGCTGTCAAAAATGTTTAGTGCGAAAACTAGTCTTTTGAACATTTTTAAATTGAATAATATTCTTTCACCTGCCCTTATCCCACTTTTAATGGGATCGTCACAACATAAAAAAGATTTGGCTAGTAGTTTTTATGACCGTCCTCCTAATAGTAAAGATCTATTTCATTTGAAAGTACTTACGGATAAAATCAAATGAAGACAAGCATGACAAACATGTTTGTAGGTAATACTTTCCGTAAATCTATTTAAGCAAGTACCTAAAAAGAGTCCTACTTACTTCACTACATTCACCGGCGCCCATTCTGTGCTTTGTCTTCTTCTGTAGTTGGAAGAGAAATCACAAAGTGCAGAATTTGTGAGTTTCTTGGATGAATCGCCAAAGCGTTGGAAGCCGTACGGTACATGACCAGCAAAACCTGGGAAGATAAAATAGTTACCTACTGTCTCGGTGGCGCAGTTGTAATAAGTACTCGTTACGACCGACGCTGACGCTGAGGTCTCGAGTTCGATCCCCGGGTCGGGTAAAAGTGATATTGGGTTTTTCTATTACAAATTGCTCAGTATCAGCCCAGAGTCTGGAATTGTGCCCGGTATGGCGATAGGCAGGGCGAAATGTGGGTGTACTGGTTACACCTCTGCCTACCCCTTCGGGGATTACAGGCGTGAGTGCATATGTATGAATAAGTATGTATAAAATAGTTAGTTAATTTAATGTTACCACAATTTTAAGACTAAATACACGTGCATATTTGTGTGATTCACAAATATTTTTAAGTCTGCGTATTTTGGTATCGTACCTGTATCCTTCGCAATTTCAGATATCTTTAACAAGACCTGTCTCTTAGCGTGGACTCCAGACTACGAGTATGTGCATGACTGTGTTATGTGTACAGTGAAATGAAAAACCAATAATGCTACGATTTGATAATATACCTACCCTAATTAGTTATTATTCTATTCTTCAAAAAATATTTACTTACGCACTGATTGTGAGGGATTAAACCCCCATATTTGATTTCTTACAAACGATGAGTGGATTTTTGCATACGACATCTACGAGCTCAGAATTTGTATCTATCTCGAGGTTCAATTTTTTATTTTGTTTAAGTCACAGTGTTTATAATTTAATCACGATCACTTTTTTCATTCCGTTCGTGTGGGTAACACAGTATGAATAATATAGAGAAAACAGCATTTATCAATTAATTAAAGAAAAGTCAAAACTTATATGTCAATCGATCTGTCCCATTGACACAGGATAACAAATAGCAATAAAAAAAAAACTTGTAGTTACACTAACATGAAGTTTTGATATAAGTTATGTTACGTATGTAATATAAACCAATATATCAAATAATTTATAAAGCACTGAGAGCCATATTTATATTTTGCTCCATCTTTAAACCAGCCACCGGGTGGTACTGTAATTAACTATTGATTTTCATAATACCTTTCTTGATAAATTTATCAGGGTTGTCGTTTTCCATGAAATAAGGGCTGACGGAGTGTGACGCAGGTGACAGTTTTGGCTCATCCATCGGCAAATCTCGGAGTATTCCCGCACACTCTGGCCGCACCACTAGCAGTGGCAACTTGAATTCCGCAGTCGCAGACTGAATACAAGAAAATTCATTTTATTCATTCATTCTTTTTTCTTCATACATCTCATTTATTTATGGATATTGATATTTCAATTCGGAATGTTTTTCTTGATAAATGAAAATAGAACGATAGAAAATGAATTCGATATATTTCGCTGGATTTATTATCGTCCACGAATTCCAGTCGGCTCATCAATTCAACAATTCATCGTTTGGACTGAAGCTAATTTCTTCATCAAATTAAAGTTGCGTTGAGACATTTGTGGGGAGAATAGTCTCTACTACTCTCTATCATTAGGTGTTCTGTTTTTACATCGAATATTTCTTTAGCCATATTCGATTACTTACGAATCGATCGACCAGATTCCAGGGCTGTCCTTTTCCTGCCTGCAGGTCTACGACTCTCTCCAACTGATGTCTGGCAGCACGCTGGTTCAACTGCAGTCTCTGGAACTCCGACAATGCCTCGGTCGCGGCGACCGTGTAGCGTTGTCCGTATTGTGCATTCAAACGTGGTAGAAAGCCTGTATTACACAATACTTATTTTTGAAGGTGGGCAACTCACTCACTATTCCTAAGGTACTATGAGTTCACAATAAAATTACCTACTGTTTCTTCTATGATTTCAACACTATTATTTACTAGGTACTAGGTCACTCGTATGCGAGAAGTCGTCTGGGTTGGTACCACCGTTTTGTCTACTTCTGCCGCCAAGCAGCAGTGTGTAAGCACTGTTGTGTTTCGGTTTGAAGGACATAGAAGCCAGTGAAATTACTGGACATAATGAGACTTAACATCTTACATGTCAGGATGACGAAAGCAGTCCAGTGCCATGCAGTGTTTTGCAATTCAAGGTGCTGTGACTGTTTATGGGCAATCGTGGCGCTTAACATCAGGCAACGAACTGCTCGATTCGTTATTCAAGATATAAATCAATAAAAAAAATCGCCTTGTTCCAATAGTAATACGTAACAACTTAAACTATATAGCAATTTATATTAGTAGGTATGCAATAAAGAATTAGAATCAGTGAGATCCAATTAGCAAAACAAAATAAATTGTAAACGATCCCGTGTCCCGTTGGTTGCGCAATACACAAGCGCCTAAGTGCAAACCATCTGATATCTGGACATAACTAGAGCAGATAAAGGACAAGTACCGTTTTATTGTAAGATTACGCGTGTAACCACACGATTCGAGAACCGCGGACATCTGTTCAACTCATTCCGTCTCACCATAAACTGACAAGTTTGAGTGAGCTTGATGGAAGGCCACTAAAACTGTGCCTAGAACCGTTATTTATCCTGTTTCAAAAGTGGAACATAAGAACATAACATTCAGTGAAACATAACATTACGTACACCGCGGTGATGTTTTTTTTATACACAAGCATTAGTTGCTCCTTAGATGTAATTAATTTATATAGCCGCCTAATCACGAAATAAGATAACTAGAACAATAACTCTCTTATGAATCTGACAAAAATACGGCTCCACTTACTCTCATACACGCAACAAAAATTTATGAACGTTTAAAATCAACTGTATTTCATAAAAGTTAATGTCTAAATATGTATTAAATTTCTAAATCGAGATTCGACGTTCTGCACCGCGGAAAAAAATCGATGTTTAAGTGCCAACTAGAGATCATGAATCAACTTTTATGAATTGATGAATAAACGAGCTGCACAGACTTTTATAGCCCTGCCCCCTTGCACAGAGTTTTGGTGGGGTTATATTTTTGTTTGAGTTACGTTTCTTGTCATCTTATTTCGATGCGCCTGATTATATAAAATGTCTAGTCAATAATTTACAACATCTATGATATATCAATAGCCAGTTATGGCCCTGTCTAGTCACAGATTTGCTAACTCGCAGTAAAATTTTGACAATTTTTGTATGGAAGATCTGTCAAAATACTATTGAAAGTAAGCAAATCTATCTTTAAATAGAATATAGGGAACGGCTATTAGTCAACTATACCTATACATACTATTTTGAATGGTTAAATAAAACTTGTTCATTGCCAGAAAAAAAAGTTTTTTAGAATAAGTTACTTTTTTGTTTAATGTAAGGTAAGTTAATTTATTTAATTTATATCAATACAATAAAAGCAAAAGAGTAGGTATAGTATTGCTTTTTATATATTTTCATTGACGTTACATTCATTTATAAACAGGCAAGTGGTTCATCTGATGGTAAGTGAACACCACCGCCCTTGGGCACAATCAATACCAGAGTTATCTTCGAATTTCGTAATCATAAAAAAATCTACCTATTTATTGCATAATTTTACATAATCAACAAAACTACCTCACTTTCCTGTTTATTTGAGGTTAATTATTCTTATGAGGTGATTCAAGAAACAACTGTATCTACTTAAAATTTACTATCAAAGGGTCCATATACGGCTCCACTGACTCAAACTAATGTCCATACGACATTGACTCCCTGTGATTCGAAGCCAAGTGCAGGTCCGCGAGGGGACTGAGGCACCGAGTCCAATTGCCCCCCTGAGTTCAATCGAACTGGAGTATAACATGATGACGGCCTCAGTGGCGCAGTGGGCGAGTAGCCGACTGTGAAACGTAAAATCGCGGTACAAATTTTGTCTGATCCACAAATATTGGTTTCGGGTCTAGGTGTTGTGATACCGTAAATCTCCCCCAGTTCCTAATACCCACGATACAAACCTCGTATCTTACTGTGGGCCAGGGATATGTTTGTAGCTGTTGAGTGTTGTTAATACATACGCACTCACGCCTGTAATTAACGCCTGAAGATGCATCGGGTGGGCGTAGGTCCATCCCGAGCATAAGTAGTTTTAAGTACCTATGTTTAATATATTATATTTTATGTTTCAATTAATATATATGTACATAGTATTATATTTGTATGGGCTTAACTGTTTTATGTGTTCATGTGTCCTTATGGTAATTGCCAAATAAAGTTATTTTCTTTCTTTCTTTCATTTTCTCTACTTTTTTTATACATTGGTAAATTTGTATCCCCAAGGCGTAAATCAATAAAAATCTACACTCCCATGTTTGGTGTTATGCCAGCCTTTTGCCCCTTCCACTTCGCCTGGACTTGAGCATCCACCATAATGAGACCACAGGCTATCATATCTTTCTCTAAGATATTAAGCCAGCACTTTTGGGCATTCCACGTAGCCATTTGTAACCGACGTACTCCTATGGTATCCTCAAAACGTGACCAAGCTATCTTTAGCGATATCCTTAGAGGTCATCTCCCTAGGCCTTTTGAAACAAAAAATCTCTTTGTCTCTCTCTGTCATAATAGGCGAAATTCTGGATACGTGCCTGGTCGAAGCACACACGATACAGGAAACGACGCGAGCATTGGTCCATTACGCCCACGAACCGACCGTTATAATGAACGACAAATCAAGATTATTGCGAAACAACGCCCTGCATAACACTTTTATGATAATACAGTGCTTGATACCAAGTACTATGATTAATGTAATGATCAACTTTGCTTTGAGTTTTACAGAAGCAATTTATTGCAATAAACGTAAGTAGTAGGACTGGCTCGGTGGCGCAGTTGTAATGCAAGCGTTACGACTGAGGTTGACGCTGAGGTTTCGGGTTCGATCCCCGGATCGGGTAAAGTGATATTGGGTTTTTTTATTATAAAATGTTCAGTATCAGCCCGGAGTCTGGAATTGTGCCCGGTATGGCGATAGGCTCGCCCCCTATCCCATCACGGGACGGAGATACGCTCGGCGAAATGTGGCTATACTGGTTACACCTCTGCCTACCCCTTCAGGGATTACAGGCGTGAGTGCGTATGTATGTAAACGTAAGTAGTTTAAGTATATAATATTATGTATATGCACGTTGCGTTTACTATTAGAATGTGTTACACTCTTACAAGTTGCTCTCTGTTATCCAGAATGTAGATTGTATATTCCCAGAGTCGAACTATATTACTGTATACCTCCTGTTTAGAGAGCCTAAATAAATAAAAAGAAATGTGTAACAAACTTGCTTGCAACTCCTTATTATTGAAAACTACCTTTTAACACAATGAAAAATCATTTAGCAAGCAGGGAAAAGGCAGTTTCCTATTAGAGAAAGAAGTTTCATCATCAGATCAGCAATTCCAGAGATTCCTTTCTTTACTATCTGTCATTAAGGTGGTAGGTCCCTCGTTTGCGAGAGACCGGCTGGGTTGGTACCACCGCTTTGTCTATTTCTGCCGCCAAGCAACAATGTGTAAGCACTATTGTGTTCCGGTGTGAAGGACATTGAAGCCAGTGTAATTACTCGGCATTATGAGACTTAACACCTTATGACTCGGGGTGACGAGCGCAGTCCAGTGTCATGCAGTGCTTTATTTAAAGTTCTGTGTGGCGTTGCTTCTGTTTATGGACAGGCGTGGCGCTTACCATCAGGCGAGCGACCTGCTCGTCTTGTCATTCAATCTAATAAAAAAAAAATACCAGCTTAATGCCAGGGTCCCCCTTCCCTTCATGGTTTGACGGTAATTGGTATTATATGGGCGACCCGCCGTCTAACTCCCACAACCCGCAACAGGAACAAAGTTTCGCCATTGCCTCGTCCGTTAATCAACAGAGTGTACCACGCGCTAGTGAGGTTGGCTTTGGCCTAAGATGTTGGTGCCCAACCAGTAGTTCTAGAGATTACCCCCAATAAACTTACTTACTTATTTTATCCCTTCATAAAGTAAAGTAAATAGGTAGTCAGTATACACAGCTTGAGTTTCAACTGCAGTAGCTCGAGTTCAAATCCGAGGCGAACAGCAAGTTCAACAATATAAATCTCGAGGTTTTATCTCATTTCATCTACCTAGTAAACCAATAACACGAAAATTCCACGACCTGATTGACTACCTAGTACCCACTCTAAAAAAAATACACCAGTTCGAAAAAGCTGAACTCGTTTCTTGAAGCCCTACAACCTAGAAATGCGGAAAGAAGGTCGTAAATCCATTCCACGCAGGTATATAAACCTGTACATCATAAATACGAGCATGAAAATTGGATAGTTCAGTAAATATTTATTTGGGTTATCCTTTACTTGAAGCCTTTGCAGTATCATCAAACCATTATTCAAACTCAACATCTCGACGTAAGTGACTTTTTTACTATAATAAATTATTTAAACCTGTTTTACACTGTACTATTGATGTGCACGATACTCCTTTAATAATGAGAGGGGTTAGGCCTTAGTCCACCACACTGGCCTAATGCGGGTATGACTTCACATACCCGAAATCCTTTAAACATTGTAAACAATTAATGTCAAGGTAGTGTATCCCAGCTGTGACCCTAGGTGGTAGGCCCCTCGGTTGCGAAAGTCTGGGTAGGTACCACCGTTTTGTCTATTTCTGCCACCAAGCAATAGTGTATAAGCAGTGTATTCCAGTTAGAAGAACGTTGAATCCAGTGAAACAGTATTTATCATTAATTGGTGTCGTCATATTATCCTTATTATATTTTTGATATTTAACGTTTTATTATACGAATAAATAAAATATTTATGTAGTGTAACGATGTAGAACAATTGAAACACAATGTACACGACCTTCTCCATTTATTTGGGCAGAGTAACACTTTATATTCCGTTTAGGAACCGACTGACTGCCGACAATAATTATTCCACCTTATTTATACCTTTTCACAAATAGTTCACATTAGTAATTATATTTATTATTGAACATGTTAGATCGTTCTAAATAACGTGTATATTATTTATAATTGAATAATTAAATAAGTCAGAGTATCTTATGGATTTAAGAGACAATATAACGTCATACAATAATAGTGTGACGTCATAACCGTTGTGTTATTATTTAGTACTGCCAGCACTTATAACAGTAGGCATCAATCCACAACATCGAGATTACACAAGTAAAAGCTATTTAGAAAATTTGCATTCCTTACAATAATAACATTTTGCTCTGTTATTGTTGTATTCTTCGCCATTTTCTTGTATTGTGTCTTTGTTTTCCAAGACACAATGATATGAAAAGATCACTGATGTGTCGCTACCAGTGCTCAGTTCAGAGGCCCATTATCTTACATATTGGTGGATCTGACAGATTGTTCTTTATACTCTAGAATCTACATTATCTGGAGGTAATTCTAGAGTCTAATAATAGAATCTAGGTTTCCGACTAAGCTTACCGACTCATATTACAGCAACAGCCGAAATCTATTAAATAACGTTCTCTTTATGGCCATGGCACTAGACCATCATAGTATAATGTAGTAATAATGACTATACTCTAAACGTTAGCCGTCTCTACATTAACGATTTGATCATCTCCCAATACTTTTATATTATAAATACATAAGTAAATGAATTGACTTTATTCAAATTATATCTCGCCATTGCCCTATGGAGACAAAATACATAGGCAGTCACAAGGACTGCCGATAAAAGTGAAAACTTAAATGTACCTACTAAAGAATATTGACTTTTTAGGATATTTTAACAAACTAGGGCTTCGCCCCTACGCTCGCTGCGCGAGCGTACGACGAGTAAGTAATAAGGCTTACTCGTAAAAAGTCTTTATAGAGAATATTTTACTCGTAAAAGGCTCCTAATAAGGCTTACTCGCAAAAAAATATTTGTTATTGCAATGTGATATTAACGTGACGTTTTTAACGTACACAAACGAAATTCTGCATCGATTGATATCGGTCTCAACCCCATACCCCCAGCGGTTTCGGAGGAGATAGCGTGACAAGCTTTCTGAACATGAAAAAGTCAATATTTTCCACAAAACATAATTTAAAAAAAAACTTAAAGTCCGACGAATATGAGACATATCTTACTTTCTTCCCCACATTATTCTGCATCAATTGGTATCGGTCTCGACCCCATACCATTTTGGCAGCGGCCAGTTACTTTTTTTTAGAATAGAGAGATTGTAGTCACACAAATAAAGTTTTAAAAATCTGTATGTAATTTGAAATCTACACTAATCTTATAAAGAAGAAAGATTTGTATTTTTGTATGTAACGAATAAACTTAAAAAAAACTAGACCGATTTCAATTTTTTTTTGCCGTTAGAAAGCTACATTATCACTGAGTAACATAGGCTACTTTTTATCCCGGAAAAGGCCATTCACGCGGGCGGAGCAGCGAGCAAAGGCTAGTCATTAATATTTGTCTAGTTTTCACATCTATCGGCATCTATTTTTTGTTTTGTGTATTACATGTGTACTAGCTGCGCGCGCACAGTATGTCGGTGATGCTTAAGCATTTAAAATTAAGAATTTATCCATCTAAAATTCGCCTAACGTGCCTGTAGAAGTTTTCACTTCAATAACACTGTAGTAAATAAAACTAAGTCATGTTAGCTAAACCTCTACTTCCCCATAGAACGTTTAGAAGATTATTTCACAGTTGGTTACTTAGGTACATAAAACAATAACTAAAAAGAAATTTTCAAACTGGACCACTCTACTTTTGCAAATGCAACTTTGTTGTACGATAATATCGTAACAACATTTACACTACTTTCAAATAACACCATTACTTTCATCAGCATTTAACATTTTAAATATGATAATATTCATAACAAATATTTATATTATTATAGTGTTCGCTTTATTCGATGACTAAAATTAAAACATTTGACAACAATAATCTTCAGCTTATACTTGCCGGCAACATGGCATCTGTAATGAAGATCTCCAACCTCGGGAAAATTAATATAACCGCAAAATACAGTCTAAGTTCTAAGCGAAAAACCTCAGGCACTAGGATATAAGAAAACCGTCAACATGGACCGGCCTGCTGTGAGTCACGGGCTCGACGCGTGTGATTCACTGAGATCCAGTTTCATTTCAACATATTTGAGATTCTTACTTATTTCGCTTTCGTTGAGATGTGAACGAGATTCGGCAACGTTAAGGCTCTTTTATTTTCGCCAAGTTATGCAAATTTCTCATGGAATTTGAAGGGATCTTTTTTCCGCATATTACCTAGCAAAAGAGTATTGCTATGTCAAACTTGTCGATTATTATGCGCTAGTAGTCTCTCGCGGTTTCACCGCAGGCAGGTTACTGCTCTGTTCCCATGGGTCAGCGTGATATTCATATAAACCTTCCGGAATAAATTATCTAAATGACAGTGAAAACGGCATCTAAATCGGTGAAATAGTTTAGGGGAAATAAGCGGACAAACAGGCAGACGCAATGAGCCACTTTGTTTTATATTATGTAGGTATTGATTAGAACAGTAGCGCCTGTGAATGCAAAGTTTAAAAGAGGAAATTATTGTTCAAATTTTATAGTTTTGATCTATTTTGTGGAGGCATGAGTATTATACATAAATGTAATTAACACTATGTCTAAATATGGTATGATTGATAAGTTAAAGTAGGTACTTGAGTAGAGTCAGACCCAACATAATATGTATCTCTGTTGAAGTATTTTATGTGGTAGACCGTAGGGAATAGATCCAAGCTGAAGACACTTTTGTCCAGATCATGAATGGGCAAGCTGCTACTTCACGTCAGTTTTCTGTGAAGTAGTGGTAACGACTCGGTCGAACCGGCCCATTAATACTGTAAACAGAAATGTCTACAGCGTGGCGTGATGTTTGTCCCATAGCATCGATGTTAATAATAATAATAAGTATATAAGCCTTTAATCACAGACTTAAATGGTTAAATAATGAACTTTGCACGGAAAGCACCAACATTAATAATGCAATGACTCAAATATTCGAGCGGCCAATATTTTGAAACAAGGCTATCCTGTGGTTGATTTGTCACCTTATAGGTGACGACCAAATGAGTAACTGTACTCTAAAAAAAACTTTCAGCCCTCGGTCTTTCGGTCATAGTTATACGATACGTTCTACACGTTCTAATTGCCGGATGTCCGAAATCCAGATTAGTATCAGATGCTAATGTTGCAGAATCTGCCTATTTTATAGTTTACACGCTTATAATTATTTATAAGTGATAATGTCATAATATTATGTACTTTTAATATAAGGGTTTCTTATAATGAATCCCAAATAATTACATAAGTTATTAAACAGTTATTTCGCAGGTTCTTCTACTTTGCAGTAACAAATTATTTTTTACAGCATTGGCTGGTATACGAGCAAATGGATCACCAGATGGCAAGTGATCTCCACCGCCCATGTTCGCTCACAATACCAGATGAATCATGGGTGCGTTGTCCACTTTAAAGGAAAGGGGGTAATCAAGGATTGGGAAGGGGAGAGAGATTTGGGCTTCCGAATATATCACTCACCAAAGCAGCAGCAAGGCACTACTTTACGTTTGTTTTCTGTGAAACAGTGATAATGACCCGATCGAGCCGGCCCATTCATGCTGTAGACAGAACTATCTATAACGTGAGTCTACCACTCGGTTCTTTCATAATTCCAATCTTTTATATCTGATTATGTAGAAATACTACAAGGTGGTAGGTCCCTCGATTGCGAGAGGCCGGCTGGGTTGGTACCACCGCTTTGTCTATTTCTGCCGCCAAGCAACAGTGTGTAAGCACTGTTGTGTTCCGGTGTGAAGGACATTGAAGACAGTGTAATTACTGGGCATTATGAGACTTAACACCTTATGTCTCGAGGTGACGAGCGCAGTCTAGTGTCATGCAGTGCTTTGTTATTTAAAGTTCTGTATGGCGTTGCTTCTGTTTATGAGCAGGCATGGCGCTTACCATCAGGCGAGTGATCTGCTCTCGTCTCGTCTCGTCTCGTCATTCAATCTAAAAAAAAAAATAGAATTACTAGTACACGATAGATTGACGAGATAACATGGGAATTTAGAAATGCAATTCCACATTTCATCATATTATATCTTTTAGTTTCAACAAATTGTGCATTTGTCCCAAATATTTAAGTAACTTTTGCAACATGAGTCAATTTGAGTAATCGCTGCTTTTAACCTTTCCTTTGTGATCGGAGATATATCACGTAGCGAATGGTTCTCAGGGAATTGACGCGATTTATCCTGGCTCGGTGAAGTGTGTTTACACTGTGAAGTCCAGTATGTTTACACTACACTGGACGTGATTACTACAGTGCAGTCCAAATCTAGGAATCTCTAAGAGCCTTTATATGCAAGGCGCATATAGTTAAACAAAAAGAAAGAACACCACCAAGAGCCATGCGTAGACAGTTTTGGCTACAGCATGAATGGGCCGGCTCGTCCGGATCGTTACCACTGTCTCACAGAATACCGGTGTAAAGTAGCAGCTTGGTCCGTACGGTGAGTGAGATATCCGGAGCTCCAAAACCCCTTCCCTTTCCCAATCCCTTAATCCTTTTCCTATAAGGTCGGCAACGCGCCCATGATTCTTCTAGTTTTGTGAGCGTACATGGGCGGTGGAGATCACTTACCATCTGATGACCCACTGCTCGTTTGCCTGCCTATGCAATAAAAAAAACAACTTACCCTCGTACCCAGGTATCATGGGATGCTTGTAGACTGGATCTCCATTGCGGAACCTTGCGTTGACGACGTCGATGTCGGTTTGAGGTGGACGGAATATCTGTATCCAAATATTTTATGTAAGTCTACGCATTATGGATTATATTAGAGAGCATAAATTATTGGGACGTTGATTATTGGTTTAAGAGAATGCCATTTGCAACTTTCTTGATGCTGAGACTAGATCGGAATTATATTTTGAACATTTAAAATTACGAGAATTGGCCTCCAGGGCATGGCACTGAGTCTTTTTCTCCTCAGAGTTGTGCTTGATGTTAAGGATGTTATTGATGAGTTTTGTTATGTAACGAGTAGATATAATACGCATTAATATATCAATATCTTATTACATTGGGCTATGTATATACAAAAGTTTTTTTAAAGATGTTTGTGTAAAATTGGTTTAAAGTATGCTTAGAATAAAATAAATACATATCTATCTTGTAATTATTTTATCATATAATATCTCGTAATTTATATAATTTTAGATACTGCTTCGTTAATCAATAAATATTACCTGATGGATAAATATGCCCATACAGAGACGCCCGTAGGGTCTCTACATCAACCTTTAGTGAATTAAATATGAATAAAATACGATTAAAATTTGAAATAACAACCTGAAAGTCATCAGCTGTTCTGTCAGACAACACCAATCTCTCAGAATGTTGCACACTGGGATCCAAAAGGATTTTGTGTGTGGTAGAGCCATATGTGTCTCCTATTCGATACTTGTATTCTGGACAGTGGCCTGTGTATCTGTAAATATCAAAATATATAAATAACCAGCTGTCCCGCGGGGTTTCACCCGCAACATATAATTGATAGTAAGAACCCGATTGCAGTGTAAACTGCCGGGCTGATTTGTGAATCTAAACCACCCAGGGCGCCACCCAAACGCATACAAAAAATATCATTCAAATCTATCCAGCCGTTTAGGAGAAGTTCAGTCACATACACACGTACAGTAGAATTATATATATAAAGAAGATAATATAGAATATCTAAGATTCATGATAGATGACAGCCCCTGTGGCGCAGTGGGCAAGTAGACGGCTGTGAAGCGACACGCCGTGGGTTCGATTCCCGCAACGACATAAAATGTTTGTGTGATCCACAAAAAATTGTTTCAGTTCTGTGTGATTTCTCCTCGGAGAGGTTGATGTCAGACAGTAGGCCGGCCGTAAAAACTACAAGCCAAATCATTCTGTAACATGTGTTACAAAGCATGTTGCGCATGTTTAACTGTTGCATCTTTTATATAGTTTACTAGCTGTTGTCCTCGGCTCCGGCCGCGCTCATATCTTTTCTGGATTTTAAAGTAGGCTACCTCCTAATCCTTTCTTAGCGGGCCCTTACGTTACACAAACAGTCATCTGACTTAATTTCATGATCCTAGATTTAGTTGTTTTTGAGATATCGTGATTAATCAGGGAGTGAGTGAGTCAGTGGGTGGCGTTTCATTTCTCTGTATTCTAAAAATAATGTGGGGAAAAAAGTAATATTTGTCTCATATTCGTCGGACTTCAAGTTTTTTTTAATTTTATGTTTTGTGGAAAAACATGGGCGGAGCCCCTAGTTTTTATATAAAGCAGATAGATTGAACCAAATTTAGAGTTTGACAATATTGTAAAAGCTCCTATCGAATGTTCTTGAATTAGACAATATAAGTCTATAGTGAAAGTAGTGTTGTAGGAGTCCTAGCGACAAAACATAGCTAAGCTAGACCTTGATCTACTAATAATAGGTGCAATATTTAATAACAAAGGTTTCGAAATAATATTGTTTATAAACAATTCTAGTATTTGGTAAATTACAAACTTCTTTATTGATGTAAGTATCCAGTAAAAATCCTTTTCTCAGATCAATAAAAACATATTTTATAGGTTGCAGCCAATATCTTGTCGGTTAGGCATTAGTAAAATGAAATTGAGATTTTTTGATGAACATCCAATATCAGTACTCCGCAGTGAGTAAGTTTATGTCTCTCGCACGTGTCTAAGCAGCAACTCAGAAGCTAATCTCAAGGGCTGTATAATACAACATTCCTTTGCGTTGTCCTTAATAAAAACATTCCTTAAGTTAAGCCAACTATCAACGAATAAAATTTATCATGCCACGCGGCAAAGCCGACGCGTTGCCCTAAAAACTTTGTCGTCGTGTCTTACGCAATAATCCTTTTTGCACAAATGGTTAAGATTTATCAAAGTAGACTCAGAACTATTGCTACATGCCCTCAACACGTGATTTACCGACCGTTAAGTTAAAAAAGTAAACCGGTATTTTATCATTCGGCACCAATTTTGCAATATTGTTGGCGGAAAATGAAAACACTTCGTATATTTTCCATGCTTGTTATTGATATAGTGGACGGTAGTAAGTAATTAAAGAAAATTACACAAACATGTTTTGATTACGTCATGTTACTTTTTAATTTTCTCCCTACACTCCCTATGGTATATGTTCCCTATGGTATGGCTAATAGTTTGAAATCTTTTTTTTCGAGTTGATTTGTGCTGTTAGCCTATATTGCTTTTACAGCTTCACCTGACAATAAAGCCGGCGCTTATGGCGCTCTAGCCAGAAATATGTATCGTGTATTTAGTAGAAATTAAGCACAGAGGCGCCTTTTAAACGCTCAGACCTTAGCTTGAGCAATCGCTAGGGAGTATGGTTTAGGGCCGCCTCTGCACATCATTGTGCTGAGTTGTCAATGCTTTAATAATAAATTTTCAACGATAAACATTTGTAATTTCTATTTTATTGAAATTTAATACAAGTTACAAACCCTGGTATATAGTGGGGTTGTGCTATACTAACTAAATCCAAAGCCATAATTTAATTATTTTCCTGTCCTTGCGTAAAAATCAACACATAATTTTTCGTAAGTAATATCAAAATGACAAGTTTTTTATTAAAACAGAATAAAATTAATCACATTATAAATATTTGGTTTTGACTTCTGCCAACTACTGCATGTTATGACATTTTTTATTCTTATTATGTAAACGTAGTTTGTAAATAGCCAGCACCTATGCTTGATAATTTGAAGTTCATTTTAAAGTTTTAATCGTACCTAAGTTGTTTTAAAATAAACTAAATAAAGGAATACTTTATTTACGTAGAAAAATACAAATCAAAATTTACGAATACAACTAACGCATATTAACGAAACTCGCAAGTCCAAACAAGTTTTGACCCGTTGAACGAACGATTTTGCAATCCATTCTCTCGACATCATTCGTTTCGTTCATTTGCCGACCCGCCATATTGAATTCAACTGCGGTGTTGGTTGAACGTGTGTTCCGTGGGGCTCCGTGTAGTGACAGCCAAACAACGATAGAATAACTTTCTGAAACTTTGTGTTTGACAGTGAATAAATATTTTATAAATTATCGAACGAAACTTTATAGTGGTTCCTTTTTAGACCCATTCATAATACGTTTAAGTTAAATAAAACTGATCGAGTGAGTTGAAATGCATGCATTCCAGCGGGACTGTTGAACTTTATTTTTTTCTTATGGTGTACATTTTGATTTTTATCAGGTAAAATTCAATTTGCAGTCATGTGAATGTATGGATTTTTGATTTTACATATAAAATATTGATGTGTGTGATAAACAAAGCAGTAGACTGTGTTATCTGAGTTTGCATTATCATTGACGAGGATTGCCGAATCTTTCAAGGTAAGAAAATCATGTTCAAGTTTTTACAAGTTTATTATAACAGATACAATTCAAAAATATTTTCATCGCTGATGTTTACAAGATATCACACTTAGGGACTGTTTCACAATATTCGAGTTAGATTTAACCACCAACTAGTGTATAAAACAGCTATTTTCAATATAATTGTATACATACATATAAGTCAGAATGTGACGTTTGTATTTGATGGTGTCTTATACTATTTGGTAAGTAGCATTAAATCAAAGGTGGTGAAACAGACGCTAACAATTATATTCAATTAGACCGCCAAAATATTATTTTTTATATCGGAAACCATTGCCAAAAGAAGTTAATAATACAGGCTCTACCTAGAGTAAACCAAAGAGTAGACTCTACAGAATTCTGTATTTAAATAAACCGAGCAATACCTGCCTACAAAAGCAAGAACATTTAAATTAGCGTGAAAACACATATGAATCATAAATCTACTGAATATGAAGCCTTTGTTTCGTGCCCGTATATGATTATCGATTTTACAGTAAACCGGCGACATTGAAATATTGAAGCATAAATTACCTGCATTTATCGTTTTTACCTTATCAACAAAATACCTAAGCGATTTGATTACGACAGAATACACGAATGCAGCATTCATAATCGAACAATTCTATACTTAACTAAAACTGACGTAATGCATTTCTTAGATTATTATAAAGCTTGACCAATGGTTTTAAAATGTATAGTGTACAAACCTTTGCAGTTTGTCGTGAATTTTCAAACGCGATTTGATAATCTATAGCTTTATATTACTCGTAGAAAGGGGTGTAAGTGGGCCGCCAACATTTTAGGGCCAAAGCCAAGCTCCCTGCACGTGGTACACTCTACTGATTAACAGACGAGGCAATGGCAAAACTTGATTCCCATTATGGGTTGTGGGGGCCAGACGGCGGGTCGTTCTATATAATACCAAATCATGATGTGAAGGCGGGCCCTTGCATTAAACCGGGAAAACGCCAGGCAGAAAGAATATTACTGGTAGCCCAGTTTCCCGGATTATAAAATCCACGATAAACTTTGGTATCTATTACCTATCACAGTATCATCTGTTATTAGTACAAATAAGTAGGTAACTAGTAGAACCACACTGTAGACAATTTTGTCTACAATATGAATGTACTGTCTCGACCGGAAAGTACTACTATCTCTAATATCTACTAGAAGACCGACATAAAGTGATTGAAGAGGTATGCAAGGATCGTAGCAAGTAGAAATCCGTTGTCTCTGCCTACCCCTATGGGAAACAGGCGTGAGTCTATGTATGTATGTATGTATGTAAAAAGTGATTCTGTAGCGTTTCGTACGATGAGCGAGATTTCGAAGGACCAAATCGCCCACCTATTAACTATTTTCCTGTAGGGTGAACAATAATTCTTCTTGTATTGTGGGTATTCATGGGCAGTGGAATTTCAACTAATTGTGTCCCAAAAAACCCTGTTCAAAATCATTCAAAATATTTCACGGTATTTTATGTATAGCCAATTGGATAGACGCTGGCTTCGATAATCGTTATAAATTTGAATTACAAAATAGGTTTTTTGAAACCTAGGAAGTATGAACTTAGAATTATGGCGGAATTGTGGCCTATAAGCATTTGGATTCTGAAATTTTATAACATCAATTCAACATTATGTTCGAGTATTACTACACGTGCGTAGAGAAATTATTACTTCACGTGCATAAAAGCTGTTTAAAAGCAAATACATATCATTATCAAGCCAATATAAAACCTCACGCATCAGTTACGATTTGTTTTTAACCCTTCGATATATGTATAGAAGTTGACAATGAGGTGTTTGCTATTAGGGTTTCCCAACAGATATAAGCCCATGTCACTTAATAACGCATGTAGAAACAAAACCTACCATCAAAACATTCATACAAAGAACACATACAAAGTTAGTCCTTTCAAATTCAAAAATCATCCCAACCAAATGAAATGTTACACGTTACCAAACAATGAGACAGGACACCCATTCAGACCCGAGTAAAATGCTTCTAAAGAATCCAGTTTTGTGTCTGAGAGAAACAAAACTTCGATACGTCGAGGACTTTGTTCCAACCAGACTACATAATTGCAATCTACACCTTAGTCCTTTAGAATACAGTCAAAAATAGTCTAGTGTGTATTAAAAACCATTTCTACAAATCCCATTTCTAGAAACCAGGTCGTCTTTGTTTTAAGTCAATGGAAAATGTTTGTCTCCCCGCCGCGCCGGTCATAACTTACAAAGCTTTCGACTGGACGTTTCGTTTAAAAATAAAAACGTTATCTTCAAACATTAATTCCGTTAAAGATAAGCCGAGGAGCGAGGAGCTCGTTTGAATTATAATTTGTGCTTAAATCACCGAATTACATGTTCACGAACTCGTGAATTACCTCTGTGTGACGTACGAATTAACAGCGCACCTCTTCTTTGAATCGTAAAGCACACAGTTGTGTGCGACAGCCGCGGCGGGTGGAGGCATTAGGAAGTTTCGGCCGGCCAACCGGTTCGTGGATACTTCGTTTGCGATGTGAAAAAAGAAGACCCGTGGCGGTTAATATTCGAGGTCGTAACCCAATTGGGGACCAGTCGCAGGTACGCCTTTGTAGTACACTTTCTCCGGTGCGTGACGCGCCCAAGCAGACATTTCACCGTGGTACGTGCAGGTGCTGGATCCGAACGCTGTGCACTTGATACATGGCGAAATATTTTATGATTTGCGAATCTCATGATCCGCCAAGTTACACTTTCACCGTAAACGAGGGCGCAAGTGTTTGCCGTCATAATTGCACCGACGTGTCATGCGTATCAGATCAGCGTGATAAAAACGACGCTGAATAATTTTGAAAGACTCGCAAATTACACTTTTCACTATTCTCACAGACTAACGAGAATCTGTGAGTTGATTAGTATTAGGTGAAGGTGCAGTTCCATTATGTGGGTATTGAGAACGAAACGCTAGAATGTGAGCCGCGACGAGTGTGCATTGGCATGGCAAACTTCTGTTAAATATCGCTGACCTCTAACATGAAACATGTCTAGAAACGCTTTTCTAAGACTATTGTCACTTAAGGAAATGTTCATACTTCTCAGTATTACTTTACTGAAATGTCTAATAATGCTGACTTACATTAGTTTATATCTATATGCGATATGGTTATGTTCCACTGCAATGAAAATAAGCCGAGCAATCTATTTCAAGGCGTGTTTCTTGTGTAATGACATCATATGAAGTAATTTTGATGCAACTTGTTATGCACTTGATTCAATTCATACTCGTACACGTTATGGTGTTATCAGAGATTTTTATTTCTGCAATCTAAGTCTTCGGATTATCTTTGCCGAAATACAATATTTGGATTGATTTTCATAATTATTTGCATTCGATAGCGTTTAGGATGGAACTATATACATTTCGTTAAGATCTGACGACGGTATGAGAGAGAAATGAGAAGCTCTATAACGGATAACAGCAGCGATTTAGATTTTAAATTTAATAAACTTATGACCATAATACGAGTATCACAGTGTCTGCAAATATTTATTATTGTCTATTAATATTAGAATATTTAACCGGTAGCTAAAAAACTGTCTTTAGGCAAAATTTTCGTCTGTTTACGTAACGAATGGTCAATTAAGAAACTGTTTTGCCGGGTCAATTCTGCATGTGTATAAAATACATTTCCTTATGTATTCGACACGATTCGTTAGCAAACAATTATCGGCACAGATGACGAAAAACTGACATCATTGTTTTGAAATCATTTTAAACACGAACCGACTGCTACAAAAATTTAAAAAAACTACTGCACGATTAAGGTTTTCGTGACTCAATATAATATTGTTTTTTTTTAATAGTCACCGAGTTTGTTTGTATTAAATTATTCTTTGAATTTAATTTGTCATTTAAACCATTTATTTTTTCTACATACATATCATAGGACGGCGACACAAAATAAAAAGATATACATACGCATATGCGTATATGCGCATTTATAATTATGCAGTTTTACTACAATATATGCGGAATACATTTTCTTGCCATCAGCTACAAAAACATAAGCTCACGCCAGTATCTCCGAGGCGATAGGTAGGGGTGCGAGTAGTAGGTACAACTACGGCTCGCCGAGCTTATTTCTGTCCCATGATGTAATGTAGTTAGCCTATCGCCATATCGGCCATCAATTCCACATGAGTGATATTTCACATCGAAACACCAAAACTTTGTGATCGTCTGGCCTGGGATTTGATCCCAGGACATCATGATTTTGCAGACTAAGTACACTGCTACTAGACCAATAAGGCGAATTTTTTATCAGTTAATCTCGGCTTAAACATCTTAGGATTTTTAACGACTTCATTAGGTACTCTATCTTGACTCTACTACAAGATATTCCTATATTTTCCAACTTTATGCACAAAAATAATAATGTATATATACGCACTCAATATACGCACTCACGCCTGTAATCCCCGAAGGGGTAGGCAGAGGTGTAACAGTACAGGTACATTTCGCCGAGCGTATTTCCGTCCCTTATGTGATAGGGGGCGAGTCTATCGCCATACCGGGCACAAATTCCAGACTCCGGGCTGATACTGAGCATTTCGTAATAGAAAAATCCAATATCACTTTACCCGACCCGGGGATCGAACCCGAGACCTCAGCGTTGACCTCAATCGTAACGCGTACGCATTACAACTGCGCCACCGAGGCAGTCAATAATGTATAGTTATATATTATCATATATATCACAGCTGTAATAGCTCAGCGGGGAGTGATACGGACTGTCGAGATAAAAGTCAAAGGTCCGAAACCAACCCCAAGAGCATGCACCTCTGACTTTTTTAAGTTACGTGTGTATTACTTGTTAATTATCGCTTGCTTTAGCGGTGAAAGAAACATCGTGAGGAAACTTGTGTACGTGAGAAGTTCTCCATAGGAATTTCGAAGGTATGTGAAGTCTGCCAAACCGCATTAGGCTAGCGTGGTGGACTAAGGCCTAACCCCTCTCATTGAGTATAGGAGGCCAGTGCCAGTGGGACGTGTATAATACAGGGCTAGTATTATTATTATATATTATCATAGTACGTGTACTAGAACAACATCTAGGGTCCAAATGAAAACCAGCGCCAAGCACTTAGTGTTTGGCATATGCTGATTTGGATCCTTTTGGCGCGGTCGTGGTGGGACATAATATACCGTCTACAGTGGGTGGGGATCTAGGTATCCCCCACCTACTGTTATAAAAATATTTTGTATGCAACAATTGTTCATGTACCGCCTAACGCCTGCCAATAAATGCTTTATTTCTATGATAATTATCTAATCTTTTAGTTTTAGAACCAACCCTCTAATGATTACTTAATATAATCCATTCGAACCACACAAAAACCAGTCACATGCTAATCGCGTCAAATAGGAGTTTCCTTGCCACCCTGCCCTCAAAACCTATAATGGCCCTTCCTGTATGAGCCGTGCACACAATTACAACCGGAAATCAATTGTCTTGTACCATCTTTATGATAATGTTTATCTTGCGTTGTTATCTTACTGAGAAATCACAAAACGTGCGATATTTCTCGACCATTTATCTTTTTGCTGAGGTGATAATGCAAGAATTTAACACATTGAGACCAAAGTGTTTCTAGTGAATCTCTTGACGGGTTTTAAATTTTAGCAGTAGTTAAGCCGTTTCGCACTTGCCAGGTGATTTCTGCGTGTTGCGTTTAAGGTACATCTTTATATATATATATATATTTAATTCTACTGTACGTGTGTACTTACACAAGCCTACACTGCCTGAACTCCTCCTAAACAGTTGGACCGATTTGAATGTTTTTTTTTGTATGCGTTTGGGTGGCGTCCTGGATGGTTTCGATTCACAATTAGACCCGGTAGGTGGAGCTACTGTAGTTGTGGGAGAGACCGCGCGGGACAGCTAGTATTTTTATATGTTTAAATCGCAAATTCATATTAAAAATAAATAAATAAACCAACAGATGTAATAATATCAACAAAAATACCTAAAGAAAACCCAAAAAGCAAGCTGTAATTTTTTCACTGTCTAACAGTGCCTCGTTTAGACAGTTTTGTCATGAATGGGCCGGCTCGACCGGGTCGTTGCCACAATTATAAAGAAAATCGACGTAAAGCAGCGGCTTGCTGTTGCGTTTCGTACGGTGAGTGAGATATCCGGAGGTCCAAATTCTCCTCCCCCCTTCCAATCCCTTAATTATTATTTTCCTTTAACGCGTAACGCGTCCATTATTATTTTAGTATTGTGGGTGTATATGGGCGGTGAATCAGGTGACTCACTTGCTCGTTTGTCGGCCTATGCTATAAAAAAGTACACACGTAACTTACAAAACTCAGAGGTGCATGCTCTTGGGGCTGGTTTCAAACCTACGACTTTCCTCTCGGCAGTCGGTATCACTCCCCGCTGAGCTATCGCTGTTATATACATGCTTGGAGATGCATGTGTGATTAAAATAAATTTCTACAGCCATTGTTATCGTCATTTGTTATAAAAACTAACTAAAATGAATGTCAGTGACCTCCACTATAGCATTTACTTTTTGACACATATTTAAAATACACAAAACCATTCTCATGTTAATAAAAGTGAATGAAATAAGTGGTTATTTATGTTAATAAAATGTACGATAGTCAGTGGTTATTGGTTTTATGGAAGTTTTGTAGATGGACTTCAATTTAATTCAAACTATTCTCGCACTTCCTGTGGAGATAATATTCATATAAAGAATTATTGATTTGTCATTGCTTTCTCTAGAAATAAGGTAGATACAATTAATTTGATGGTCTATTCCCTATGCAGCCTTAGTACTAAAAGAAAATACAATTATTTATTTGACGCAACAACAAAACAACGAAAAGAATAAAAAACATAGGCAGTCATGGGCACTGCCGACAGAAGTGAAAACTTAAAAGTATTGAAGTACACTGATTTTTAAGGACATTTGAATAAATTGTATTCACACAAATAAATATTTAAAAACCTGTAATTTGAAATCATTATTATTTGTCTAGTTTTCACATCTATCGGCATCTATATTTTGTTTTGTGTGTATATGTGTACTAGTTATTTCGATGGTGTACTAGCTGCGCGCACAGATTTTATCGATCTAAAATTCAATATCCATATTCGGCATGTGTCTTTATCCTCGCTGTTTTAAGACCACGCTTATTTTTTTTAATTCATATTTTGTTTTTATTTTATATTACTGCCTTTTCTGAATTTTATTCCTTTATCTAGAACTTTCTTTACCCACATGTCGTGTCGTTTTCATTTACAATAATGATGTTAAAGGTATTTCTGTTTTCTGCTTACATCCGTATTGCATGGCCGACTAGTCAAACGTTCTACACAAATGTGAAATAATCACACGGTTTTGTATTACAAACTATAATATTTCATTCGTTTGCAACTAACTCTAGTTATTATATGTATTCGTCTCTCCGGAGTGTTGTAATTAGAACCAAGAGCTGTTTAAGATCTAACTAATGGTTTACTTTACAAGTCTCGTACTTTATGTTTTACTTTATTCCACTTCTGTAGTTAGAAGAAATAGAAAGTACATGAAATCACAGGATATTGTGAGACTATGCAATGCAGTACCAAATGCTTTGTAAATAAAAGTTCTGATTGGTATTACTGCTGGTTACGAGCAAGCATGGGCTTACTTACCATCATGCGAGTGATCTGCTTGTACATTCAATTGCTGAATTCTGAAAGTGGGTTTAGTAGGCAGATTGGTTTTACTAATCCAACGATCAAACTAACCCTGTAATTTAATTTTATTATTAATGTATTCTGATTAGGCGCAATGGTTTCTTCTATATTATCATGACAATAAGGGTAATTATAATATTCTCCTAGGAACTTGTTTGTTTCCTTTAAGAGTTCGAAATCTTATTAAACAACGTTATCTAATTAACCACCAAGTGTACTATGAGAAAATACAAATTACAGACTTTATTCAAACATTCTGTTCAATGGGTTTCTTTTAAGTGTCAATAGTTAATACGGTGAAGGAATGCAGTAATCGTCACGTCCGTTGTAGACGGGTCGCCAAAGAAAAATATGCAACATCAATTACACTTATATAGTAGCTTGTTATTTCTTGTTTGATCAAGAAGTACTTGTCACAATTCTATAGAATTCTGACCGTCGAAATAATTTCTTAATGTATTATTGAGACTTCATTGTCAAGTTCATTATGGACAGACTCTTTGCAATCAGCGATGGGATAAAGTAGCTTAATTGGTGCTTAGTAAGTGAATTTACAAACAAAAATAATCACCTTATAGACTTAAAGAATAACTTAAAGAAAGAAATAAGCTATTATAAAACACGCATAAAGATTACGCACATAACGCAACAGGAAACGTTACATATGGCACTAATTTGCTTAAATAATACATTCGTTCGATATAATAGAGATGAGATACAAAACTAGATTGAAAAGAAATTTCTAACAAATTGATTTCGAAAGAAAGTTTTATAGTTCACTATCAATAGATTAGATCAACGATCAAAACACGTTACGCAACGAAGAAAATACCAAGGCCAGTGGTAAAATTGAATCGATTTTGACTATGTGTCGACATAGGAATGCGAGAGACATGTGAGAATATGTAGTACCTTCGATATAGAATACTCACGGTCTATAAGATCACGATCTGGATTTGATCGTAGTTGCGAAATGACCTCTCTCGTTTGACCCCGCCTTGAGCTTTTTATTCCTCATACAGGCAAGCTTGTTAAAGATAGTTAGATACAGTTATATCTGTGTCTTTGTGATCTAAAATGACATATTTGGCTTTGATGTGTCTAAATTACGAACTATGGATCACGGATTCAACTGTTGTTTTAGACATTATTATGTTTTGAGAATGAAACAAAATGTAAGTATTGTAGAAGTTGTTACTTAAATATATTAAAAATATACCTATTATATTAAAAATATTTTGAGTTTGTTGTAATCTACATAAAATCTGTATTCTTCTTCTTCAACCCACCCTTATCCCACTCGCAGTAGGATTGGCGCAACATGCTTTTAACACATGTTACAGAAAGATTTGGCTTGTAGTTTTTACAACGGCCGCCTGCCTGACGTCATCCCTTCTGGGGAGAATATAAAGTCTATATACTTTTTTTAAATTCTAATGACATCGGAATTTGTGTACTAAAAGTCGCTGGCAATTTAAGTTTTCTAAACACTAAATTAAAATAATTGATAACCTACTCTGCCTTCTATTCGTTCATATCGACACTAAACAAAGGAACCGGTTGCCATCGTTGAATTTCTAACGTATTTTGCTTTACTTTTTAGTATAAACAGGGATAAGTTTTTTTTATATCCATAGTTTTTCATTTAGCTTTAAAGATCTTGATTTTCATCCCATTCTTAAATGTTTGTTTGAAAGTGATGACAATCTTACAAAAAGTAAATTCGTCCAAGATATTAAATTAATTATGCACAGTTAATTGTTTAAATGGAAACTCTCTATTTTGCTAATGAAAGAAAGGTACAAAACAATTAATTAGTGTAAAAGCGTAAATCGCAGCTGATTAGTTAAAATATTTGACACTCAGTCACTGTGATAGATATATGATGACAAAAATTTATTTATAGTTCTTCTATTAATTATAATGAATTAATTTGTATACATGATAATATTGTAATAGATCATTAGTTACGTCAATCAACATAATATATCATGGAAATTAATTAAAGTTCATTCGCGTCTGGAATTAGATAACGTGATTACTTGATTAGGTATGGAATTGATTTTCTTATGAATTCGTTGGCGCTGGAATGTATAAGGTCAGAGCATAAATTCTTTAAGAATCATACTATGGAATTAAAAAGGTTAAAAGGACATAACATATACTAATGAATATTTTAAATCTATAAGTGTTACAACTTTAAAATAATGAAAAACGTTACTTTATTGTTACTATGCCAAAGTTTACATTTGTAATACAAGTTATATTAAAACTAATTGTTGCTCACGAAATCATACAAAAGGTTCATATCATAACAAAATAGATAATATCCATTTTCAATAATCCTCTTTACTTATATGCTACAAAATTACATTTTACGAGAACAGTTAGGTACCTACTTAAAATTGATAAATTATGTTCCGAACTAAAACACACATTTTTTTTTATCAACAAATGGATTTCACCCGCTATAATTTGTTCACCATATTTGTCAACTTACTACGTCTAACGTGTAAAAAAACCTTGTCCCACACATTCAGACGAGTCGAACGGTAATCTAATTAACTAGAGACGTAAGGAGCTTAGCAAATGCTCGCTGTAAATAAATACTTAGTAACTAGAATAAAATACTATTAGATAGAACCAATATTATTGTCTTTTATTCAAATGTATCTCGTATGCGAGAGGTCGTCTGGGATGGTACCATCCATCCATAGCTTTGTCTATTCCACCGCCAAGCAACAGTGTATAAGCACTGTCGTGTTCCGGTTTGAAGGACATTGAAGCCAGTGAAATTACTGGGTCTTATGAGCCTTAACATCTTATGTCTTTGAGTGATGAGCGCAGTCCAGTGCCATGCAGTGCTTTGTAATTTAAAGTTCTGTGTGGCGTTGATTCTGTTAACGGGCAGGTGTGGCGCTTACCGTCAGGCGAACGACCTGCTCGTCTCGTTCAAGCTTAATAAAACAAATAAAAAAAAGTTTAACGATAGGGACGATTAGTTCATTGTTGTATTTGAAAAATTAACTGCAGTTCGTTTTTGATTCGAGAGTAAAGTATCCTTTTCCATATGGTTTTTTTTCAACATGCAATATTCTAAAGTTTTGGCTTCCTGGTTTTCCCATCCACTGCTACCTGACACCAACCCTCCTCAATAATACTTGTGGCAACTATCTCTAAAAGGTCGATAAAAGGTACGGGCTTAACGTCTACTTCACAATGCGCATCATGTTTGATTTTTCTATGAAGTGGTTCTATTAAAATGGGAACAAGCTTGCCTCCATCGATGGCAATATGCAAGAAAAAATGGTATGAAATTATTAATCCATAATTTATCACTGATGATAAAATCACAACGATCCTTTGAAGAGACATCTGTTACATGATGCATAACTTTCTTTAATAGTCCTTTTGAGATTGTCATCTCTGCTAGAGCGACATTTTTATCGTAAGACAAATATGAAATATCTTACGTTTTGTACGACAATGTAAGTTGTAAGGTAGCTTTATACGTTGCAATCCAACGGTTGCATACATCCATAATACTGTCTGTCTCTCACAGCAGGCAGGGATGATAGATTTTAACTTTTAATAATCCTTTATCGTTTTATTTACTTTCATTATCTTCATCGATTGTCGTAATTTATCTAATGGTATAACGAATTCAGTTGCATTTGAATATAAATCTACACATGATACGTTTCGTGAATTAAAAACAGAAGTGAAAAAAAATTTAAAGCTATAAACACAATGACCATCGAACAATGACACTCGAATAAGATACATTGGTTAACCACTTGACTTTTCTATAGCTTTAGACCGGCGCGGCGCCATTTTCAAGTATCAAGTGATCTTATGCCATGAGAGTTAGTGGAGAAACGTGTATACGTTTTTTGTTATTGATTTCTGTTGAGATATGTCTGTATCCTAAAAAGGAGGGTTGTGAAAACTTTCTGTACTTGTAAGAAAATAATTATGATTTTTGAACTAAGTAAGTCAAAAAAATTAATAAACGTAATGCGTTTTAGTAATTGAATTTTCTATATCAAACTTGTTACAATTATTTATCGCGGTATAATTTTGTTTTAGTCCCGTGACCACGAAGGCTGAAATGCTTTCGAAACGTCGGGACTAAAATAAAATTACACCGCGATAAAATCCGTAGAAATTTGTTTTATTTCAATGCATAATGAGTTAAAGAAGAGGTAAAAATTATAAATCATATTACGTATTAGGTACTTATGACATTCGAAACAGAGTCTTATTAGACATAGTGTAAGTGTGAATATTTCGAATATACGTATTGTGTTCGCAATAGCTTTCATAGATTGATGATGACGATACATATTATTGAAATACTAAGTATTATTCGTCAAAGACAAAGAGAAGTGAAAAAAATGGGAAAAGACTGCTGAGCAGTGGGACAGTGAGAGCTGCCAAATCTCTTCCACCTGCTCCCACTATCTACTATCGCACTTGCAGTGGGGTCGGCGCAATTTGCTGTTTAACACATTTTACACTAAGATTTGGCTTCTAATTTTTACGACTGGCTGCCTCCCTGACGTCAACCCCTCCGGGGAGAGAACACCCAGACCCGAAACATGATATTTGTGGATCACACAAACATTTGTATCGGTGCGGGAATCGAACCCGCGGCCTCTCGCTTCACAGCTTACTCTCCTACTGCACCACGAAGGCTGTCAATAATACATTTTAATATTAGAGTTTCAAATACTATACCTTTGTTCGTATACTGTCTAGTGCTCGGTATAAAGGACTTGTGTAGAGACGTCACACCAGCTGTGTAAACTGTTTTTGCGCAGAACGCTCGAGGAGCAGTTGTTGATTTAATAAATTCTTGTAATTATTGTCATTTGTGTTGGAAGTTGGAACGTGTAGACTGGGGATGATGTGAGGGGATGAAATATCGTTGTTTTGATAGTGTCTGTGAACCAGTTTCTTACTTATGAACAGGTTTGTTCATATTTTGTGGGATACATACTGAAAGAAAAGATCAGTGGGGCATAATAGGGCTGTAAAGATTTTTTAAAGGCAGCTGCTCTCTCTCTTGGGGACCTCTACTTGAAGACCTTGATCAATGGTCTTGAAACGACCAGTCTACTAAAGTATGAGCCATAAACTTAAGCTCTCTGTTTAAGTGGAAAAGCAGGAGTTTATTATGGTCACAGTATCTTCTCTACAGATTTCTGTTGTATAAATGTAGTACACAAAAAAGAGCATATTGAGTGCAGAAAAATATTTAAAATATTAATATACAAATTTTCCCTAAATTGTAATACCAAATCGCCAATTTAGAAAGCCATAAAATATCCTTGCTATAAATAGATGGATTTTAATAACTTTATAAAAAAAGAATAGGTATCATATTAAACCAAATAAAATTCTAGTACAGTATATGGCGATAGGCTCGCCCCCTATCACATCATGGGACGGAGATACGCTCGGCCTCTATCAAATGAATATAATATAAACTAGCGATGAGTATTCAAATATGTATATATATGTGGATGTGCTGAGGACACGTGATCGATATTTTTTTAAATATTCATTGAGGAGTATGAATCGACTGCCTCGTTGGCGCAGTTGTAATGCGTACGCGTTACGACTGAGCTTGACGGTGGGATCACGGGTTCGATTCTCGGGTCGGGTAAAAGTGATATTGGGTTTTTCTATTACGAACTACTCCGTATCAGCCCGGAGTCTGGAATTTGTGCCCGGTGTGGCAATAGGCTAGCCCCCTATTACATCATGTGACGGAGATACGCATGTCGAAATGTGGGTGTGCTGGTTACACCTCTGCCTACCCCTTCGGGGATTACAGGCGTGAGTGCGTATGTATACAGTATAATATGACATTTAAAACTGTTTTATTATATTTTTGTTTTAGACACACGTTGCTTATCATTATTCGTTTTTATTCAAATTCCCTAATAATAATCAAGTCCTTGATAATTTTGGATCAATTAATCAATAGCTGTGTTTGATGTTTTTAGGATAAGAGATATTTTGTAAAGAGGCTAAATAAGTACATCACTCTCGCGTGTGCCAAAGCTGTTCATTAGGTACTAAGGTTAATTTAGTAATTGAATAAAGCAGTCGCTAGAATATCCCGAAGGCTTGATATGTTGTTAGGCTGGGACCTAGGTATACAATCATCTTCTTCCCTCTATCTTATCTTATCTTCTTAAATCTATCTCTAATTGAAATAAAAGGTTTTCGTGATTAGAAGTTGTGATTAGATCAAATGTAGCTTATAGCTTCAGACTAGATTCTAGTTTTAAACTAGACACTATATTTGATTTTAACAGATTACCTAGAACAGTGCCCAGCAACTAAGTAAAGAAACTAGGCGATAGTCAATGCTCATAGAATCGTAATGGTGTGCCGAGAGCCCATGGAATGCCAACATAGCACGCCATAAAGGCGTAACAACGCCTGACCCGTTTCCACATGTATGGATATCCGGTTGACTTGTATGCAGTAACGTGGTTTAGGGACGGAATAGGATGCCCATTGGGGGCGAGAATTCGAAGCCATGTCAAACTTCAATCCAATATGTTTATTGTGGCTCAACAAAACTTATGTAACGAAGTAAAACAATTGAAACACAATGTACACGACCTTCTCCATTTATTTGGGCAGAGTAACACTTTATATTCCGTTTAGCAACCGACTGACTGCCGACAATAATTATTCCACCTTATTTATACCTTTTTACAAATAGTTCACATTAGTAATTGTATTTATTATTGAACATGTTGGAATAAATAGCGTGTATAATAATTATAATTGAATAATTAAATAAGTCATAGATTATCTTATGTATTAACATACAATATAAAGTTATACTATGATAGTGTGACGTCATAACCGTTGTGCTATTATTTAGTACTGGCAGCACTTATAACATTTAGCAAGTTCAGTGCAGTCGAAATTGAGAAGTGATAGGCTCCATAGATCATAATCGCTATAATGTCTTTGGAATAGCATGAAGGTGTAGCTTTCTTCCGAAAAGAAAATACATATCCGTCACAGCACATAAATAGTTTGCTGAATGGCTTCGTAATGCCCTGTCAATAGATGTTATTTTAATACGAGTATGTCTCATACGATAGCAGTGATAGCTCAGTGGGGAGTGGTATGGACTGTTGAGACGAAAGTCGCAGGTTCGAAACCAGCCCCAAGTGCATACACCTCTGACTTTTCTAAGTTATATGTGTATTAATTGTTAATTATCACCTGCTTTAACGGTGAAGGCAAACATCGTGAGGAAACCTGCATACCTGAGAATTTCTTCATAAGAATTTCGAAGGTATGTGAAGTCTACCAACCCGCATTAGGCCAGCGTGGTGGACTAAGGCCTAACCCCTCTCATTCAGTAGAGGAGGCCCGTGCCCAGCAGTGGGACGTATATAATACAGGGCTAGTATTATTTATATTATTATATTATTATTATTATGTTTACATTCTAGGTTCAGTTACCTTCACAGATTTTGAAAGACAAAATACGTAAAAAAAAACTTTTTTTTTGCGCACCCTACAAGCACGGAACGTAAAGATCAATGTCAATAATTTACATATTTATATATCACTTGCTTTTGCTTGGGGCTCCGCCCGCGTAAATGTCTTTTTCCGGGATCAAAAGTAGCCTATGTCCTAATCCAGGTCATAGCCTACCTGTGTGCCAAATGTCATCCAAAATCATAGAGCCGTTCAGGCGTGATTGACTAACAAACATCCAAACTTTCACATTTATAATAATAGTAGGATTCTCAAAGTTAAAGGGTTTTATGAATTACAAATTCATACATAAAAACAAAACCTTTCAGTACCCGCTTTATTGTAAGCACTCCAAGGTACTCTATGTTAATTTTCTCCGCGTCCAAACAAAGCCGTTGCGTGCTCACGAAGAAGAAAGGTAGATTGTGGAACATTCTTTTTAATAGCTAACAAAGACATTTGGACGTGTGCCACAATAAGTATGATTAATTGACTCGTCTTTGGTTATATAAAAATATTTTTTTCTTGTAATAGCGGGTTCACACGGTTCCATTTTACTTGAATCAATAGCTGTATGAATTTAGTTGATCAGTTCGATGGAAAGTTGGTTCAGATGGTTCAAATGGCATGCGGTTTAGCAGTTGATCAACTAAAATGGAACCATGCGAACCCGCTATAATACGTTGTTCATAGTATTACTACGTAGTTGTATAGAAAAAGTGGCAGTGAATATATTATGTAAACTCAGGTACGTATGTTGAATTTGTAAACATATATAGCAACAAAACAGATCATATGGCATTAAACTTTTGATTTACCGGGCACAATTCCGGACTCCGGGCTGATACTGCGCATTTCGAAATAGAAAAAACTCAGTTTTACCCGATCCGGGGATCGAACCCGAGACTTCAGCACAGCAGTTGTGCCACGTACGCATTACAACTTCGCCACCGAGGCAGTCGGCAAATCGGGATATAAGATTCAATATTTTATCAACAATATATTAAAACGACTTTTACTTGCACAAGTATTGTTACTTTCGAGTAATAAAGACAATAAATCAAAATGTAATTGGCGAGTTCGAGATAAGTAAAAAGTTTTGGCTAATAAATATCACTTTCAAAAACCATTTAGAGTTATTTATTAA